>OZ010789.1:512346824-513596824 GCA_963932465.1 Maratus speciosus | reverse complement strand
TTGGTGTGTACATAGTACATACAAATATCTCGACCGAGTTCGTTGGCCAGCTTCATCCGCCATCTTGTTTCAAAATGGCGGCCATTTAAAAAAATTAAAAAATAAAAAAATTTAAATGAGATACCAAAAAATTGGAAAATGAAAAAGATTTTTTTTGTATGTGTTTGACCTTAATACAAAGATTACGGAACAGTTTTTCTTCCGTCTATATCTAAAAAAAAATGGCTGAGTAATAGCATTTTGAATTTCTCTTGTGGCTGACATTTTAAAACGACCTGATTTTTGTCACGCGATAACAGGCGTATTTATGAACCTATTTGGATGTAACTTGGTCTGTACATAGTACATACCAATGTCTCGACCGAGTTCGTTGGCCAGCTTCATTCGCCATCTTGTTTCAAAAGGGTTGCCATTTAAATAAATTAAATTTAAAATTCAAAATGAGGTATTAAAAAATTGGAAAATGAAAAAGATCTTTTTAATGTGTTTGGCCTTGATACAAAGATTCCGGAGCAGTTTTTGTTTCTGAAAATTTGTTCTTTTGTTGATATCTTAAAAAATGGTTGATTTATAGTACTTTGAATTTCTAGCATGGCTAACATTTTGAAACGATCTTGTATTTGTCACGCGATAACACACGTATTCGCCTATTTCGATGTAAGAAGGCATGTGGATAGTATACATCAACACCCCGACCAAGTTCGCTGGCCAGATTCATCAGCCATCTTGTTTCAAAATGGCGGCCATTAAATTAAAAAATATATATATATTTAAAGTGAGGTGCAAAAAAATTAGAAATTGAAAAAGGTTTCTTTCTTAAGTATTTGATCTTGATATAAGGATTCAGGAGCATTTTTTGTTTGTCTTTACCTTAAAAAATGGCTCAGATATAGCAGTTTCAATTTCTATTGTGGGTGACATTTTGAAAAATCTGATTTTTTGCATGCGACAGCACTCCTATATATTAACCGATTCCGATGTGAGTGAGCATGTGCACAGCAATTACTAAGGTCTCGACCAAGTTTACTGCTTAGCCTCATCCACCATGTTGTTTTAAAATGACAGGCACTTTAAGAAATTGCCGAATTTGGCAACCAAATATAAGTTACTTTAAAGAAAAGCAGCTTGGATAAAGCTGACTAATTTCGCGAAATTCTCATTCATTATATTGATAAAAATTAGTATTGAATCTCCTATATTCGGTTTCCACTTAATTGAGCTTCGTGTGTTTGCATGATATAAGTTGGCTTTTTTAAAATAAGGATTATGAAAGCTACCTCTTCCTCCCGGCACTGGCCGGAAGGACTTTTTCCCATTGGCCGTAATGTAACGGAAAACTTTTGACTGTCCCTGTAAATGAAGTAAGCGTGCTACAAACTTCATTTGAAATAGTGAACGTACTATGGTAGAGGTCACTAACGTCCAAAAATTTCAGAACGATCCGAGCATATTTACGAGAGTTAGAGCGTGGACAGACGGACAGACAAACCGAAGTCATAAACCCTTTTCAACTTTGTTGGAAAGTGTTAAAAAAGAAAATGATTTGATGAGGAAAATTTACTTAACATCAGCAAAAAATGCTTATCTATAATTCGAATTGTTTTAAACAGTATTGAATTATTAAATTGCAATTATTAGAAGCATAGTAAAAATCCCAATAAAGGAGTATTTTTTATAAAAATTGTTGCACTCTTTATTGTTTTATTTATTTATTCTATTTTTTAGTATTTAACATATTTCCTTGCTACAGTTTCATAACCAGTTGGCAATTTTTGGCGAGAGCAGTTTGGCACTTCTTTGTGTTTGTAGCTCGTAGATAGTTGTAACCATTGAAAATTTTTGGCGATTTATCATTTGCGCTCGGTTAAGGGAAGAATAATTATAAATTAGTAAATTAATTTCAGGGCAAATTCTAAAAATATTAAAACGTGTGTGCATATATATATATATATTATAATTCTTACATATCTAATATAATTCTTACTATACATGGAAGTATGAGTTAAAAATCGATTACAAAATTACATCTTTACATACTAAAACCGCGTTGAATTAAATAAGAGTGTAAATACTCATCACCCTTTTTTTTTTTTTTTTTACACAAGAGCATAATAATAGAAATAACACAAAAATAATTAGAATATATAATGGACTAAAAATGTTTATGCAGAAATATTACATCAAAAAAAAAAAAAAAAAAAAAAAAAAAAAAAAAACATGCGTTAAGCATAGATTATAAATCACTTTCCAACACTTCCTGAATGCTTTAACAAAATTTCGTTATTTAGGGAAATAATGTAAATAAGATAACTAAGTAAGCATTTTATATAACGCATAAAACATTTGAAAAACTGATTTCAGTAGTTACCGTCCATGGCCAAATATGTATTCCAATTCTTTTGAACAGCCCTGTATTTATGTAGGTTGATATATATGCTATATAATGGGAAAATTTAGTTTAGCAAGAAAATGCATAACAGATTGAAATTCATCTTTCAGCAATTTATACTAATAGATGGAAACATACTTGAATACTTTTCTACAACCCTGTAGTTTACCTAGTACCTTTATTACATGCCACTATTTAGCTAAAATTTAATTCAAACTAAAACACTCTTAAAACTACTGAAATCATTACTAATATACAGTAATTCGGATACAATATGGTATCTGAAATCTTTTCAAATACACCGCAAACAATTCCCCTTATACCATTATGAACGGAATTCTTTCGTGTGGCTCTGTAAATGAACAATAACTATTCTTTGCACCGCATATTCAACAGAATGCATATTTTAGTGAACTTCATAAATTAATATCAATTTTACTATGTTTGAAAGAGTGTAACACCATTAAAAATCATTTGAAACGATTTTTTCCCATTGGCCGTAATGTAACGGAAAACTTTTGACTGTCCCTGTAAATGAACTAAACGTGCTTGTTACAAACTTAATTTGAAATAGGGAACGTACTATGGTAGAGGTCAC
The DNA here is from genome assembly GCA_963932465.1 of Maratus speciosus. Taxonomy (NCBI): domain Eukaryota; kingdom Metazoa; phylum Arthropoda; class Arachnida; order Araneae; family Salticidae; genus Maratus; species Maratus speciosus. The sequence continues at coordinate 513,593,837 of OZ010789.1, read as the reverse complement.
TAAGAGCGTGGACAGACGGACAGACAAACCGAAGTCATAAACACTTTTCAACTATGTTGGAAAGTGTTAAAAGGCGAAGTGATATTTGTTGTAATTTGATATGCATACTTTTTCGAGCCAATCTTTCGGTTTCGAATAAACATTTCAGTTCTAATAATAATAAGTTTTGCATTTCAGTTCTGTTCTTGACGAAAGCTCCATCTGAATAAAAGTTTCCGAAATATACTAATAAATTTACTAATAATGATTTTCATTAGAATGTTTAAGATCATCTTTTAATTTCAACGTCTGACTCATAGTCATCTTCAGAAATATCTCAGATCTTTTTCTTCTTTTTGGGGGGGAGATATTGAATTTTTTAGTTGGAATTACCGATTAAAAAAAAAAAAATCGAATTAACAAACTAGTTTTAAAATTATTATTATTATTTTTTTTTTCTAATGCAAAAGTTTGGAAAATTTATGATAAGTTCCAATTAACCTAAATTTCGAATTATCGTGAATCCATTGTGCTATTGTTGAACTTGAAGTGTTAAAATTCAGCATTAGCAACTGCTTTAAAACTAGTAAAGATTTTGCATAGCCAAATTACAACGAAATGCAGTGTTTTCAGCAATCCAACTATTTATGTTGGAAAAAGACATTTACAGGCAAAAAGAAAGTACCTTACGATTGGCCGTGAAAAGTATATTATTTAGTTCAGGATTTATCAAGAATCGCTATTATGATTATTTAGAATGTTTGGTAATTGTATTGCCAACTGAACTGAATAATTTGTGTGTATAGTAAGGTCATTTTGAAATCTCATTGTAATGAAATGTAACTTTTAAACTCTTTTATTACACATTGCCATTTAAGTTAATTTGGCTTTTCTATCTAAAGATAGGATTTTGCAATCGATTTTTCAGCCGCTTCCTCTGGCTAAGTTTAATTGTTAAAAAAAAAAAAAAAAAAAGTACACAGCTGTGTTTTCGATGGCAATACAGTATTTTGATATTTTTAGATCTTAATTTTGAATTAACAAATTAATGTTAAGGCATTTTTTCGTTAGCCGATCGCAGGTGATAAGTCTCCAAATACTGTTTATGGTTATAATTGTTTACGAGTTGCAAAATCCGATGGAGTTAATTATACGTCAAATCACTCTTTTCAAAATATACCAACTAGTTGTAAAAATGCATCAACGAAATATTTTAAACACTAAAAAGTAGAATATATAAATTATAAAGAGTGTAATAATTAACGCGTTCAGGACTGGCATTTTTTACACGAATTTTATTTGTTTGGCACCACTTTTTTTTTTTAATTATTTGAATTAACTTTGTAAATCACGAAAATGTCGTAATTAAATAAAATCAATTTTACTTTTCTTTTTTACTGGTATCAAACTCAACCGTTTTAAGCACTTTTTGAGGGTGCATATATGCACCCATGGTCCCGAACGGGTTAAAGAAAAATACCTTTTTATCACCTAATAGTTTAGCATTTATTAAATTATGATTTTACGTTGAGCAAACCTCTTAGAAATCCCGAATAGATAGTTTAAAAAAAAAGCCCTTTTTTCCCTTTTTCCTGTTGTCGTATCTTAACAAAGAAAAAATTATAATTTTTATAATAAAGTCATTGGTTCACACTTTTTATCAAGCGTAAATCAAAGCAATGAATTTTTAATAATCGCGGCCCACGCCAAATTAACATATTGTAACGGAATTTTTTAAATAACAACATAAATTGTAGTAATAAAACTAGGTGTGGTTTATAAGATAAACATTGAATGCTTATTTTTTTTAATTTATTATTATTTATTTTTTTTATTTAAACCCTATTTTTAGTTTCGTATGTGTAAGGTTGGAATTTTGAAATAAATTTTTCTCTCCTTTCCTGATATGTTTGAATTTTAAAAATTATGCACACAAATAAGCGTATCTCACCTGACAATATATAACGTTTTAATATTTTTTAAACTTGCCATTATTTTTTCGTTAACCGAGCGCAAATGATACATCACCAAAAATTCTTTAGGGTTACAACTGCCTATTTAAATACGTTTTTATCGATTAATAGTTTAATGTTAATTAAAAATCATGAATATATAATAATGCTTTTTCTTCTTTCCTATTTTGTTATGCATTAAAAAAGAATCAGAGCAAACATTATATTGTTTTAAACAAATTCATTTTTCGCGCTTTCTACCAAGAGTAAATGAAAGTGGTGTATTTTTCGGAAAATTTTTGGAACTATGTGAAATGCAATCATGAGATTAGAGGAGTGTGTTTTAAGATAAACATTGAAATATGTATATATATATACATATATAAGTAAACTGTAACACTTTTTTTAAATACATTTTTATCAATTAATAGTTTAATATTAATTAAAAATCTTGGAAAAAAATAATAATCTTGAATATATAATAATATTTTTTTCTTCTTTACTGTTTTGCTATGTATTAAAAAAGAATCGGAGCAAAAATTATATTGTTTTAAATAAATTCATTATTTGTGCTTTCTACCAAGCGTAAATGAAAGTGGTAAATTTTCCCTAATCGGGAGGGGATCCACGCCAAATTAATGCATTGTAACGGACATTTTTTTGGAACTACTTGAAATGCAATAATGAAATTAGATGTGATTTTTAAGATAAACATTGAATACTTATAAAAGAGGATTTAAAAAAGAAAAAAAAAAACTATTTTTACTTCAATACATATTTTATCAAGCAGTTTTATTGTTTATGCTGGAGAAAGACATTTACAGGCAGAAAGGTACTTTTCTAAAATTGCCCTGATAATAAGTGCAGACTAAAACAATTATAGTCAATCTGTTTAATCCCGCTGTTACGGTGTATATTTTTTAAAACCATTATTAAGGATTTTCTTCTAACCTCTCATTTATGTATATTTGTGTGGCATACTTTTATATAGTCGGTCCAAGAGAAGGAAAGGAGCATCCCGTACATTCTAATCGCCAGATTGCGCAGTGAAATAAAACAAATATAACTATTCGATTAGCAATATGTCTTCCATAATCCTTTGAAGAGGGGTGCTATATTATTTATACCACTCAAATTTAATCACCAACTGCCATAATGGTATTAGATTTTTTAAATATATATTTTTTCTTTTATAATGTACGTGAAGAAAGGCATTTGGTTATTTTGAAATTAATTTATTCGTAAATTCTATCGGAATTCAATCATTTGAACATTTTAGAAACAGAATTATTTTGCCACTGAAATTGTTGAATCTACACTTAAATAAATAAAAATGATCCAACTTCATATTGCATACTTGCCAACTTTCAACTAAACTTCTGTAAAATGCGAGTTAAATTGACCCAGGTTATACTCGTTACTAACCAGAAAATTTATTTGATGTATCATTATGCATTTCAAATCATGTTCCTCTGTGAAATCTATTTGGATTAATTTCTTTAGTAAATTTCTGGTTCGAAACATGTTTAAAATGGGTCAATTTAACTCGCATTTTACGAAAGTTTAAGGGAAAGTTGGCAAGTATGAAATTGGAAAACGAACAATTTAAAAATTCTCAGTGCAAGCACCTAATATTGACACTAGAAATAAGTCCTCAAATTAGACAAAATATAAGACATTTCTATGATTACTTCTGGAGATATTCAGTATTAAAATTTGGCTAATTTGTGGTGGGGACGTCTCAGAAGTTAAATTTGTTACTTTAAGGTTCTGATTTAATTTAAAAAAAAATTAAATGCTTTGAAAGTATTTATAAAAATTTAATTGGAAATTATTATTTGTGTAAGAATAAATAAGTCGTTTAAAAATATTCTTGGAAATAGTTTGAGTAGCTATTACATTTATTAATAGTTCTAAACAATTATTCTTTTTTCGATATCTATCCCTCAAATGTTGATTTGATTTTTATTCATTAGTCACAAATTACTTAGAGAAATAAGCTTCTTCTTTTTTTTTTTTTTCTTTTTGTAAAAAAAAAAAAAAAATTTCATGATTGCTTCAAGTATTGATATTTCATAACATTTTACATGCAAATTTTCTTTAATGCTATGCAAAAATATCATAGTTAATACTTACACTCTAGAAAAGAATCAGTGAAAAAATAATTATTTCAAAATATATGAATCATTAAAAATTAATTTAATATTAGAAGGTTAAAACTTCACATTTTTATTTTTATAATTCTGACATTTTCGTTGCAAGATTATGTATTTATTTATTTATTTTATAATCATGCTGCCTCTTTTAAGCAGAAATACTGCTGTTGCTGTTTAATATGAATATGTTAGAATATATACTGGTAATAGGTAATATCTGTAAGGATGAAAGAAAAAAAATAAAAATGGAATCTGACTCTGTGTATGCATCTCCGAATGTACGACAAATTGCGAGTTAAAACGAACATCAATAGTATTCGTAACCATACCAGTATAACAGCTCGAATCTTCGAAATTGAAATTAATTTTGGAGACATCTTTCTGTTTATCATTTTCATTGACCATTTGTATTAATGGAGACAGCCAGTTATTCCATTGTTGAGGGGAGGGGGGAGTGTAAACATAGGGAATATGCATCTCTATTAATACCAGTTTCTCGTTAGATATAAAAGAAGAAAAGTTTTCAATTTAAGTAGATTTTGTTTCAAACTTCTTTAGGGCCCTAAAATTGTTAAAATTTTGATAAAAATGACATCATTTAAAAAAGAAAGCTAGTGTCTTAATTAAAAAACCCGAAATTTTTTTGTATAAATGTGTCGCAATGGCATTGTTGTCATTTTCAACCAGCTCCGAAATTTAAAAAAAAGGCTAAATTTATAAAGGACGAAATGTTTTTTTTACAAATAACATCTTCGAAATCCTGTATTTTCATTGAGAAAATATCGCCGTTTTACTATGAGTGCACCGAAATAGCGTAATTTTCAGTTAAACTGTATTGCAAATATGATTTCTTATTTGAAATTTAATATTTGGAGACATTAAATTTATATATATACTTTTTCTAAATGTGAAAATAATTCTCCCCTTATCAAATCGAAAGATTTCATGCAATGCAAATAGAGCATATGAAATTGTACTATCGCAAGTTTACTTAAAAATTTTACACTTTTCAAAAAATACTGATGACTAGATTTGCTTCTTGGATTCTCGGTACTATCGGAAATTCGGAAATTAAAGTTTGCTGTCATTAAAGTCTGCTAAAATGACAAATGTATCTGTTGTCTCAGACCATTTTCCTCGCAAGGAAAATTGAAGTTTCCGCCAGTTGCCCGAGAGAGGATTTCCTTTTAAGACAATGGAAAGGCATACTTAATCTTCTATCCCCATCGTACTTTCTAATATATGTTTATGGATTCCCTAAGTTATGTTCTGACTCCTTTGGGTAGCCGTCAGTTATAAATGGAACTTAATGTTATGAAATGAAAGAGTATCTTAAAGAAATGTTAGTAAATGATTAATTTATTTGAATCTCTATTTGTGCTTACTGTGTGTAACCTAAAAATTTACTACTATAAAGGTTTGGAGGGAAAATTTTATTTTATTTATTTTACAAAGCTTTTACGGAGTATAAAAATGTATGGTGTGTATAGTCAGAAATCTCTGTTCTATTTTCCTTGTTGTGCTTAAAGGTAAAAATAAGGAAATTTGATAAATAGACAATGGCCAGTATTCATAATCTTTAGAAGACACATACTTATATATTAAAACAAACTAAATTATTCTTAGGATTTTTGATCTTATAAAGCATTTAGATTAAGATTTGGGTAACTTAATACCACCTTGCTTGCTCTCTAAAAAAAATCAACTCATGAAAAAAAAATGTTCGTAATTATATGAGTGACTGATAATTTTATGATCTTTTTTACTTTCTTCTATCTTTACAAGAAGAAAGTATATTGGATTCATGAAAATTTTCGAATTCCGGTTTTCGACGGATTTACACGTTTTAAGGGTCAGAGAACCCGAAAAACATGTTTTTACAAAATGTCTGTCTGTGACACAAATTTTGTGGGCGCTCTGTCTCAAGAACTAATGAACGGAATTTAATAAAAATTTATATTCAGTTAGTCCCTGATATAAATTGGTGCTGATTAGTTTGGTGTAAATCGCTCAACAGGTGGCGCTGCTATGCAGTATTTTTCACGATTTCCACAATAGTTCAATCTCTAGAACTAATGCACGGATTTTCATCAAATTTCAGATTCAGTTAGTCCTTGACAGGAATTGACGTTTTATACATTTTGGTGTAAATCGCTCAACAGGTGGCGCTGCTATGCTGCATTTTTTGCGATTTCCGCAATAGCTCTATCTATTCTGTAAGGATGAAAGAAAAAAATAAAAATGGAATCTGACTCTGTGTATGCATCTCCGAAAGTATGACGAATTGCAAGTTAAAACGAACATCAATAGTACTCGTAACCATACCAGTATAACAGCCTTTCATTTCCTTTCATCGCCACCATCAATTCTTGAGAACTAATGCTTGGATTTTCTACAAACTTCAGATTCAGGTATACCTTGACATGAATTACTGCTGATTATGTTCTGGTGCAAATAGCTCAACAGGTGGCGCTGCTATGCTCTATTTTTCAGAATTTCCATTATAGCTCTATCTCAATAACTAATCCACGAATTTTCATCAAACTTCAGATTCATGTATACCTTGATATCAATTAATGCTGCTTATGTTTTGGTTCAAATCGCTCAACAGGTGGCGCTGCTATGCTGCATTTTTTTTAGATTTCCGCAATAGCTCTATCTCAAGAACTAATGCTTGGATTTTTAACAAACTTCAAATTCAGATATACTTTGATATAAATTGGTGCTAAATTGATGTAATGTCTTGTATTATTTAAATGATTTAATTGGTGTGATTTATATAGAAAAAAGTTTTATGATGGCCACAACATACTAGTTTAATTTAGATTTTTTTTAAATTTTATAACTGCAAATTTTTAGTACCAAATTTTAAATTAGACTCCCACTTTTTTAATTTCTTTTTAACCAATTTGCAATAGGTAATAAGTTATACGATGTTTCTTTTTCTATGTAGGTTCGCACATAACTCTTCAATGGATCCTCATATTTCCTTTTTTTTTCCCCCTTTTCTTTTTTTTTTTAAAGGGTCTTCGCCTGCAGATTCCTTTAGAGAATCACCAGGATCTGACGTATATCTTTGTCTGTTTTTTTTTTTTTTTTTTTTTTTTTTTTTTTCTAAGCTTTATTTTTTATGAAAATTGACCAATCACCACGAAATTTCAATATGATGTTTAGGTATACAGTACGACTTAATGTTTTTAAAATATTTATCGCATCGTGCATAGTTCTTTTTACAGGGACACCTCGAAAATATTATTATATTGTCGCCTATTGCTGTCAAAATGAGTGATATTTTAAACAGAAAAAATTAAAGAGAATGAAAATTAGAGTCCTGCATCGGGTGGATACCCCAATTTTATTCTAACGCGACCCACCGGCGGGTCGTGTAGGATCGGACCGGCGCTATTTTTTATTTTCCTCGCTGGTCTGATTTGAGTTGAGTTGACTCTTATTCAGATTGGGTTTTGTTTCGAGTTGGATTTTGACTTTTGCAGGGCAGGTTTGGTAATCCGTTTTTCAAAGAGTTCACAATATTGTTTCAGATGGAAAAAACTATATATTTGAATGTAAATGAGTATATATATGTTCATTTTTCTACATAAAGTATAAAGTATTAAACAAAAACATAATTTATTTCCTACATTATTTAAGCCCGAGAAGGGACAGATCTTGAGTTATTTCATTCAATTAGTTCTACATTTAATGTTAAATTTTTGTAACAAATTAGTTAAGCCAATTGAAGATTAAAAAATAAAAATAAAATTCATACAATATACTTAAAACATCCTAAAAACTTAGATTCCGTTCAAATGAAATCGAAATAAATCTTAGACTTCTTCCATTTTTAATTGAAAATATTTGTATTGCAGATTTAGTATTATGTTTATGAAAATTGTGCATAAAATGATAAGATGCATGTAAAATACAAAACTTTAAAAAAAGTCTAAGATTTATTTCGATTTCATTTGAACGTAATCTAATTTTTTAGGGTGTTTTAAGTATCATATTGTATGAATTTTATTTTTATTTTTTAATCCTCAATTGGCTTAACTAATTTGTTACAAAAATTTAACATTAAATGTAGAACGAATTGAATGAAATAACTCAATATCTGTCCCTTCTCGGGCTTAAATAATGTAGGAAATAAAATTTTTTTTTTTTTTTTTAATTTGTTCTTCAAATTATGTTTTTGTTTAATATGTTAAGTTTTTTAATAACTACTGCACTCAGGCGAACGCATTTCAAAATTAATAGAGAGTATCATCATCAGGCTTTGATGTATGCGGTATTGCATCACAATGTGCGATGCAGTTTACCAGTGTGTAATTCAAAATGTTTCACCACTGTAGTAATGCAGGTTGCGGTAGTTTGGAAAAAACTTCTAATCTGAACGTAAAAAATCTATAATCAAAACATAAAAAATTAACTTCACTTAAATTTAGATACTTTATTTCCCACTCAGGAACGCTATGAAAGTAGTAAATGTAAATTGTGTTGAATCCTTACTGCTAATATTTGACAATATTATAGCCATGATAGAGTAAAAAATAAAAAAAATAAAAGTTTTACTCAAATTTTTAAACCTTATTCTCTCCCAAGGGGTGATGTAAACACATCAGAAAATTATTACCTAAGTTTAACTTGGGGTATAAATAGTTCTCATCTCGGAAAAAAAAAAATACATTTTAAAATTTAAGTTATGTAATTCCCCCACTAAGTTCGCTACCTGCGTAAAAATAGCTATCCATTAGAAACATTTTACTAAAATATAAACTTGACCAAAGCAAAAACTTATTCTGAAAATATCCTTTTTGTTTCTACTATGATGCCATGTTCCCCTTTTTATTTTTTGAAAAAAAAAAAGAAAGAAAATCTAGCTCAATTTAATATTTCACGTGAAAATCTTTCAACTAAAAGTAAATAAATTATTATTACGGCTTTTGAAATTTTTGCAACAATGAAGTAAAAATGTTACATTTTCTATGAAAAATGTCCGTTGATTTTCAATGAAAAACTGCGAAAATTGGAATTAAGAAAAATAATTGAATAATGTAAACAAAAATTGGCCCATGTTTCTCTCTGGGTTATAATTCACCCATATGCAAAGGCATTTTACCATTCGTTTTGACCCTGACGTCAGGCAAACGTTTTTACACTTTAAATTTATGATATCATTAGAATTAGTAAAGAATAAAAAATGAGTGGCATCAGGGACAAAAAGGTGGGAAGAAAAAATGAAAAAGTTATGATCTCCATAGGCTTTTCCATGTTAAATTAACATTGGGAAGTGACACTGGAAATAAATAAGTATTGCGCTGCCGCGCAATACTTAAATAAAGTTGATATTTGATAGATAATTGTAGGGTATTTTTTCAAAAAGCCATTATAATATGAATTAATTTTCTTTCATTTGGGTTCTATTTCGGGTTGCAGTGCTTCAAGTTCAAGTCGGGTTTGAGGTCAATGAATTTTTTTTTTTTTTTTTTTTTTGGTTCGGATTAGCTTCAAATAGAATTTTCGGGATTGGGTCGAGTTACAGTATTCCAAAGTCGCCAACAATTAAGTGTTGTCACAAAAACTCGAAAGTAAAGAACAATCCCTTGGAATCTGTTTTATTTTCTTTAAAATTACCTTTTTTTTTTTTTTTTTTTCCTTACTTTACTTGTTGTCAGTAGTAATATTGTCGAAAAATTTAAGGATCAAGACTTGTGTTGTGGTATTCTAATTTAAAAATATTATGTATTGCAATTTGAATATGACGAATATTGAAAAATTTCGTTTTGAAATAAATGAGTTTAATATTTTAAGGACTGCTTGGGCAAACACATACACTAAAGCATAAAAAAGGGTTATATCTTTTAGACATTTTATTTAGCTGTCGGTTGCACTATTTTATCCTAAAAACGTCAGAGTATTTTTAAGCTAAAACAGTACAAATGTGATATTTCAGATATTGTTGTATCTGGACTCCGTTACAGTAGGAAAAAAAGAAAAAAAAAAACTTAACGAAAGAATTCTTTTTTACGCTAGCTAATAGCTTTTATACAAATTAAGTTATAAAGCGAAAACAATTTTGTTAATTTAATATATGGATATTAATGATTAAGAATTTAATAGATTTCTATTATTTAAACGTCGGAAGTTGTTTTAACTTTCAGACTACCTAATCGGGTCCATTGGACCCGGAAACAACCCTTGTTCATTTGTCCATCATGTACACAGTAATTGAAAATATAAAAACAAGTGTTTAATAATTACAGTATTAATTTTTTATTTCCATTTTTCATGGATTATGTTGTATTGTCAATTAATATACACATTGAAATCAGTACTCTTTTTGCATTTTGTTAACTTTTAAGCATTTACATACAACAAAGAACAATGTTCAAGGAACCCAATTGGTAATTATTGCATGGCCTTATTTTCGGTAGCCAGGGTGAAATGAAAAAGTTTGAGTGAATTTATTACAATTTTCCACATCTGTAGCAACAGACTATATTTCATACAGTATCTAATATGCATTTAAGTCAATATATACAAGGAATCGTTGTCTAGCGGTTAAAAGCCCTGGCAATTTAGTCAAGCCTGAAGTAATAAGTTCGAATCCAATTTTCACAATTTAAAGCTAAAATTCACTTCCGTTTTATTAGAAATTCATTCTTGTGTTTAAATATGAAATAAATAGCTGTAAAACGTCGTTTTTAAATCAATATTATTTTACTTTATTTTTCTATAAAATGTATCGTTTACAATTTCCCCATGGAAATTTCGTTAATCAAAGCAATGATTTAACTCACAGTTCTGATGAAAATTATATATAGAGAGAGACCTTACATTTGTTTTTGGACATTAGTGTTTTTGAAATTTAATAATAAAAAACATCATCTAAATACTAACGGATATACTTTAAAAAATTTTCATATAAACTTTCTTTTCTCTATAATAAAACCTACATATTGTAATAAAAATAAATTCAAAACTTTTTTTCAAAAAATTAATTTACGAAGAAAGTGTTAAAGACAATCTCGCATAAGAAATTGGGCACTTTGAACATTCAACAAATGTAAACAAAAATATACAACTAATCAAGCATTTTAATACTTTGTTGGGTTGTTGGGTATCTATCCTTTAGCTTAAATTACACTTTTCATACGTTTTGGCATGGATGCAACAAGTTTTTTTTTTTTTTTTTTTTTTTTTTTTTTTTTTTTTTTTTTTTTTTTTTTGGGGGGGGGGGGGGGGGGGGGTATGAATGTTCAATTTTCTTCCATTCCTCTGTTAATACTGCTCTAAGTTGATCTTTTGAAGAAATATCATGCTTATCTTGTTCCTTCCTCCAGTTCATGCCACACATTTTCAATTGGTTTTAAATTTGGAGAATATGGTGGAGTCTGGATAACTTTGGGACAGTTGTACAGCATCCATAAGCGAACATTTAGGGCTACATGTTTGGGATCATTATCTTGATACAACTTGAATACGTTGTGAATTCCAAGTTTTTGGGCAGATGTTTTCTTTCAGGATATATATATATATATACTTATATTGGTGCATATTATTTTCAATTAAAACTCAATTCCCCATACCAGAAGCAGCAAAACATCGCCAACCATTATGCCTCCCCCTCCATGTTTACAGCTGGCGATAGATTTTTTGGATTGAGCTCTTCGTTGGGCTTTCCCCACACAGTTATTCTCCCGTGAGACCCAAATATGTTAAAATTTGATTCATCCACAAATATGACGTTTTCATAAAATGATACATCTTTGTCTACCATGGATTTTACAAAATCCAGACGTAACTTTCTTGTTCTTTCATTAACGAAAAATTTTCTTCTGGCAACTCTACTGTTGTATCCATCTGATCTGATAACTCGTCTAACAGTTTCAGGGTTTACTTTTATTACAAATCTATTTTCTATTTCTGTTGTAAGTTCCACCGCACTAATTCTTGGATTTTTCTTGATTTTATGCATAATAAACCTCCGACTCCTGGGAGTTAGCTTGTGAGAAGCTCCTGATTTTAATGCTTTTTCAACAGTTCCACGTAGTTTCCATCTTTTTTTAATAGCAAAAACAGTTGAATGACTTATTTTAACAAATTTTAAGATAGTTCTGATGCTTTTACCGTCTTTAAAATGTTCTGTGATTAAATTATAGAATTTGTTGTAACTTTGTAACGTCCGACCATGTTCACTTCAAATATAGAAATGTAAACAAATTTATATAAAGTAGTTGTAGTTTCAAAGTGCAGACGATAATATTTGACATATTCCATTTATAATAAAAATAAATAATTAAAAAAAAATATTGTCTGTCAAAAAATTTAAAATAAAGCTTTCAAGTGTCCAATTATTTATGGTAGATTGTTTTTAACACTTTCTCGGTAAATTAATTTTTTGGAAGAAAAAAAATTTTTGAATTTATTTTCATTACAATGTGTAGGTTTTATTATAGAGAAAAGTAAGTTTATATGAAATTTTTTTGAAGTAGGTCCTTTAATAATTAGATGGTGTTTTTACCCGACTGAAAAGAAGTGTTATGTGTTTCACGCGTACCTGTGTATGTGGATTTCTGTATACCCTCGAAAAATTCCAACGGCTGGATGGATTTTAATGAATAAGGCCTCTATCAATTCGTCTTAACGGTCCGATGGTTATAGGCTAGGCTTTGTTTTTATAAATTCAAAATGGCGGCCGTAAAATACAAAATGGCGGTAGAGACGAAAAAACAAATTTACGCACCCTATTGAGTGGCATATCATTGGATAGGTCTTTCAAAATGAAGACGATGTTTCATTGGCTGTTTTACAGTCAGAAGCTCCATTAAAATATTATACAACCTGAAAGTTATGTATGTATTTTGGATCTCTAGCTTTACTGCAACTCTAACCATCATAGACATCTGTAGACCTTATCAAAACAGTGTTTATAGATAGGAACTAACAATTAAACACAACTTAAAAGTCATCAATACAAGTAAATAATAAAAAAAAATAGGTAAGTAATATAAACAAGTAATATAAAAAAATATTTTAAGTCAGTTCCTACTTAGGTGAATAAGAGAATTTTTTTTTCTCCCATTCTTCTTTCTTCTTGAGTGGCGCTTAAAATGCCTTGATCAAGAAGAGAGCTCTGTCGGTCTTAAAATACCTTGAGCAAGAAGAAGGCTCTCTCGATTATTGAAAATTAATTAATTAAATTTAATTAATAATTTAATATTTGAAAAAACTGGATTAACATCAAGTGTCATCCACTAGAAGTTTTAAAAACATTTATTTGAGCTTGATTGGATGAATAATAAGTATTTTATTAATGATTGAAAATTTGAACAAGATATATATATATAGCGAGAGTGTGAGCTAATAGTAGGAATTGAAAAAAAAAAAATAGTTTCACATTGATGAGAAATAATTAATTAGTTCGCTTTTTACGTAGTCGGGTTTTTTTAAATTTTATTGTTTATTTATAAGTTAGTTTCAAAAACACAAGTGTCCAAAAACAAATGTGTGCTACTGTATGTATATATTTTCAAATTTAATCGCCATAGGAAGATAATATGTCAGATATGTATACAATACCTCACTCTTTCAGTAGTTTATTATATTAGAAATTTGCGCGTTAGTGTCAATATGATTCCCCCACGTTAAAGAAATTTCCATTACGTTCCATGAGAATGGATATTCTTTATATTTCTTTATTTTGTGTTATTTTTATTACTTTATTGTTGTAATATTTAAGTGAAACGATAGTTTTAAAAAATTGTTGCATTAGTAAGATTTATTTAACCTCTTTTTAAGAAATGTTAGGTTTTGACGAATAATCAATATTTATATTTAAAACCTATTAATGCATTATTTCCAATGTTTGTTTTAATTTAAATGCAATATTTTTAACTGTGTTATTTTTTAACTTTCTGTAATGTATTTCTTTATTCTTCAACTTCTATGTAGGACCTTTTGAAGAAATATTCATTAAGCTCTACATAAATTTCCTTGAAAATTAGATCATATTAATTGAATTCGATCCTTACTCATTGAGCCCTGTACTTAATTTAGAACACTTAACCGCCTTAAATGCCACTCTTGTCCTTTTTATTTTACGTGTCTTTACTCGAGAACTAAAACATTTCAATGGACACAGATTAAATTCCCCAATAACATAATATGAGGTTTTCCCTTGTGTGCTTCAATGGAGGAGGTTTCTGGCAACGTGCCAGTTTGTCTAGATCATGACACCTGAAGCTTGCATACAAGGTGAATTTTAATTGCTGAAATAAATTAGCAAATTCAACTTTTCTCCTTTTAAGTTATGAATTTTCCCTTAAGGAAATCTGCTTTAGATAATCGCTAAGAGGCGTAGTTTCGAATAACTTTGTTATTTTTATTTGGGTGAATGCAAAGCGAATTTAAGTGTGCCTGTAAAATACTCTTTAAAGTACAAGAATCTCAATTAAATGATTAGACTTCGAAGTCGATAATAACTATTTTCGTTTTTTCATTATTATTTTTAGAAGATGTTCCTAGAAATGAACTTTTCTCAGAAATGATATTAGTCAGCGATTTCATTACTGAATTACATGTGCCCCCAAGGATATTTTCAAAGGTATTAAGAAATGAAAAAAGCTTATACGAAGCTGCAAAATACTTGTGTTGTTACAATATAAAGTGTTCCGGAAGTCATTAATAGAATTATTAAAGAATCATAAACTTAGTAAAAGTCTTTAAACTGCTCTACAAAAGGATTTCATGTAGATGAATAATTGAAACATAAACTGCCTGCGGCTATTTGCTAACTGTAGTCGAAGGAAAAAAAATCTTTCATAGATTTTTTTTTTTTTTTTCCTTATCATCTTCACACTTGAAGTTAGAATATTATTGTAATCACCCTAATTTGCGATTATAGCAGTATTCTAACTTCAAGCCTGAAGTTATATATTTCTTTATTTTTAAGCACAAAAAATGATACTTCACACAAAAAGAAATCGCAGATCACAGGAAAAAAAAAAAAAAAAAAAAAAAAATCCAGTATTAAAAAAATTTCATATTTATACAATAGAAATGTAATAGCTTAACCCCTTCGGGACGGGAGCCTTTTACGAAATTTTAAATCTTTTGTCGCCGTTTTTTAAAAAACAGAAATTTGTGTCTTCTTGAATAGAGAAAATGCGCTGATTAAATAAGGCAAATTTTACAGTAAAATTTTACTGGTGAGGAAAAACAAGGATTCTGAGCGCTTCATGCGGCACGTATACGTGTCGCTCGTCCCCAAGGGGTTAAGTATGTTAATAATCAACAAGGATTCAAATTATTTTACTAATAAGTATCGAAATTAAAAAGAAATATTTTTGAAAAATCAGGTAGATATAAATAATATATAAGAAAAATTCGTATCGTTTTAGCCAAAACATTCAGCTATATAGATGTAAAGTCAAAATCTCCAAAAACCAAACAGCTTCGATTTTATAGTGGAATGAATAGAGGTCTACTTATACGGACCACAGGACCGAAGATGTCATACAGTAACAGGGATCTGTCCAGACTTTTCTCACAGGGTCCTGTTTTTGTGAAATTGTGAAGTTTTTTTTATTTTTGTGAAAATTCTAATCATAATTTCGTGAATTTTAAAATATCGATGCCTTCATGTTCTATCCTTCATATATAAAAAGCTAAGTAATATGTTCTCTGGTGAGTTCAACTGCTTACTTACAGGCCAGGATTTTATTTTTAAATGACTAAATTTGTGAAAAGTTCAATTTGAAGATGAAAAAATTCTGTGAAAGATCTATTTTAGAGACAAATAATTTTGTGAAGGGTCTGTTTTGGGATAATATGTTTAGTGAAGGGTCCTGTTTTTGGGATAAAATGTTTTGTGAAGGGTCCTGTTTTAGATAAATTATTTTGTGGAGGGTCCTTTAAAGGACTTAAAATTTTTCTAAGCATGTCCCTGAATAACCCTGCTCATTTTTACTTTCGTCTTTCTAAAGAAGAAATATTGTAATCGAAATTTTTTTCGACTTCCGGTTTTCGACGGTTTACATGTTTTAGGGGCTAGATATCCCGAAAAACACGTTTATACAAGATGTCTATCTGTCCACTTTGTATAATCGAAAAGTGCACGAAGTTATGCATAGAATTGAACCAAATTTTTTTATATGTTTTTGGCTATGGTCACCAAGTTCTCATTGAATTTGGAAATATTCCGACGGAATGAGGCGCAAGTTGATGTAGTATTGAAGTAAAGGATTACACTGAAGGATTTACATGTGTAACAACTTTTGTAATATTAACATGTATGAGAGAGAAGAAAGTTTTGGGATTGGCACATCCAACTAGTTGCTAATACTTATTTGCCTATATAAATCTGTTTTTTTAAGATACCTCCCTTACTATACTAACTCTATCGCAAATCATCCTTTAAAAATGTGATCGTTAACCTATACTTAAATCTTGCTTAGGTAGTCATCTTCATATAGAAATTGTAAAAAGCTTTAAAATTTTTAAAAATCACACATAACTTTAATATAATATTTAGATTCTTCGGTAAATTTTGCCGTCTGATATCGAACTGGAAGTAATTCGGTAAAATAGTTTAGGAATAATGAGTGTAACGGAGCCGATGTCGTAAGGTGGTGTGGTAGCGGGCAACTTTCAACGGCCTAGTCTTATCAATATCGAAAAAATATTTTATTGTTTCACAAACAATTAAATAAGAATTTCTTGATTAAATAATTCATAATTACAACATTTTTCATATAAGGGTTCGAGTTCAGCTGACAATAATATATTTATAGAATCAAGTCCAGTCCTCGAATAATAGATCGCTTTCAGTGTAGTCAGTCTCTTACTTATCCAATGTCCACTATTTTCGAAGATAGAGCTCGCGATGCTCGACAGGAATGTCGCACTTTTGTAGGTGTTTAACCGAGGTTTAGGAACCTCCGATCTTCACCTCCGTGATGGAGATATCTTAACAGCCACCCCTGGCTTTCGCTTTTCTGTGCTTCGGAGTATGCCCCGATGCCGTCGACCCGTGAGAGATTTCCACTCTGCACGACCAGAAACACCTTGAAGTCTCAACTTCAACAGAAGGGAAAATTAAGCTCCCGAGAATGCTCTCGCATCCTCTTTTATCAGTTTCGTTTTTCCGTCTAGGACCAAAGCCACTCCCATTAGCCACTCACCATCCGTGGGCCATGATCTCATAGGCCAGCCCTTTCTCTATAGGCTGCCGTCAGGACCTTTCGCGTCCGGCTTCATCTCTGGTTTCACTTTCTACTTTCCCACGGGAACGAGGCCCTCGTGAACATCAAAAGAATATTTCTCTCGCTAGATAAAAGAGTTCCTTTCACCTATTCATCTGCGAAGATTGATAGAAATTGAGGTATTTGTTTCATCTCTAGCGACATTTTCTAGGACTCTGAAGAAATTTGGAGGCTAGGTGAAAATACATTAGCTTCCCTATGCTGGCTTTTGCCTTGTAAATTGAGAGTTTCAATGTGAGATATCGTCGAATTCTTACATGAGGATTAAATGTTTTGAGCTACTAATTGGTAAATTAATTTTTATCGTTGCAGACAAATTTCATGACGCGGCAGTTTTTACTCATAACTCAACAGTGATTCACAGAATGTGCTATAATTTCGAATATTTTGAAGCTCTTAGAAATAGATTTGTATTAACATTTTTTATACTACAATACATATTATTTTCAAATGTTAATTAAAAAATTACAGATTTTGTGATTTATATTCATGATAAGTGTTCGATTCACAGAGGCCTAAATTCGACTTGTGTATGCCGACTTTGAAGGTGTGTGTGTGTGTGTATGGGGTTGGGGGGGGGAATGCATCCGTACCCCGAGTTTATAGACGCTTTTGAACAAGAGAAGCTACTTTTATTTATTCGGGGGGGGGGGGGAACGCATCGCAATTGGTTTACACATGAGCCCGCGCCTATTCCCCAGTCATATGGAAGCCCCTAACCTCGCCCCCAACGAGACAAGACACTTTTTTCTTCTTCTTTCAGTCTTAAAAAAGTGTAGTGTTTCTTTTAACGGTGTTCTTTTATGGAGAAGGTCGACTCTGATCCTGCGCCCAGCCCAAAACATTTTTAAAAAGTGAAAAAGCTTTAACTGGCGTGATTCTGACCCAGAAGTCAAGACTAATAGCGGGTTCTTGACCTGATGTAAGATTTTCGCTCAACCTACAGTTTGCATAATTTCCGAATAACGTAACACTACCCTTCATAAATATGCCATTGTTGAAAGATGTCTTTGGCAAAATGCCAGATGTGTTGGGGTCTATGACATTCAAAGCTTTACTATTAATGTTAATAATAAATACATTTGAATGTTAAGAATAAGCTTATTTATCTAAGTTAAAATTTAATAATAGCTGTTTCTTCTTATTATTATTTATTTCTTTTCTTATCATTCAATAGCAAAAAATATGTTGAAATTAACGTTTTCACCGGGATTCAAATGAAATGCTAAAAAAAATGAAACTGATAATTTAGACAGTTATCGAAAAGTGGTACTCATAAAAAGATGAATTAGTATGTGATACATATTAACCAAAATTAATGAAAACTGGTTGACTTTGTTTAAGGACACTTTGAATGATTATCGGAAAGCAAAACAAATATTTTAGCATTGTAATCAATTTCATCGAAGATATCTATTTATTAATTGTCTTTGATTTTTATAGCACCTTGAAATACTAGGAATAAAAGCGTCTTAAATAATGATTTTCCATTTCTTTTGGATCAGCAACACACCTTTGATTTACGTACAGTTTAGCGAAACCCCAGAATTTTCTTAAACCGTCAGCATTCTGGCCAAAAGTTAAACTAAAATTCAATATGTTCGATTTCGAGATACGCGGTTCGGGGACAGGAGCCTTAGCTTCTTTTTCTACTTCTTTACTCACTATCTTTTGTAACATTAGCACACGCGTCGGATAAATCTTACCCCATTTTGTCTCCCATTATATTTTTGGCTAAATGCGTTTTAAAACAAATCTACTGTTCTGTATTGCAAAATACATCAATGGGGAACGTAGGGGAGATATACTTTTTTTAAAACAATTTTTTATAATTCTTAGAAAGCTTTTTTTTTTTTTAATTTCGTGTTTTCTTATAAAGTGATATTTTATTTATTTATTAAAAATATGGTGAATTTAAAAAATATATCCTAATTAATTTGAATGGTTACTATAGTATCAAATTTCCCCAGTACTGGGTAGAATTGATACACTTGCAAGGGAGATTTGATAAATCGTTATGTAAATCGAAAAAAAAAAAAAAAAAGGAAATGCAGACAATTCAATTTTGATAAATGTTGAAATATTTTAGTAAAATTTAAAGAGAAATGACATTGACATATTTGTTTCAGTAATGTTTTTTTACAAAAATTTTAAACAATCCTATTAACACATTTTTTAGAAAATAAATAATGAAAAAAAACTATAGAGATCCTGCTGCAAGGAAAAAATAAAGTGGCTATTGGTGATTTGCAAATAATTTAACATAAATTTGGCACATTTAAGCTTTCTTTAAAACTAAAACTAATAATTCTATCATTTTGATAAGTAAAGTCTTTTGGTTTTAATGTGTTTTCAATTTTCTATTCGTCAATTATAGAAATATCTGCCATTTCAGGCCATTTAAACTTTTTTCCCTTCCACACGACGCACAAAGCAAACCAACCATCTATCATTGCACTGCTTTTATATGTAACCTACACAATTTGGAATGATCTTTTTAGTAATAGAAAAAGATCATTCAGAAATTCGGATCATTCAGAGCACATTTTAGAAAAGGCTTCGATGTTAAGTGGAAAAAAATAGGTATCTTCGAAACAGTTAAGATAAAAAGGATAAATTCCAGTCTTTTTAAATCCAGGTAAAATAAAATAATTGTTTGAGTAAATGATTTCAGAAAAGCTTTACCAATTAATCCTAAAAAAACTATTAAATTTCAAATATACAAGTGTATCATTTCTCTCCATCATGCCTTATTGGAATTTCAATCACTTTGTATAAAATCAGTTGCAAAATGGCTATCTACTTTATAGTAAAACTGGCCCCAACAATGTGCTTTATTAAAAAAAAAAAAATACAATATATTATCTTCACAATAATGATAGTTATGAAAGAAAAACAGTATTTGGAAAAATTTACATTGACATTCCAAAAATCTTCAAAATTAAAAAGAAAACCAAAGTTGTCAGTTTTTCTCTTTTAAGTCCAGCTAATGATGACTTCTGCAAATAAAAGAAGCCTTTACATGTGTTAGAATGGCTGTTAATGTCATTTGTTGGGGAAAATTGCCAATGTCTCAATCCTCCCTATGTATCAAACCTCCCCTACCTCCTCTACTACTTCTTTTTAGGGGAAAAATCATGCTTTTAGTATTTATTTTCGGATTTTGTAGCAGTTTCTGTAAAAATCACGTTTCTTCCTAGAAAATAGGCAAACGATTTGTTTTACTTCTTAAAACATGAATTATTTCACAAAATGGATATTAATTACATTTAATAACCTTTTATCTATGTATACAAGTAGCTTTTATCTTACTCTTTCATTAAAATTATTTTAGTGTGTGTTATCCCGTAAGAAATGAACATATCGTAATGAAACGTTTGTACACGCGCGGGAGTATTTTATCCCAAGAGCTACATTTCTCCCTACCTAGGGAACAAAGAAAAGACATTCTTTCACCCACCCCTTCTCGATCTTGACCTTGAAAGGTACAAGGCAGGTCAGAATCGTCCTCCAAAAAATGTATCTTTTTTTTTTTTTTTTTTCAAAAGAAAAAATGTGATTAGGATGAGATTTATCCTAGCGCGTGTGCTTACGGAATTAATTTACCTGAATATACAAGTATAAATGCACGTTTGCTCGATCAGAGATTGAAAAATTTTGGAAATGTTAGGAGTGCAGGCTGTAAAACTTAATATCCAGAAAAAAGTGTAATTATAGCGTACATGCATGAATAAATTCGAATTAAGTGGAAGGGAATCCAATAATAAATAAATAAATAACAGAAATTTTAACACCATTTTGTTTAGAATGCAGAAAATTATAGTTACACGCAAATACAAGATTTCTGGAAAAGACTTAACAATTTATTTAAATTTGCAGAATTTATAAAATTTTAAATGATAATAGGATAACAGTTGGCTACTGAAAATTTTCCTTATAAAATGGTAAAACTTGTTTTGAATGCCCATAAAATGTATTTCCGCGTTTTTCATGTTATGTGATTAATCAGAACAAATTTGATTACGCTTCTTTTATTGGTAGTTTAGACACTTTTGATATTAAGTTTTTAAAATAATAATTTCGCATTGACATAAAAATGCATTGTGTATTCGAATGGTATAAAATGTTGATTTGGCTCCTTTTTTATCAATGAAATAATTGAGGACTAAAACAGGAGAACGCTTGAAGTGCTAACCTTTGTAGTAATAGTCAAATTGTACATTAAACGTGACAAATGAGGTGGTTTCGCCTTCTTTTTTTCGCTCTCTTGAAAAATTTCCTCATTTGGACTTTCAGCTTTTTTCTCCCTCCACCCCCCCCCCCCCTCTCTCTCTCTCCCGAACAAATTTTGATGCTCCAGCTCCAGCTCCGCTCCTAGAGAAAATACTGTGGCTCCGGCTCCAACTCGGCTCCGACTTCGCACTTTTGAGTTGCAGATTTTAATTTACACGTTTACTTTTTTGCTCACAAATACTTTCTACCTTCATTAAAGATCTGACAAAATGCATTTTTCTTCTCATCAAACTTCAAATGCTTGTTCAGAAAGTATGACATCTTTTAGCTTTTGCTTTTAAAATAGAAAGTTTGGTGGAATTTTAAACACAAAAATCTTAAATTTCTTCTACACTTTTCAAACAGCCAAAATTGTACAACTACACATGCAAACAACAGGCGGCCATATTTGTTTTCGAATAGTATTGTCACTTAGTTCAAGTAGAAAGTAGAAGTATAAAGTAGTGTTACCATGTTTCGAGAAGGTTTCCTAGGTACTACTAATAATAATAAAAACCTAAAAAATGATATAATTAAAATACTGAATAATGATGTACAGTAGAAGATCTTTATAACGCAAACCTAAAAACGCAAGGTTGTGCGTTATATAGAATTTTGCATTATATGGATCACATTTCACACATCATTAAATATACCTTATAAACACGACCATATAAATCTGAAACATACCAAAATACATTAGAGTATCTTTATACTGCACTTCTTGTCACCAGGAATTATCCAAATTATAAATTTTTGCATTATATGATCATTTTATATTGTTTATTTTATAAACATGGTCCAACTATACCTGGACCCAATCATTCATTATATTACTCTTTTCCAAAAATATAATATTTATTGTAATAATAGCAATTTTTTTTTCATTAAAAAGTTTTGAATTAAGGAGATAAAGTTGAATTAATGTATCAAATGTAGTTTTCTAGAGAGTAGCAATTTTTACGATGTGGGATTTCAGGTGCTTCTTACCTGCAAAATTCATTGTTTACATCTGAGAAGTTGTGCGTTATATGGAGAATTGCTTTATATAGAATCGCGTTATAAAGGTCTTCTACTGTAATTAAAATATTTTAAGCCTAGAAATTTAAAAGACTGAAAAAAAAAAGATTTAAAAGAATATTAAAAACTAAAGGAGCCCTGGAGCTGGGGAAAATTTAGAGCTCCAGCTCCAGGGAAAACACAGCTCCGGAGCGCTCCGGCTCCGGGCTCCAGCTCCAGCTCCGGGTCCCTGTATATATATATATATATATATATATATATATTTGAAAAGAAAAAGAAAAATGTATCTTAGCAGTATTATAATTTAATTCTAATCTTTTCTTTTAAAATCACAGGACAAAGTCATGATAACAAAGTCTAAATAATCATAATATATGTAGTATATTTTCAACGCATCAGGTTTTTTCTTCTTCTTTTTTTTTTTTTTTTTTTTTTTTTTTTTTAAATAGTCGTGTAGAAACAAAAAAACAACCTGTATAATGCTTTGTAATCGACTTCTAATTTTATTTCCGATACAGCCACCTTTCAAGAAAGCTCTTTGCTTCGACATTCTAAGAAGATTTATATTCTTTTATTACTTTTTTGTAACTTCTTTCATTTTTTGCGACTTCTACAAAATCAGTCTTTTTTTTTTATTTCTCTCTCTCTCTCTCTCTTCCTGCTCCGTGCAAAACTCTTTTGCCTTGCATATGCAGTAGCTGATCCTCTTAAATTCTTCGGAAAACCTTGTCGTAGGTCAAAGCCACTAAACAGTAATAGTGTACTTCTTTTCAATCTTTTTTTTTTTTTTCATAGTCAATAAAAAAAAATCTACTCATTTTAATTCAATTTCCCATTCTTTTCATCGTACGCTTCTTAACAGAAGAAATAAAACATTTCTTTTTTGACACCGATTTAATTTCCTAACAACATAACACGAGTTTTCTCTCTTCTGTTACCTCGGCTAGAAATCCCGGGCAGAATGCCAGTTTACTAGACCATGACACCTGAAGATTAAATGGAAGCTGAATTTTAATTCGTAAAAGAATTAACATATTTGATAATTAGAAACACTTTTGTTACAGTATGAGTTTTATTTAATTTAAGTTGGCTGCTGTACGAGTTGTAGATTTTTTTTCTTCTTTTAATACTTGTAATTGTCTGCGTAGAGAAAGCTTCATTGTAACATTCATTACCAAGTAATGAAACAGAATTAAGCCCACGCCGACGCGATGCAAAGAAAGGTGGGAGGAGGAGAAATTGATAAAAGGATACCATTAAGTTAACATGATAATTAGCATGGTATTTTTAAAATTAAAAATGTACTAATACTGTATAAGTTTTTGCAGCTCTTTATTGATTTTTGTAATGTATTTAAATTCTTTCAAGTTTAATGTATCTTATATTCTCCTTCAGGTTGTGTTATTTTAAAACATTTAATTGTATCGTAGGTGAAATGATGCTTTTATATAATTTTACTTCTCTGTTTCAATTAAATCTTTCAGAAATCGTAAATCTTTTGTTTCCAAGAGTTATAGCAAAGGTAGCATGGCTGGTAACCCCTCACCAAACGCCAATAGAGGTCTGCACTTCCCGGACCGAACGAAAGCTATCTTGAACCGGCCGTGTTAAAATTAGTGAAAACAGGCCTGGGCCGGGCAAAGATCAATGAAATCAGACCCGACTGAATTTCCACACAAAAAAAATTCTTAGCATAAAATTAAGATATTTTATTAGAATATTGCGTACATATTTATGGGAAAAATTAACATTATAGATTACTATATGATTTAGATTACTTTGTGTTCGCAAGCCACAGAATGCAGAATTAGCATCAGTACCTGCCCGTCATGAAGGCCCACGCCCTGTATAAAAGAAAGAAAATCTAAGCGTAATCCTGGCCCGGTCCACGTCTGCTGAAATAATTAAGCCCTTGGTTTAGACATGATACAACTACCAATTCCCATCTCTACGCTGGACATGTTATATTTCTGTACTGATGTTGTCAATCTAATCTAGCATCAGCTCGTGCAACATATTTATAATCCTCGCCTCAGTCACGTCCATTGAAAGTTCACAATTTATTGGCTTAGTTCGATCGTTTTAAAATTTTATATCGGGCCTAATTTTTTTATCCGCTCGGTCCTGCCCGGCCCGTTGGAAAAATTTCCTTCATTTTGGCGGGCCGGGTACGGGCTTCTGGCCAAGCCCAAGCAGACCTCTACGCCAAGTTGGATAGGCATTTCACTAACGCCGTCAGTTATCGCTACCAATTAGCCGACTATCCACAGAAAAAGAATACAAATTTTCTCATCAGTAACCTAATATCAGTAGCTGCTGGCTCGGAGTTCTTTTCCATTCAGACTTGCTTGTTGTGTTTATTAACCTGTTTCCTACTAGTGTTACGTTTTCACAACACTAATTCAATATCTTTTAAACATACATTTTGTGAACACTGGGTAAAAATTGTCTATTATTAATGAAGCAAGAAAATGTATTAAAGTTTTAGAGTGAATTTATTTTAATTATTTTACAATTAAATCCACAAAATAGAAGCATGAGGGAAATTAAGTGAAGTTTGTGGATGCACGGATACCAGTTCAAGGGGTACCATATCGTGTAATTTTTGGAATCTTGGTGGAAAGGAAAGCCATTTCATAAGTGATAAATTAAGTTTATTTTAGCAGTTTTTTTCTTGAAATATTAAAAAGAGCTATTAAAATTAATCATGTTTTAAAGGCAAGATTATACTTTCCCCTTATTTATTAATTTGATTGTTTTCAATTGTATAAGGGGACATAGATTGTTACTCTTGTTACCATTAGAGCAAATTTTCAGAAATACTTCCAATTATTTTACAAAATATAATTAGGATAAAATTGATATAACCAGTTAAATACTATCGTGTTCCATGGTCACAAGAGTAACACAATTTTTAGATTAATTATATAAACAAGTAAAATGCTTTTTGTTACAAATTAGGTATGTTTCCTATGAATGGAACATGATAGTATTTAACTTATATCAATTTTATCCTAATTATATATTGTAATAAAATAATTGGAAGTATTTCTGAAAATTTGATCTAATGGTCACAAGAGTAACGAATAGACGTACCCATAACAAACTTTTTCATAAATACAGGTAAGAAAATGTGAAATTTCTCATTCTATGGTAGAAAAAAAAAAAAAAAAATATATAAACGTTTACTGTCAAAACCTACTATTGCATTTTTATAAAACACAATCCATCATAAAACACTAAAAAATATCTCCAGAAAAGATTAATTTTCAGTGTATCGTTTTGAACAATGAAGATCATTAATCTTCAAAATATTCAACATTACGATGCTATTAGTTAAAAATAAACTGCAATATCTTTACCTTACGCAATAAAGGTCAGCTGAAGTATTGATATACAGTTATGCAAAGTTGTGCGTAGAAAGAGTGTGATTTTTGTTTCCAAGTTTCGGCCAGAATTTTGGGAAAATTCGCCAGTTTTTAACGTAAAGAGTAAGCGCGAATAACTAGAATGAAAATATCATGTAGCCATTTTAAAGATTCAGGAGTCCCTTCTTCACTGCGAAAGCAAAATGAATGAAAAAGGTAGTAGTAATAATATGCATATACATGTTTACTGCTTAATGCTAAATGGCTCCTCATTGTTAAATTTTTAATTATCGTTCTTTGAAAATCAGATGAGTACCGGCCAAAAAATTCAGTTCAGTAAATTTTATGCAGCTTAAAAGATTATCAGTTTAATTTTAATTCCTATATTTCGTAAACCTTGCGTCACTTATTGCCGTTTGTAGTGTTCTGTTAAACCTCTTCTCATGGATATATTTCGAAATTACACGTATTTTACATTTCAATGCATAATCGAAAATATTTATAACATTTTCGCATGCAATCAGCCATCTCGTTTATATAAAATATTGCACTTCTCAATTTGCCTTACACAGATTTTCATCTCAAGGATATTAAATTTTGTCAAAATCTGGAAGCAGAGATTTTTGAATTATTTACGCATAGTAGCGATTACACTAAATAGTTGGCTGCGCGCCAACGAAATTTTCACATCTGCTTAAAAGTTGCACTATGCGTGCTGAGGATTCACAAAATTAATTCATTCTTAATAAGGAACGTATATTTAACTCTCGCTACTTTTAACACTTGTATTTTAATTAAAATTTGCCTTGTTGTATCCGAGTAGGATATGATGAAAACGTGCGACTAAATAAATAAGTAAGAAGTGTAAATTAAGTAATGAAAAGTGATGCTTGGAAATTAAATATTATTCTGCAAGACACAAGCAATATATAATAAGGAGTGTTATGTTTCAAGAAACTTTATTTTAATTCATTAATAAACTAATTAATCTTTATAATTATACTTTTTTTAAATTAAGAAATCTAGGTTTAACTTTATCGACAGAAATACAAAATATTAACTATTGATAAGAATAGTAAGGAACAAAAACAATCTCTAATTGCAGGCCTTAGTGTGTGAAACCGGTTTCAGTTGAACCTTTCAAAATATTTTTTCACTTCTACTACTAAATGGAAATGTTATTACGGAGGATACATTTTTCAAAGGCATTTGTTTAATTAATTGCATGAAGTTAAAAAAAAAGATATTTTAATGAATTAGAATAGGTTTATTAAACTATTAAAACGAACAGAGGATACATTTTTCAAGGGTAGTTATTTAATTAATTGCATAAAAAATATTTTAATTAATTAAAATAGTTTTATTAGAATATTAAAACGATAAAAAGTTATGTCATTCAAATTCTTCCTCATTTATTAAACATAAAATTTTATTTACTTAAAAATTTAAAATACTCTTTCCATTACAACGTGTTTAATTAAGTGTTTAATTACCCACACAAATTAAAACTTTAAATGGCTTTTTCTCCATGTTCATATTTTCTTCACTTTCATATTTTAAAAATGCTAAGTCTTTTTTTGTAATTGTGATAGAGATTTAAACTTTTTTGTACATGTTCTTTAATATATATGTGATAAAAAAATGCGCATGGAATTAGCCTTCAGGTTTTTTTTTTAAATAAAAGTATACGAAGATATGTTAGATTTCACATCTACTACGTTTTATATTATATGTATGAGTAAAAAAAATTATATTAAATGTAATATTAGACGTATCTAAAAATACATGCGCAGTCTTGTGTAATACACATTTGAAAATCTTTTTAAAAAAAATGGGTAAAAATATCAATTTTTCAAAAAGCAGTAGGGATTTAAAAAAATTCGAATTTGTCTAATTTTTTTTTTAATTTTAATTCAATATTCAGTTAATTTTTTTTCTTTTCTTTTTTTTTTTTTTTTTTCTTCAAAATATACTTTTAGTTGAACATTGAAAAGCATTGAGTTCGCCACTTGATCCATATTTTTTTTTTTTTTTTTTAATAAACAAAATTGTTGGAAAGATAAATGCATATATATATATATATGTATGAATGAAAGGATAAAAAATAGAAAAACCTGTTTAAAATTCAAAATTTAAAGTTGAAATTCCCAGTTTCTTTTTCCTACCTTTTAATTATAATACTCAAAACTCAGTTTTCCTCTGTTATGTTTGTTTACATTAATTAAAGGCTAATTTACAATTAAATAGAAGTTTCCTCCCATTTCGGTGCTTTCGTCCTCTACTGGGAAAAATCGGAATTACAATCATAAAATTCGCATACGTGAGGAAATCGCATCCCCCCCCCCCTCCTGTAAAATGATTGTCTTATAATAACCAGGCCTCTCGGGATATGTAAAGTAAAATAAATACAAGTGCGATCCCAATGAACTTGGTGCAATTACTCTGTACTGAACTTTTGTTGTCATTTATTTAATCCTCTACTCACGATTACAACAATCTCACCTGATGATATAAAAAAGTTGTAACTACCAGCATATCTCACATGTGTGTCTGTGCGTGTGTACATTCGCCCATCCGTTTGTGTCCCCGACCGATACTTTGATAATTCTTTTTGTACTTGGGTAAGACTGGCTCTGGTCCTGTATAAATATTATTATTATTCAAAAAGGTATGTTTGTTTGTCTGTTTTCTTTATTTTTCCTACTAGGCTGTTTCATAAAAATTGGCCAATCGTCGTTGCACTTAAATATATTGTTAATATACTATTCTTAAAAATAATCATCGTATCGCGTATAGTTATATCCCCTCTCCCCCCCCCCCAGAAATATAATAAAAATTTTAATCTATGTGTTCTGCATCAAAATGAGTGATATAGGCAATAATGGGATTTAAATTGAATGTGGATAACAATAAAGGATTGCTAACCCACCCCCCACCCCCCCCCCAAAAAAAAATCTACTGTGCCAAAACCACTCTCACTAAAATACGCCAATTGATGTGTAATAAGTTAATAAAAATCATTTGAAACCAATTTTTTCCCCTTAAAAATTACTCGTCTGAGAAATAAAATAAAGAAAACAGACTGCTAAACTTATTTCTTTGACATTCTTTACCATTAATAAAACGAAATTGATTTTCATTCAAAGAAAAGTTTGGATTTTACCAGAATAGCTAAGCAATCGCATATTTTTTATCTTAATTTACGATAATTCGATTTTCTTAAGTTACCTTTTATTAATTTATTTATTGATGCATGTCATCGAATGTCCTCTGTTGGTTAGCAAAAAACTGAATTTTATAGCTATTTGTATTTATTCCTTCTTACGTTTACTATGGCCTTATTTATTAAACATAGCTATTAAAATCCTTTGTCGTGTAATTGGCAAGCCTTTATGTTGAAATTCATTTTAACATAAAAAAAAAAAAATACTAAAGGACTATTTTAAATAAATATATCTTTAAAATAATCTTGTGCTCAAAGCCATTTGTAACGTAATCAATAAAGCAATCTGAAAGAAAGCTGTGTGATGTATTCACGAAGAAGATTTGATGCAAGCTTTCGTCTTGCCATAAACATATTCCTGAATTTCCCATAATGCCCACTTTCTCATTTTCTAGTCACATTGTCTTATGGTAAAAGTATTTTTCGTTTTTTGATTACTCATTATTATTTCCATGTTTTTATCGCTTTTAAATGTCGTCATATTTTACCTCTTTCTGTGATTTATTTCAGTCGTATAAATGTGAATCTTAATAAGTCTTTTTTTTTCCTCTTCTCTCTCTCTCTTCGCATTGAATTTCCAAGTTAATGGTGCCTTTTTAAAATCAAATAATTCAGTGAAATATTTGGTCATTACAGTTTGAATTAATTTCTATCATGTTTATACATGTTAATATGGTATGCAATGTCCTTTAAAGATATTGTCAACCATTTGCAGCGTTATTAAATTTGCCGTTTCTAAATTTCAATGCACAAATTAGGAATACTTAAAAAACATTTGATGAACATCCGCAATTCTTTCAAAAGGAATTATTTTGGAAATGTTATAACTGTATCTTAGAAATAAGAATGCAGAAAAAGTAAAAAAAAAAAAAAAAATATTTTTCCGGTCCAGCCAAATTTAAATAATGTAATATTAATGCGGACGGGAAAAGAAACAAAAAAATAATATTTTCTGCATGAACTTAAAGCTGTACAGCCATTGAATGAACTGTTACGACATGAACGGTAAAAGTGTCTTGGAATAGACTGCAGAGGTATATCATTGCATCATAAAGCTGATTCCTAAAAATTTATTAGCTAACGGCAATAAAATTTTGTAGCCAGTTTAAATAAATTAGTACAGTAAACGGATTCGAGTAAACAAAAAATTACTTCAAAAAAGATAAAATTTAGTTCAGTTTTTGAAGCTCATGCGTTAAAAAAAAAAAAAAAAAAAAAAAAAAAAAAAAAAAAAAAAAAAAAAACCCTTAAAAACCGTTTCTGGGGGAACTCCATCCTCCTGGTGTAAAAAGTAGTATAATGTTTTCCATTTCTTTATTTTGAATGAAGTCGGTAGAAACTTTTCAATTTGTAATATTTTTTATTGGTTTCTGTTGCTTTTTTATCTTGATATATTTAAAATCTTTCTTGCGCAGGGTGTTCTGACCAAAAATTTTTAGTTTAGCGTATTTCATATTTATATTCTTTATTTTAAAAACGTGATCAAAACATTCTCTCCCCCTTCATTTTATTCTGCTGGCGTCTATGATTAGCTTATGTTTATACCCTTTTTAAGATGATGGATTCAACGTAGGCGCCGGGTTGAGGGGATGGAGTCATTGCCTTTCCATGGATTTTTAAATTTAATTAACTAAATTTTCTTTACCTTTCATGATTTATAAAATATATATTAAAATTTATTCTTTGCAAGTGATATTAAATAATTAAACACTGAATGAAAGGAGACACAAGAATTTTTCGTGATATCCTGCCCCTACTGAAATCTGCGTGAACGACCATTTTTATTTGGGTTTTTACGTTCACATGTTTCAAATTTATCTGAAGCAGAGGATTCAGGGAGGTATAGTCCCCATGAAACGGGGGGGGGGGGGGGGGATGAAAAAAAAAGGTTTCAATTCTCTATTTTTGAAAAATGCTGGTAGAAGTTTTTTCTTTTGAATATTTAACATTTCTTAATTGTTCTGTATTGTTTTTTATGTTGATATGTTTGCAAATTGCCTTATAAGGGGAGTTCTGTCAAATTACTCTTAGTTTAGCTTCTTTCACGTTTATATTCTCAATTAAAAAAAAAAAAAAAAAAAAAAAAAAAAAAAAAAACAGCGACTGTGTCTTGGGCTGCGGACTACAGGCACATCTGCTGCAAAATCTCACCCCTCTTTATATTTCATTCTACCAGCACTCATGGTATTGAAAATTATAATTGAACTACTAAGTAGACTTTTCGGTTATTCTTGCTTTAGATAAAATCGTTAACGTAGTCTTATTTAATATTTGTCCTTCTGCCGTAATAGTATTTTAGTGTTTATCGTGTGCTTTTTCTTTGTGAAAGTACTTTGTCTTACGTAACATAGTAAAGTTCAATCACTTCATCCTTCGTTGATACATTTAAGTAGAGCAAAAAATTCGAAGAACTTGCTGTGTTGATTTTTTTTTCTTTTTACATTTCTATATACCAAAATAAACCTTTATATTTCAATCCTTATGTTATTGTTACATTTATTCGAGATGAAAGAATAAGAAATTACTTACAACAACTGAAGAATACTTACCTATCGTCTCTCGACAAAAAGGAAAAATCGATCCTGAGATGTCTGTCATAAAGGCGTTACACCTTCAGTTATTTTTCTTGTACTGGAAGTCTTTGGAAACTAAAGTTGAGGAAATTTTTATTTTTCTGCCCTAGCTTTTCTGAAAATATGTTCGTTTCCTTTATGCCTCTCACTACAACAAACTTCTCGTCAGTATATTGTTTAATATCATAAAGTTATATTTCTTAAGCACGTCTTGAAGAGAGAATGTTTTCTATATTATTTATTTTTATTTCTGTTTTTATTGGATTGGTTTTTGCGTCTAATGATTCTATATGTGTTCTTTCAGTTGTATGTTATTACAACACAAATAATACGTTTAGTTAATAACTAGCAAATCCTACCGGCGTTTTCCGGTCCCACTGAAAGGTACCGCTGTCGACGGATATTATTATTATTATTATTATTATTTTTTTAAATATCTAAATTGCCTCGACGATTGAGATTTTAACACTATTTCTACCGGTGTAAAATGACACCTTTTTAAAGGTTTATTTTGCGCGTAGTTTTTGAATGTAATAGGCATAAAAAGTCTTCAGTGTATTAAAAATGATTTGTAATTTTCTCAACCTAAAAATTACAAATGGAAAACCATAAATCGAAATCTTTTAAAAAGTGTCATTTGACACCAGTAGAAATAGTGTTAAAATTAGAAAAACGAAGCGTTTTTTCTACCTCTGTGCTTATGGAAACACATTTCATCAGAAACGCATGGGATCTATCACAACGTTGGCGAGCTGAAGAAAATCAGTGTTCAATGAAGGGTTTTCCTTAATATCTGGGTTAAATAAAAAAATATAAAAATGTGAGTCCCAAGTCCATTCGGACCTGTCTTCATCTATTCTTATCCAAATTTGAGATCTCTATGTGCGATGAATTTCTCTATCCATCGCACACAGGTAGGCAGATAGACAGACAAACCTCCTTCTTTTATTAGATTATATGTATGGTATGAGATAATCTGCTTTTATCAGTTTTATAGGATATTTTCGTAAAAATGGCTTGACAATTCATGTCACGATATTGAAAATCGTAATAGGTCGTTGTCCATCTTTTTTTTTTCTTCCTCGCTTCCCTTTTTTCGTCATCATTCTTCGCTTGTCATTTGTCATTCTTTGATTGTTCAGTGTCTTTTAGTTTACAGGGATAAAAATAGAAATAATCCTTTTTATTGCACACTGTGCAACATTTATTTATTATTATTTTAAGATATCCGAATTTATTGATTGCTTTTTAACCTTTCTTATTGGATAAAAATAGATTATTTATTTAGTTTTACAAATTATAGTTCCTTTTTTTTTTTTTTTTTTTTAATGCTTAGGTCAGGGTTTCTCAGTTGGTGTGCCGTGAGAATGTCTCAAGTATGAGAATCAAAATAATAATTGTTATACTTTGTAATACTACAAATATTTTCGTTATATTATTCGTACATATTACTCAATTGATATACACAGGGGCGCGTCGACCTATTGTGCAATGTGTGCGGCGCACACAGGCGCTAAATGATAAAGGCGCATTTCAGAGCATTTCAAGTGAGGGAAAAATATTTAAAAATACATATTTTTTAATTTTATTAAAATTAATTATGCTTGAAATTTTAATTATATTTTATAGATTTATCTCAAAATTTTTATAATCAGTTAAATGTTATTATTCTTTAAAATAAATGTGCTAAATTAATCAATTTTAATTCAGAACTTAAAAATTTAACTTGAAATATTACAAAAAACTTGAGCATTTTTTAGCATCCTATACAATTTTTTTAACACTATTTCAGATACACTATTTTTAACTGTTTTACTGAAAAAAAGAAAAAGAAAAAAAGTTAAATTAGACATAAATATAAGAGGTCGGGGATACAAGGATGGGTCTAATATGCGCGGAAAAAAATATTATTTAAAAAGGAAGAGTTTTAGATTCAAGTTTTCATGCATTTTACGTGCCATATTCAAATAGCTGATAGTCAATGACGTGTGAATATTAATCATGCAGCTACTGATTTTCATTTTTAGTATAGCATGAGATTTATTTTTCTTTTCTGTTTATCAATAGAATATTTTCACCTTAAAGCCATGTTATAACATCTGAAACATGCTTGTCTTTTTTTTAATTTCACGACGTCAATTATTTTATTTATAACTTTTGTACTCTTTTTTTATGTATTTTTTCTCTTACATATTCGCTTTATAATTTATGTTTCTTTTTTTAAATATACATTATAATTAATATATTTTGTGGTACTATTTCATTTGTGCTCGGTGATAAGTTTTTATAAAACGAATTTTTCAGGGAGGAGTATAACGCGTAAGCTGAAGTTTTGCACACAGGCGCCGAACAGCACTGGCGCGCCCCTGGATATACAACGAATTGTTGTTTGTTCTAGATCAGTCATATTCAACCTTTTTTTCTCGCGTGCCGCAAATATATTTGCGATGTTAAGCGGGCCCTCACACTTAGAACAAGGTAAAAACTAGTATGTTGTGGCCATCACAAAACTTTCTTCTATATAAATCACGTCAATTAAATCATTCAAACAGTACAAGAAATTATATCAGTATAGCACCAATTCATATCAAATTATATCTGGATTTGAATTGTCATGGAAATTAGTGCATTAGTTCTTAAGATAGAACTATAGGGAAAATTCTGAAAAATGTAGCATAGCAGCGCCACTTGTTGAGCGATTTACACCAAAATGTATAAAGTGTCAATTTATGTCAAGGACTAACTGAATCTCAAGTTTGATGAAAATTCGTGCAT
This sequence comes from Maratus speciosus, assembly GCA_963932465.1. NCBI lineage: Eukaryota > Metazoa > Arthropoda > Arachnida > Araneae > Salticidae > Maratus > Maratus speciosus. The sequence continues at coordinate 513,559,257 of OZ010789.1, read as the reverse complement.
TAGTGCTGGAGATTGAGCTATTGTAGAAATCGTGAAAAATGCTGCATAGCAGCGCCATCTGTTGAGCGATTTACACCAAAAACGAAACAACACTAATTCATATCCAGGTATAGCTGAATCTGAAGTTTGTTGAAAATTCAAGCATTAGTTCTTGAGATAGAGCTATTGCGGAAATCACAAAAAATGCAGCATAGCAGCGCCACCTGTTGAGCGATTCACATAAAAATGTATAAAACGTCAATTCATGTCAAGGACTAACCAAACCTAAAGTTTAATGAAAGTCCGTGCATTAGTTCTGGAGGTTGAGCTATTGTGGAAATCGTGAAAAATGCTGCATAGAAGCGCCACCTGTTGAGCGATTTGCACCACAAACTAATCAGCATTAATTTATATCAGGGACTAACTGAATATAAATTTTTATTAAATTCCGTGTATTAGTTCTTGAGATACAGCACCGACAAAATTTGTGTCACATACATACATACAGACAGTCACAGACTCACAGACAGACATTTTGTAAAAACATGTTTTTTTTTCTTTTTATCTCTGACCCATAAAACGTGTAAATCCGTCGCAAACCGGAATTTGAAAATTTTCACGAATCCAGTACTTTTCTTCTTGTAAAGATAGAAGAAAGCAAAAAGGGGTAATTAAAATGATTTTGATAACTTTTTTTAATAGTATAACAAAGCTAATATTATCAGTAGGGTTTAACGGAATGTTACCAAAAGAAAGTGTTTAAAAGAAATGTTACCAAAAAATTTTAACACCATTATTTCCAAACAATAAACTTCATGGTAGTTCTCTATTGCAAATCTTGTAGAAATATGCCGCGTAGTTTGTTGTTTGGCAAAAATGATGTAAAAATATTTTGGTGCAATTTTTTTTCTGTGACAAACGTTGAATTCTAAAAAGCAGTATTATATGATAAGTATAAAACGTAATACAATACTGAATTCCCATGTTCAAAAGAAAAAGAAATTATGTGATTTTCTGTGCTGATTTTTTTTTTTTTTTTTTTTAATTTTAGAAATTTACAGTGCAAATGTAATTAATTTCTAATAATGTTTCATTAATGTTAAAGATTAAGAAATGTATACATTACTGTGGCACAAGCAGGACTACATGTAAAAAGAACTTTTTACAAAGGAAATGGTTTTTAAGATGTTTTAACGTAATTTGAAAGTAATTATAAATGATGGAACATATTTTGTCTTTTAAGGAAAACATATAAAACAACAGTGAAGGTCTTAAATAATTTTAAGTATATCTCAATTAATTTTATAAACATGGATTAAAGATTATGTGTCTCGGGCCCCATATAAAAGGTCGCCGGACCACAGATTGCGTTTGGCTGTTCTTGATAAGGTTAGTTGGGGCAACTGGGCCTACATTTTACAATGTGACTCTGGAGCTTCTGACAATTCAGCTTCAAAAAGCTAATGTTCATTTGAATTAAAGTCTGAACTTTTGTAAATGTGTTCAGTTAGGTTCCCTCTATCAGATATAAATGCTCCAAATTGCATTTTAATATTTTAAAATGAAAAAATATGCATATTTCATCTTTCTTTCCTCATGGGTCCAGTTGCCCCATGAAAATGGGGTAAGTGGACCCGGAGGGTCTATGCTCCATACGCGTTTACTTTTTTTCATATAGGATATCAGGTCCTGTTTGAAAAAGTGTAAACAACATAAAAACTTTTAAACCAGGCAGATCATGTAAATTATATATCAACTAAACAGCGTTGTAAGGGAAACCTTTGCTGTCAATGTGCCTAAAAAAAGCAGTAAAAGTGAAAATATTAGATTTATTTATACCAAAAGCATAAAAATTAAGTAAGTACTTATGTACTTTGGTATAAGTAATAAGTATAAAAGTCACATGGGTATTTTAAGGGAAAAAAATAGCAAGGTAGATCCATGAACCAACGGTTACGTAAATATTTAAATACTTTATCTGTATCCAGATGGTCACATTATATAGGGAAAATTTTATTGTTCCTACCAGAACCCTTAATGAGTTACCTTCATGATCATTTTAACATATTCTAAAGAAAGGTGCGATGAAGATATTATTTTCAAAATAGTGATTGGAGCAAAGATTTCCCTATAGAATGCGACACCCGTGTATCGTATAATTTCAAGGTTTGGCTATCTCGCTTTCAGGGGCAAGGTACTCGCATTCGTAAAATGTTGAAATAATTTAATGACACCAGTATTTACAAGAGAATCTAGTTGTAAACAAGTAAAAGTATATTTTCGCATACTTAATAAAGGTGAAATTAATATATATATATATATATTTAAAAAAATTATTTTAATTTTTTTTAATTAAAAAAATTATAAAATTTCGGTGTCAATGTGACAATTAGGGAATAAAATTATGTGATGCCGTAACGGCATCACCGCCTCTCAAGGGGTCAAGAAATTTGGTTTGATGCCACCCAATATGCTTTTTATTAATTTTATCACGTTATTTTAATAAGGTATTCTATAATTTTCTTTATTGTGAGCAAAAAACAACGGAGAAATTTATTTCCTGTAGTAAGAGAAACTCAAAAAAAAAAAAAAAAAAAAAAAAAATATATATATATATATATATAACTATTGGGGTAACTGGATCCAGCATGGTCCAGTTACCCGGATACAGTCCCAGTTACCCCATTCTTGAAAAATTTATGGGGTAACTAGGACACCGGGCTTACATTTGAAACATGAAGTAAATATGTATAGTTACCTAATAATATTAATGTAGTTATATGCCTATTCTTAAAAAAAAAAGATTGTTTAAGTACTTATAGTATTTTAATAAAAAGCCGTAGAAGTTCAACCATATTGACGTTGTTTTTAAAAAAAGAAACGTAAATTTTTGACAACCTATCACAGCAAAGTGAGAGATATGATTGAGTTGACACACATTGTTTTAGGAAGTAAAGATTAAGGTGCATTGTTCGCAAAAGCTAAAACTTAAAAAACATCAACAGTTTTTTATAAAATAGCCTATGGCCTAGTTACTCCAACTAGCCTTAATGTCTGTTTAGAGCTAATCGAGAATTCATAGAATTTATTTTGATGCCATACGTGTATAATTTTTTAAATCTTATAATTAATATATTTAGTAACAATTGTTGCTATTTTAAATCCAAAACGAAAGGAAATAGCAAATTATTTTTGTGAGGGGAAGAAAAGGGCGCAAAAATATGACTTTTTTCCCCCGGTGCAAAAAATCTTTCCAGGACCTTGCACAGTGATGCGTGAAAAGACCACGAGTTTGCCGCAAGAATTTTAAGTCAAGTACCGCCACGTCTTTAAGAATTAACAAGTATGGATACTTTAACATCTAACATTTCATATTTAGGGTTCGTACGGTCTTTGAAAATCCTTAAAAGTGCTTACATTTTTCAAATAGAATTTTTGGTGCTTAAAAGTACTTATTTTCATGCAAAATCTGCAAAAAGTCCTTAAAAATGCTCATTTTACTTTTGTATTATTTCTTAATCAGATGTGAAACTCTTCTGCATTTCTTTGAATTTCTGATTTAAAAATAAATCTTAACCCCCCATTGCCTCTCCTTCTTCCCAAATTTCACTTCCTTCTTTTGCTCTTTTCTTCACAATACCAAAGTTTAAAATCTTTAAAATTTAATTTTTGTAAACTTTCTCTACTCTATTTGTTACTTTACAGTGAATAAATATTCAGCCCTAAATTTCATTGACAATTCATTTCATTAAAATTTCATATGAATTTCACGCTTTCAAAATTTTGCTTCCCCGTTTTTGCCCCCCCCCCCCCACAGTACTCAAAGTTTAAAAATTCTTTAAAACTGTTTAATAAAAAAATAAATAAATCTGCTCTATTTGACATTTTAATGTCACAATAAATAATCGATCATGCAGATTTCTCTTCCCACCCGAAATTGGGATTTTCTCTTTACTCCGGCTCCCCCTTCCCCCACTTAAAGATTACTTGCATTTTTTTTTTACGATTTCCGCAATAGCTGTATCTCAAGAACTAATGCATGAATTTTCATCAAACGTCAGATTCAGGTATACCTTGATAAATATTGGTGCGTGATTATGTTTTGTTGTAAATTACCCAACAGGTGACGCTGCTATTCTGGATTTTTAAAGATTTTCGCATTAACTCTATCCGAAAAAGTTTTACACTGATTTTCATCAAACTTCCGATTCAGTTAGACGTTGACATAAATTATTGTTGATTAGGTGTAAATCACCCAACAGGTGGCGCTGCACTGCTGCATTTTGCAGAATTTACACGATTTTAGCAATAGTCATATCTCAAGAACTAATGCACGTAGTTTTATATATGTTTAGAATTCTCATGATGTGCATCGATTGTCATTTAATTTTAGCACTCTGATAGCGAATTTTGAAGTACTAATATGTGTGAAATAGAAGAAAGTTTTGAGATTGGCACATCCGACTAGTTTTTTCTTCTGCTGTATTTGTTATTTTAAAATTTTCTAAATTTCTACTGCCACACGCTGAAATTCCCCCCTTCCTGGCTATTTGACTGTTTAAAACTTGTATTTACAAAAATGAAACCCTTTATTAAAAAATGCATATTATAATTTATTAGTTTAATTTGTAGGTCCTTACATTTTTTTTGGTTTTGGTCCTTTAAAGTACTTAAGTCCTTAATTTTTATTCAAAGAAATGTCTACGAACCCTGATATTATACTATTTACATTGAAATGAGATTTAGGGTAATAAATGTGTATTATTATGAAGTTTAGTCTCTGTTTATGTATTGTCTATAAAGTATGCGGAGAAATGATGAAAATGGTATCCCATCTTTTAGATAAATTTAATGCTTTCAGAGAAATTCCATCTTTTAGATAAATTTAATCCTTTCAGAGAAAAATCATGCCTCCTGAATTAAAAGGAATTAATCTATGTCGATTTACCGCGTGACTAATTCATAAATTCCCGCAATCGGAAATATTGTTCATGTATAAAAACAACAACATAATATTACAAATTAATAATTTTCGGATTTTTTGCCGTTACGTGTGCTATAGGACCTTCCTTCATGCCAAGTTTCAAGGTTCTGGGTCAACCTAAGTTTTTACTCTCAAAACCTATAAAAAATCTGGAAACTTGTAAATTTGACATGAAGCTGTGCTTGAAAGACTTCTTAAGCCACATGTTACGGTAAAAAATCTGAAAATCGTTATTTTTAAATATGAGATGATTTATTACGTGGCAAACTCGTGAATTTGCATAATCGGTACTATTAACGCATTGTAACGGAATTTTCGTAACGGTAATACACAGGGTGTGAATCCTACTCGCGCTTATTCTGATTTTCTTTTAAATGTATAAACATGATTTTAATGTTAATGACATTTGAGATGTATGATTGTGTCTCACTCGTATATAAATATCTCAAAAAAGAACGCTTTTTTTAGTTGATGCACTTGTGTAAAAACAATGAATTCGTATTTATAGTGCTATTCTAACTTCGGGTCAGAAGAGGATAAATAAGAATGCGATATCAATAACTCAAAAGGATGCGTTCAAGAACCTCCAGTCATTTTCCCAGTCTCTTCTGATATAGAAGAATAATTACTGAGAATCGGTAATTAAATCTTCTGCAGTTTGCATATTACTAAATTTTGTCAATGTAAGAACTTTTATCGTTTAGCTACAAGATTAACTTTTTTCCCTGTTCATTTAATGTGAAAAACTGCACCATTAATTGTCGAAATCGGAAACTTCAGCCCTTTTTTTTAACCAAAATATTTTTAAGATATCTTTTGTCATCATTAAAAAGAAATTGCTTTTTTTTCTCTTTCATTTAGTAAAACTTCATTATCCTGTATATTGCTTGAGGGTGATGTTCTATTTCTTAAGACATCACTTTTATTGTGCGTTATAATTCCTTCTTTTTCCCTTTTTATTTCTTCTCCTAACATCTTTCTGCAGATTTCTCTTGAAAAGTAATAGAATTTTGTGAGGAAATAGAATTTCTGTAGTTATAATCATTCGAAAGGGGCGATGCTTTGCAATAGTTTTCTGAATCTTTTTTATTTCTCATTTATATATATGATGTATATTTATATATATGATTTTCAATTCACATTTGCAAGTGATATTTTGTATTGTTTTATAATAGTTATATATATATATATATATATATCTTTGTATGTATGTATTTGCAAAAGGGTATATGCTAGTTCTATTGCGTAATCCCAGAAGTAAATTTGGGTGCTGTGACAAGTATTTAAGAATTTAAAAATAAGCTGCAAACGGCTGGGAAATACCGAGAAGGGAAATGTTGTGTGTGTGGGTAGTTTCTGTGTCTACTCAATGCTGTATTATATACAATTATTGAATTACACACACGCATACATGTATAGTTATACGAGGGTGGTTCAATAATTATTGTCCCGAGTGTGTATAAGATATTTGTACTGCGGTGGTTAATGTGGAATATTGAAACCTAATGTCTTAAATGCCTATATGCTCAATTTCAGAACTGTAGCTGCTATATTAACATATTTATTTTCTCGTTTTTGGTGTGAGAGATCGCACCTAACTTGAAATGTAGGGGGGTTGGGGGGGGGCTGACAGTGATTGAGACGTGGCTACTGTCGTTTGGATCATAGTGATGTAGCCACGTCTCATCTACTGTCACAAATTTATCACAGAACTGCTTCAGGTTTGGACCCATAAGCTCCAAACTAGCCTTTCCTCCCCCCAACCCCCTCCTTTCTATCTAGGTGCCACCTTTCACACCTAAAACGAAAAAAAAAAAAATTGTTAATATAGCAACTACGGTTCTGAAATTGAAATTGAGCATATAGGCATCTAAGACATTAGGCTTTAATATCACACCATCATCCGTCGATCATCATCGACCACACAACCATCGCAGTACAAATATTTTACATACACTCGGGGCAGTAATTATTGGACCACCCTCGTATATATCTTTCCCACATATTGATTTAATTTTCGCGTAGATAAACTGATTTTACAATAGAAATATTTTTATATGATGTTATATACATCATTTGTGTAGGAAACATTATGTAGTGAATCTCAATAATATATTTCAATTTCTTCCTGTTTAAAACAATTTAACAAAGCGACGACAGCTGTGGAATACTGTTGAAAACAGTTGATATCGATGTACAATCCTGGGCAGAAAAAAAAGTAATCATCCCTACTAACTCTAATTCAAATCGTCTTATAAAAATATGGCTGGGGCAAATCGATTAATATTAACGTCTACTAATTAAATCTATATTAAATTTTGCTTAGGAAGTCATCTACAGATAGAAATTGTAACAAACTTTAAAATTTTCATTACTAACACATCTAATTTTAACATCATATTTTGGGTCCTGTGGTAAATTTTATCTTCGAATATCATCGGTAAATTTTATCTTCGAATACCAAATGAAGTCTTTCGATAAAGTAGTTTAGAAATTATACTGGTTTAAAGTTTGAAACTTCTAATGCTCATTGCTCAATTCCTTTTTAATCAATGCAAAACAAATTTTAATGCGGGTTTGAATGTTTTGTCTAATTCAAAAACTACTTGCCTGAGTGAGCTGCAATTTTAGATTTACATATTTTCAGCTGCTAGAAATCGATTTCTCTTGAAAAGGTCTTACATTTCAATTCATATTTTTTTCGAAAAACAAAAAAACAAAAACAAAAACAAAATGTATATATTGAAATTAATTTTCTAAAAAGAAAAAAAAATGAATTGTAACCTATTAATTTTTTGATAGAAATCAATTTTTAGAAGCTTTAAATATGCAAATACAAAATTATATCTCATTCCTCCAAGTAGTTTTTGAGTTATGCTTGATGCATTACCTGCATTGCAGTCTTGTATGCAACGATTAAAAATTAATTTAACATTTGGAGCTTCAAACTTTAAACCTGCATAATTTCTAAACTAATTTATCGAATACGAAGATAAAATTTACCAAAAAATCCAAATATGATGTCGAAAATAGGTGTTAAAGGTCTGCTAGGTGTGACCCTTTAAACGACCTTAAAGAAAATCAAAATTTTGAACCTGTTAAAGTCCTGTTATCCCTTAAGAATAGCCTTCTATTGAGATCCTGTGTGTGACAGGCAGTTATGCACCATATCGCAATATTATATGTTAAGGGGAAGCTAAGACATGAGCTAAGAGAAATATTCATCAATCATATAATTTATTTTGGAGAGGGAGAGAGAAATTCTATAACTAGCAGTCTTGTTGAATTCTAATTAAATAAAACATCGAGAACAATGATTCATTAATTCTTATTCATAAATCTAAATTTGTAAAACAAGTTGATAGAATTGCTGATTCAAAACAGCCAGTTTTTGCAAGATTATTGGGCCATTCCTTAATGTGTGAATTCGATAAATTTTATTATGCTTTTTATATTAATAAGTATTGACGTAGTAATAATAATAAAATGTTTCTACGCAAATGATAGGTTTTTATATTATAAAGTCATCAGTTAATTGACGTACCCATTTAATAAATGACTTAATTAAGCATATTACTGTAATATAGCTTTATATGAGTGAAATAAAATTCATTTTAATACCACTTCTCCCCTTCTTAACCCGTAACAGCTGAGATACTTTCTGTGAGACCGCACTGTATCGACTAAGTCGAATGAGATTTTTTTTTACGTACATACTATGTTTTAAAAATGTCTTCTGTGTGCAAATTTGGTAAGTTTGATTTTTTAACGTAGAAATCTGTACAAATTCATACTAATATTGAAATAAAAAACTTTATTGGATCTATAAATAAATACGGTTTCTGAGATCGCACGTCTCCTGTTGTGTTTTGCCAATTCACCCACCCTGTGCCAGTTGAACATAAGTTCAACATTCTGTGTAAATGGTGCATTTTGATTCGATAATAAAATAGCTAGATGTTTCAATTGTTGCACTTTTTCGTACACAAAAACAATTAAGATGCAAATTTTATTTTACTTTTAAAATTAATTGATTGTTTAATACGTTTCATATTATTACCACCTTCTTTCCTTCCATTTTTTTCTTTTTGGATTTAAATATCTTCTAGTATTATCTTATTTGATTTCTTCACTTCCAAATTTTTATTCAGGCAAAAACCATAAATATTCATCACAGTGTGAAACACTCATCCTGTGCTTATCTTTGTAGAGCAACTTGTGGAGTGACATAACAACTTACCGGTTCCCAATATTAATGGAAGAATAAATAAATAAAGTACATGAAAGAGTTCAGTCTGTTTGTAGATGCTTTTTGATTTGTAAGCTGTGTCAAAGCGGGCGATCGTTTTTGCTCATTAAAAGCGCATCCTGCCGTTTGTGACGTAAGATGCAAGACTGTTTTCTTTATACCACTCATTTGGTGGAGTCGCGAATGTAACCCTTGTGTTTGCTTATATAGTCTTGCCCTGTGGAGGATAAATTAAAATGCTTGTACTTGCTTATTTGTTTCCATCGTGGCAACACATGACTCTTTGTCAATTTTGTAAGAAATGATATTGTTAACTGCTTAAACAAAAGTTAAGTGGATTGTTTTGTGTGTTTAGTATGAAGTGTGTAGAAATTTCATTGCAAATTCATGCCAATTTGAGACAACCTATGACTTCAGTTTCTGCATGAAATGTTATCGGAATTTATTTCTGTTGGAATTCTGTAAAGGCTGTTAGAAGATCTGACATTTTATTAAGGTGAAATAGTTTTCTTTTCCAAAATTACTTTTGCTCTTATAGCTTTTTAATTTTCATATTAATGCACACTCTTTTTCCAATATTATTATTTATTTTATTTATTTATTTACTTTTTGAAATGTTTGAAAATTCTGCACTTATTAACAATAAATAATACCTCCTTTATTTGACAACGTAATGTAGTCTTCGCTCCAAAAACTGTTAACCCCTTACGCTACTTTCACAGTTTCATTAAAAATGGTTGATTACAACTTGCCTATTTTTTCTTCATTTTTCTCAGACTATTGAAAAATATGTTAACTGGAACTTTACTACAGAAAGTAAATAAATCAAATGAAAATAAAATTGTACTACATTTTTCGTTGAAGGAAAGTACATTGGAAATGTGAAAGCGGTATTTAAAAGATGTTTCTGGTATATTATTTTTAAACATTTTGCATATTTTATAATGGATTTTTGTAAAGAAAATGCTTTGAGCAGTGCGAGTTAACGTTCTTTTGAATTAAACAAAACGCTTTTTCTACAATTTTGGAAACAAAAGCTTTCGTACATGTTTACTGAGAAAAAGGTTTATCGATTACTTATTAAGAGTCTGTGTTTGAAGGGACAGAATCACGTGTTTAAAAAGTTTTGAGAGTGAATGTTAAATAAAACGTACCTTTGTATCCTCATCGGTGAACAAAACACCCCTTTTCATTCTTACTTTGGCCTCTCTTAATTACTTAGTGTAATTCCATAGTTTGTTTTTTTTTTCATTTCGTCTGGCGGCTGTTGCAATTAGCTGCATTCTGAAGTAAATTATCTTTCTTTCTCCTTATTTAACCTTTTTCTGTTCTTTTTATTTTCCTTCTGTTTACTGCATTGGATTTTGTAGGTAGTTGAGGTGCCAAAAGGGGGCTGTCTAAGTGTTAAAGTAACAAATCTACCTGACTTTCTAATTTTGTTTCGGATTTTAATCTTTCTTCTCTATTGATCTTTCCAACGTTAAATTGAAATAATGATTTCACGAACGGAATTATTTTATTTTGATATTTTTCTTCGAATTTAGAGCTTATATGTTTACCTGCGATCTGGAAATGTTCTTTAAAAATTATTAATGTTTACAAGTGGTAAAATGAATTTCTTTTCTTGCTGTAAAGAATATTTGTGTGTTGGAGTTTATTTAGAATTCTTCCTTTCTATTATATGCTATTTGTCTCATTTTATATATTTTATGTACATTCAAAGACATGTATGTACTTTCGCGCCTGCGCGTTTAAAGCCTATATGTCATTTTCAGCGTATGTTTCAGTGTGTGGTTTTATTTGCCTTTTTTTTTATTATTCAAAAGAGGAAAAAGTACGTCATCTGTTAGTAAAATATCCCTTAATAATCTATGCATTATTGAAATTTTTTTGTGCTTAATCAAAGAGATGTTGACAAGGGCGATTCTCAAAAGGTGGGCACTGGACACACGTCATTAACTTTAAGCCTTTCAAATATAACTTTGATTATCATTGACTTTATTATTATTATTTTTTTTTTTACACTGAGTTTTTAATTCTATTCAGAGACAGAAAATGACATAATTCATTGTAAAAGCTTTGTATAAATATCTTAAAATTTTATTATTTTATGCTAAAGAGGCCAATTTCGGGCATTCATAACGTTAACTGCTCCAATGTATCACAAAAAAAAAAAGAGTTTTAACTTTTTTCCAGGTGGTTCTAATGGTAAACAACGAATGATAAAGGAAACGGATGATTTTTTGATAATTTCGTTAAGAGATGGCAGGCTGATTTATTGCTTTTTTGAAGATAGAAGGACTTTTCTATAAAGAATTTTTCTGTATTTTGTTATGTCCGAAAGTAACGTAGGTAACAAAACATTTGATTTTATTATTATTATTACTGGATAACAAAAAGTTTATTATACATACATATATATATATATATATATATATGTATACACATACAATTATAGGACGCATTTACTACATTCTTAGTCTTAAGAATTTTTTAAATACTAAGAGCAACGTCCAAAATCTGTAACGTACGTGCGAAAAAATGTCCAAAATTTGTAACGTACACAACTGCTAATTAAATGCTTTAATAATTAATTTTCCAGAATAGTTGCTGTCTTTTAATGTTTGTGTGTAATTTTGTAGACATACTATTAAAAATATTTATATATTATATTTATTTACTATTAAAAAAAATGGCCTTAAATTTGAAAATTTTAAAAATTACATATAGTTAACGTTTAATTATCCCACCTTTTGATAATCTCCCGCATTTTATAGTAGTTTACAGTTATCTAATAAGGAAGCGAAAGAATGAACTAATTAAGTCGTATGCTTCGGAGCAAATTTTTTGAATTTTTGTAAATTTTAAATTTAAAATTGTCAATTATTATTTAAAATGGCGTAAAAATAACTAATTTAATTCTTTTATTTTTTTTTATTTTAAAAAATAGTATAAAATTACTGAAAAATTCCTATTTTCTTAAATCTAATTATATTTAAAATTATTAAATGTAAATTCGTTGTATGAATTACATAATAAATATAATAATGTTATCACAGGGTTCGCACAGACTCCTTAGACTCCTTGGAAACTCCTTAGAAATGAAAACGTTCCCAAGTAGTACTTAGAACTACTTAGATAAGCAAACCACTACTTAGAAACTCCTTATATTCTATTGCGGCTTCGGACGCAAGCGATAATTGCTGCCGAGGAAGAAAAAAAATGTGATTGAAAAACGCACGGTAAATTGCACGTCATTCATCTGAAGCGCAACGTTGATTGGGTAGGATAATGTTAATAGCAGGTCTCCCACTAGGTCCGTTTTTCAATTATTAGGTCCGTAAAGTCCGTTTTTCGACACTGTTAGCCGACTTTTATTTTAAATTTTATCGATGTTTGGCATTTAGCCAAGAATCTCGGAAAAATCGCGTTTTTCGGAAATATGTTCCAAAAAATACCGTCAATCGATCGCGGAAAAAATTCTTAAATTTTGTCAAAGGATCGTGAAAAAACGCGAATTTCTTAAAAGATAGCGAAAAAACGAGAATTTGCACAAAGGATCACGAAAAAACACGAATTCCGTTAAAGATCGAGAAAAAAAAAGCAGATTTTCTTAAAAGATCGCATAAAACGCGAATTTCCTCAAAAGATCGCGAAAACGTTCGTTTCGTCAAACGATCGAAATAAAACGCGAATTTCCCCAGAAGATCGCGAAAAACGCGAATTTCCCAGAAGATCGCGAAAAACACGCGAATTTCATCAAAGGATCGCGAAAACCACGCGAATTTCGTCAAAGGATCGCGAAAAACACTCAAATTTCGTCAAAGGATCGCAAAAACACGCAAATTTCGTCAAAGGATCGCGAAATACACGCAAATTTCGTCAAAGGATCATGAAAAACACGCGGTTTCCACCAAAAGATCGCGAAAAAAACGTCAGATTCGTTAAACAATCGAAATAAAACGCGAATTCCATTAAAAGATCGCGAAAAAAGCGAATTTTTCCAGAAGGTCTCGAAAAAAACGAATTTCTCTCAGAAAATCGCGAAAGAAACGCGATTTCCCCCAGAAGATCGCGAAAAAAACGCAAATTTCGTCATAAGATCGCGAAAAAAATGCGAATTTGTCAAAATTTCACCTTCAAAGAAAGCGATTACCGCTGTTCTAAAAGAATAAATTCAAAACTTGTTATATTTTTTCTTGTATGTTACATTTAGCATTCTTTTTTTTTTTTTTGCCTTTTAAAATTTTCTTTAAGATGTATCATGTATGTGATATACATAATAAGTGTTTGGGGTTTGACTAATCTCTATTTATATGACCTAGGGGTCATTCTAAACCGAATTTTCCGAAAATGTAAGGCATTCATTTCTGAAAATTTTAAAAAATCGGTCACCAATCCAAAAATTCGGACATATGGTCGCCGAAAAAAAAATATTTGTCCATCGTTTGCAGAAAAATCGCCAATTTCGTCAAATAATCGTAAAAATCCCTGACAATTTCGTCAAAATATCGCGAAAAAATCCAGAAATTTCGTCAAAAGATCGCGAAAAAACCCACAAATTTCGTCAAAAGATCGCGAAAACCCCCAAAAATTTCGTCGAAAGATCACGAAAACCCAAAATTTTTGTCGAAAGATCGCGAAAAAACGGCAAATTTCGTCAAAAGATCGCGAAAAAACGGCAAATTTCGTCAAAAGATCGCGAAAAACGGCAAATTTCGTCAAAAGATCGCGAAAAATCGACAAATTTCGTAAAAAGATCGTGAAAAAGCAAATTTCGTCAAAAGCTCGCAAAACCCCCCACAAATTTTGTCAAAAGATCGCGAAAAAACGCGAATTTCGTCAAAGAATCATGGAGTAAACGCATAGCTTAGTGTCGGGAGTTGATTTCCCCCTCCCCCCCCCCCTCTCTCGTGTAACTTTACAGAAAATTTGCTGTGAATTTCAGAATTTTTTTTTTTTACTCAGAATCACACCAGTAGATTGTCGATTTTATATTTAAACTTACGAAATCATTAAGCAATATATTGTGAATACTGTGCAATTTCAGCACTAACAATTAGATTCTGATAGAGTAAAATTTGTTTTTGAAATGTTTTTCTCTCCAAATTGGGTATTAAAAATTGGAGTGTGCATACCACATAACGATGCAGCACAAAACAACATCGACAAAAAAAAAAAAAAAAAAAAAAAAAAAAAAAAAATGGCAAATCCTTAAAATTTTTTGGAGTCCTTGGATTTTTTGGGTACTCCTTGGATTTTTTCTTCCCAACTCTGTATGAACCCTGTATCAGGAACTAGATTTTTTTAATGACAATGCCATGAATATTTTAAAAGTTATAGGTATAAAAAGACAAACAACGCTGTGGAAACTTCTCAAAAATTAATTCATAAATTAAAACTGTGAAACTCATAAAGAATAAATCTGCATAAGAATAGTCTATTTCCTTTAGATATGTATATTTCAAATATAATATAATATTTTTGCGGTAATTGAAATTTATTGAGTTACGACAATTTTGCAAACAAAGTCACTGTTGAGAAGACAACAACAGCAACAACAACAAAAACTATTTTAAAGTTTATAAGAAATGTAGTTCGCTAAATGTGCTAAGGCATTGTTAAAAACAAAAGTTTTTATGCAATCCTGAGAGCGAAATGCAAGCTTCTACTTTTAATATTTGTGGAGATGGGTATTGGTGTAAATTAAAGCCTTTTCCATATATTCGAAGCATACACTATATCTTGTCAATTAAAGTAAAAGTTACTGATGTAGCGATAACATTTTCAAATGAAAAATCTAGAATAAATTTGGTGAAATTAAAAGAACAATGTGAGACAAGTGATACTGTTTTTGCAAGTCGGTTTGTTGGGATTTTTACAAAAAGTTAGAGCAGAACTATGTTTCATATCAAAGTAAATATATATATATATAATTTATATATGAATATGACTTGCAATGAGTATGTATATATTCAAATTAGTGCATAACAATAATGAAAGTCAACCTATCCCGAACCTGACCTGTAGCAAAAAAGTTGAAATCAAGCCGACCCAAACGCGACACGTATAAATATAGTGCCGCCGCGAGTCGGTTCGGGTAAAAGCGGGTTACTTGACCTGATGCAGGAATCTATGTTTTATTGACAAAAATGGATAAATCAAAATGCGAAGCAGTTTTCGACCAATTTTGTTGTTGTTGTATTGCCATCAAGACTTAATAAATTGTGTGTATTAAATATCTTTCTTTTCTTTTTCTTCTTCTTTTTTTAATTAGAAGACTGGATTAAAAAAATTTTCTTGAGCATAAGAAAAATAAGCGGGATAATAAAAATACTAGCTTTACAAATTCGTATTATTATTAATATTATTTAAAATAATTGCCTTTTAAATCAGTAGTGCAAAAATTTTGCTTCATTTAGACTATGTATATCACATTTCCTAAATTCTTCCTCTTTCACAGCTATCTACATATAAATTATTAATTTTTACTTTAAGCAGTTTTAAAAGTGTTTCATTTTTAATTTAAAATATTTTCGGCTTGTGTTACCTAGGAGTAAAGACATCACTTACTTTTGCGTTATTAGTGAATTTTAATGATAACGCTTCTTAATTACTATTTGCCTAACACCGAAAGCTATTTGCCTCTTTTCTTTTTGGATGTCTAGCGGTCGCAATTAGCTTTATCTACGCTGAATAATTTATTAGTCTTTTCGACGTTTAGGAATCTATTTCCCCCTTCTCCTTACCTGGTCTTTTATCTTTTCAAGTATTTAATTTAAGGATGCTGTACATTTCATGGCTGCAATGTTAGACGTTTCAGGGGAAATTTTTTGTTCTTAAGAAGAATTGTTTTTTTAAAGAAGAATAATTGCCATTAAAAAAGAAATATTTTGTAAAAAGATTGTTTGTAATTTTTATTGTTATATAGGGGAAGGTGGGGCACCTTGGGACGTTTTTCAGTAAATAATTTTTCTAAATTTTATTAATATTTATTCTTATTTTAGAACCAATTAGACGTAAAGTATAAACATTTCTGCATCAAATAAACCTCATAATAATCTAATATCTCACATAGGAAAAGAGTGAAAACAAAACAAAAAAGCCTTTAAAATGTCCCAACCTGCCCCACATGGTGGGGCAGGTTAGGACACTAGTTTTAATCAAAAATACATGTAAAATTTTATATTTAATTGATGAACAAAGCTTTATTTATAAAGCTTTAGTTGAGCATGAAATAATTTAAGCATTGAAACACTTTAATAATTTGAATTGTAACATGTTTTCATTAACAGATCTTATATTTGATGTGAGAAAAATGGTGTTCATCAAATTCTAATAAAACACATCTTGGCCTATTTTGTTTTCAGGAGTGCCAAGTTTTAAAAGAATATCTGTTTGATACACAAATGAGCTATCATGTTTATCAAGATAAAAAAAAAAAAAAAAAAAAAAAAAAAAAATCACAACTCTAGATCTCGTCTTCTCAAAATGGATATCTCATACTCGCTGCTGCTGTCCTCAACATTTTGAACATACCCTACAAATACAACAATGCTTTGTTTTCCTGTAAACTTTGCCAATGTACACTATCCCACAGTGGGTTTACCTTTAGCCTTTAAGTTTCTGGACTTATCTTAAGTAAGTTTGCAATCTGTAGGAAAATCAGTATCACATGAACAGCTGAATTCATCACTACTACCATTACACAAATCATTTATATTTGTTTTCCTTCCAGGGGTAATTTTCACTAATTTTGCTAGCGCAACTGTCTCATCCTCACTCCTTGATGAAAATTCTAATTGGTTGTGTGCTTTTTTTTCCTTCTGTAAGCTGCATTTGGTCTTTACAGCATTTTTGGACATGTCCCAAGGTGCCCCACAACTGAGTGTCCCAACCTGTCCCACCTTGCACATTAAGTAACAAAAACTTTAAAACAGTTAAGCTTAGCATTGCAGTCTATTTTTTACCCTTAAAATAACAATAAATCAATGTTTTTTCATCACAACATGCCCCCACTTGTATTATTTCATTTCTTTAATAAAAAATTTATTTTTCAAAACACATAACCCTCATAGCATGCATGGTCACAGTGACGTCATTGTGAGGTCACTGTAAGTCACTGTGGTCACGTCACATCTGTGACCAAAATGCCACCACTCAGTGATGTCACATTGTGACTGAGATGTGAACTTCTTAGAAAACTTTAAAAAATTACGAAAATTCTTCAAAACATGTTATTTATTGTAAAATTATATTTTTCTGGCAATTAAAAAAAAATGTGACGTCACTGTTATGTCACTGCTATGTAACGTACGTCACGTCACATATGTGACAAAAAAAACCACTATATTGTAAGTCACAGTGTGACAAAAATATGAACTTCAAAAATCTTTGAAAATGAAGAGAAATATTTTAAGCAGTCACGAGTTATAGCGGCATTAGGAATGAAAATATATTAGTGGATAGCAAATGGTAAATTCTGTCACTAAAGGGTAGAGGGGGGGGGGGGCATAATAAATAAAGTGCACGATACAAGCATTAATAAACTAAATTTTCAGGCTATATTTTATCCATTTGATATCTAAGACAGTGAATGTATACTTTTTCATGATTTCAATTTTATCTAGCATTTGGATTTAGAATTAGGATTATTAAATTTATACATTTTACATATTTAGTTTGCTGGGAGGAAATTTCTTTCTTTCTTTCTTTTTTTACCGACCAGGATTATTCGAAACACTTCTGTTACAGTTAAATCTCCACCTTTTAATGAGCACGTAGAAAGAGTCTTCAGAGTTTAGTCATCTATGCATTTCTTGCTTTAGAATATTTTTATAATTTGTATTCAAGTCATAAATTCTACTTCTTTCAGACTTTTTAAATAAAATTAGCATTTTCCGAAAATAAAAGAAATATACAAAATTTGTGCAAAACAAACTTTACTTAAAAAAAAAGAAGAAGAAGAAAAAGGGGGGGGGGGGGTCGTTAATACCATTAAATTTATTTTTACACCTTTTAAAAATTTAAACAATGTTTTATCTAATAAACTCTAATTAAGAATATTATTATTATAATTATTTAGAAAAAAGGAACTTTACAATACATTTAACTTGAATTATTTGGTACGGATAAAAAGAAAAGGTTAAATATATTGGACATGTCTTCAAATACAAAATTATAATTAACGATACTTTCAGAAAATTACTGCGCATTCAAGTTCAATATTTCTTGTATACAAAAACAAATAATCTGTAACAGAACATCTGCTTGAAAATCGTCTGCCCACAGAAAAATAAATATGAGAAGACGCGGGAAATTGTTCACTGTTTTTAGAACATCACCAAGTCTACAACACTTTAAGATAAGGAAATGACCATTTTAGGATACACGGATATTAATGGAACGTATATGTAAGTGTTATTTAATTTAAATATTTTGTTCCTGATTTGTATATTATGAGTTAAATAGTTTTATGTTATATTTGTAAGAGACTGATCTTTATGTCAGAAGCGATATTTTTCAATTCGATAACTGTAAAGAAAAATATCTTAATCTGCCATCGCTTGAAAAAAAAAAAAAAAAAAAAAAAAAAAAATCTGCGCAGAGACTGATTCAGGCTTAAGTTCATACTGGAATTAATATAAACATTAATTTACTCTTACTTGAGATTGAAAATGTATGGAACGACAATGATTTGGAATTATTTTATAGGCTTCTTACTATTTTTTGATTACTAACACTTATAGTTATTATTATTTTGGAGTTAAATATGATGTTCGATTATCATGAGATTACGAAACTGTTTCAGATTAGAAATTAACATTATACTGGGGAAATATATTTTTACATATTACAGTAGTGAAACATTTGAAAGAATTTTCTTTTAGTGCTAATAATATTTTAAATTATCTTTTAAAATCCTAAATTTTCAAACCAATGTTTTTAGATTTAACATTTGCCAAAATTATAAAATAACAGTAATTCCTTATACCATACGGAAATATTTTTGAGATATTGTTAAATCTAATAGTGCATTTAATTTATTTATTGTATTTTGCTGTTATTTAATAGTACAATTATAAATACTAATTATTATTTTTAGTGTTTTTCAAATTGGTATATTTATTTTTTTAAATTGTATGTAAGAATTTTTGTGCTTGTGATTTTAATCAAACATTTAATTATAGACATTCTGAATCGGTTATTAAATTTTCTTCTATTGTAAATTCATTTTCTACGTTTATGATACGCGTAATTATTGGCACTAAAAAGTGAAATATGATATTTAAGCATTGAAATAAAGTGTTTGTCATGCCTGATAGGAAGTTATAGATTAAACTGCTTTAGTATATATTTTTTTAAAGTTCAAATAATACAGGATACATAATATAGGACATAAGTTGAAAAGTGCTTATGACTTAGGTTTGTCTCTCAGTCTGTCCGCACTCTAACTCCCGAAAATTTACTCGGATTGCCCTGAAATTTTTGGATGTTATTTACGTTTACCATAGCACGGTACCTATTTGTAATGAAGTTTGTAGCATGCTTTGTTCATTTACAGGGCCAGCCAAAAGTTTTCCGTTACATTACGGCCTATGGGAAAAAATCGTTTCAAATGATTTTTAATGATTTTACGCACGCTTTCAAACATAATAAAATTTATATGCATTTATGAAGGGCACTAAAATATGCATTCTGTTGACTATGCGATGCACAGAATAGCTATTGTTCATTTACAGGGCTAAAAAAGGAATTCAAATACATAATGATATAGGGGTGGAGGGAATTGTTTGCAGCATACTTTAATTATGTTAATCTATTTCATATATAATGAAATTGATGTATGTCGCTTAGGTTTACATACTATAAATTATTTCATGTATAATACGAATAATACGTATATAGCATTTACAGGGACACCCAAAATATTTCAGATACTATATTGTATCCGAAGTACTGTTCATTAGCGATGTTTGCTGGAAATGTATTTTTAATTATGATATGCGCTTTTATGATTCACTATATTTATGCATAGTATCGTGTATATAAATGCTATAATTCCTATACAAGGCTACACAAAAGTATTCGTAAGGATTACTGGGTATGGGCGCAAATTGCTTAAAGATGGTTTTTAAATGAGTTATGTTTTTTTTTCGCTGAACTGCATTTAATTTACCAATAAATGTTTGTAGAATATGGATAAAATGATACACAGGGTCACGCAAGGAAATGGATACATGGCCGTCTATAAATGATAATTTCTGGAAATGTGATTTCAGCAGTTTTAAGAGTGTCTTAGTTTGAATTAAATTTTAACTAAATAGTAGCGTGTAATAAAGGTTCTAGGTAAACTACAGGGTTGTACAAAAGTATTCAAGTATCTTTCCTTACAATAGTATAAATTGCTGAAAAAGAATTTCAACCTGTTAGGCGTTTTCTTGCTAAACTAAATTTTCCCATTATATAGTATATATACACTTAAAAAATGGGTACTCAAAATTGAGTAAGAAGTACTCAATTTTAAATGCGTCACATACTCAAAATAGCTCCGATCCAAATGTACTCAAAGTTGAGAAACACATGTATTCATTTTTTATTCCATGGTTGTGATCAAATATGAATCGTTATGCACTGCCCCCCCCCCAAAAAAACCCCCTAAAATTTAAAGTAAAAATGTACTGACTTTTATTTCCCGTTCAAAGTTATTAACAAGAAATGTTTAATTGATTATTTATTAAGAAAAATAGCAAAATTCTTAGCAAGATACTCAAATCGAATATTTTTATGACAAGAGCATTATTTCCAAGTACTTTTAAATTATTTTTAAAATGCTGTGCATAATTTAATATTTACATTAATAAACATCATTTATGCCGCTATAATTGAAATGAACCATTACAGGGTACAAAACTATTCGTTTGTTTGGGTTTTATAACATGTGATGTTTCAAAATAGAGAAAGCATAGGTTCATTTTTGATCCAAAAATATTCAATTCGATATGAGTACGTCGGTTTACTCATTTTTGAGTACTTCATTTTTTTTCAGTGTATCAACCTACAGATCAAATACAGGGCTGTTCAAAAGAATTGGAAAACATATTTGGCTATGGACGGTAACTGTTGAAATCAGTTTTTCAAATGTTTTATGCGTTTTCTGAAATGTTTACTTAGTTATCTTATTTACGCCATTTCCCTAAATTACGATGTCTTGTTAAAGCATCCAGAAAGTGTTGGAAAGTATTTTATAATCTATGCTTAACGCATGATTTTTCTTACTCGTTTTTTTTTTCTATTTCCTAGATCAGTCTTTTCCTATAAAACATACCAAATCTATTTAGCTCCTATTCACAAAATACAATATACACGGGAATAAAAAATTTAAATAAATATCGCTTATCATGCCGCTCTATAAATAATAGTTGTATTAATATCCGTTAGTCTCCATGTTCATATTTAATAAAGCAATGACAAATAACAACAAATTAAAAAAACTTACACATTCTAAATATCAAGCTTGAACTCAATATCAAGCATAGAACTTAATAAAAAAATATGGCAGTTGATAAGCATTGTTTTTTAAGTGCAAAAATTTAAAATGTTTTAAAAGAATAGGACTCCAAAATAGCGATATTTTGCTAAAAAGTACGGTAAAAAGATAAGATTTTATATTTACAGCAAAAGTTTATTTTAAAATTCATCGCTGTATTAATACTTAGAAATTTTTCCAGAGAGAATCATTCGCCTTATATACAATATTTCAAATGAAAATCAAATATCAAATTAATTGCTTAAAAGGCGCAAAGGAGTGAAAAAGATTCCATGCCGGGACTCGAACCCGGGCCATCAGTATAGCACACTGACATTCTACCGACTAAACCACATGGAGCGACGCCCAGCCTGTAAAATTTCTCACTATTACATGTTGGCAAGGCTACAAACGCAGCACAAGATGGAATATTGATCGTGAGCCACCGACATGGGGTAAACACGAAACTTAATTAAATCCAGCATCGATTGAAACTATATTAATAATTGGAAATTTTTCCAGGGAGAAACATTCGCCTTGCATACAACATTTCAAATTAAAATTGACTTTTAAGCAATTAATTTGAAATTTGATTTTCATTTGAAATATTCTATGCAAAGCGAATGGTTCTCGCTGGAAAAATTTCCAAGTATTAATATAATTTCAATCGATGCTGGATTTAATTAAGTTTCGTGTTTGCATCATGTTGGTGGCTCCCGCTAAATATTCCATCTTGTGCTGCGTTTGTAGCCTTGCCAACATGTAATAGTGAGAAATTTTTCAGCCTGGGTATCGTTCCATGTGATTTAGTCGGTAGAATGTCAGTGCACTGTACTGATGGCCCGGGTTCGAGTCCCAGCATGGAATCAATTTCACTATTTGCGTCTTTTAAGCAATTAATTTGAAATTTGACTTTCATTTGAAATCACAAAGTTTATGACAAGTTCGTCACAAATGACACATATTTCACAAATTGGTCACAGTGTGACTTCAAAGCATTGTCGCTTTCGTCACAGGTTCGTCACAAAGTTAATGCCAAAATAGTCACAAATGACACAATTTTCACAAATTTGTCACACCGTGACTTCACAGAGTGGTCACAATGTGACGTCACAAACGACCTCTAAAACGGCCATAACGACCTCGCATTCTAGTCACTATGACGTCACATCGACGTCACGTGACGTCACATCGACGGTCACAAAGTCACAGTGTGACTTCACAACGACGTCGCCGTGCCGTCACCATGCCTTACGGGAAATGTTACTCAACCTCATTCAAAACAAAAATAATGGTATTATTTGTTGCCAGCAAACACCAGTGATTAAAAAACACATGGAAGAGTAGATTGTAGTATCATATATTGGCACTTATGTGTGCTAATTTTTAACTGCAAAATTAAGCCTCAAAATTGAGATGTCCCAAGGTGGGCCATGTCCCAACGTGCCCCACCTTCCCCTATAGGAAAATTTTGTTCTTCAAATGTTATTTGCAGCTTACGAGGACTTTATTGCTGCAGATAAATTTCTTGCTTTAGTCCAATGTTCTCCAAACTATGTGTCACGAATGTATTTCCCGTTGTATCGCGAAAATGTTAATCAGTCTTTAACAGGCTCTTTTCAGATTGCTTTTTCCTCACTGTTTTTTCTGAAAAGCTCATATGTTGTGAAGGAGGAAATTTTCATTTAAATTAAAAGTGTTGAAAACAAACATTAACTGAACTAAAAAAACATTGAAATTAAATTAAAATACATAAAATCGACGTTTCGGTCAACTTCTATCACCATCATCAGGAAAATGATGTTACATTGTTTTTAAAGTTTGAACGAACAGAGTCTAACCGTCTTGAATTGACGAATGTGGTTAGACTCTGTTAGTTTAAACTTTAAAAGCAATGTAACATTATTTTCCTGATGATGGTTATAGAAGTTGACCGAAATGTCGTTTTTAACTATTCAATGCTATCGTTGTGTATACACCCTTTAGTAACATTGTGATTTATTTCGCTTTCACGATAAAGTTTTACAGTAACTTTTTCATGGTGCAATTGCCTGTTTGTTTATTACAAAATAAGTTTTTGGCATATCTCTGTAGCCTGCAGATTACCTCTGTTCCTCTCTCAAATTTAGTCACTTATTTCGGTCTCTGATTAATGTGTGTAAATTTATATTTTGCATCAATCATATATCTGGAGATGTGTGTATTAGTTTGTAGGTCAAATTGGGAATCTTTGTTGTGTAATCTAAGAAACCTACCTTTTAGCATTTTGTGATTTTTTATAAAAAATATTACAAACTTTTTGAGGAGTTGGAAAAAGAGTGTTTGTGCTTGAAAAGTTTCCTAATTGGTTACAATGGTAATAGCAGATTTCTATAAAATGAAAATAATAATAATAATAAATGCCAAAAATTGGCTTTAGGATTGTGAAAAAATGTCTCAAAGCTTCGTCCAATTTGTAAATTGCAATGTATTTTTTTTCATAACCCTTTCCTCATTTCCCCTCCGCCTTCTCTCTCAAATATTCTTCAAGATCCATGAATTTATTTTTTGTTTTATTTTCAATATTAAAAGTATTACCAATTAACGAAGCATAAATAATAGCCATTTAAAGAACAAAAGTCATTTGTTAAATTAAAATCACTTACCTATTCCCAATACAAGGCCAAAAGTGGAATAGCATTGTTAAACCACTCTACTCTCTTCCTCCCTTTCGCATTCTGAGAATTCCTTTCCAAGATTGATCATCATCATTACTTTTTTCAAGAGTGTCTCTCTTTTTTTTTTTTTTTTTTTTTTCTTGTTAGCTTTTTTATAAGATTGATATTGAAATTCTATTTTGTACTGAAAAGTTGTTTTCTTTAACCTTTCTTAGTTCAATTTTTGCACCACATTCATCCCGTTTTGGATGTTAATGACAGTAGCTTATCACTAAAGTAAAGATATGAAATTTAGTGCTCTTCTAGTCTATAATAATTATGGCTACATATAATATTTAATTTGAATCATACATATTTAGAACAAAACGTCATGGGAAAAAGATAAAAATGTGCTCTTACTAATACATTTAAAATATATCTATTATAACGACAAGCTCAATATGTTGCATTGATGTAAGTAAAAAAAGAAAGAAAAAAAAATGTAGCAAGAAACTGCCATCAAAAAAGCATGTATAAAATGGTTCGCGCAAAAAACTATATATAACTTTATAAATCACGATGGTCTTTATTTGGAATCGAAATACATAAAAAGATGTCATCATTAGGTGCGAAACGTAGGTTCCATTAAGTGGTATCACATATCTGAGGTTTCTTTCTAGCTATACGTGGCTCCTTTATTTGTGATTTATAAACGTATGTTTTTTTTTTTTTTTTTTTATCCAAAGCATTTTATATTTAATTTGACATGAATGAATACAAGACAAAAGCAATCCCCATGTTCTTATTACTATTATCTACTACATTTAATTACTTAAATATTATTGGAATCATATGAGATGAAATCGGAATTATTTATTCTGCTTTACTCCTGTTCTTTGTGCACTTAAACTATGTTGAAGTATTATGTCTTTGTTATTGAATATTAAATTTAACATTGTATGACATTGTAATGTAATGGAGGAACCTCTGAATGTTTTAAATGTATTGTTTTAGAGCTATGACATTTAACCTTTCGTTGGAGGATTGAACTTTTGTTAAAATTGTGTAGTCACTGAATAATTTTTATCTGAGAGATAAAATATAAAAAACAGTTAAAGAAGAACTCGGGTAAATCTTTTTCTCAACCATTGCGCCTAGGGATTTTGCAAGTACTAGCGCTTAATTACTTCTCCCGGAGATTTTATTTTCTTCTGGTTTTGTGGTTAGGTAGTTACACTGTTAAATTGATCTGCGAGTTGAATACTTTTTTCTCCCTCGAATCCATTATATTTTTCTTTTGATTTATTTAACTTTGCATAGTGATTGAAAATAAATAGAGTTTGCATTGTCTATAGTAAATAATTTCTGTTTTACTGCTAACTTTGTTATGTGCCGAGTTTTCTTATTTATTTTCTTCTTCACTTTTGAGTAAGTAGTAGTATTAAATTTCGCTTTGCTAAATATAACATTTCAGTAATGAGTTTAGTTCTCGACTACTAAAATAATGCAGTTTTATCTTTGTGAGCAAGCAGATTGCTTATAGTTTGAAACGTTATTTTTTTCGTTTTTATAAATCATCATCGTCACTCAAAACTTATATTTTTGAAATAACACATTAAAAACTGATTAATATTGTATCGAATTTAAATGCGGAAGAATATCACTTTCTAACATTGACGGTTATAAATGCAATTTTTGAAACACCGGTCGACTACCTAATGAAATTGTACTAATTTTTATTTTTCAAATGATAACTTCCACTTTTGACACTTTTAGATCATTGTCCGAGAGCAGCCCGGAAAAAAGTGTGTTTATGTATTTTATCTTCATTTAGTTCTAAAAAAAATTAAACAAAAACATAATTTGAAGAACAAATTAAAAAAACAAAATTTATTTCCTACATTGTTTAAGCCCGAGAAGGGACAGATATTAAGATATTTCATTCAATTAATTCTACATTTAATGTTAAATTTTTGTAACAAATTAGTTAAGCCAATTGAAGATTAAAAAATAAAAATAAAATTCATACAATATGATACTTAAAACACCCTAAAAATTTGATTATGTTCAAATGAAATCGAAATAAATCTTAGACTTTTTTTAAAGTTTGGTATTTTGCATGTACCTTATCATATTATGTACAATCGTCATAAACATAATGCAAAATCTGCAGTACAAATATTTACAACTTAAAAATGGAAAAAGTCTAAGATTTATTTCGATTTCATTTGAACGGAATCTAAGTATATAGGTGTTTAAAGCATTATATTGTATGAATTTCATTTTTATTTTTTAATGTTCAATTGGTTTATCTTATTTGTTACAAAAATTTAACATTAAATGTAGAGCGAATTGAATGAAATATCTTAATATCTGCTCCTTCTCGGGCTTAAACAATTTAGGAAATAAATTTTGTTTTTTTAATTTGTTCTGCAAATTAGGTTTTTTTTTAATATGTTTTGTTTAATATTTTTTAATAACTACTGCATTCAGACAAACACATTTCAAAATTAATGGGGGGTGTCATCATCAGGCTTTGATTTGTGCGATATCGCATCACAATTTGTGATGCAATTTACCTATGTATAATTCAAAATGTTTCACCAGTGTAGTAATGCAGGTTGTTGTAGTTTGGTCAAAAAATTACAATCGGAACTTAAAAAATCTGCTTGAAAATGTTATTTTTTTCCACTATGACGTCATATTCATCTTCTTTTTAATAATAATTAAAAAAAAAAACTTTCAGTTTCATATTTCACGTGAAAATCATTCAACTAAAAATAGGCAAATTATTATTACGGCTTTTGAATTATTTACAACAATGAAGGAAAAATGTTAAATTTTATTAGAAAATGTCCGTTAATTCTCAATGAAAAAAGCGAAATTTGAAATTATTAAGAAAAATATTTGAATAATGTAAATAAAAATTAGCCCATGTTACTCTCTAGATTATAATCCACCTATATGCAAAGGTATTTTATGATCCGTTTTGATCCTGATGTCTGGCAAATGTTTTTACACTTTGAATTTATAATATTATTAGAATTAGCAAAGAATTAAAAATGAGTGGCATCAGGGACAAAAAGGTGGGAAGAAAAAATGAAAAAGTTATGATCTGCATAGGCTTTTCTATGTTAAATTAACATTGAGAAGTGACACTGGAAATAAATAAGTATTGCGCTGCCGCGCAATACTTAAGTGTGTTAGGTATTCATAACTTTGGAAAAATAAAATAAAAATCTTTCAAGAAAAAAAAAACAAAACAAGAAAGAAGCTTATAACATTCAGTTAGCAACCAGAAAAATTTAAGTGCAGAAATTTTAAGTATAAAATAAACTATATAAAAGAAAATTACTATAAAAAAATTTGCAGTTACATTTAGATTTTCCTTATTTTCCAACGATAACAAGAGACATTAGGCAGTCTTTAAATAAAATGATATGAATGAGTTATAAAAGCATCTAGCCGCGTTACTAATGATGCTGCTTTTTTTTTTTTTTTTTTTTTTTTTTTTTTTTTTTTTTTTTTTTTTTTTAATGTAAAAATTAATGTAGTCGTATGTCACAGTGAATTTTTGAATATGAAATTATTAATAATTTTCATAATTAAAAATGCGTTTTTCAGTTGAAAAAATGCCAGGAATATTTTTGGTTCTATTCGTTGTTTCTCATTAAAATAAGAAAATTTAATCGAAGGAATTTTTAAAAGGATATAAATTAAGGTTTGTTACATTGATTTAACATTAGTATCCGTAAATGTTGACCCCTTCTAACTGTGTGAAGATTTAAGAAGTACAAACTATCCTAACTTCATATTTCCGTCTTAATTATATGGATTTTAATGAACAATGTTGTTCTTTTACAATTCTAGGTTTTCTTTTTTATTCTTCCTTTCTTTTTTTTTTTTTTCCGGATTGCTTTGATCCAAGGAATTCAAAGAAAGCGTCGAAAGGAAGTGTTACCATTTGAATAATTAAAGCTGCTGCAATTTTCAATATGCACACGAACCCTTATTTCAGAAAATCATATTTGGAAAGTAGATACAATTCATAATCGAAAGATACCTTTCACATGTCTCTGAGACAATTTGATGATAAAATTGGTGGTTTGTCTTCCTCTTTTTCCATGACTGTACCTCAAAATAATAATTAATCTTGAAAAATCTTTAAAATTGTCGTAGTATTAATTTGATGCTTCCGTCTTAATTATATTGATTTCAATGAACATCAATGAGAAAAACTTATTACAGCCTTCCAGAAGAAAGGAATTGCTGAAAATATCGATAGATTTTCTCCCCCCCCCCCAGACCCCCAAACCACCCTCCGTTCAAATGTTGTTGATATACGAGGGTCACTCTGAAATTTTTGAGATACAACTAAGTTTTTAAAGTTATACTTACAAAATTTTAGGTGTGTTAAAAGTAGTCTCCTATAGCATCAAGGCACTTTTGTAGACGAATTTTCCACAGATTAAATGCCTCAAGGCATTCATTTCTTGGAATAGATGAAAAAATGCATTTATAGCCACATCAATCTCTTCTTCTGAATGAAAATGACGTCCACGTAAGTTCTTTTTTAGATTAAAGAATAACCAAAAGTCACACATAGCTGGATCAGGTGAATACGGCGGATGTTCTATCACTTTAATTCGTTTTTGTTTAAGAAACTCAACTGTTAATCCGGCTGTGCGTGAAGATGCATTGTCATGGTGAAGCATTAGTCCCCTAACATTCACTTCTTGTAGAATTTCTGGAAGACATTTAGTGCTATACCAGTTTGCTGTTACTGTCTTCTGTCCTTCCAACTTGATGGCTTTGACCAATCCCGTACTTCTGAAGAAAACGGCATACATCACTTTTTTCAGTGCGCGTTGTCTTTTTACCATTGTCGGTGTGGTATCATCTTCAAAGACCCATACTTTGCTTTCTTGACGTGTTGGAACGTCAAAAAACGGTATGTACATTTCATCACCCGTTACAATTTTAGAAATGATGCGGTGGCCACCATCATTTAGCAATTTAAGAGTTTCTGTACTGATTCTGACACGCTCCTCTTTTTGGTGCTCAGTTAGATTATGGGGAACCCAACGGCAAACTACTTTTTTCATATGCAATTCTTCATGAATAATTTTGTGTATGGCTGCAGATCCAATGTTAAGTTCCTTCTGTATCATTTGATAGGTACAGCGATTGTCATCCATTAACATTTTTCGTATGGCAGACACATTATCCGGAATTACTGCCGACGGCGGCCTTCCTGTGTGTTCTTCATCCTGAAGAAAATTGCAACCTCTGTTAAATTCTTTAAACCATCTGAATACAGTAGCACGAGCTGGAGATTCATCACCAAATGCTAATTTCAACCATTGAACGCATTCTTCTTGATTAAATCCTGCTTTAAAATCGTAGAAAATCATAGCGCGAAAATGTTCTCGTGTCAACTTCTGTTTAAAATTTATTCTACGCTAAACAAGTTGAAGTAAGTCAGTAAAAAATCGTCTGCTGTGTTAAAATACTTTGTATTTTAAAATTAAACCGTTATTTTTATTTTGTAAATTCTCGTCTGCGCGTATCTCAATAATTTCAGAGTAACCTCGTATGTATGTATATCATTTATATATGATTTTTGTCATGCATTATCACTTGTATTTATAAACAGACTTGGATGTGACTAAGCTTATGTAGAAGGCTTACCAATATCTCGATAAAGTTCGTTGGGTAGCTTCATGGAGGAAAGAGATAGCTGGAGATGCAGCATGCCGTAAAAACGGTTTGCAATATGATGCGCTAATTTTTTACTTGATTTTTTATTAGTTTTAAATGCTCTCACTCGGCCCAAACAAAACAAGCACCTGGAACAGGGAACGAATTCTTTGACATCACCCGTGCATTTTTTTCTCTAATTGAAAGTGATCTGCTTATTTTTAAGCATTCTAAAGCAGCATTCAATTGTATTATGAACTAAAAACTGTATTAATAAAAGTTTTCTTCTTTTTTTTCGTGAAAGAACGTGCTTGTGTTTAGGCCTACTGTAGCGGATTTAGGTTTACTCTTCTGGCGTCACGTCCAACCACCTTACTGCATCTCCATCTATCTCTTTCCTCCATTGGCTAACTTGGTTCGCCATTAGTTTCCAATCACGGCCGATATAAACTCAGAAAAAAAAAAAAAAAAATAGAAGTCCAATTCTTTTTTCGTTAAGTGTTAGGCTCTGATATAAGGATATCAGAGAATTTTTTGTTTTGCCTCTATCTTAAAAAATGGTTGATATATACTGTTTGAACTTCTAACAAGGCCGGCATTTTGAAATAAGACACAGCGGAAATAGTGTTCACTGCCAATTTATGTTCTAGAGAACATCGTTTCTTTCGAATTTAATTTAATTGCTGTAACTATTGTTGCAACCTTAAACGCTTAAATACTTTTAAGTCATACGTTTAAAACTACTTATTCATATCATAAACTGACGTCATATTTAAAAGGAAAAAAAAAAAAAAACATTTGTATTTATAAAATATTCACACCCACGCATGCGCGCGCACAAATACGTACCTAACAGTATATATAATCAGTTGCAACGTTGCAAGTAGAGGTCCATTAACAAATATATGACGTTATCAAAAGAAGGCATATAACAGCAAAATTTAATATTAAAAATAATATATTTGCTCTCATACAGGTTGGATTGTGGTTCGTATGATAAACCCACTCAGCCCAGTGGTTAATGAGCTAACCCAATGAAAAGTTCGAAGCCGAAGTTTGCGGATTCCATACCTCCCTGATCCGAGTGCGATTGGTTTTTAGGGTTTTCTTTGTGCGAGAACGAGAATTCGGACTACCTTCAACCTTCAATCCCAAAGTCTTCCTGAAGGTACCCCTCCCTACGGCAGAAGAGTAATTAACTGACTGGTGTATAATAGAGATGCAACGAATATTCGGCCGAAGCCGAATATTCGGCCCATTCGGCCTGTCTGCCGAATATTCGGCTTCGGCCGAATATCAAGTCCATTATTCGGCCTTGGCCGAATAATACTGTAATAAATGTTTTTATATTTACACAGTATAACTTTTTAATTTGACAATTTATATTCATCATGTATAATGAAAATTTTATTTGAAATTAAATAACACTTTTTTCTCCATTAACTTTCATACCCCGAATGGGTTTTATCTACCCATTTTTATATAAGAGGCTAATTTAGGAATCATGTTAAAAAAATTTTATGCTGTATCAGTAAGTACAAAAAGTATCTGCTTGTAATAAGCTAACATAATCTGTTAAATTTAAAATTAATCTATTCAAAATTGTTTTAATGCAGCTGTACAAGCAAATTCACATTTTTTTCTTTTTATCATAATGGGAAGTTTAACATTTATCCCTTGTTACATAAAAAAATATTTCTTTCAATAATATTTTGAATTATACCTATAAAGAACTCTAGTGCTATCTGCTGACAGCAAAGAAAAAAAAAATGATAATAATAAATGATAAAAATGTTTTTGTTAATTGTGAGCTTTATAAAGTCTACAATGATTTCTTTCCACCATTTTAGGGGCTATTCCTTTCATCCTTTCTATCAGTGGTTTTTCTTAAGATATTAAGATTTCTTATTTTTTATTTTATTTCATCTGAAAGTTGAAACTTATATTTCCTAGTACTTTTCAAATTTTTTCATTATTTTAAAATGTAACAACAACACACATAATATTTATTAAAATGTAACTAGACAATTCCTGATGAGGAACTTTTGCTAAGAATTTTTTTTTTTTTTTTTTTTTTTTGGGGGGGGGGGGGGGGGGGGGAGGCTGAATCTATTATTGAGGCAACTTTTAGGCCGAACATAGCCGAATATTTTTTCAGAGTAAAAGAATGCTTTAAAAAATTAAAAATTTGTATATAAATAATTTTTTTAAAGAAAACAATATATTTTAATTGTGAAATATACAAGAACTGTGCATATAGTGCATACTATATTTTGTTTTTAGGCAAAAATAAGTTCATTATTCGGCGGCCGAATAGGCCGAATATTCGGCTGTAACTTGGCTGAATATTCGGTATTCGGTTATTCGGCCAAACCACTATTCGTTGCATCACTAGTGTATAATAAAATTCCTCTGTTTATTCATATGAATGAAAGAAATATACGTATGAAAGGATATATCAATATTTATAATAATTAAATGCTGAACATATTTTTTAATGGAAAATCAAAGAAGGCATTTTACTATTTTCATGTTTCGCATAATCTTTTCTATTTTAAAAACATGTGCTTTTTTAGGTGCGTTCGTAATTATATCAATACATAGCACCTATAGTCGTCGTTCAGTCCGTCTGTCTGTCCGCATATAACAGAGAAAAAACAACCCAACCGAATGGTCTGAAATTTTAAATATATAATTGTTGCAAAATTTTGTCGAGTTATTTCAAATTTTATAAAAATCGGATGTATAGTTTAATTACAGGGACAGTCAAAAGTTTTACGTTACGGCCAATGGGAATAAATTATTGCAAGTGCATTTTAATGATGTTACCGCCTTCCGAATGGTCTGAAATTTTAAATATATAATTGTTGCAAAATTTTGTCGAGTCATTTCAGATTTAATGAAAATCGGATGTATAGTTTAATTACAGGGACAGTCAAAAATTTTCCGTTACATGACGCCAATGGGAAAAAAAAATTATTTCAAGTGCATTTTAATGATGTTACAGCCTTTCGAACAGAATGAAATGGATATGTACTTATTGAAGTGCACTAAAATATACATTCAATACAATATGCGGTGCAAAAAATATTTATAAAACTTGTTATAGTACAAACGCACCTCATTTGCCACATTTGACGAGCAATTTCCAACTTGTTTTCTCTCTTATCGAAAACGGGGAAAAATATGAGTAGACTTTTAAAACTGTTATGCAAAAATTATGAAAAAACTTCAAAATATTTGCTATAAATGTAAAATAATTTATTTAATGCTAAATTTTGAAAACTTCTTGGGGAAGTGCAATATTTATTGTGTTCAGTGTTTTAACTCTATCTGATTCATTTTTAAAATGTATTCATGAATAGCTAACTTCTAAAATAAATTAAGACTACCATACATCTGTTACAAAATTTCTTAGGCCTGCTTTCCAATTATTTTTCATTATTCTCTGAAAAACGAGCTTAAGAAGCTTTCAAACAATTGTCGTGATTTTCGGCATATAAGTCCGCAGATCAAAGAAATATATGTGTTGAACCATACATTTAACTTAATAATTGTAGTCAAATACGTACGACACATGAATTAGTTAAATTTTATTTAATAAAATATCTAGTTCTAAACACTTTTAAATTTTTACTTTCTTCTATCTTTACAAGAAAAAAATATTGGATTCGAGAAAAATTTCGACTTCTGGTTTTCGACGGGTTTATACGTTTTAGAATGCCCAGAACACGATTTGATGGTTTTTAGAAAATGTCTATCTGTGAGTCTGTCTGTCACTCTGTGAGTCTGTATGTGACAAAAATTTTGTGGGCGCTCTACCTCAAGAACTAATGCACGGAATTTCCCAAAACTGTATATTTAGTTAAACCTTGATATAAACTGGACCTGATTAGTTTTTGGTTAAAATCGCCCAACAGGTGGCGCTGCTATGCGGCATTTTTCTCGATTTCTGCAATAGCTATATCTCAAGAACTACTGCACGGATTTTCATAAAACTTCAGATTCAGTTAGTCCAGGATATAGTTTGGTGCTGATTACTTTTTTGTGAAAATCGCCCAACAGATGGCGCTGCTATGCTGCATTATTCATGATTATCGCAATAGCTCTAACTCAAGAAAAAATGCACGAATTTTCATCAAACTTCAGATTCAGTTAGTCCCTGATATATATTAGTGCTGTTTAATTTTTGGCGTAAATCGCCCAACAGGTGGCGCTGCTGTTCTGCATTTTTCACGATTTCCGCAAGAGCTGTATCTCAAGAACTATTGCACGGATTTTCATCAAACTTCAGATTTAGTTAGTTTTCTTGTACTATTTAAATGATTTAATTGACGTGATTTATATAGAAGAAAGTTTTGTGATGGCCACAACTAAACTAAACTAAACTCTGTGGCTATACAATCCAAGAAGGATCTGGGCCGACAGTGCCCATCCCTGTTTTCTTGACCCTGGGCCCCGAGGTGCTATGTAGCATGCGTCCCGGCCAGGTGGTCAACCTAACGCGAGACCCTCGGTGTTTAGTTCCCAAGCAAGCTTGGTACTCATTTTATCGACCCCGAAGGGATGAAAGGCTGAGTGAACCTTGCCCAGTCGGGAGTCGAACTCTCGACCTGCGGTGCGGCTGACAGGCGTGCTCACCACTGGGCTTCGATGGCCACAACATACTAGTTATATTTTGTCGCGGCTGAAAATTACGGTACGTTATATATGGTTTCTTTAGTAAATTTATTTATACTTATTTTTTATGGTCATAATTCACATTAAATGTTCGTCATTGTACAGAGTCGTTTTGAAACTATTTTAGATATATTTTAAATTTTTAATTGCGTATTTTTATGTTAAATTTTTTAAGTCAAATCTTTATTTGTTGCCTGTGAAATTTTTACGGAAAGAATCGTGAGTAAATATGTGATTTTATCCTAGCGCACAATCTTTATTGATATTAAATGTAAAAGTAAATAAAGCATTTTGAAGTATAGGTAGCTACGGTCTTCCTCGTAGATTCGATTGAAAGGATTGTGTTTATTGTTAAGATCTATCGATTTTGGCACGTCTAGGTTATTTAAAGTTTCCCCCTGAGAAATTGTGTTTTATCGACTGAAAAAAAAAGAAAATCTTAAGGCAGGGTAAAAAAAGGGGTGGGGGGGGGGACAGGGATGATAAAAACTTCCGTGCTTTTTGGTGTCTGAAAATTTTAGTTTCTGTACGGAAAACATATTTATTCCTATGTCTTTTCTTTTCTTCTACTTAATTTGTTTTGAAACCTGTTATTCAGTAAAATCTTTCAAAACGGAATTTTTACATATAACGAAATCCTGCCTTAAATAGAAAAAAATCATGGTCCAGGCGAAATGAAGATTAAGAAGATGCTCCACCGACACAGGTTTTCCAATTCAGCTGTCACAATATCCCATATTGACCTATGGGCAATTCAATTAGGTGATTACGCATTACCTAATATAATTAAATACAAATGGAAATTTCATTCCGGCTGCTTATAACCTGAGTTCTGCTGAATGGATTTTGATGAGACTTTCACTATTAGATTATTTTTCAGGGAAGGTATTAGTATATAACACATTGTTCTACGTTGCGTATAGTTATAGAATTGTGAGGGAAAGCTCTATCAGGTGAAGTCGATTATGAAAGATTAGCTTTTAAAGACGTTCTAGTTTTTGATGAGACTTGCATTGTTAGTTAGATAATTTATCATGAATGGTTTTAGTATGTAATATCTTGTTCTACGTTGCTTAGATATATAATTGTTGGGGAAAGTTATACACTGGCCTCCAAAAGTTAAGGTACAGGGACTGGATGCCTTCGATTGCACACGTTTTGTCGAATATCTACCAAAATTATTGTCGAATTATTCTTGAACTTATGGGATGTAAAGAACATGTTTGATTTCATATTTCTCGGTGAAGATTTAGTCGGGAGGACAATTAGGGGGGCTAATAATAAATTTAATAATAAAATAATATTTGCGATCACCTATGTAACGGAAGGTGCTGGGAATGGTTTGTCACTGTGTTAAATGACTATTTGGATCCTGTTCAACGTGTGAGTGCATTTGTGTAAGCATAGCACTCATATTCGTGAAGATGTTATTGTGTCTGTGAAAAATTCACAAGTTTTTTGTTTATAGCATACTGAGTTTTCAATCGAATATAACATATCTTTCCGAAAACTTGACAAAGAACTGTACCAACAGTATACTGCAATTAAAACATGAATATACTGAATATTTGATGAGATATGGGCATTTGTATGAAATAATTTTTAACTGCGCATGCGCGGAAGATTTAAAATTTTTTATTTCATAGTTTGGTAGCCAGTATTTTGGGGCAACTTCTATAAAAAGTCCAGTGAAATGTTGTGAAAACTTAGAAAGATAGGGTCGATATAATGAGTTGCTTCCTAAAAATTGCTTTATATAAGGGATTTTCCACAACTTTTCAATCAGCTCACTATATCGTCAACCGCTATTTTTATTTTATTATTATTTATTTATTTATTTATTTTATTTTTATTTTATTTTATTTTTTGCTGTAAGAGCTGATCTTATCACAAACTTGTCAATATGAAAGTTGTAGATAATATTGAGAAGATGAATAATAAATTTAAGCGGATTGGATATTTTGTGAATTGACCAAGTTTTGAATTTTTTTCTTCAACTCCAACTCTTTTTTTCCCGTTTTTTATTTATTTATTTATTTTTTCAGTAAGTGTTGGTCCTATCAAAAACTTGTCGATATAAAAGTTGTAGATAATATTAAGAAAATTTATATCAGTTTAAGTGAATTTGATACCTTAGGAATTGACGAAGTTATTTTCGCCCTAAAACCCCGTTTTTTGCGCCCC
Source organism: Maratus speciosus (assembly GCA_963932465.1). Lineage (NCBI taxonomy): Eukaryota > Metazoa > Arthropoda > Arachnida > Araneae > Salticidae > Maratus > Maratus speciosus. The sequence goes on along the minus strand of OZ010789.1, from coordinate 513,522,316 downwards.
TTGAGCCCATTTTTAACTCCTTGCCTGTGAAATATATTTGAGAAAAACGTGCCAAAAATGGAATTTTTTTCCCCTTTTTTGTTCTGAATTGCAAAATTACAAAAATCCGACAAAACTGATTATGCATTTGACGAACTGAGTTCGGGGTTCACGGAATTGAAACACCGATTTTTCTCTTGCCCGAACTCGGGTAGGGTATTCCAAATTTGACGCATTTGCGTTACCCGAACTGAGTTTGGTCGTCACAGGCGAGGGGTTAATTTTATCAAAAATCTGTGATACATAAATTTTTTGCCCTTTTCCTAGAAGTAATAATAACTTCAAACTGATATGATATGTATAAAAATTAAGAAGTTATAGGTTTTTTTTTCGGTTTTCACAAAACCCCTCCCTATTTCCACCCCCTTGGTCCGATTTTACCCATTAACGAACTTGACCGAGATTTTCTACCCCTTGATTTTATGTATCAGTTTGGGAAAGATTTGGGCAGAATTGCGGAAATTATCGTGTCCATAAAAAAGTGATATATCGATAGATAGATAAAGTTTTGAACTGAGGATGATTTTGGGTTCTAGGGGTCATCATCGACGTAGATTTGCAAAAATTTTTCAGAAATTCCAACATAGGGAAGATTATAATAGATAGTATTAATTACGAAATCTACCAAAAATGCATTTGCTTTGGGTGTTTTTTTTGTAAAATCGCTCATTGCTTTCATCCGCCGGAAAGCAACCTAATTGTGAAGAAAATTTTGTTGTAGCAATTGTTTGCCGACAATTAAAGTTATGGACGACTCATCAGTAGTCACTATTACTTTCACTTGCTGAAAAAAGAGTTGCCATACATGTTGTGTGTATTTAACCCAATTTACGGAAGATGAACATAACTTTTACTCAGCGTATTTCATAAGCTTCTGTTGCAGTGTTAGATAGGCAATTTTATGAAGATTTAACATCTTTATGTAGTGCTTTGCTATTGAGTTTTAACGTTAGTTGTGCGCCAAACCATAGAAAAACCATACATGGATACGTCAACAAGTCACAATCACAAACATATTAACGCTCAGCTTCAACTAATGGTGTTACTAATCATGAAATTTATACGATAGATATCTTTATATATTATAGATAAACAGAAAAGAAAGATTTGTAGAACTCTTAAAACAAAGGTAATTTCAAAAATTAAAGAATGATGTTTCTCCACCACTCTGTATGCGTAAATAAGTTTCATTGTGAAAATTACAGAGTAGTCCCATTCAAATCACATTTATTGAAATATAACAAAATACAATAATTAACATGCATTTAGCATAAGATATGCCAAATATGAAATTTGCAATATTATCAGTGTATATTTTAAATATGTTCAATTAAAATGTATCGCAGTTTTTTACCTTCTCGCCCAACTCGAGTCAACTATACCCAATGTAAATGATTGAGAAAATAATTCATTTTTAAAAAGGGTTAGCGTGATTGTGCTTTCTAAACATGGAAAAGAAAAGTATTTTGCGTGAGATATAAAAGCTACTGTTATTAATAGATGTCAAATTCTTTTAATGGGATTTTAGGCTAATGTCAGACGAACGCCTTTTTGCACGCTTTTTTCACTCTTACACCATCCCTACATGCTAGCGAAAGTGTAGGGATGGTGTAACAGAGAAAAAAGCGTGCAAAAAGACGTTCGTCTTTAGAGTTTCTTCGAGAAACAAATTGTTAAAACGGATAACTATTTTTCTTAAAGAGACAGAGAGGGGAAAGCGTTTATTAGGGGGTATGTATATATAACGTTATCATTTCAGGGGGGACGGGGTGGTGTGGCACATCATATTGTAAGATATCGCTAGAGGGATGGAGGGGGTTATCTTTTGATATCGTTATCTTTTTTGATCCAACCAAAATGTTCTCTTTTTATTTGTAATTTGGTCTTTACATCGAAATAGTATGTTATCTATTTTTATGCAAATACAAAGTTATTATTAAAATCATTAAATATTATAAAATTATTCAATTCCAAAATATGGAATACCCCAATGTTTTTCTTTCCTATTCTTCTGACATGCCTGTATGCGTATATAAACCACTGTTAAACAAACTATATGCGAAATATATTTGAAATTATACTTGTGTTTAACTAGTAAATAAAAGAGAATGTTGTTCACCTGTTTTCTAGATAAGAAGCTCTGTCTGCCCCACCCCGTGCGGGGGCAAGTGCAAAAAGACATTATTACTGTTGAATGCATTATACAACAAAAGCTACTATTTCTTTTAAGTGTTATTTGAGATAAAGTTATTTCATATAAAAATAGATATTTTATTGGCTTCACTTCATTTGAATTAATAAAGTATGCGAAAAATAAATGTAACCATATTTGTATATTACTCTAAACAAAAGAAAAAATTCCAAAAATCTAAAGAATTTTTATTCATTGATAACGATATCATTACAGGTGTGTGTGTGGGGGGGGGGGGGTCCAAAATTACAAAAAAGTTGATAATGTTATATATGCACAATCCCTTACGCAAATTTCGCCAAAAATAAATACTTTATATATATATAATATATTATATGTATATATATTATATGTATATATATAATATAAATTTAATAAAATGTCTTAAATTGACTCGGAACATTTGATTCTGCATTCTTAGTGTTCTATACTGCATATTACTTTCGTCCAGGATGTTTTTTTTTTTTTTCATTTGCTGCAACGGGATCAGCTGGAAAGCCCCGGGCTTTTCTTAAGGCATGTCATCTGTGATAGGAATATCGACCCTTGTGCGTCTGGGAATATATGCCTTTCCAAGACGATTAAAGATTGCTTGACAATTTCGGGCAATGCACGCATGTGAAGTTTTGCTGCAGCAACAGGTTCAAAAGATTGAATTTAAAACTACAGTTTTCCTTCTCCGTATATTTTATGTACAATCGCGCTTACATGTTACAATAGTCGTGTACCCAGCATTCCAATAATCGGGGAACTTGCAATCTTTGAGCATAATATATATATATATATATATATATATATATATATATTTTTTTCTCTTTTCAGAATTTGAGAAGCGATTTAAAATTTTTTCGCGATGTCTTATTGTGATTTTCAGAGCTTTTTCGTAATTCCTGCTGTTTTTTGACGTACCCGGGCAACGCCGGGCAATTTCGCTAGTTTATGATAATTAAACACTAAGCGATAAATGAAGGAAAGTAGTTAATTATTGTTATGGGATTTTACCTTCTTGAGTTCCCAGTGACTGTCAATTTTTAGTTCCGTTTCCTTTATTTATATACATGCGTAAAAAAAAAAAAAAAAAAAAAAAAAAAAAAAAAGAAAAAAAAAAAAAAAAAAGAAACCTGAAACAAGCGTGGTTTTCCGTAGAGGCGAAGTATTTGAACTAGTTAAAAAAATTTAACTTGAATTGAAAATATTTTACAATTTACTCAGAAATTATATTGAGATTTACTTATTATTAGACTTGGACATTTTATATATTTATTAGACCTAGATTTACTGAAAGTAATTTTGAAAAAATATATTCGTCCGCTTTAACACTAGTCCAGGCAATAGAGGCCGTATAGGGACTCTACCTAGCAAAATTAATGGTAGTACTGGAAATCGGCTTTCTAGATGTTTTTTGGGTCGCTGAATCCGAATTTGTAACTTCCCACCAAAATTTCCCCCGGCAACCCCCCGCCCCCCCAAATTTTGGTAAAAAGCCCCCCCCCCCAAAAAAAAAGTTTTTATCAAAAAATTCCATTTTTTTTTTATAGTTTTAGGGGAAAAGTAGCTAGAAATTCAGAAAGTAGAAAAAAATTGCAACAAATTAGATATATGACATTATGACTTAGGATGAAGGGGAATGGGGGGGATCTGCCTCGGAACATGCGCCGCAGTGCTGCGTGGGCTAAGTTGCGCAATTCCACTTCGCCACTCACACGTTTACGTTAGCCCTCCCATCGTCCTTCCGAACTTTCTCTATAAGGTTTACTTTAATTTTTTTGGGTTGCTGAATCCGAATTTTTAACTTACCCCCAAAATTTCCCCCCCCCGAACCCCCCCCCCCCCCAAATAGTTGTTTTTAACTTAAATTTCTTATTGTTTTAGGAGAAAAGCATTACGAAATTCAGAAACTAGACAAAATTTGCAACAAATAGGATATATGACATTATGACATAGGATAAACGGGGAGAGAGGGGCTGCCTCGGAACATTCCCCGCGCGCTTTTCTCAAAAACCAAATTTTTTCAAAAAATCAATTTTTTAGGGGGTTACCGGGGGAAATTTTGGTGGGAAGTTACAAATTCGGATTCAGCGACCCAAAAAACATAAAGTGAGTCGAAATCCAGAACTAGTATTAATTTTGCCAGATAAAATCCCCTATTGCCTGGACTTCATAATTTAGTGCACGTAGCGCCGCAGTGCATGTTCAGAGGCAGCCCTCACCCTCCCCGTTCATCCTAATTCATAATGTTATATATCCTATTTGGTGCAAATTTTGTCTAGTTTCTGAATTTCGTAATGCTTTTCCCCTAAAACAATAAGAAGTTTAAGTTAAAAGCAAGTATTTGGGGGGGGGAGTCGGGGGGGGGAATTTTGGGGGAAAGTTAAAAATTCGGATTCAGCGACCCAAAAATCTTAAAGTAAACCTTATAGAGAAAGTTCGGAGGGGAGATGGGAGGGCGAATGTAAACGTGTGAGTGGTTAAGTGGAATTGCGCAACTTAGTTTACGCAGCACCGCGCGCATGTTCCGAGGCAGATCCCCCCTTCCCCTTCATCCTAAGTCATAATGTCACATATCTGATTTGTTGGAAATTTTGTCTACTTTCTGAATTTCTAGATACTTTTTCTCTAAAACAATAAAAAATGGATTTTTTAAATAAAAACTTTTTTTGGGAGGCTTTTTACCAAAATTTGGGGTGGTTGCGGGAGAAATTTTCGTGGGAAGTTACAAATTCGGATTCAGCGACCCAAAAAACATCTAGAAAGCCGATTTCCAGTACTACCATTAATTTTGCTAGGTAAAATTCCCTATTGCCTGGACTACACGTCCTCTCTGGATTAGCTGAGAAAAGTCTTCCAAGGCGTGCATGTACGTCAGCCTATTTAAATATTGCATAAGAGAAAAAGTTATATATCTATATTATAATGCATAAATGCATCTGTCATTTAACGCTAACGTCATTTCGGCGGTGGCAACGACCTGAGCAATAAATTTCCTTATTAACGCAATTTTTTTTATCTTCTAAACATCGCACAATTTCATTTTTTTTACTATCGAATTGAAAAAAAAAAAAAAAAAAAAAACTTTTAAAGTGCAATTTGTCTGAAACCTGTTTCTGAACTTACTGAATTTTTATGGTTATTAAGATAATTTTCAAGCACTATTTTTTCCCCCTTATCGTGTGCAGCCCGATTAAGAAAGGTTGGTTTTTACGCCAATGTTTTGTACATCGGGCAGTATTTTATGTAACCCAGAAATCCGGGGTTGATATGCTGGTATTAATAAAAGAAAGTATTTGTGTGTATGTTTGTGTGCGATGTCTATGGAAATTATGACATTTAAGTAGAAATACGCACATTTGTTTTAGAATGGAGAGCGGAGAACTCCATAATAGTGAATTGTTAACAGTTGTATCGACACAGATAAGTTGTTTCGTCATGTGACCTTCGGTAGTGGCTAACGAAAAAGACAGCCTATCGCGGTGCATTCCCTGTATCTTTTTTTACAGACCGCTGGAGTCACGTGATGCTCGAATGCACCAATGGAAGTGTCCTAAAAGAGCAACACGTCACTCTAGCGGTCTGTAAAAAAAAAAAAAAAAAAAAAAAAAAAATACACTTGGGATGCACCGCGGTAGCCTGTCTTTTTCGTTAGCCTCGCTTCGGTACTCTTCCCCCCTTCACTCCCCCCCCCCCTCCTCGAGGGCTCGGCACATTAAAAAAAAAATAAACGATTGACTGCTACGCTGCGTGTTAATATGAGCAATATTGGCAATAATAAGATTTAAGGTGGATGTGAATAACAGTTAAAGAATTACCACAAAAGCACTGTTGTGCCTAACCACTCTCGGTAATATACACGAATTGGCGTACAATAAGTAAATCTATATTTTAGAGCAAAAACATAACCGTGAGTAATTCTGACGGCATATTGACGATGATAATGACTTAACCAATAAATTTAACTTTCACTGAACTTCTAGATATCATACGATTTCAATTTTTACACCATCAAATAGGAAAACAAATGTTCTTTCAAATGCAATTCATTTGAAATCAATATCTCAATTTACTGGGTTTTTTATGGTTTTTAAAACAATTTTCAAGTGTATTTTAAAATCTATAAAACTCTATCGCGTGTAGCCCGATTACGAAAGGTTAATCTGCCCTGTATCAGTAAACAGCGAATTAAATCGGTTGTATCCCCCCCCCCCCCCTTTAAAATACTTGTTTCAAATAAAATTCTTTTTCGTTCTTTTTTTTTTTTTAACGCAACTCTGTTACTTATAACGTGAACAAGCTGTTTTAAAATAAAAACTTGAATGTATTTTTATTTTATTGTATGGTTTACATATGTTGTGGTATCAAAACCTTTTCTTTTGAATTGAAACACAGCTTCGTCTTTTAGAAAATATGCACGTACTTTATGAACCATACAATAGTAAAGAAGACTCTTCGATTGGCAACGAAGCATGTTATGTGAAATTCTTTTCTACATACTGCTTTGATATGAGACGCAACGTAACGGTCGGGGAAAAGATACCTTCGGTATTTTGGGGGGATTTAGAGAAATATATGTGGGGACTCCTGATCCGGGAGGGAATTCCAGGACGTGATCGGAGTATTGATCTTTAGTGGTGTGCTTCCTTGCATACCGATGCAATATGATTTCAGGCCCGTTGGTCCAGCGCATTGGATTGAAATGGAGACATTTACTTTTTTTTCTCAGTTTAGTAATGGTGTTATTGTTAGGTTTGGTTTGATTGGTGCAATTATATGATTATTATACATATACAGTAAGTACGTGTCGTGTAAAAACCAACGTTGTCAAAAACGTACGAAAATACATATAGTTAAAACACTAAAATCGTAAGATCTTACATATTTAATGGATTCTTCTGACTTTCATCCCCGAATTGGAATTGTAAAATCGTTATATATCTAATTTTTCAATACTTAATTTCATTCTGTGCCATTTATTGAATTTTTCGCTGTTACATCAACAGATGGTTTCAACGAATTAAATTTCTCGTACAACACTTTCACTCTTCGGGTGCTTCAAAGAAATCATATGCTATGCGTTCCGACTCTGGTCGTTGTAAAAACCGTTAAATTAGCTAACATTTAAATTAAGCTGACATTATAAATCAGCTGAGATTTAAATTTAGACAAATGATAATAAAAAGAAATTAGGGACGTCTGTCGAGAATCAGGTTATCTGGAAACCTGATTTCGGCCCATATTTTAATAAGTTATGTTCTAGAACAGTGGTTCTCAACCTGTGGTACGTGACAGGTCAGGTGAAGGTACGCGATAGTATTAGTAACGGCAAAACATACACGCAAAAAAAGGTGTGTGAAACCCCTAGAAACAGACACACCTCTTTCCTGTTCAAATCACTGTTACATAGTCTTAAGTCTATTTTATACTTATCTTTATTTTTGAAAGTTTAGTAGAGATACTTTAGCCCTTTGAGGGGCAAATAATTGTGTTTCTGTAATGTCGAATTCACACCGGAATCTGCAAAAAGATTTATTGTAAAATAGGGGAAAGCAATTTCACGACTTTTTCCCACCAAAGTTAGAAAAGTGAAATTTAATAAAATTTTTCTGGGCGAATCTTCATTAATCGAAGGTGGGATAAAATATATCCCACCGCCCCTCAAGGGGTTATAAAATTATTCTTTACAAAATTTTGAAAAATTATACTTTTTATTATTTTAAAAAAAAAGAAAAAAAAATCCATTAACATGGTCAATAACTCCAGTAGCTGACACCGTCCCTATTTTGAAAAACCAATAACTAAAGCATAAATTATATCAGTTAAGACAAATAAGTTACCACTCACGGGCAGAATTATACAAGAAACTGCTTATTTGAGTTACATTTTTTCTGAAGTGTCAGTTACTGGTTAGGTGTCAATAACTGGGGGTTTCACCCTAACGTTTAAAATAAAATCTCAAAAACTTTGTTCCATGAAATAATCGCATGAAGGATTGCATTGAAATTATTAAAGCGACTTTTGAACATTTGCATATGCATATGTATCAAGATGACTTATTTTTGTGAACTTTCATAATAGGTTATTGTAATTCGAAAATATTTTGATGCTGTTTATATTTTTACTTTCTTCTATCTTTACAAGAAGTATTGGATTCATGAAAATTTTCGACTTCCGGTTCTTGACGGATTTACACGTTTTAGGGGTCAGAGATTCCAAAAAATGTTTTTACAAAATGTCTGTCTGTGAGTCTGTCTGTTCGTTTGTCTGTCTGTGTGTGACACAAATTTTGTGGGCGCTCTATCTCAAGAACTAATGCACGGAATTTAATAAAAATTTATATTCAGATTGACCCTGATATAGATTGGTGCTGATTAGTTTTTGGTATAAATCTCCCAGTAGGTGGCGCTGCTATGCTGCATTTTGAGGGATGCCCGCAATAGCTCTATCTCAAAAACTACTGCACGGATTTTTATAAAACTTCAGATTCAGTTTCTCCTTGAGATGAGTTGGTCCTGTTTACGTTTTGGTGTAAATCGCCCAGTAGATGGCGCTGCTATGCTGCATTTTGCAGGATTTACACTACTTTCGCAGTAGCTCTATCTCAAGAATTAACACGCACATTTTCATCAAACTTCGGATTTAGTTAGTACTTGATATGAAATTATGTTGACTACGTGTTGGTGTAAATCGCCCAATAGGTGGCGCTTCTGTGCTGCATTTAGAACGATTTCCTCAATAGCTCTATCTCAAGAACTAATGCACGGATTTTCACCAACTTCAGATTCAAGTATATCTTGATTAATATTGCTGCTGATTATGTGTTGGTGCAAATCGCTCAACAGGTGACGCTGCTATGCTGCATTTGTTATGATTTGTGCAAAGCTCTATCTCAAGAACTAATGCACGAATTTTCCCCAAATTTCATATTCAGTTAGACGTTGACATATGTTGATGATGATTAGATTCTGGTGTAAATCAGCCTACAAGTTGTGCTGCTATGCTGCATTTTGCTGGATTTACACGATTTCAGCGATAGTCATATCTCAAGAACTAATGCACGGAATTTCATTTTTTTAGAATCCTTATGATGAGCATAGATTGCCTATTGATTTCGGCAATGTGATAACGAATTTTGAAGTATTGTCATGTATGAGATAGAACGTTTTGGGATTGGTACATCCGACTAGTTTATGTTAATCTGCTGATATAAAAATTTAAAATAAATTGTAAAATTTAAGGTTTTTGCATGAAGGTAAGCTTGGAAGCGGGTTTTTGAGAGGAGGGGTACTCATAAATGAAAACACTTATTCAAGAGGTAGAGGACAGAAGAAATATTTAGAACCGTTCGATACTTTTTGCGTACTCCTTTTACCTCAAAAATTTAATTGGGGAATATTATAATTATTGTTCTATTTTGAATGGTTATTTTTTTTTCATTTCATTTGGTCTTTATTTTGTATGTAAATCAATCTGAAATGTGTTTTTGGCACGCATTTATTGAACCTCTGATACAATCTGCTCGTTGTTCTTTGTCTTCTGGAAAATATTCGTTAATATTACAATGCTAAGCTCGCTGGCGCCCACAGAACAAAATCCAGGAAGGGGTAAGTTTTTGGAACTGGCGTGCTCATACACTATATGGCTAAAGGTGACCGGTCACTTGCGATTTTAGACGTTTTGTTAAATATCTAGAAAAATACATAAGGAATTAACCTGAAACTGCAGGTGTGTAAACAGTATAGTATTGGTCATATATTTCCGCAAAGATTTTTTCCCGAAACCCCATAGGGGACCGTCAGTAAATTGAAAAAGAACGAATATCTTTTGGATAACCATGTAAAAACTAATGTAGCAAAAGCGTTCAAACTCAAGATTATTAATAAGTGGCTTATTGGAATATACTGTGTTCATTTTTATGAGGATAGCATGTATACTCGTAGAGAAATTAAGGTTTTCATAAAAACAGTCCCAAATTTCGCCAAGTTTTTTGCTTATAATTTGCAGAGTTATTAATATAAAAAAATTCTTCTTTTCAGAAAACATGACGAACAACATTGTAGACAATACTCTGTAATCAGAATTAAAAAATTATGAAAAATGAGCAGGTTTACTAAAAAGATTTTCACTGTGCATGCGCGAATATAATCAAAATACAATGTGCATAATGTGTTAGCTAAATGTATAGAGCAACTTTTGTAAAAGTCTCAACAACATGGTTTGAAAAATCTGATAATAATCGTTTATAGAATAAGCTCAAAATCCGTTGTTCCCAAAATGAAGCAAAAAGATGAGGGGTTGTATCCATTTATCCATTGATTAGCGCCAATATAGCATACACAATATTGCACGTACTACTGTATTTGGATACAGCCCCTCATCTTTTTGCTAACGGATTTTGAGCTTATTCTATAAACGATTATTATCAGACTTTTCAAACTATGTTTTTGAGACTTTCACAAAAGTTGCTCTATACATTTAACAAACACATTATGCAAATTATATTTTGATTACGTTCGAGCATGCGCAGTGAATCATTATTTAATAAACCTGTTCATTTTTCGTACAATTTTTATTATTTTTTCATTTTGATTGCAGGATATTGTGTACAATATTGTTTGTCATATTTTCTGAAAAGAACTTTTTTTATATATTAAGAACTCTGCAAATTATGAGCAAAAAACTTGGCGAAATTTGGGACTGTTTTTATAAAAATCTGAATTTCTCTACGAGTATACATGCCATCCTCATAAAGATGAACACAGTATATTACAATAAGTCACTTATTAATAATCTCGAGTTTGAACGCTTTTGCTACATTAGTTTTTATAGGGTTATCCAAAAGATATTCGTTCTTTTTGAATTTGTTGACGGCCTCCTATGGGGTTTCGGGAAAAAATCTTCGCTGAAATATATGACTTATACTAAACTGCTTAGACACCTGCAGTTTCAGGTTAATTCCTCATGTATTTTTCTAGATATTTAACAAAACGTCTAAAATTGCAAGTGACCGGTCACCTTTGGCCATATAGTGTAGTCCGCTATTAAGACAACACCCCCCCCCCCTTTTTAAAAAAAAAAAATAGAGAATATAAAACAGGCATGAAACAAACAGTTCACATTTCTTAAAGCAATTTTGGACATTCTCTGAATTGATGCAAAAATGCAAAGAAAGTATTGGAATCACATAAGAGGAGAGGGTTGGGGAACTGGGAAATTTAATAATCAGACATTTGTCTATTCAAATCCTTCTTTCTAAATTCCTGTGCAAAAGAGCCATAAAATGAAAGGTAAGCTTACATTAGCATCTAAAAGCAATGTAAATAAAATAGTTTAAAAATGTATTTCCACAGTTAAGATTTTTCAGACTTTAAAAAGGAAAGGAAGTTTAAATAAGGTTGGTTCTTGGAAACATTGTGCTATTTATGCAACACTTTTTGGTTAATTTCAACGATGCAGTTAGGAGATCTTTGTCTTCTGAGCAAAGATTAATTTGATTTGCATATATTTAGCATGGCGATTTTTTTTTTTTAAACTTTGAAACAGCAAAACCACCCAGAATAATATTTGTTTTGAAAAATTAATCACGGTTCTTCACATAAGCCCATCAGATATATTTATATTTACACCTTTAGCAAACCGTCTTCAATTTTCTCTTCTAATTCACCGAGCCTATTAGGCCAGTAAAAATAAGATTTTTCTAACCGAAAATTCGCGGAAAGCTGGAAATTGCTTTAATTACTTTATTTTACATCCAAATGAAGGGATTTGAAGTTTGTCCCATTTTTCCTGTTGAGCTTTAGACGTGGCACTACAAAAACCTCAAAATTTTCGGACTTTTTTAAGCATTTCGCAAATAACTCAAAAACCGTTCACTCTACAGACACAATTTTAATTTATACATTGTAGACCATAAAATTCTGCGGCGATTGAGTACCACTGACTAAAATCCCCCCCCCCCCCCAAAAAAAAGCGAGATATGATAGATCAAAAAGTACTTTTTTCCAATTTTTTTTTTTTTTTTTTTTAATCTCATAAAATTGCTTTGAAGTTCTCATGTATAAAATGTTAGAGAACAATATAATAATAACAGAAAATCAAGAAAATTAATTTATTTAAAAAAATTAGTATGTAAGCAATGGGGATAAAATCAACTCAAGTTACTTGAGGGAAATACAGGGAAATCGAGCTTGGAGCGTTTTTTTTTTTTTTTTTTTTGCTGGACCTTGATCTGCCTATTCTTCTTCCTGCTGCACATGGAAAGCATTCTTGTCCATACCTACTTTTTCGTCGTATCCGGTTTCTGAGTCTTCTTCTTCTACGGTATTAGTGCACGACGCACCTTTACAGTGGTAACATATAATTGAGCATTTAACACCGTTCTTCCTACAAGAACATAAACCGCCTTTGCATCCCTTTGCACATTTGCATGACAGAGTGTTTAGAAGCTCTGGTGTTTCAGCTGTATCGTTCGTGGTGATTGGAAGTATACCATGTTTGAATGACTTCTAACGCCAATCAGTGGGATTCATCACCCTTCCATTCCCGATGTTGATCTGAAGAAAAACTCTGTATGAATGTTATTTGGCTGCATCTTCAGTTGGCGGCAGAGAAGCGAAGTTAAATTGGGTCTTCATAAGATGTTTTGCAAATGTGTTGTATCGCAATTTGTGCAGTGTTGTGGATTCGTCATACTGGGGATTGTATAAGGTGGCAATAAATTTCTTCCCCGCATCACTTACTTCTTCAGGCGTAGCATATTGGTTATTAAAGACAGCTAGAACATCCTGTAGGTGAGCATGATTTTCCAAAAGCTTGACGAATTTCAGTTTGCCCTGCCTGAAGAAAGTCGATGTAGAATCACAGCCACTAAAAGTATGTATCAATAGGATGTTTTTCTTCACAATCGGCGAGTACTTGAAACTTAATGGTGAATATAAAACATTGCCCGACTGTCCTTTCCCAGGTTTCAAAAGTATATCGTGGATGAGTTGAGAATAAACGTAGTCAAAAGCACAAGAAGATCAGTATCTTCCCCAAATATGATGACACGTTCTGACTGCTGATCAAGTTGGATGGCTTCCATCACGATGCTAGTATCTGCATACTCGACAGCTTGTTTTACAGTAAAATTGTGTTGCTCCAATTTTTCAATGAACATTTTTATTAAACGGCCTTTATTCCCTTCATTTGCAAGGAAGGGCTCTTTTTGTATTGTGAGCGTCGTATTTTCGTTAAAGTCAACACTTGCTGCGATTTATTTATTTTTTCGACGGAAGCCTTCAGCAGACTTGGTGCCATGTTCTGACGCTTCTTCTGGGTAACCATCAAAAACAATTGTTGCAGTTTTACCATAGTTGTTTTTCAAATATCCAATGTACTTGGAAATAATTGAAGAGAACTTTTCTCTTAGCTCCTAACTCACCCGATGAAGGAGAAAGCCACCATCAATCACATGGACACTTTTTATGGTTTGTTCTAAATTATTAAGGGGGGTGAACAAATCGTAAAATACCGACTTCCTAGTTTTCCTCATCCCAAAGTTATCAAACAGAGAAGTCGGAAATGGAGCCAATTCATACTCAAAGAACTTTCTAAGTTCTTCCTCTAATTTCTTGTGGAAAGTAATTCGGCAAAAAATAGTCCCTGGATCGACGGATACCTCCTCATCATGGATTTTAACAGCACAATTGAAGCTTTTCATTGGAGTTACTCGATTGGATCTCTTGAATTTCACATGGCCAAAATCACCACCAATGGCACTTTTCATACTTGCAACTCCAATCGCTTTGGCTAGATGACAATTTATTTTATCGCCACCAATCACTCCTGTACTCAGACACTATTAGTGTTTGTTTAATGTAACACTACACTGTTAAAACACTATTCTTAAAAATAAGTAAATTGTACCAATTGTTGAGCACTTCCCGATCTTAAAATAGTCCCGAGTACTTAACTCTTAAATTTGAAAAACACATGTACTCATTTTTTTGAGTACATACAGGGACTCGAAAATAAGTATGTATAGAAACACACATACACTATAAGAAAAAAAAAAAGCGAAATTACTGAGAACCGACAAATCACCATTTTTAATTGCGAAGAACTACAGTCTTTGGAGTAAAGAACAATGACTTTACTATTTTAATTCTTGAAACTTTGTGTATGAGCCGCCCCGTGATTTGAACCCGAGTCCTCCAAGTGGGAGATCAGTATTGTACTGACTGTGCTATAAGAGCAGTTACCAGCTGCTTCCAAATGACACCTTTTATGAATCAGTGACGGAAGATCGCTAACAGCAGAGATTAGTTTTCTCTTTCTTAAATATTCTAATTTCTAATAAAACAATTTTTAAACTAAATTTTCTTCTTTAACATTTCTAATGAAATTGTAAATAAATTTGAAAAGTGTGTATTATAAATTATAACAAAGATAGACATATCTTTAAATAAAAGCTACCTAATCCCTACTGTTAATTCCGTATAAGAAAAGGATTTATCAGAAAACTCATATTTTTGAGCACATAGGATTTAAACATGAATATTAAGACTTTAAAATTCAAAATATATGTATTCATTTCTGCATACATTTATAAATCAAGTATAAGTATGCACAACTTCAAAATATCATGTACTCGTTTCTGAATTAATTGTACTTAAAAAAATCGAGTACAAAGAAATTTTCATTTTTAAGTAGATTAATGCTCCTTTTTGAAGCGATTGTACTTAAAAAAATATGAGTACATAGAAATGCTCATTTTTAAGTAGATTATTTTTAATAATGTATTTCTTTTTGAAACAATTGTACTTAAAACTAGTCGGATGTACCAATCCCAAAACTTTCTTCTATCTCATACATGTTAATATATCAAAATTCGCTATCACACTGCCAGAATTAAATGGCAATCTATGCATCTCATGAGGATTCTAAAGATATGAAATTCCGTGCATTAGTTCTTGAGATATGACTATCACTGAAATCGTGTAAATCCAGCAAAATGCTGCCTAGCGGCGCCACCTATTGGGTGATTTATACCAAATCCTAATCAGCAACAATTTATGTCAACGTCTGACTGAATCTGAAGTTTGGAAAAAATCCGTGCACTAGTTTTTGAGATAGAGCCACAGCAAAAATCACGAAAATTCCTGCATAGCAGCGCCACCTATTGGGTGATTAACACCAAAACCTAATTAACAACAACTTGTTTCAACATACAACTAAATCTGAAGTTAGATGAAAATTCGTCCATTAGTTCTATAGATACAGCTATTGAGGCAATCGTTAAAAAAGCAGCACATAAGCGCCACCTGTTGGGCGATTTACACCAACACATAATCAGTAGCAAGTCATATCAAGGACTAATTGAATCTGAAGTTTGGAGAAAATCCGTCCATTAGTTTTTGAGATAGAGCTACAGCGAAAATCGTGAAAATTCCTGCATAGCAGCGCCACTTATTGGGTGATTAACACCAAAACCTAATTAACAACTTGTGTCAACATACAACTAAATCTGAAGTTAGATGAAAATTCGTTCATGAGTTCTATAGATACAGCTATTGAGGCAATCGTGAAAAAGGCAGCACAGAAGCGCCACCTGTTGGGCGATTTACACCAACACATAATCAGTAGCAAGTCATATCAAGGACTAACTTAATCTGAAGTTTGATGAAAATCCGTGCGTTAGTTCTTAAGATAGAGCTATTGGGGAAATCGTGTAAATCTTGCAAAATTCATCATAACAGCGCCACCTGTTGGGCGATTTACACCAAAACGTAATCAGCATCAATTCATATCAAGGACTAACTAAATCTGAAGTTTGATCAAAATCCGTGCATTAGTTCTTGAGATAGAGCTTGTGCGAAAATCGTGAAAAATGCAGCATAGCAGCGCCACCTGTTGAGCGATTTACACCAAAAACTAATCAGCATCAATCTGTATTACGGACTAACAGAATATGAATTTTTATTAAATTCCGTGCATTAGTTCTTGAGATAGAGCGCCCACAAAATTTGTGTCACATACACACAGACAGACAGACTCACAGAGTCACAGACAGACATTTTGTAAAAACATGTTTTTTGGAATCTCTGACCCCTAAAACGTGTAAATCCGTCAAAAACCGGAATTCGAAAATTTTCATGAATCCAATCTTTCTTCTTGTAAAAATAGAAGAAAGTAAAAATACGAGTACATGGAAGTTCTCATTTTTAAGTAAATTATTTTTGAGAGTAGGATTGGGTTAAGGTTTCAAAATTGTAATCACAAGTGCAAATATATGTGTGAGTACATTTCGTTTGGTTACATGAACACTTCAAAAACCAATTTTCTGAGATTTTTTAGAAAAAATTGGAAAAATGCACTTTTTTGATCTATCATATCTGGCTTATTTTTGATGTAATTTTTAGTCTATGGTATTTCGACGCAGAATTTTATGGTCTACAATTTATAAATTAGAACTGTTTTTGTATAATGAACGGTTTTTGAGTTATTTGCAAAATACTGAAAAAAGTCCGAAATTTTTTAGTTTTTTGTGGTGCTACGTCTGAAGCTCACTAGGAAAAATGGGACAAACTTCAAATACCTTCATTTGGATGAAAACAAAGTGATTAAAACGATTTCCAGCTTTCCGCGAATTTTTGCATAAAACGGCTCTTTTTTGAGCTAATTTTACTGGACTATATATATTTATTGTTAGTTTAATTTTTTTAATAGAATCTCACAAACAAGACAATTTGCATATACCGGGTGTCCCAAAAAGGACTGACTGATTTTAAAATTCAATAACTTGCAAACGGTGACAGATATTTAAAAAATTCTTGCAGGAGGTTTATGCATAAGGTCAAAAGTTTTATTACAGTGATTTTCGATTTTAGTTCAAATTACAAACAATAGATGGCGCTGTAAGCAATAGCCGCTAAATACAGGCTCGATTTCTAGTCCTTTCTCTTGTTCCATGCTGAAAAAGGAGATGGAAATGTATTATCCGGGCCACGAAGTACCAAAAATCGAGCCTGAATTCAGCGTCTATTGATCGCAGCGCCATCTATTATTTGTAATTCGAACTAAAATTGAAAATCACTGTAAAAAAACTTTTGACCTTATGCATAACCCTCCTGCAAGATTTTTTAAAATATCTGTCACCGTTTGCAAGTTATTGAATTTTAAAATCAGTCAGTCCTTTTTGGGACACCCGGTATATATATAAACCAGAAATATCGTATTACAGATAAGACACAAAAATATGAGCATCCGGCCTTTTACTTACCCATCATACGTAGTATAGGGTAAATCTTGTAATCTTTTAGAAATCGAAAAAAAATTGACGGATTTACACGTTTTAGAGACTGGTGATTCCGAAAAACATATTTTTAGAAAAAAAAAAAAAAAAAAAAAAAAAAATGACGTCCGTCTGTCTATATGTGTGTGTCTGTAAACGCTCTATCTCCCGAACAAATTGAGATAGAGACTTGAAATTTGGTGTGTACGTAGGAAGTAATAATGGGAAGAAGCCTAATGAATATCAGTAACCTCGATTATCCGGAACTATTTTTTTCGGACTCTCGAAATATTCGTTCTGTAAAAGGTATACAAAAAATTTCGAAATTGTTTATTTGAAGGAGGGAATATAAAAGACAATAAAAGAACATACATTTTGCATAAAGTCGATCGGATTACGAGTTGCCGAGATATTTGTAATCCTATTTTTCATACTCTTCGATTTTTCATGACCCTGTATTTCATTCAAATTTCAATTCAAAGATATATTTTAATTGGAAATGAGACGCTTAATCCGACGCAGTAAACTGTTAGTTAATATGATTATCATTTTTGGAGTTACAAGGATGTTTCTTTTACGCAATTCGGTGCTACTCGATTGTCCTTTGCGACCCAAAAACTATCGCCAAACTATAAGATTAAATGCTATGGCCTATCGTAAATGTCACATTAACTTGACATTAAACACGTTACACGTGTTTGTTGCGTCATCAAGTGCTTTTTTAATTCGACGTTTTATTTGTATTTTTATTAATCTCTTACTAATTCATTTGTTCTTTTGTTATTTAAATTAAGAATTATGCCAATCTATATATATATATGTGTGTGTGTGTGTGTGTGTGTGTGTGTGTGTGTGTGTGTGTGTGTGTGTGTGTGTGTGTGTGTTCCGTCGCCAAATACCGTCAAGTTTGTCGCCAACATGGCGATATATCGTCAAATTCCCATAGACTTCCATTGTAAACCAATAGGGTTTACTTGCTTACAGAAAATCAACCATTTGAGATATTTTAATGCAACAAAAACTAATATTAGCTTAAGGGATTATATTAATTATATTTAAGGGAGTCCAAATAAATTAAATTATGAATAAAAGTAACATGATACAATGGTTAGCATGCTTTTCCAAACATAAATTTTAAGGGCGACCAAACTGTTCGCCAAGGGCGGCTAGTTTGTATAATTTTGTGAATAGTTTGGCGATTTATATAATTTATCGAAATGGGTCGACGGGATAATCAAGTAGTACCCTAAATTCAATAATAGAGCATTACTACGTATTAAAAATATTTAAATATACGCTTAAAATGTATTTTGGAATTGCAGTGCATTTTATAAAAAGTTTACACATGTTTTATTTTCATATTTTATATTAGGCATATCCATGATGGCTAAGTATTACGGTGGTCCCCAAGGAGTAGTTTTTTTTTTTTTTTTCGGAGGTGTGCCTTCATTGAAAATATTTTTTCATACATGAATGTAAAAAGAAAAACACGGCTAAAAATTGTCTACCACGTGTGGTTCAGGTGGGCCTCTGTTTCCCCAAGAAAATTTTTAGTACCTTTTTCTCTTGTTGTTATAATTATATCATTTAAGGAATTTTTTTTTCAAAATCTTTAGAGAAAAAACTTAGTTTATTAAATTTGAATATCCAGGTTGGGGCAATTGCCTTTTCTTTCTCTCCCCTGCGGGCGCTCACGGGTAAGCGTATTTTTAGAAATATGCAGTTAGCAAAAAAATTGTGATGCTGACAGCAAAGTGTTTGACAATTTTCCTCTCCTTCCTGTTCAAACTGTCCGATTAAACAGAACGATGGTGAAAGAAAAGGAATTTCTAAAATATTTGAACGAGTTAGAGAAATATGGAAATTCATGACACGGAAAGAATTCTGGACGTGATTTAGGTATTGATTTTTGGTTGCTTGCTGCCTTTGCATACAGATGGGGTGCCATTTAATGCATAATGTGCAAACTCGTTCAACCGTAACACATGCTTAGATTCAATGCTGACCCAATGGAACAGATTTTTATTCTCGTCCCCTTCCTCCTACGCACCCTATGTTTCCTAACTTTTCATCTTCTTTTTGCCTATATACACCAAAAGAAAGTTTTGAATTCGTAAACATTTTCGACTTCTGGTTTTTGAGGAATTTACACGTTTTGGAAAGTTCTAATACAAAAGAAAAGAAAAAAGTAAAAAAAAAATCTTCTATTAGACAATATTTAAATGGATTTTTTTAAGCATAATTTTTGTAATGTATATTTTTTTCTTTGAAATAAAAAGAATAAACATTATAAACATTTTAAAAATGTTTTTTTATAATCAAGCACGTTTTTAAATATCCCCCCCCCCCTCCCTCCTGCATACCCTCTGTTTTATATATATATATATAACTATATAACGTTGTATAAAATTCTTATCAAACTAGTGAAAGATTGTAGTTGGATGCATAAATTCGTAGAATACTGGCAGCTGTTGACAGGTTGTGTTAATTTTGCAGTTGACAAGTAAAATCAACTACATGAATTTGTTGGTAATATTTGAGATCGGCTAAGTTGTCAAGGATTCGTTTAATTGTCGTATTATATTCCGATGGTCTGGTCATAAAAAATTTTAGTGAGATCCTCGTCTTGTAACACGTGACCTTCTGTTTGATTTACTCCCCCCCCCCCCCCTCCTCAACCTCTCGAGAACACCGAAACTAACATTTCCCCTCCACTTCTGTTCCTCCTCTCAAACATCCAGCAAAAAAAAAACAACTCAACTACCGCCATCCTATACGATAAAGTCAGACTCCCCTCCCCCCATTTCAACCCCCTCACTCCTGAAAAATTGGCCACGCTCCCTTGTTGCACTTAGTGGGTACGATAAAGTCACGTGACACCCCCTCTAACAGTACATGTTCGGACACGCCACCTTTTGATGGACAACTGACCACGCCCCTTTTTAGGTGCGGTCGTAATTATATAAATAAGTAGCACCTATAGTCGTCGTTCAGTCCGTCTGTCCGCATATAACAGAGCAAAAACTACCCAACCGAATGGTCTGAAATTTTAAATATATGATTGTTGCAAAATTTTGTCGAGCCATTTCAAATTTTATGAAAATCGGATGTATAGTTTAATTACAGGGACAGTCAAAAGTTTTTCTTTACATTACGGCCAATGGGGAAAATTATTGCAAGTGCATTTTAATGATGTTTTAGCCTTCCGAATAGTCAAATTTTAAATATATAATTGTTGCAAAATTTTGTCGAGCCATTTCAAATTTTATGAAAATCGGATGTATAGTTTAATTACAGGGACAGTTAAAAGTGTTCCGTTCCATTACGGGGAATGGGGAAAAAATTATTGCAAGTACATTTTAATGATGTTACAGACTATGCACTTATGAAGTGCAAAAAAATATACATTCAGTACAATATGGGGTGCAAAAAATAATTATAAAACTAGTTATAGTACGAACGCACCTCATTTGCCACGTTTGACGAGCAATTTCCAACTTGTTGTAGCTTATAGTGGGGTCCTTACTACTAGGCAAAGGATTTTAAAATCCGGCAGTTTCTCCATAAAAACAGCCAAATGTTATTCTAAACTGTTTATTCATCAAAATATGAAAACGGAAATAATTCCCACATTATGAGAACATTCGTAGAGCCCTCAGGATGGAGCACGAATCGCTACAGCATGCTAAAATGACCTTAAACAACAAATTTAGATATTATACTAGACTGTAAGACATATGGTAACATAGTTTTAAAACACTGGAACAAGGCAGAATTCTCAGTTCCGAAATCATCGCATCGGCTTTTTGTTAGAAGGTGTGCAGAGTGGCAGATTCCAAGGTAATACAGAGACGGACCAATCGGTGAACGGCGATCTTCGATCAGCGGGAGCTAAACCAATGGTGTGAGAGAAGAAATGTTTTAGGAGAGTGAATCCCAGGCTTCGTAATGTAGGGATTTTGCGGTAAAAAGTCTGGCGTCTCCAAGGCGCGGGAAACTGATTAGTGGTATTTAAGATTAGAAATAAAAAATAGCAAAATGGCTTTTAATAACATTCGAAAATAAAAACTAGCTTCTCTCAGAATATTATAATTTTGGTGGCTGATAAACATTTATGAAGGGATTAAAAGTTTTAGATTAAGATTTCGAATAAGATAATTATTAATATACGCTTTTTAAATTTAAAGGAAATTAGCTAGGAATAAATGATAGATATTATTAAGAAATACCGAAATAATGAATGTGCCGGAAGAATAATTTAAATGAATATTGCAAAGTAAAATTTTTATATAACATATATACAATATACATATCTTAGAAAAAAAACATATATCTGATAAGTTCCTATTATATATATGTAAAACCTCAATAAATATAACCTACCAAGAAACACCGTGTATTCTTTGTTTCTGAAATAAAGTTATAGCGTTATATATAGTTATAGTTATATATAGTTATAGTTATATATACTCTCTGCTTATAGCGTATACCCTGTGTTATTTTTACGTCTACTACACTGCCAAGAAATCTCATTGTAGCAATAATCATAAACATTTAAAGATGGATATTGCTAAACAAAAATTGAAATATAAAGGATTTAGTCATATAACGGAACAAAATTGAAATTTTGAGCAACAGTATTATACGCATATTATATCAGGGTCGTAGTGGGTAGCTGCCCGGCTACTCGCCCGGACTGGTTTCTTTTCTTTTTTTTTTTTCTTTCTTTTTTTTTTTTTTTTTTATAAAAAACCCGTTTAAAAAGCCCGTTTTTTTTTAAAATACATTTCTGGAAAGGAACAAATGATGTATTTGTTGTTTATGGTTATTTTGTTTTATATTGTACTATTGTATTTGTTTTATATTGTTACTATTGTACTGATGATGTCTCGCGTGTCGCTTGGCGAAACGTTTACAAATTGTAGTTTTGTTTTTAAGTACATTTTTTATAAAATTTTATTTTTTAACTGTGCTCAAGTCTGTCTTAATTTATTTTATTTGGTGTTTTAATTATTTTTTTTTTATTTATTCACTTCTTTGAATCTTATAGGAAATATATTTGAATTAATTTACTTGCACTTTTAGATTGGGAACCCTATAATTTTAAAACGTTTTAGCTTTTAATTTAAAACGTAAATTTAAGCTTTTCAGTTAGCTTCAAGAGTATTATATTTACTAAACTTATTATATTTATTAAATTATTTTATGTACTTTTTATTGCTGAATCCGAAAATGACCTTCATTTTTAATCATCACGTAAGGAAAATTAAATAAAAAAAAGTTTTACATCTGTTTTATAGTATCAGATTTTTGCTATATTTTAACTTTGACATTTACGATTTGCAAAAAAATTATAACCTGATGGTTAAAAATGAAAGTCATTTTCAGATTCAGTGCTAAAAAGTACATAAAAATCAATTATCAAAAGTTAAAAAAACTCAGCCGTCTCCTCTATTTTATAGTATTTGATTTTTGTTATTTTTTAACTTTGACAATTTATGATTTGCAAAACATCCTGAGATGATGGTTAAAAATTAAGGTAATTCTCAGATTCAGTGCTAAAAAATATATAAAAGTTAAAAAACACAACCATCGCAGTCTTGGGTTATCTAATCTAAAACTTTTTCTTAAACTTCTTGGCAGTAATATATCCGAAATTTGTGTTATCCTGTAAAATAAGTATGAATGGTAACCACCGAAAATCATAATAATATTAGATTGTCATCGGATTTACGTCAGTATACATGTAAAATTTAATCTCGGTCGGATATTTGAAAGTGAGTTAAATTTCGAGTAAAAATTTTGAACTGGGAAAACATACATACGATCGTTGAAGTTAAATAAAAGAACATAATATTTGTTAAAAGAAATCATGAAAAAAAACAGTCTCAAATCCTTACAAAATAAAACATATGTTAAAATGCAATAATTTGAACCAATCTGAAACTTAATAAAAGTTAACTCAATTGTAACACTTGTACTATTTTTTTCAAAGCGCAGATACACATGAAAAGTTTTTCGAATACTTTCAGCACTTAGGATATGACCCCTCAAAGCATGGCCAAACTCATTTGTGTTCAGATGCAGAAAAGTGGTATAAGTCATCCATTTTTAAAGTTTCATAACTCAGTCAATTTTAGTGTTATATGAACGGGACTTTTTTTTTGTCTGTCTTGCCAGTGTAATAGGAAAAATTTACTAAATATAACTTATATAACCGGGGGCTGTATAAAAACTTAAATTTTGTAATTTTTTAAGAAATGTTTTTATTGACCCAAATCGCTTTTAAAATATTTCTTTGCCTCAAATTAAAAATTTTTTGTAATTAGAACTATATGTCTGTGACTAACAGTTTAGGACCACAGCCATTGGACACCATTGAGAGTGGACACCCTGTATATACGTATAAGACAAATTTTTGTTGTAAGATATTTTTTATTAGCATTTGCTAATCTTATGATAATTTCAAAGGAGCAAGTTTTTTTTTTTTTTTTAATTATATTTTATTATTAAATAACACTTGATAGCTTTGCAATTTAAAATTTGTTTGTTATTTAAATTAAAGGGATCACACACACACATATATATATATATATTGGAGTTATGGTGTTTAGGCATTTTGAAATGATGTAATATATATATATATATACTAGTAAATCTGCAGATCAGGAGCCTCAACGTCATCTTTGCAAGTCATTGTTTTTTAACACTCATTGCATAATATTCAACTTTCTACAAAAAGCTTTTTAAAGTTTTCAAATTACATAAATATTTATGAGCATACAAGATACTTCGTAAAGTTTCAGAAATTAAAAGTGTTAAACAAGTGGTTGTACATTGATGTTCTGAAATTCTCATGAGCTACTTATTCTGGTAACTTTTTAAATCAAATATTGCATTTCTTCAGGGGGGCTCTGCCCCCCCTGAACCCCCGTAGTCTATTTAAATTTACATTCGTAATTTTTTATTGATTGTGCGGATGGTTATAGTACATCTTAGATTTTTTTTTTACGATGTGATTTATAAGGATAAGCATAAGTTTTTTTTATAAATTAATAAAATTTAAATTTAAAATAAAATATTCATGTTAACTGTACACAGACAATAAATCTTGAAGTGACGCCAAAAATGTAACCCTAAAATCCGCTACATTCGGCACAACAAAACAACGTGCTTAAAAAAAAACAAAAAAAAACGGATGAAGTCAAAGAATTTGGTTCCTGTTCCACGTGCTTGTTTTGTTTGGGCCGAATGAGGGCATTTAAATCTGAGCGATAACGCACATCGTATTGCAAACTGTTTTTACGGCATATACAGCATCTCCATCTATCTCTTTCCTCCGTGAATAATAGTTAATTTTATTTTACACAAGATCTTTTTATTCCAGCCTCTTTGTTTTCGATAAATGACGTCCAATTCACCTGCTATGCGTACTTACTCAAAACTTTTCATCTTGTTATATTAAGAAATACTCGAGAGTTTTCTTTTTATTTTTAATATGCAGCCA
The DNA here is from genome assembly GCA_963932465.1 of Maratus speciosus. NCBI lineage: Eukaryota > Metazoa > Arthropoda > Arachnida > Araneae > Salticidae > Maratus > Maratus speciosus. The sequence continues at coordinate 513,497,314 of OZ010789.1, read as the reverse complement.
TATTAATTTTTCTAAACTTAATTTTATTTTTCATTTTCCTGTTTCACGACAAAACATTTCAATTGAAAATTGTTTAAAAGAAAATATTATTCCGGGTTTTGATTTTCTTGGCAACAATTAAAGAAATATTGGTAAATGTTATGGGAAAATGTTACGTTATTCTCTATGAAAATAATGAACTTTTGTATTTTTAAGCAAAATATTTCAATAAAATAAATGAAATATTGCCTATTATTATTTCTGGGCTAAAATCCTTCTATATGCAAAGATACAAATGCATTAATTCATCTGTTTTGACGTTGGCTTTACTCAAGCATTATACACGCAATTATACTAATATTATTAGGACCAAATTCGTTGGTAGGCAACAGAGAAAGAAAAGGAAAAAAATGAAATATGCATTATGTCAATTTGATAAAACAAAATCCTTTATATTATTGGAAAACATGCATAAAATTCCCCCCAATATTATAAACCTAATTAAAAAAATCTCGCAAATATATTGACATAATTTATTGGAATAATTTAATGTTATTTAAAAATTTCAGCATCAAAAATTTACATTATAAATCCATTTTTCATATGAGCCATTTCTTTCAACAAATGAAAATCTGAAAATCGTCTGACTTGCCATTGAAAAGCATTATAGAGCAAAATAAAATGTTCCATATTTCCCGAACGAATGAACCAAATTTAACCAAAAACTATACAGCTAAGTCCGGGTACCTCATCAACATTCCCAGTGAATTTCAAGCCGATCGGATGCTTTTTGCGGCAGTTATCGCGGAACAGACAGACAGACTAACAGAAACCAAAACTTTTCGTGTCTCCACAGTAAGCCTTCACTGACGTTTCGGCAATTAAGAACAGGGGAAAATATTGAGATCCTTATTAAGTCTATGAAGTCACTCCCATCTATTAGACTATGAAGCGTTCACAAAAATTGTATTTGAGATCAGGATCGCCACTTATTTCGGCAATCAAATTCCTTGCGCTTTCTTAAGCAAACTAGTCGGATATACCAATCCCAAAACTTTCTTCTATCTGATACGTGTTAATACTTCAAAATTCGCTAGCACACTGCCACATTTAAACGGCAAATTACATCTCTCATGAGGATTCTAAAGATATGGAATTCTGTGCATTAGTTCCTGAGATATGACTATAGCTGAAATCATGTAAATCCAGCAAAATGCAGCCTAACAGCGCCACCTATTGGGTGATTTATAGCAAAACCTAATTAGCAACATCTTCTGTCAACATCTGACGGAATCTCATATTTGGTGAAAATCCATGATTAGTTTTTGAGATAGAGCTATTGCAAAAATCGTGAAAATTACAGCAAAGCAGCGCCACCTGTTGAACGATTAATACCGAAACCTAATCAGCAACAATTTGTGTCAACGTCTAACTAAATCTAAAGTTTGATGAAAATCCGTGCATTAGCTCTTGAGATAGAGCTATTGCGGAAATCGTGTAAATCCTGCAAAATGCAGTATAGCAGCACCACCTATTGGGCGATCTATACCAAAAATTTATCAGCACTAAATTATATCAAGTACTAACAGAATCTGAAGTTTTCTGAAAATCCGTGCGTTACTTCTTGAGATATAGCTATTGGGGAAATCATGAATAATGCAGCATAGCAGCGCCACCTGTTGGGCGATTTGCACCAAAAACTAATTAGCACCAATTTACATTAGGGGCTAACTGAATATAATTTTTTATTAAATTCCGTCCATTAGTTCTTGAGATAGAGCGCCCACAAAATTTGTGTCACAGACAGACAGACTCACAGATGCACAGACTCACAGAGACATTTTGTAAAAACATGTTTTTCGGAATCTCTGACCCCTAAAACGTGTAAATCCGTCGAAAACCGAAAATTTTCACGAATCCAATACTTTCTTCTTGTAAAGATAGAAGAAAGTAACAATATTGAAAATATTCCTCTTAGAATTTTCAAAATTTCAACGGATAATTTCGCAAAGTACCAAAGTTTAGTAACATTTCCTTTTAATATTCATTTTTAAATTCCGTCACCTTTTCCAGTTTTCCCTATATAGTGGCAACCCTGCAGATTATTATTTGGGAGGAATGTGGAATCATATTCCACATTTTGGCATTTTAACCCAATTTACCCGGGGGAAATTTTCCATTTAACCAGAGTTTTTTAATAAAACCCGCCCGAGCTGTTTTTTTTAACAAAAAAAAACCCGGGTTTTTCACAACCCTGTATTATATACATATACCAACATTTCGCTTTGATTTTTTATTTCCTTCATCACAAAACTTTGTTTTCAGTAAAAAGTTTGTGTTTAAATATGGTGTAATAGGAATTTTGTTAGGACAACAGTATATTTTCTCTGTTCTTAAAAGTAGTGTCTTTTTCTTTCTGAAATTTTCTTTCGTGAGCTCTGATTTCTGGTATAAATATTGCTGCTTATTTCAAGGATCAGCATTGTTTTATTTATTAACTTAATGCTGTGCTCATGTAGTAATTGAATAAGTTGAACAAAAATTGTTTATATTTTAAAATCCCCAATCCTTCCGCTTTTTTTTTTGTGACACTGCACCTGGCAACGCCATCCCGTACCTAGCGATACCATGTGAAAATGTGAATAATAGCGATATAATATAAAATAGCGATTCCTGGTGGCTTTAAAATGTGAATAATCAGCTATTCTTGTAACTATGTATCAACTAACCTCACTAATTTTTAGCTCACAGGCTGTCAAAGCCTGAGAGCTTATGTGTCCGCCCGTTCTGTACGTACGTAACGCGATAATTCTTGATGGAAATGCCCAATTTGCTTCAAAAAAATTTTTCTTTGTTCATTCTGATAAGGCGCTTCCCTGATTAGTTTTGGGGGTTCATTGTTGAAGGATAAAGGGGGAAAGGGGGCTGTCCCCCTTAATTTAAATAAATGGGTTTTTTATGTAGAATTATTCGAATTGCTCCAAATTTGGTATACCGGTTTTTTATGTTAAGGAGCTGCCTTGATTAGATTTGGAGGTTCATTAGTTAAGTATAAAGGGAGGAAAGAGGGTCCCCCCCCTTAATTTAGATAAATATGTTATTCATGCAAAATTATTCGATTTGCTCCAAATTTGGTATACTGGTTTATTATGTTAAGGAGCTTCCCTAATTAGATTTGGAGGTTCATTAGTTAAGTATAAAGGGGAGGGGGTATCCCCTTTTAATTTAGATAGATGGGTTTTTCATGCAGAGTTATTCGATTTGTCCCAAATTTGGTATACTAGTTCATTATGTTAAGGAGCTGCCTTGATTAGATTTGGAGATTTATTGGTTAAGTATAAAGGGTGGAAGGGGCTAGTCCCCCCCTTAATTTAGGTAAATGGGTTTTTTATGCAGAATTATTTTATTTTGCTTCAAATTTGATATACCGGTTTATTCCGATATGGCGCTTCCTTCATTTGATTTGGAGGTTCTTTTTTTAAGTATCAAAGGGGGAAAGGGGGCAAGTATCCCTGCCTTAATTTAGATAAATGGGTTTTCATGCAGAATTATCCAATATACTTCATTTTTTTTTCTAAGTTTATTCTGATAAGGAGCTTTTCTGATTAGATTTGGAGGTTCATTCGTTCAGCATTTTAGTATACCAGTTTATTATGTTAAGGAACTTCCTTGGTTAGATTTGGAGGTTCATTGATTAAGTATAAAAGGGGAAAACGGGGCTAATCCCCTTTCATTTATTTATCGAGGGGCATTATTCTTTGAAATAAGAGTATAATATAGAATTAGTGTGAATAGCCTGTGAGCTCACTGCCATCAGTTTAACTGGGCACTTTTCATTTTGTTTGTTAATGATTCGTATGATTTAATTTGGAGAAGTTCGCATAGGCCGCAAGTTGTTGTTGTTGTTGTTGTTGGTGTGTGTGTGTGTGTGCGGGGGGGAGTGGAGATAATGACTCTTCCTGGATTTTCATATTTAATTAACTAAATTTTCTTTTCCTCTGATGATTTTGTAGGTAAGATATAATACAATTTATTTTTCTTAAATGATTCAAAATAATTAAACATTAAGAAAAAAAGCAACCAAGGTTTTTTTTTTTTTTTTTTTAAATCAGATCTGTGGGTGGGGGTGGGTAGCCTCCAAAACTTTCTGTGGAAGACATTTTTTTTCTTTACGTTCATGTGTTTAAAAAATCTTAAATGGGTGCTAAAAGCTCGTTTGAAAAATATTAATGAAATTCCGTTTCAAAATTTTGAAAAAGCCGTTCGACGCTTATTGTAGGATTTTTAATATGTTTTATTTGTTAAATTACGGGTAGTTTTTTATGTTGATATATTTAAAAATTGTCTTGCATCTGGGATTTTGATAAAAAATTCTTAATATAGTTTATTTCTTGTTTATATTCTCCATTAAAAAAAATAGATGATAAATGCGGCCTTCGTAGTGGACATTGTTTCAAAATCATCCCCCCTCCCCCCTGGATTTTTTGTTCTTCGGACGCTCGTGGAAGTTAGTTGTAAATTCACTAAGGTGAAATCATCGTTACCGGTTCTTTTCTCCTATTTTCAGATAAACCGTTATTGACTCCATCAAAAATAACGATATCCTTAAATGACTGGCTAGTCAGCGAATCTTTCGTTTCTTTCTCTTAGGCGTGACTCCAAAAAAAGAAAATGAATTCTTCCGATTCCGACCAATAAAAGGGAGCGTAAAAAAAGAAAACTGAAAGAGTTAAAACAGAGCATGTCTGAGAATGTTTTCTTTCGTTAATATTCTCTGCTTTTCTCTCGGTCTCTAACTCTTTTAGGGAAACTGTTTTGGACTTCCTTATTATTTTTTTGCTCTTTTCTTTCTTCCTTTTGTAGATGAAAGGATCTCGGAGTCTTAGTTATTATTTCAAACCCAGTATCATTTACCCTCCTTACGCAATACATATATCACTATTTTTCGAATGTAATCATATTTTTGGATTGAATCCATTCTGTTTGTGTTGAACTATGATGAAGATAATGCTTAGTACTGTTGAAATAGTTTTAATAGCTGAATAAAGTATTTTCTTAACACTTTCATGAGGTATGAATTTTTCGTGCACGTTTTTTTCTTCTTGTTATTGTGTTAAAGTAAAAACAAATAATATATATATATATATGTAATAATTAAGTAATGATATTCCAGGTGATATTGTCCTAGAGGATGGTTAAGATGGGATGAAAAATTGACTCGGGAACCTTCATGCGAATCGAACTCATTTATTAGGCGCTCATCATACATCTGATTCGCGAGGTGTTTAAAGTATTATATTGTATGAATTTCATTTTTATTTTTTAATTTTCAATTGGTTTAACTTATTTGTTACAAAAATTTAACATTAAATGTAGAACGAATTGAATGAAATATCTTAATATCTGCCACTTCTCGGGCTTAAACAATTTAGGAAATAAATTTTGTTTTTTTTTAATTTGTTCTGCAAATTAGGTTTTTGTTTAATAATTATTATAGATAATAAAGTTTGTTAAAGATTTAAAATAAGCGATATCTATATTAGATGGTAATTCCATTTTTTTATAATACTTTTTAAGTAATGCATTTATAATATTATGTAAATCTAATAAGTCTATATTAAACAAGTCGGAAATTGTTCGTCAAACGTGGCAAATGAGGTGCGTTAGTACTATAACTAGTTTTATAATTATTTTTTGTACCCCATATTGTACTTAATATATATATATTTTAATTTCATAAGTGCATAGTCTATAACATCAATAAAATGCACTTGCAATAATTTTTTTCCCCATTCCCCGTAATGTAACGGAAAACTTTTGACTGTCCCTGTAATTAAACTATACATCCGATTTTCATAAAATTTGAAATGGCTCGACAAAATTTTGCAACAATTATATATTTAAATTTTCAGACCATTCGGAAGGCTGTAACATCATTAAAACGCACTTGCAATATTTTTTTCCCATTGGCCGTAATGTAACAGAAAACTTTTGACTGTCCCTGTCATTAAACTATACATCCGAGTTTCCTAAAATTTCAAATGGCTCGACAAAATTTTGAAACAATTATATATTTAAAATTTCAGACCATTCGGAAGGCTGTAACATCATTAAAATGCATTTGCAATAATTTTTCCCATTGGCCGTAATGTAAAGAAAAACTTTTGACTGTCCCTGTAATTAAACTATGCATCCGATTTTCATAAAATTTGAAATGGCTCGACAGAATTTTGCAACAATCATACATTAAAAATTTCAGACCATTCGGTTGGGTAGTTTTTGCTCTGTTATATGCGGACAGACAGACAGACAGACAGACGGACGGACGGACTGAACGACAACTATAGGTGCTACGTATTTATATAATTACGAACGCACCTAAAAAGATCTTTGAAGTCATATGTCGTTATATTATATACACAATGAAGATTTTTAAAAATATTGACCAGTTGATAGCTATTTTTTATACAATGTGTATTATCAATATATATATATATAATATCATTATATAATTACAAATCATCATCGATTTCCTATTACTAAAATTAAATAATAAATTCAGTTACAATTCATAACACTGGCATTATACAAAATAAAGATGGAACCTTTAACTAGTAATACAGAATCAAGCACAATATCACTAATTCACTAGCATATTGCGGACGATAAATCCGTATAAACATATGAAAAACCACCAAATTTTGATGAAATATCCTATAAAAGACAAAAGATACAAATAACCAGCTAAATAATGTTGAACCACAAAAAGACGTATCATAAACAAACAATAGATGAAATGGATGAATGAAGCCGGAAGCTTATGTAGTATTTCACTTTTTCAAGAGTACATAAAATGCATATATAAGCAAAAAACATAGTCGATTTCTGTAATGGAATCCAGCAATAAGCTAAAAATTGAATTCCATTATGTACCCTATCGACTATACACCATTAATCATAAAACCACCATCCCAAATAAATTGAATTAAGGAAAATTATTAATCAATGCAATATCCGCATCAGTGAACAGCATTAAAAAATGAAACAATTTAAATCAAAGACATACCCAGCGAGAGAACTGCATGACCATATTGACCATGACTCAAAAATTTAACCAATTTTATCACAGCAAAAATCCCGCCCAATAACTGGCACAGTCAAAAACGAAGCCCCGTGATTGCCGCTTAATATATTCACATTCTTGAAATATAACAATTATAATTAATAAATTTAGTCCGTATAATAACTATTATTACTTGCAATTTTAAGGATCCTGGTTTAAATTATAACTAAAAATATATTAAGAAGTATTTGTTTAAAATTAAACAATAAATAATTTAGAGACATTATCGAATATCATAGATGATGATAACAATATTATATTAGAACTAAATAAATAATTATTTAACGCTGCCATCTAGCGTTACTACATAAAATTAAAAATTAAAGATTAAAAATTAAGAATATCTGTATATGAATAAATGCACGTCAAAATCAGTATTTATATTATATAGTGCTGCCATCTATTGTATATTACAAAATATAACAGTAGAAAAATTGCAGAAAAAATGCTTATTTAAAATATTGCTAATATCTGAACTTATAAAATTACTTTAAGACGGCACAACAAGAATATATATATATATATATATATATTTCTGGGGAGGGGGTTATAAATATATAAATAAAATTTTAGATTGCCTAAGTGACATAATTATCTGTACGTTGAATCAAAAAATTTACATATTTACATGTGCTATAGGTATTTTCAGTGAATTTGTTTAAATATTTATTATATATAATGATACGTTAAAAATCTCTCTCTGTGTTGTGAACGAATCTTAAAACGAATTGCATTTTTTACATTGCTCTATATCCTGTTAATTATTTAGTCTGTAGATGAAAAGATCGCGGAACCTTAGTTTAGCTAAAAGAAAAATCATGCGCCAAGCACAGATTATTCCTACACCTCCGGAGTACTTTAACAAATCTAAACTTCTTATTTCAATATCTAAATGAATTATTCAGATTTTCGTAGAATATGAGAATAGAAAAATACAGTATATCTGAAATTGGTGAAATACAGGCCTGGAATTATCTAAATATAGGCTTAGAAAATTGCAGTTAAACAGTAATTTTAACGTTATTTAAACTAGGGGATGGTACCCGGGCTTCCCGGGTTAAAGGATATAGGTGAAAACATTTTTTTTAAATTGAAAACTAATAATTTTTTTATATGGAATAAATTTTTTAGATTGACCACTTACATTAAAAAGCATTTCTCATATGGAAAATACGAATTATACAATCAAATAAATTTTTGAAATTTATCAAAAGCGATATTTTCTTATTAGCCGCATGCTAAGTTATTTGCCAAGATTTTGCTACTTATGGCATCCTTTTATATTCTGATAATTTCAGAGTTTATACATGTCTGCAAAATTTGTGTTTTATTTATATTATTTTATTTATTTATTCATAGGGAAGTTTTTTTAAATTGATATTAGCCGTAAGAAAATGATGAACTCTTTATTTTGTTTTGAGGGTAAACGGATTAATCTTTCGTAATCGAGCTCCGCCCGATATAGATAAATTAAAAAATATTTCATGCTTTAAAATTGTTTTTAAAACCATAGACAATCAGTAAACTGAGATGAACTTTGCAAACAAATTCCATTTGAAAAAAAAAATCCTATTTGGTGATCTAAAAATTTAAATTCTACGATTACAAATATGTTAGATTTGTGTTTTTTTCAATATTATTCTTTTATTTGTTTATAAAAGAAGTATTAATTTCGTTATTGTCTCGTTATTGTCTCGTCGTTATCGTCGTAATTGTCTTTCAGAAATATGTTAGACTGGTATTTTTTTTTTTAATATCATTTTTTTATTTGTTTATAAAGGAAGTATTAATTTCGTTTTGCAAAAATAGTCAGAAACAAATGCTGAAAAATGTTTGTTGCTTTATGTGCAAAATGTTTATTATTATTATGTATTGAAACCGGCACGTGATAAGAAAAACGTAAAAAAAATCATGCTTAAAAATTATTTTAGAAAATATAATACATCAGTGAATGAATTCAGTTTTTAAACAAATTGCATTTGAAAGTAAATTTTTTCCCTATGCGATGAAAATTGAAAATGTACGATGGTCAGAAGATTAAAAAATTGCAGTAACGAAAATTTCAAGACCGAAATTTGATCGTGAAGTTGTGCCATTCGCAAAATGACGTCAGCGCTACGCACAAATACGTTTGTTCTTTATAATATAGATACTTAGTCAGTATAATATAATAAAGATCAGTTATTAGGATGTGGTTATCAATTGAGAATTTTCACCTTCTCAAAATTTGCATACGCATTTCTCATATCCATATTCATCATTTTTTTAAAAAATTTGTATTTTGTTTGATTATTTAAAAATCATTTTAACTCAAAACTTGAAGTCACGATTGTCAGCAACATCTTTTATGTGAACAGACGCACTCTTACTTGAGATTCTAATCGCAATTCCGGAGAGTAAAAATTTCCATAATTTATGTTTTTTAGATGTATTTGTGTTAAAATGCTTAGTTTTATCTAAGAAAATTATCTTTTTTTTTTTTTTTTTTTTTTTTTTTTTTTTTTTTTTTTTTTTAAATATGACTTCATTTTCACTTAAATAAGCATTTCGCTTAGTGTCTGAAACTTAGTATCAGTAAACATGCAGAAGGAAAAACAATATAGAAAATTTATGAGGAAAAATGCGTGTTTTAAAAAGCAGTATGTCATTTTCCGTTATTATGCCCCTAATATAATATTCTGCTCCTAATGAGATTTTGCGCGACAAACCCTATACAACAAATTTTATCAAAAATTTTGAATTTTTATCAGAAAATAGCATGAATAAAGTTAAAAATACCTCATTATTTTTCTCTTGTCTGCAGTAATGAAAGCTATCTAATTTTCATCATTTTGAAGAAGTTTCATAAAATGCTTTTAAAATTAAAATATAAAAGTGGGGATATTTAAAAAAAACAAAAAAAAAAACAGATAGTACGATCACATCTACAAAGGAAGAGCTTTCAGTTTAAAAAAAAATATTAGTAAAATTGGTTCAGCAGAAAGATCAGGGCAGATGACTTTAAAACAAGTGTTTTTTTTTTTTGTTTTTTTTTTTTTTTTTAAATATGCAGATTATATAAAATTAGAAAAAATTAAATTAAGCAAATTATGTTATCTTGATAAAATTATAGTAGAATGTCCTAAAGAATGGAATTAAAATTTTATTATTCGAGAGAATTTTCGACAAAAAGTTCAGGAACACGATATTATTTTAAACCACGAATTATTTGTTTGCTTGACTAACTTGGCGAAGCAAATCCATCCAGGCGAGAATTATCAATTTCTGTAATATAAATCGCTATTATTTGTGTGTCACCTCGCTTTTATAAAGACACTCTAAATTTTTGTAAACCATTGCGTTTTATCAGTGTGTGATTTCGATTACATTATTTCCAAAAGTGAAGCATTTTCACCAGTGAAGAATTTCAAAGCAGCTGGGCTGTGAAAATGACGCACTTCTACAAAATATAATTCAGGTTTAAGAATTAAAATACACGTTTTTTTTTTTTTTTTTTTTTTATAAAATTACGTCATTTGCATTCGCTAAAGCAACCCAGTTTTAAACTTCGTCTATAGAAAAGTGTGCATATGACGTCATTATCACGGAATAATAGACAATGTTCTTGACGCAGCCCATATTTTAATTTTAACTTTTTTTTCAGGTTTTATGAGAAAATGGCAACAAAAAGATACAATATCTCCTATTTTTGACTATTTTCCGTTTACTTGCAATGAATTTAAATAGAAATGAGGTACTTTTGTGTCCACGATAAGAAAAATGGTATTAAAAACTACAAAAAAATTAATATCTCAAAAATAAATTGAGATACAGCTTTCAAACAAATTGCATTTAAAAGAGCATTTTTTTTTCTTATACGACGGTGTAAAAATTTAAAATGAGCGATGTTTAGAAGTTTAAAAATTTGCAGCAAAGAAAATTGCAAAACCAAATTTTTTTTTCAAATTTCAAAGTGTTGCCATTCGCAAAATGACGTATGCGTTACGCACAGATATGTTTGTCCTTTGTAATATAGATAGGCTTTTCAGGTGTAAATTTTGGCATATAATCTACAAATTAAAAATCTATAAAAAATTGTATTTTTATCAATGAATGCGCACAGTTCACATTCCAATGCATATATATGTATATAATAAAACTTCTTGTAAATATTAACTATGAAACAAATGAAAAATAAATCATAAATAAATAAAAACTTATACTATAAAATTGTGCAATTCATAAAGTGAAAGAATCAAATATTTAGGAGGAGAAATTCACTTATAGAATGTAAAAACATGACAAGAAGATTATTGAAACTTAGACTGTGAAACACGTTTTCAAGGGCAATATTCCACAATATATGTAAGACACAATTGATTTTTGTTTGAGCAAAGCATGCGTTAGCATAACTTACTTTACTCAAATTGCCCGAGCAGTTGCGCTACCAAATTTAAAAGGAAACCTCTTTGTATATTTAATTTCTTGATATTGATCAGTATAGTCGGTGATCCTGGTAGTTGGAGTTCGAATAATTGGTGTTTTTACGGGATTAAAAAAATGTGTGTTGTGTGTTTGTATATTCTTTAAAAAAAATTCTGGTGAAATTTTTATAGGTTTTCGGGTTGTATGAGATTTTAAACTCGAAAAACGATATTTACCTTAGTATATCTTCTTAGTACCTTAGTAGTTGCATAAATTGCGTTTCATGCATTGCATAAGGATAAATCAGTATGGATCAGAAGGATATATCTGGTAAATATCGAGATCAAATTGCTTATCATTAAAACATGGTCGTCATAAATGTATGTTAAAAAGAAAGAAAAATCATGCACCAAACATAGATTACGAAACACTTTGCTACACTTCCAAAGTACTTTACTGAAACTTCACCGTTTAATAATGTAAATAAGATACTTAAGAAAACGTTTAGAAAACACAGAGCACATTTGAAAATCAGATTTCAGTAATTAGCATCGATAACCGGAAAAGTTCTTTAATTCTTTTGTGCAGCTCTGTATATGATCTATAGATTTGAATATATTCTATATACTATGCTGAAATTTAGTTTAGTAAGAAAACTCACAATACAGTTAAAAATTCATCTTCAGCAATTTCTGCAAATAGACGGAAACGTACTCGAATTCTTTTGTACAGTCCAGTGTTAGATTTTTGTGCACGTTGCACATTAAGTTGAAAATTTAATTCAGGCGAAGACACGCTTAAAACTACAGAAATCATGCTTTCAACACTGCAAACGCAAACGTCTGAAATTCAGTTACGAAAGTGTCTTAAATGGATGGTCACATTTTAAGTAAAAAAAAAAATGTCTTACTTTTTAAGACATCTTTTTGCATCTGAAGTTAAGATATTGGAATGGAAACGTCTTAAAACGCCGCCATTTTTAAAACACTTGAAATGTCTTAAAAAGCCGTCATTTTTTAGACATTCGAAACATCTAAAATGCTGCCATTTTTAAAACACTTGAAACGTCTTAGAAGATTTTTTTTTCTCTTGTTTACACTGTCTCATTAACAGCAGGCTAAAATTTAGACTGACAGTCAAATACAAGGCAAAATAAATGTTTGCTAATTTCGGAAGACTACAACAGACTGCATTATTTATTTTTATTTATTTATGTATTTTTTTTTATTATTATTCATCAGATTCGATGCCAAGATATATTAATCCATTTTCAAGTATTTAAAAATATTAATTTTTCTTTGTTTACTTTGGAAAATAGTTGAAGAAGTTTATTAATCATTTAGTCAATTTAAATTATTAGACATACATACAAACCATATCTGGGATTATTATTTGTTATTTTTCCATAGATTCAATGTAATTAAAAACGACATTCCTCACCCCTTCAACATTGTAGACAAGATAAATATAATGTTATTTTCTAACCGACAAATCTCCCCTCCACTTTATGAAATTTTGCTATGCTTCATAAGGTAAATCATAACAAATTTATATATTTCATTTATAATTCAAGGAAAACGTGCACAAACACAAATCCGGGCACATTTTCATAAACAAACATTTGAAGCATATTTAAAATTTCTGATTACACCTTTTTTTTTTCTGTAAGGTGAAATTAAAATAATCATTTACGTATGATTTTATTATTAAAAATTATCTTGCTGTAAAATATTAAAATCACTTAAGAAATCATTTTATGATACAACAGTTCATAATGTGCTTGTTAAACAGAAGTGAATATTTTAAATAATTTTACACATTATTGCAAATTATTAAATTCACCGTTCATATATAAATGTTTTCCATCAGATAATTGGAAAAATCTGAAAACATTGCATGTCTTTTTGCTTCAATTTAACATATAAGCGCATTTAATGATTAAAGTTGTCAAAAATTTATATGTTAATTCATTCATGTTTCCATTGGAGGGGAAAAAAGCTTACTTAATTCAGTGTGTTTCAACAATAAAATAAATGTTTACGATTGTTGCAATAATACATATAATTAAAAATGAGACCATTATTTTTTTACACAAAAATAAATAAATAAATATTATTAAAGTTTTGTTTTTATATATATAAGAAAATAAACTGTGTAAAAACACCGAGTTAAACAATACTGTACTGCATTTCATAGTACTAAAAGAAAAAAAAAAACCCACAGAAAACAATAGCGTAATATGGATTAATATTAATTTTAAAATCTCAGACATAAATGTATACTTTAGAAATGGAACCTCATAAAAACATAGATAACATTAATATTTGTTAAAATCAAATTTGTTCTAAAAATAATATAACATATAGAAAACATTAGCGGAACAAAATGGAGTATTATATTTTATAAGTCACTTACCCTTTTGCATAGTATACATTTTCTAGTAATTTATATTCCTTTATTTAGATGGAGGAAATATATATATATATATATTTTTTTTTTATGTCCAACAAAGATTTCTAGATAACTGATTAATATATATTTCATTTAAATAATACAGCTATCATACAAAACCCAATTAGACTAAAGTCTTAGAATTGCCACGAGGTTCACATACTTCGCTTTTCTTTTACATGTGCTACTGCATTCCACAGAGGATAATCTCAACTGTCAGAAAGGGTATTGCATTTACACCTGAAAGGTCTCAACAATAAAGATTGAAATGTTTGTCCACTGTTCATTTATTCGCATTTCACAGTGATTTTTTGACATTCATAGAAGGAAATCGTTTTCGATTCGCGCACGGCAAACAACAACAAATATGGCGGGCGGCTGCGGTATGAATGTTAAGACATTTCACCATATTAAGACACTTAATATTTGTTCATTTCTACTACCAGTCCATTAAGAGACACAAGTATCTTAAATTAAGGTGTCTATTATGTCTAAGCTCTATATTAAGACATTGACGTGTCTTAAATGCTTTTTCAGTCGTGTTTTTGTCTACTTTAAGACTCCTTTATTTGCAGTGAAAAATTATCATTCATAGGCGGTCGCGTATCAATTTCTTTGCATAGCTCTGTATATGATTTTATTTATATTCTACAAACACCTCTTAAAATGTTAAAAGTATTTGAGCTTGAAAATGCATATCTCTAATTAAAAAACACCTTGAAGCAATTCACGCTCATTCTCAGTATTGTTTACTAATTATTTTCTGTAGCCTTGTATATGATCTGTAAAATTTATACACAACACGTAGCATGCCAAAATTTAGTTAAACTTACAAAAGCATACCATAACTGAAAACGCACTTTCCGAATCTTCTCTGCAATATAATTAAATGCGAATAGTTTCCCTCCCGAATACCAATACATAAGCGAAACTTTTTTGTGTGGCCCTCTAATCTAAATGCATGATAAATGCTTTACGCCCCCGTATTCCACACAAAGCATGTTTTAATGCACCTCAACAATTCATATCAATTTCATTGTGTTTGTAACAGATTAACATTATTAAAGTACGCCGCAAACAAGTTCATATACCATAATATAACGGAACAGTGTTAGGTTCTCCTGTATACATAACTGTAAATGCTATAGACACCATATTCTATGGTAATCCTCTTCTAGTGCACCTCAGTAACGTACATAAATTTCATTTATGCTTAAAATAGTCTAACACCGTTAACATCAAGTAATTTTTCTTCGTAGACAATAATGTAACGGAATGTCACTGCAAATGAAGTATAAATGCTACACACTTCATTTTCAACTAGTATATAACCCCCGTCAAAAATGACGGAATGTGAATGATAAATGTTGAAAACAATAGTTTAAAAAATATTTTTCTGACTTAAAAAAAAAATATGATGCATCATGCATTTTGTTAATTAAAAAGTATTATCCTTTGATTTTTGATGATTAGAATAAAGAAATTATGTAAACTACTGTTTAGTCACCTGCGCATATACGCGCCATTTCCACCTACACATTCTATGACGAAAATGCTTGTTTGGGTTCCCTCTACATTAAAAATTTGCTTTTTAGCGTGACTTTTTTTTTCGCTACAAACTATGTTAAAATTCGTAATTTTATCTGCAAGATAATTAAAATATGTTGTACCGATAAGAAATATTAATTTTATTTGCAATGTCTTTAAGTCTGATAAAATGCATTTTTAAAAAAAGTACTGTTACAACAGAAAGTTTTTTTGTTTATATTAATTGCTGATAGATGACGCCAAAAGAATTAGTAAGAAACATAAGCTCCTGATTTATTGGAAATTAAAACGGCTTACAGAGGCGCTGCTCACAGCCTTCGGTACAGAAAAAATTGTCCCTTTAACTAATGCTAAAGTGCCATTGAAATAATCCTTTATTGTAAATGTATTTGAAAGTTTTAGATATTAAAATTGGGGATAATTTTTACTTTGTCATATAAGACAGAACACAAATGTCACAGGAAATCTGAAATTGTGCAAAAGAATAATCATTCTGAACAAATTAAAAATACATGTAATGCAATGTGCTTGCATTTCACTTTCCTGAAGCGAAAGAGATATCTTTTCTCCACCAGATGGCGATAGTTATCAGCTATTTTTAATTTAGAACTTGTTGTTGTTGATTTGGCCCTTAAATTTAAAACTTAATTGGATAGTTTTTAAAGGTTTTAAACAAAGTTCAAATATTTAAAGGTTTTAATATATTTTTACAAATATTTTAATATCAGTTAACCTGTATTTTTTGTTTAATGAAGCGTTCAAAGAGTCATTCATTTGTTTGTAGATTTGCTGGAATTTGAATCTGAATGGCAACAGCATCGTTTCTTTAGATCTGATTTCTGTGTTTATAATAGCTTAATTTTAAATAGAACTTAATACATTATGAATGGATATGATACACATGTTTTATGTGAAAATATGCTGCACAGACATGATTTCAAGTAGAAGAAATTATCATTTAGCTGTCATATGTTAGCATATGTTTTTCATTAAGCCTAACATGGCGTTTAGCTACGGTCGATTCGCAGACCAGTGTGGTTCGCACCGGCATGGTTACCTGCACTTTCCTGCAGTCGGATTTTATTATAAGTAGATACCGAACATGCCTCAATAACGTATATCAATTACATGGCAATCCCAGTACATTTACGCGAGTTATAGAGCTCGGACAGACATACGGACAGTCAAGTTTAATTCATAAACACTTTTCAGATATGTTGGAAAGTGTTAAAAGCATAAAGTCATTGGAAGAAGCATGTTGTACCGACTTTACGGGTGGTCCAATGGCGTCTGGGAGCATAGCGTGATTCAGTCACAGGCCCCAGATTAGCTAAATCTGAAATTAAGTATTTTCTTTTGGAGAGATCATAATGGCCATGAATAGCTTATTAACCATTTGGAAAAATGGTTATTGTCCTCGTCAGGGTAGGAAATCAAAAGCATATCTGAAGCTTTTTATTGGTTTAATCCTCATTTTATTCGTTTCCTGATTGGTCTATACAGTAATCTGTATTTCCCTTTACTTTCAACAGAGATGGATACTTCTGTTGCCACTATGAGAAAAAAGTAATAAAAACTACAAAAAAAAAAAAAAAATTAACTCAGAAACAAATTGAGATACAGCTTTCAAAAAAATTGCATTTGAAAGTATATAAATTTTTTTCTCTATACGACGGTGTAAAAAGTAATATTGTGGGATGTTTAGAAGTTTAAGCATGAAATTTCATTTAAAATGGTCGTCAGATTTCTTGGAAATCTGCCGATGGAAAAGCCTTTTCCCGAACAGCCAATAAAATGCTTGGATAATCCTTAAGTTTTAAGAAATCTGACGAGTCGCAGGCGATTTTTGTCGCTTGCAATTTTTACGTGTAATAACACTATTAATGTTTAATTTATGGTGTACGTAATGTAAGATCAACTCCGTGCGACTTTTTATGTTTTAAATTTTAGTCTTCGAAAAAAATCATTTTCCAAATGGTCGTTGTAATTTGTTAAATTGCTTTTATTATTGTTATCTGTTAGAAATTATTCCTAGAGTTACGTGAACTACCGTACTTTGCTATTTCATATTAACTAAAACTATGTAATTATCCATACTTTCGCTATAGATCAATACAATAAGAATAAAGCAGTTGTGCTATCGGATATAATGCTTGAATTGAAAATCATCAAAAATAACTTTGTTGACCGAACTTGCTACACGTGATTGAATGCCCTTTAGTTTATAAAAACGCTACCCTATGGAAATCTAAATTTAGGTTATTTATTCTTTAGATTATAAAATGTAATAAGTACAAAGGCCCTATTCTTCAGTGCTTCTTCAAAAGAGTTTTGAGATCTGTTTTCACAAAAGTTTTCGTGTAAACTTTTGTGTGTAGAAAAATGCTTTTTGAATATCGCTTTTAAAAATTCTCTTTTCTTATAAAATAAAAATTAGTGCGTTTTTACTTTCTTTAACAATCTTTACAAGAAGAAAGTATTGGATTCGTGAAAATTTTCGACTTCCGGTTTTCGACGGATTTATACGTTTTAGAATGCCCAGAACACGATTTGATGGTTTTTAGACAATATCTGTCTGTCCACTACCCCCTACATACTACATGCCTCTCGCATTTGACTCAAAAATGGAAGTCAGCAAGGTTGATAGATGGCGCTACTGTTTGGGGTATGTTATTGCTGTATTTACATGGATCGCCTCATAGACCTGCCTTTGAAAGCTATTATTTCTTTTATTTTTTGCAGTAATTTGTGATTTTTTATAAACAGAATGTTTACTTTGAATGAAGTTAATATATTCTCTATAAATTGCCATATTGCTGTGTGCCTTACTGCTGTTCATCCAGCAAAATAAAGGAAAATATTTCTTTTCACCATTCCTGTAGAAGACAGTCAAAGACTTAACTTTTTTTCATTGTATTTTTAAAAATACAAATAGATATTTTCACTATTATTTACATGTTTCTAATAACATTCCGTTGAATAATAATAAATTAAATTAATGTACAGTTGCTATTAATAAGATGTATTTTTATTAATTTACAATGTCTTAAAAGGAAAAGAGTACCTTAATCTAAAAGAATCTGAAATAATTTTGTTATTATTAATAATAAAAATGATAGATCAAAGTATTTCTTTTTATCAAATAATTATGCTAAGCATAATAAATAATATGTATGAAAATGAAAATACAATAACATTCAAAATTATTTAAATTTCTTCCAGCAAAATAATAATGATAATAATAATAAATGATACTCGATGAAATCGAATATGAATTAGTAATGTGATCAAAATAAATATGTATTCATAGCATTATGTTTTGAAGCAATATAAATATTGTACAGTTGAAATATATCAATAATTTCATTCCTGAAAGTACTTGATTATTACTTGTAATAATTAATAATACAAATATAAAAGAAATGAAACTAAATTAAAGGTTTAAAAAAAACTGCAGAATTGACGTTTTGAGGCCTTGACCGGAAGACTTGCTAGTTTCATTATCATAATAAATGTAATTAATATATATAATATTATTATCACAATAACAATAAATTAATTATTTTAAATATAAAATATAAAATAGGGAATTAAAAAAAATACTATTATCAATTTATTGAGGCAACGTGTGTGTGTATCGGGGAGGGGGGGGGGGTAGTAAAAAAGATAAAAAAAGTGTCTTGGATCATCATTTCAGTGCACAGAATCGTATTTCCAACTTATTAAATTTCTTGAAAGTACTTGATCTATTACTCGTAGTAATTAATAATGCAAATATGAAAGAAATGAAACTTAGTTGACTGTTTTAAACACTGCAAGAAAAAAAAAGAGAGAGAGAGGCTGCATAATTGACGTTTGAGGTCATGACCCGAAAAAAAGACGTGTAGTAAAAAAAATGAAAAAAGTGTCGTGGAACATCAGTGCATAGAATCGTATTTCCAATTTATTAAATTTCCTGAAAGTATTTGATATATTACTCGTAATAATTAATAATGCAAATATGAAAGAGATGAAACTGTGAGTTGACTGCTTTAAACACTGCAAAAAAAGAGAGAGAGAGGGAGCAGAATTGATGTTTGAGGTCCTGACCCGAAAAAAAGATGTGTAGTAAAAAAGATGAAAAAAAGTGTCTTGGAACATCAGTGCATAGAATCGTATTTCCAATTTATTAAATTTCCTGAAAGTACTTCATATATTACTCGTAATAATTAATAATGCAAATAAAAATGAAACTGTGAGCTGACTGTTTTAAACACTGCAAAAAAAAAAAAAAAAAAAAAAAAAAAAAAAAAAAAAAAAAGAGAGACAGGGAGAAAGAAAAAAAAGCTGCAGAATTGACGTTTGAGGTCCTGACCCGAAGTCTTCCTAATTTCATTATTACAATAAATATCACTAATATTTATAATATTATTATCACAATATCAATAATTTAATTATTTTAGATAGAAAATATTAAATAGGGAATTTCAGAAAAACATTGTAATCAATTTATTCAGGCAACGTGCGTGTGTGCGTGTGTATGTGTGTGTGTGGCAGGGCCGAAACTAAGGCAGGGCAGAGGGGGCATGTGCCCCGGGCGCCAGAATGAAGGGGCGCCAAACGAAGGATTTTACCTTTAGAATGGATCATTTTATTCTGACGGATTGGTGGCTTCCATTATTATGGAACAGCGATTATAAATGAAGTGTTAGGTGAAGATGAAAGAGCAGTCGTAAAAAGTTAGAACTCTGATTTTCTTGTTAGAATGGGAAAAGAATGGCAAAAAAAATTATGCCCATTTTTTTCCCATTCTGACCAGAAAATTAGAGTTCTCGGGAAAAAAAATGGCCATAATTTTTTTTTTCAAAAAAAATTTTGCCCATTTTTTCCCATTCTGACTAGAAAATCAGAGTTCTAACTTTTTACCACTGCTCTTTCATCTTCACCTAACACTTCATTTATAATGGCTGTTTTATAATAATGGAAGCCATCAGTCCATCAGAATAAAATAACTCGGTGAAATCGGAAACTCGGTTAGGCAGGGCTCGGATAATCGGGACTCTATTGTATATTTCATTTTAAAAATGATCTTTAGAATATTTTTGCTGGTGTTCAGAGGGACCTCCCCCTTGGATCCGCCACTGTAGATTACGTAGTTCAGTATTACATATTTTATGATTACATATTTTAAATTTTGAAATAAGTCGTCTATTATAAAATTAGTAAAATTCTCTTTGTAAATATACTTCGTAGAAGAGGGAGGGGGGGGGGGGCGCCAAAACCCATGTTTGCCCTGGGTAAAAAAAAAAGGCTAGTTTCGGCCCTGGTGTGTGTGTGTGGGGGGGGGGGGGGGTAGTCAAAAAGATGAAAAAAAAAGTGTCTTGGAGCATCATTGAACAGAATCATATTTCCAACTATATAAATTTCCTGAAAGTACTTGATGATTACTTATAATAATTAATAATTCAAATATAAAAGAAATGAAACTGTGAGTTAAATGTTTTTTAAACACTTAAAAAAAAGACTTGCTAGTTTCATTATTATGATAAAGGTAATTAATATTTATAGTATTATTATCACAATATCAATGATTTAATTATTTTAGATAGAAAATATTAAATAGGGAATTTCAGAAAAATACTGCAATTTATTTATTGAGGCAACTGTATGGTACTAGTACTGGAGTGTCAAGCAATTATGTTATTAAAATTAAATTTTAATTCACGATGGGAAGTACAACTATGAAGTTAGTTAAATATTGTTGATAGATTAATATAATGTAAAAAAAAAAAAAAAAAAAACAGGAATATAATAATTATAATTATTAATTAAAAATTATTTTTAAAGCAATTCCTTAAGATTGTCCTTCACTGACACATTCACCCCACATTAACTTTGTTTAATATTATCATTTTGCCTGAAAGAAATACATGTCTTACTATTTAGTAAATTTTAATTTAATCAAATACTTTTATGTTTTGCAATAACCTTTTTAAACTTGCTCATAGTTTTTGATCCATTGATTAAAATTTATGTACCATTTTATAGTGTTAATAAATATTTTCGCTTCATTAACCTTGTTTATTTTACTTTTGATAGAAATCTATTTACAAGTAAATGTAAGTGCTATTAATTTATATATTATAATTAATTTTTAAAAAGAACATATAATTTAAAATTCATATAATAAAATAAATTATGTGCGTTATTTTATCATTCATCATTTGAAATTGAAGAGAAATTATGAAATAATTTCTCTTTTCAAATATTTTATAGAAAAAATATCATTTAATACAACAATTAAAATAAATACGAAAAGAGAAAAAAAAAAGTGAAATTCTAGGAATAAATAACAAAAATTTTTTAACAAATTTTGCTTTTTAAGCTAATTTATTTTAAAATTTTCTATTTAAATATTCTCAAAACAACTTTTGTTTACGTTAATTATCTATAGGTTTTTAAAAATCATGTCAATTGTCACCGATAGATGGCACAGCATTTTGGGGCTAAGCTGACTTCCAGTTCTTATATGGGGAAAACAGTGAATGCGAGAGGCATTTAGTATGTAGGGGGTAGTGGTCTGTCACTCTGTGAGTCTGTATCTGACAAAAATTTTGTGGACGCTCCAAGAACTAATGCACGGAATTTCACAAAACTTTATATTCAGTTAGACCTTGATATAAACTGGACCTGATTAATTTTTGGGGAAAATCGCCCAACAGATGGTGCTGCTATGCGGCATTTTTCACGATTTCTGCAATAGCTATATCTCAAGAACTACTGCACGGATTTTCATAAAACTTCAGATTCAGTTAGTCAAGGATATAGTTTGGTGCTGATTACTTTTTTGTGAAAATCGCCCAACAGGTGGCGCTGCTATGCTGCATTATTCATGATTATCGCAATAGCTCTAACTCAAGAAAAAATGCACGAATTTTCATCAAACTTAAGATTCAGTTAGTCCCTGATATAAATTAGTGCTGTTTAATTTTTGGTATAAATCGACCTACAGGTGCTGTGCTGCATTTTTCACGTTTCCGCAAGAGGTGTATCTCAAGAACTACTGCACGGATTTTCATCAAACTTCAGATTTAGTCAGTCTGTGTCACGATTTGACGTTTTATACATTTTGGTGTAAATCGCTCAACAGGTGGCGCTGCTATGCGGTATTTTTTGCGATTCCCGCAACAGCTTTATCTCAAGAACTAATGCTCGGATTTTCAAAAAACTTCAGATTCAGGTATACCTTGATATCAATTAGTGCTGTTTATGTTTTGGTGTAAATCGCTCGACAGGGGACGCTGCTATGCTACATTTTTCAGAATTTCCGCTATAGCTCTATCTCAAGAACTAATGCACGAATTTTCATCAAACTTCAAATTCAGATATACTTTGATATGAATTGGTGCTAAATCGATGTTATTTCTTGTACTATTTTTAAATGATTTAATTGACGTGATTTATATAGAAGAAAGTCTTGTGATGGCCACAACATACTAGTTTAATTTGTTTCCGTGGTATAAAGTTATATTTTGTTTACAGTTTTAGTTAATCGGGTAAATAAGCAAAATGCATACAAATAACGGAGTCATTTTTGGACATATAATTATAGACTCATAATTTTTTTTCAAACCCCAAAAATGCAGCACTATTTCTTAAGTAATCTTGAATTCACACACCAATGCATCTAAGCAGGAAACAACGCCTTCTGTTATGTAAATGTGCTGTTTCCGGACACATTTTCTTTATCATTAAATATTGATTTTGGTCTCTCGTGTAAAAAATTTAGAAAAAGTTTATTGAAAAATTTTCTCTCTTTTTGTATCAAATATTTAAGTTTTAAAGGAATTGTATAACCCCCCCTCCCCCCGTTATATGTGTATGGTATGTATGTTATGTTATGATAGGTATATGATAATTTTCTAGATTTTCTAAAGTGTAATTGGGGGGGGGGGTGATTTTTATCTTGCTTACTTTTATTTTTTTCTATTCACAGTCATACTCGACGGGGTATCGCTTACCATCGAATATTTGACTACGAGTTACTGAAATTACAAATGCTAGAGATTTCCTTTCATTTAAAATATGCTATATCCAAATCCCTACGAAAATTTGATTTTCATTTCTTGCAAGCACATTAGCGAGCAAAAAAAAAAAAAAAAAAAAAATCTCCACATGTCTCGGTACTTTTCTCATAAAACTCAGCGTCACTTGACAGTGTCAGAAAAGCGACACCCTGCCTTATGCGGAAAAGGAAAAAAAAAGGGGGGGGGGGCAAAAATACATGCCCCAGAGGAGAATGAAAAACAAGCATTTATGTTCCTCTTTCAACACGATCGATGATGGAGTGACACAAAATGTCCCTTCCCGCAACTAAGACATGCGCCCAACTCATTTGCAATTTATTTCTTGGAAATTGCTTCGAAGGATTACAAGAAGATGGTAGCATCAACCAAGATTGTAATGACCTGTCTGCCGATACTGATATTTTTAACTGGTGCAATATCTCATTCATTTTAATACAAGTTTTTCCAGAAAGATTCTTGAAAGATATATGTTAATCATTTCCTCTCTCTTTATGCTACACGCATTTCTCCTCTTTCTTTCTTGACTGTAAAGGCAAATTTTGACGTGCAATAATAATCAGATTTTTTAGACTCAAACCGTATTTCCATCCTTTTTCAAATTTTGGAAGAAAGCGAAAATATTAGAAAGAAATTTTAAGTTTTCGATATTGCGTATACAGTAAAACTTGTGGAAACGGAAACTTTATATAACGTAATGCTGCCTTAAATTAATATTTTTCATGATCCTTGTGAAAAGAATAATGCACACAATTACATGAGATTGTATGCAAGCTAAAAAAAATTTTTTCTTTGATTAAACCGGAATTTTATTTTGAGGCGTTGTACTTTCTTTTTTAGTAAGTTGACCGTCTGTTATAATTGTATAGCATTATTTTCACTGGGATCATGAAAGTTATCTGTTTAAAGCAGGATTCCGTTATCTACATATTCAATTTCGACAGGTTTTACTGTATATATGTATTATCATTAGTTACATACGCGGTTACACTTGCGAACACATACTCTATTCCACATGCATGTGTTTGCCTGTCCTGTGCCTGTGTTTGCCTGTGCCTATCCTGTGCATGTGTTTGTTTTAAATAAAAAGAAACACATTTTCGATCCTTTAGTTTTTATAACATTTAAGTTTAGTTGTAGAGATTTACTATGGCATACATTTTAAAAATTTTGGCAGTTAGCATTGGAATTGGTCCAAAAGCGGTATTTAAAATATAAGTTTTTATGAGAGTAAATGAGTGTTATTCTTTGGGGTTTTGATGTGGGAGTGGGGACATTAGCTATTTTACAATTATTATTACTTCTGTAGAATTTTTTCAATATAAGAAATACTAAAAAAAAAAAAAAAAAAAAAAAAAGACGTCGTTACCAATTAATTCTGTTTAGCCGTAGTAATTCAACGACTGTTTAATTCATTGAAATGCATTTTTGTATTTGATATTAGATAAGCATTTTTTTCAGGTAATATTTAGGTATGTAACAAATGTTGATTTGGCAGAACAACTTATTATCGAACATTCACCCAATTTTTACGCCAAATACCGAAACAGAAAAAAAAATTATTATTACTGTTGAAATTTGATTTTTATTTGTTAAAAAAAATAATTTGGCGAAATAAGTATTTCTTCAAATAATAATAATAATAATAAAAACTGATTTTACATTGTATGTTTAAAAAGTCTTATTTGATGTGCAAGTACTTTGATGCATGCTTGTATTTCTAAAGACAGCATAGCTTTTACAAATCTTAAAAGTTACTAATACCATAATGTTACATATAGATACTTGTAATTTGTCCCTTTACGGACACGTGTTTACTTCGGCTGATGACGGGCTGTTAAAATTTCCATTTCGAAACGTGTGTTTTTATATTTTTATGGTGATTATTTATACAACGTTTTATTATTTAATTGCGTTTTATCGCCAGTTTTTCGGTTCTGTTTCATCTAATTATTTTATGGATTAAAAAATCATTATAAATTTAGGATTTTTTTAAAAGGTTAAATCTTATATTGCCTCGTTAAGCGCGCTTAGGATTTAATTATGAAAATTAGTATATATTATGTATTTTAACACAAAGGATTGCAATGCTTACGTAACATGATGGTTAAATAAGCAGCACGAAAAATGTTTTTTATTTACATTGACATCATTAAATATGTCTACTAGATACTTCACTTAACTTAAAATTAAGTAAGCTTTAGAATATTTTCAAATAATTTGTATATTAAAAGATAACTTAAACGTATTTTACAGCACATAAAAAATAGTCTTTTCGGTATTATATTGAAATTATTTGACCTGATATTTAATAAAATTTTGCGAAATGGCC
Organism: Maratus speciosus; assembly: GCA_963932465.1. Lineage (NCBI taxonomy): Eukaryota > Metazoa > Arthropoda > Arachnida > Araneae > Salticidae > Maratus > Maratus speciosus. The sequence continues at coordinate 513,471,414 of OZ010789.1, read as the reverse complement.
GAATACCAAATATTCTCTACAACCCTAGTAATCTATATCTTAATACTTCTGAACTTTAAAGAGTATTTGCATTAAACATTTGATAGTTAAAATTGAAGTAGTATCAGATTTATTATGCTGAGCTTTTTTGTTGTAATGTTTTTTAAGCTGTAACTTTTTCAAAAGATATCTTGGAGATTCCTGTGCTATTTTAATAGGGTTATTATGATTGTTTTGTATTTTGTAATTGATAGACGAATGAATTTTCAAGTGCTTTGACAAAATTAATATATTGTCTGTAAATTTAATTTTTTTTTTCATAAAATATTGAAAGACATATTTATTAGAACTGTTAAATATTGCATGTTAAGCCATCTGCAGTTTGAATTTTAAATATCTTAAAATACATTCCCTATCGTAAAATTCTTTGCCCTTTCTCAAAAATTTTCTTATAAAAGCAAAGAAGAGTAATGCTTTTTTGATTCATTTAAAAATGCAGTTTTATCGACGTTATTTCGTGAAAGAAATGAGACGATCAAAGCATCTTTTGATAGATGGTCTCGGAATGTTTTTAATCGACGAAATGAATTGACATAACTGAACTTTTCAGATAAAGATAACTTTAGTCGCTTAAAATTCTGTATTTGATATATAATGTAATAAAATTTTTTATATTATTATATCAAGCAAATTAATATCAGATACCAACTAAGTATGAAAGTAAAATTTTCATCTGGTGGATTAGTGTTTTGTTTGGTCGGATGTTAAAAAATTATCTTATTTTGTAATTTTCTTTAATTTTAGCATTGCGTTACGATATTTAATCAAAAAATCTTTTGATTACTCGATATTTTAAAACAACATTATCTATTACGGTCATATAATGTGAAACTAAAAAGAGGTTTTCCCGGAAAACTTTCAAAAAGTCGATTTGTATTTATTATTATTTAGATTTTTGAACGCTTAAAGTGTCTAAAATATGCCTTCAAAACTGTATTTTGTTCCACCCGATTTTAAAGTCATGACAACTAGTTAAACAGATTGGTGCACGGCTGTTAAAAGGACTGATCAAAACTTTAGACATGTTTTTCTTGAAAAAATGTTATTTGTTACCCTCTGAGCGTCTGGGGGCTTTTCTGCATTTTCATAAAAATGCTTATAAAACTAATGTTAATTTAATATTTTCCCCTGTTTCTAAAATACACTTCATGCTCCTTTATTTGACACACATCTTAAAAATATTTTTGTCTACAACTGATGTAAGTTGTTTTGGGGAAATGGAAAAATACGGGCAAGACGTTTTGTGTTTTTGTAAGTTGAACTAGACTTTCTAATAAATAAAGACACAACTTTGCTTAATGGTACACAATACACGAACTTTAATAAGCTAAAAGTTAAATTCTACGTTTCGAGCTGTTTCTACAACTGTCTTCAGGAAAAATATGATGGCTAAAAGCTCAGATAAAGGCTTCTTGTGAGAGAAATATTGTGTCGAACATTGACTAAAGATATGAAAACAAAACTGTAGTGGTGCCATGTTTTTTTGTTTTTATATCGTTAGACAATGTTCGACAAATTATCTCTCGCACAGAAAGTCTTCATCTGAGCTTTTAGCCATTTAACCATCATATTTTTCCTGAAGACAGCTGTAGAAAAAGCTCGAAATGTAGAATTTAACTTTTAGCTTATTAAAATTCGTGTTTTGTGTACCATTAAGCAAAGTTGTGTCTTTATTTATTATATTTTATGGTGCAATTGTCCAGTATGTGTTAAGACTTTTTTAATTGGAGGAAAATCTGCAGAAAATTAACATTTTCAATAATTTCGATTTTTAACCAGTTTCGAAAATAAAAACTAGTACCAAAAATTGACCTCAAACTTCAAAAACCACAATTTTGTAAAATTTGATTATCTTATCAATTTGATGCTTGGCATTCAACTAATTTAATATGCTTTAAGGGCTCTCAGGGCTCTTAAAGCTTCAAAATTTTCGAAAATGTAACTTGTTTAGATGTTAAACTTCTATCTTTTCTGAACATTTTGATATGATTATTTCCTTCAAATTTCCATTAGAACAGAAGTTATGGCTATTAGAATTATAACCACGCAATAGCTGAAGCGGCGTTTCCGAAACTTTGAAGTCAATTTTTCTCCAAATGACGTTTTTGACCATAACGCGCACGATATCTCAAACAATTCTAAATATTTTTTCATGAATTTTTCGAAACATATTTTTCATAATAGTCTGTATAAACTTAACCTAAAATTTCCTTTTTATTGTTCAAAAAAAAAAAAAAAAAAAGAAAAAATCTTTAAGTGATTATACTGTTGAAATTTCCTACATTTTGCATTAGCTAAATACAACTTTTTATTAAAAATATAAAAATGTTTTAAATAGAAATTTATTTAGGTTCAGGGTAATTATTAAACTCTGAAGTATAATTAGGCTCAAAAACTTTCATTCTAGTTGCAAAATTTATTTTGTAATCGTGCGCGGAAGCCGTTGTACCAATTTTCTGCTCGTCAAAGGTCTGATAGTTTGGAACCCCCTGTAAATGCTAATTCTGCATTTTGCAATTTTTTAAATATTTGAAATGAAAGAACATACTTATATCTTTCATCCCAATTAAATTTGTGTCTTAAAACCAAATATACATTTTAAGATATTAAATGTTGAAAGTGGTCTTTTTTAATTTTTTCCAATTTTACGAGTCCTGAGACACCTTAATACATTGTAGACGGGTAGTTTTCGTCTTTTAAACAGGAGGCACCTATGTGGCCGTTATACTTCCATGTTACATTTTTTTTAACAAAAAGGTTTTCTCTGTTTGTGTTTATATTATAAATGAATATATATATATAGTAATGGTATTGTTTCTAATCGAAGTATTTATATGCATAATACTTTTATTTGTAAAAATAAGAATTTTAGTTTTTTTTTTTTTTTTTTTTTTTGAGAAATATAATCAGGAAATATAATCAGCGCTATCACTTACATTGATTTAATGTGCACGTTGTGCATAGTGAACTTTTGGTCAATTAAAATATTTTATATGGCAATATTCACACATTTAGACGAAAGTATAATGTCCAAAACTGTTTTTTATTTGTGCATTATTTAACCCACCCCCACCCAAAAGTAAATAAATATATATATAATAAATCATGAAAAGGCTCTAAAAATCAAGTCGTGTAGGGAGAACCTACCCTTTAGTTTGTGTAAATTCCCATGTAAGGTTACGTAATACTAGCATCAATGGAATTGTGTTGTAAAATTTACTTATATTCATTAAGAGTTTTGAATTTTTTTCAAGAACTTAAATAAGTTATTTTTCTTTTAAACTGTGTATCGCATCCACCTAAATACAATACTATACCTACGTGTTCTATCCACTACTGTAAAATGTTACTTTATTTCATTTTTATGTAACTAAATTGTGCTATGAAAATATGAAGTATATTTGTTAACACTTAAGTTTTCTCCAATTTTCTGTACTTTAGAAGGGGCAATACTTTCAAAAAAATTCTTGGTAAGGAATTGTTCAAGGGGTATTTTTCAAACAAGTGAATTTGACTTTATTTAAATATCTGCTTTTCAAAATGTCATTAGGTCCACTTTTGAATCTTATAATTCATAAACTGTGTGATTAACCATAAGTGGGTTTTTATTAAATTTAGCATATAATTTCTTAGAGTATTTTTTTTTTCAAGGATAATGGAAATATTTAAATTTTGTTTTCATTTTTTTCTTTCATCTTTTTTAGCCAGATTTCGTAAGAAATATTATCTATTATATTCTCCCCTATGTTGGAATTTCTGAAAATGTTTTGCAGATCTACGCCGATCATGACCCCTTGAAACCAAAGCCACCCCCCAGTTCAATCAAAACTTTATACACTTCATTTGTATATATATACTGTATTTTCAATTCCCAGTTTCTCTTGTTATAAGGATCTGTTTAAAATAATTTTATAAAGGTTTATACATTATTTTTAATTTGAATAAATTCCTTTATTGTTTATACATTCACATTAGTTGTTGAGAATTTGTATTGGTTTATAATGGTTATATATATATATATATATATATATATATATATATATATATATATATATATATATATATATATCATCATCATCATCATCATCATCTGTTTGTAATCTTTGTACCATCCGTTTTGTTAGAGTCCACGTTTCTGCTCCATAAGTTAGCACATGCAAAACACATTGGTTAAATACCTTTCTTTTCAAACAAAGGGGCATGCTACTCTTCAGAATAATATTGTTCTTCCCAAAAGCACTCCATTCATTTCTTATTCGTCTATTGATTTCATTCATATATATATATTAATACTATACATTATTTTTAAATATTCTTGCACAAGAGTTATCTGTTAAAAAAGACAACACTCATTGTATTAAAAACAGTTTTGAATTGGTGGATAAAATAAAGCCATTAACAAAAGTCAACAATATTATTACGTTAAATTTCAAAGACCTATTAAGAAAAGAAATGTTTTAATTAACATGCAATTTGTTTGAAAACTGTCGCAATTTACTGATTTTGTGTGTTTTTAAAATTTTCAAGCATGATTCTAAAAAAAAAAAAAAAAAAATTATCTCTATCGCGTGCTGCTCGATTAAGAAGAATAATATCCCGTTCGCACTTAAAACCATATAGATAATTCAGAATTTGTCTCCGGCTAGTATTCCATAGCGAAATTAAAGCTTAATAAGTAAATATATACCGGGTGTCCTAACAAGGACTGACTGATTTTAAAATTCAATAACTTGCAAACGGTGACATATATTTAAAAAATTCTTGCAGGAGGGCTATGCATGAGGTCAAAAGTTTTTTACAGTGATTTTCGATTTTAGTTCGAATTACAAACAATAGGTGGCGCTGTAAGCAATAAGCGCTAAATGCAACTTGATTTTTTGGCCTTTCTCTTCTTCCATGCGGAAAAAGGAAATTAAAATGCATTGAGTGGGTCCCGAAGTACCGAAAATCGAGCCTGAATTTAGCGTCTATTGATCACAGTGCCATCTATTGTTTGTAATACGAACTAAAATCAAAAATCACTGTAAAAAAAACTTTTGACCTCATGCATAACCCTCCTGCAAGAATTTTTTAAATATCTGTCACCGTTTGCAAGTTATTGAATTTTAAAATCAGTCAGTCCTTTTTAGGACACCCGGTATATAAAGTGAATAAATAAGCAAATCTACCCTATATACATAAAATCCTAATGAAACGAATTTATGAAACGGATATATGAAACGAATTTATGAAACGGATATATGAATTGACTGATTAAACAACTGATTATGTTTCATGCGATTTCTCCTAAAATATGGAATACTTTGCGATGATATTAACACCAAAAATCAGCATTGATCCGCAGATCTCAAAACTGGTATTAGAATTTTTAAATTCGAATTAGTTTTCGAAATATTAATTTTTTTCTTATTTTATATACATTTTTCTAATGATGGCAACTCAAATTTTAATCAAACAGATATTTTTTTTTCATATTTCAGAAAAGGTTGACATGGTAACCGGCTATTGTTGTTTATTTGATAATAAATGTTTATTTACTTTTATCTCTTTTTGTAAATTATATAAATTATTTTGTTCTATAATTATTAATTATTTTTTATATTTCCTTTCGAAAATAATAGAAAATAATTAAAAAAAACTGTACTACTTAGTTATTCCGTCGACCAATTTCGCCAAATTATATAAATCGCCAAAACACTCGCCAAATTATACAAATTGACATAATTTTTATTTTAACGAAATTTATCACGAAAGAACAAATAAATTAGTATAACATTAATAAATATACAAATAAAAAGTCGAAATAAAAATCCCTTGATGACGTAAACACGTGTAACTTGCTTAAAGCCAAGTGAATGTGACATTTGCGATCAACCATTATTGGCATTTAATCTTATAGTTTGGCGATAGATTTTTGGTCGACGGGATAACTAAGTAATACCAAAAATGCATATGTAACTGGTATTTAAAAACGAGATATTCGCCAAATTTTCGTAAAAAAAAAAAAAATCACGCTAAACCTGCTGTGCGTATATGACATCTGGCCGAATATTACCACTCGAAGAAAAAAAAATGCTAACTGGCGAGTTGAAAAAAAGCTATTGGCGAGATTTGCATCCGGCTAGCGTAACAGTACCAAGAATTCTTACAACCATGGCAAATTTTATGTAGTTTTATTCGAAAAAAAATTTTTGATTTTTTAATCAAAATGGAAAACTTACGGTCCCATATTGGCGCGATTTTTTTCTGACGCCAATGTCATATACGGAACGGGCACTTAACTGGCGCCAAAGTATCGTTATTTTGATTGATATGGTAAGCCGGATGTTGTTGTTTATGCTGTTGATGCGAGCGTTCCCCAAATTGACGTCGTTAAAAAATCGCGCCAATATTATATGACATCTGTGCCAAACTTTCATATGAATGGCGAAGGGATCAGGCCGTATTTGTTTATAGCAGTTGATGACTTGAACTATTATAATATAGATAAAATGATGGCGATAGAATATATTTGGCGACTAATATATTCTATCGCCGGCGATATATTTGGCGACTTATCACCTGTGCCTGGCTAACATTAAAGTACCAAAATGGCACCTAGAGTATAAAAAGCGAAGTGGTCCGCCTGGAACTGTTGATGATAGTCACATGACTTAGGCTATTGTTATAGAGATTGTTTTAAAATACCGGGAAACAAAGACTCTGTATACTTAATTTATTTTATTTTAGCTTCTTTTCAAATGTTTAACTGATCCTCTTTAATCAAAAACGAAAGCAACCATTTGATGTCTTAACAGCAACTGATTCGCTGGCGAGCGTAGCTTGCAGGGGGCAGAGCCCCCTAGTATATATATAAAATGAATAAATAAGTAAAACACAAATTTAACAGATATGTAGGTAATCAAGAAGTTTAATTATTTATCCGTCGAATAGGGGAAAATTACTGTTAAGCTGAATTTATATAAAAACTTCGATGGTTTTTAAAGTCAAGAATGAATTTGGCGATTTATTCGGCTATTAACTCTTAGCATGCGGCAAATACGAAAGAATTGCTTTTAATAAATTTCAGAAGTTTATTTGAAAACATAACTGATATTTTCCCCATAAAATGTTTCTTTGGTGTTAATAGTGGGTAATCTAAGAAAAAAATGTATTAAATGTATAAAATCTATTAAAGTTTTTAATTAAAAATGGGTTTCACCTATGCTTTGTAATCCGGGTTAGAAGTCTTGGTATCTATCTATATTATAAAGCAAAAACATGTCTGTGAGTAACGATGATGGCATATCGACAATGACAACCACCTGAACAATCAGTTTAATTTTATTGGAATTTTCTTAACTTTTAAACATCGCACATTTTCGATTTTTACACTGTTGAATAGGAAATAAAAAAGTGTGCTTTCAAAAGTAATTTCAAAAATTGTATCTCAATTTACTGATTTTTCTTGGGGTTTTTAAAATGTGTTTTATGCATGAATTTTTTAAATATATCTCAAAAATTAACGTGCAACCGGATTATGGAAGATTAAAACGTCAGCAGTTAAAATTATGCAAATAATTCAGCTTTTATTTGTTTCCCTTTAATATTGCATATCTAAATTGCCAAGCTAAATTAAGGCTAATGTCAGACGAGCGTCTTTTTACACGCCTTTTTCCCTACATATCATCCCTACACAATGCTAGCGGCATTGTGTAGGGATGATATGTAGGGAAAAAAGCGTGCAAAAATACGTTCGTCTGACATTAGCCTAATACTTCAAATATTAAATAAATACTTTAATTAATACTACAAAAATAAACAAATACGAAATTAACAGGTATGTAATCGAACTATACATTTAAACACTTAAAATAAACGTAATCGCAAATTCATTCTTGAGATATAAATGCAGAAACCTTTCGCGATTAACCGCTAACGTGCGGCTAATACAAAAGTAAGAAACGTCCTTTGTTGTGTAGATGGTGGGCAATCTAAGAAAATACACGAAATGTAAAAAACTATTAGATCTTTCAATTAAAAGGATTCCCATCTTTAACCCGGATAGCCCGGGTTGGATCACCTTGTTTCTTTAAGGGGGTTCGGGACACAAAAATCTCCAAATTTTCTGAAAAACTTTTATTGCATTAAAAATTTCTCTATATTTTTCTGCTTAAAATGTCGCTTAAATCATGTTTCTATCTTTATTAGAACAGGAGATATTAAATTTTTCGTTTTGGTATGTTTTCAAAATCTAGCTTTCAAGCAATGGTTATCATGAAAACGATTTCTTGTGAAAATGCGTTTTTCCTCATGATTGCTATTTCACCATTACTCATCTTCAAATTTGGAACATATATTTTTCGATTGTTTTACTTTGATTTTGATTCAGCAAATTAGAAAAAAATATTTACTTTTGAATATATGATTTTTTTAACTTTTACTTTAAATATTTTTAATTTTTTTAAAAATTAATATTTTTAAAAATGCTGAATCTAAATTAACACTTGTATATTTCTGTTTATTTAAATGAAAAAGACTTGAAATTCTGCAAATAATATTTCGAGTTATAACGATTTTAAATTACCCCACTTTTTTTAATGAATTTTAAATTTTAAATTAAAAAAAAAGAAAAATAAGAGAAGTTAATAAGTTTTAAATAAGAGAAGTTTTATCGTGTGATTTTGTTTACAAATAACATGGTTAACCATCACAAAAAATAATTCAAAATTTTAACTCAATAAATAAAAATTATTTTAAATTGTGTCCCGGACCCCCTTAATGACCAATATAAGAAGTTTAAAGTTTTTGTTTGGCTCGCAGAGTTTCTTGTTTTGTGAATCTGAAATTTTTTTTTTTGTCTGTACCGATGTGGTGCAAAAAGTTTTGCTTATTTTTACTTATTCCTTACGGCTGTTTTCATATCCAAAGGAGGTACTTTCTAACATATTTTTTAAATTCATTTTTGTTTGGAAACACATGAAATTGACAGGTGTTTTTATTCAAAAGATGTTTTCCATTTTTTGGTAAACGTAAAAGTTCTTTCAGAAAGTACTGTCAAAGTGGACGTTTTGAACTGAATTTCCGGACCCGATATCGCGAGAAGGCAGAAAAACAGGCCGTCACGTGACCACAATTGCTTATAACTCGATAAGTTATTTATTTATTAAAAAGTAGAAAACTCGTTTCTATTTCAGATCACTTCAGTAGCCAGGACTGCCAATTTTATACCTCTACGTTTCAGAAGTAAAGTAGTCAGAAAATTTCGTGTTGTTGAGCAGGGGATTTGAGAACTGCCTTAACTCAATATTTTGTGAGAATATTCGACGAGCGTGCCGTATATAGGGTGGGTAGAGTCCTTAATTTTGTCCACCATTGTTTTCGATTAGTAACTTTTCACATTTAATCGCAGAATTTCGGCGAATTCTTAAGGCAAAAAATGTTTTGGGAAAAAAAATGGTGTTAAAAAATAGTGTAGAGGATGCTCATCAGGGAGTGAGTAATGAAGTGGTAATGAAAAAAGAAAGCGAGCTTAAATTTCGAAATAACGAATTTTGATAATAAGCTTTGAAAACGAAATTCGCACATTCGCATTCAATTTTAATTAGTATAATGAGTTGCAGTTTTTTTCTTTGAACGTATAAAATAGAAATACTAAAAGTAAGTTCTATAGCAAACAATGACTATTTTCCGTATATCAAATAGCATTAGGAGCAGAAAAGTGAAATGGAGAAGAAAAACACATCTTGTCTACCCCTGCCCAATCGATAGCTAATTCGATGTAAAAAATTCTCCTTCCCATTTTTCTCATCTATATTTTGGAGAATGAAAACACCTACTAAACACAAACTAATTTCCAATACATCACGGGGAATTACTTTGACAGAATTTATGATACGGTTTGATAGAAGCAACTAACTTAAATTCCGAAAAAAATAATTTTGATCTCTCCCTCTCTCTCTTTTTTGTGTATATGTGATTGAGTGAGTGTGTGTAGAATAGAAATGAGACGGCCTCAGCCCAAGCCCGGTCCTTTTTTTTTTTTTTTTTTTTTTTTAAGAGATCCAATGCGAAATGAATGTTTCTTTTGTTTTTAGTCAACCAGCATTAGCTTAAGGTTTGCTAATTTTTAATTATCTATTGCGTCATTGCGTGCGAGTCATAATCGCTCTTTATATGAAAATAACTTTGTGATTTATCCAATTTTCACCATGAACTCTGCTCATGCTGCGGTTATGCTCTCCACATTCACGAAGCCACTTATATCCGTAAGTAAATACTATAATTGGCATGTATTGTTATTCCAATAGAAAGCAATCGAACAGTGTTTCCTCTTTTCCTGTAAAAACATCCAATTTTTCGGATAACGGTGTCAAATTTTTAATTTAAATAATTAATTTTCAAGGGTACGAGTATTACGAAAGATTGTTTTGAAGTAGGAATCTATTATAATTTAAGATATACACGTTTTATAAAAATAGAAAAACGTTGTTCGATTCTTCGGCATATAAATAGCAATTTCAGCATATTTCATTCATTTTTTCTTAAAATGCACTTCGTTAATGTCTTCATCAGATTTGCTTGTTGGGGGAGAAAAATGCGAGAATCCTTTAACGGAAGTATATTGTTATTTGATACTTCTCTTTCGATAAGATTGATTGTAAATTTCCATAAAATTAATTATGTGTTGAGGATTCAAAGTTATTTTCAAATAAGAAGTTGTTAAAAAAATATGAGATATTACATTTAGAGAATTTTTTAAATACTAGGGGGCTCGGCCCCCTACGAGCTACGCTCGCCAACCCCCGTCCAGACACCGTAGACTCTAAACCGTAGACTCTATAGAGAGATTATGGAATATTTTTTAATTGCATACTTTCTGTAGCGGGCTCGAGCTCTGATGACACAAAATGTTTCGGGCTAGGACGGGCTCGGATGTAAAATCGTCAGACTCCAGTGGGCCCGGGCTCCAAAAAGAGGGCTCAAACTTATCTCTAGTGCATAAGCAAGAAGAAAATCATATAATTGTCAGCTCATCATATTTAATTTTCCATTATTTGTGTAAATAATAAATATTGAATTGGAACTTTTGTGAAAAGAATAGGAAAATTGGGAGGGGGGTTGTATTTGGAATTTATGAAATTTCACAAGATTTTTACGATTTGCAAAATAAAATCAGATCAAATTAACATTTTTTGGTTTGAAAAATTTCTCCCATAGAAGCTAAGTAGTTTCCATTAATAAAAATAATAAATCAATGAAATAAACTTACATAAAATAATTAAATTAATATTAAAGAAATATTAACAAAAATTATAAAACTTAAACTAAACATAAATATTTATTAAGTCTTAGTGCATAATAACGAAGGAAAACATTAGCAGCATCCTTCGAAAGGAACATTCAAAGGTCTGATAGCGCACATAGCGATATATGCTATTCTATGCTACAATGATGTAAAGAGATTAGGCAAAAATAAATTGCATAAGATACATTAATTTTGGAGATATAAACAAGACAAAAAAATCACAAGGAATTAAAACAGGATTGAAAGCTTTAGAAAATAAAACTTGAAGGGGTAGGGCTTGTAAATGGCACATTTTCAAAAAAGGAATCATTCACATATATGAAAGGGGTAGGCTTATATTTGGCGGGGGCTTACTTTCGATACTTTACGGTATGCTTAAAATTTCTATTTAAAATTTGTTTATAAAAATATTTAAATTAAAATCATTGGCATGTAATTACTGATTAAATAAACTGAAGTGATCTAAGAGTTTTGATTAAAGCTTCAATGTAATTCCGGGCAACGCCGGGCGAGTTTGTAAATATTTTAAATTAATATAAACAGAAAAACAACAAATGGAGAAAGTCGTCGTATCCCTCTCTTTCATTTCCCAGGTCGATGCTTAATCGGTATAAAATACTCTCATCTCAATTTTTATCTATTTATTTTCCGGAGAGTGAAAATAATCACTAAACGCTAATATAACAATTTCTAATATATCACGGCGAATTACTTCGACAGAATTTATGATGTGGTTTGAAAAAAAGATGGTAGCTTCTATTTCGAAGTGGAGAGTTTTCCTAGTTTTCGTTTTGTGGGGCTGGGATATTTTGTATATTTTGCCAGCTCATTGCGTTTAATTTTTAATTACCTGAACGAACGATAATTCTTAAAACACTGTTTAATGATGCTGATAGGATGCTAAACTATGCTGTGGTAGTTCATTTTGGTTCATCGATTAGTTTTGCTTTTAGTCAATTACAAAATTTGTTTACAGTGATTAGTGTTTTGAGGATGTAAATTTCAATATACTTTTTAAATATTTTATTAAACCAGTCTTTTTCCTTTCGAGTTTTCTCTCTTGATCTCTTTATTATGTGCAGTTCCCCTTAATTGATTTATGAAAACAATCAAATTCCCTCAAGCAGTTTTGTTATCTACTTCATAATGAGCCTTTCATTGGGGTTTTGGAATGTTTTCAATCATTCTTCTTACATTTAAATGTTTTTTTCTACCCATTTCATTGTACGCCTTTTAGTGCTTAAAGCTCTGCCCATTTTTCGTTCACTTACTTTCTCTCTTAGAAACCCAGTGGCGTAGTAATCAGTGTATCTGGTTACCACACAACAGACCCAGAGTTCGGCTCCGGGTTTGGCAAGGTTCACTCAGCCTTTCATCCCTTCTCGGTCGATAAAATGAGTACCAAGTTTGCTTGGAGACTAAAACCTGAGGGTTCCGCATTAGGCTGACCACCTGACCGGGGTATATGCTGTATAGCAGCACCTCGGGGCACAAGATAAAGAAAACAGGGTTGGGAGCTGTAAGGCTGCGAACACACCATCCTTCTAACTGTTACCAGTTTCGGCTTAGTTTTTTGTGGCCACGCGGTGTCTTTGATTTTTAACGACTTTAGCAGGAAAGGGACTGATGTCCGGCAAAAGGGGAACCTTTCCTTCAAGTAGAGTCGAGCTTCTTATCTCCTGACCCATTGTTGATTCCCCTCATTCTTTTGTGAATAAACCGCAGAACCGTGCAGAATAAAAGATTTTCCAAGAAAACTGGAGAAGTAGGCAAAATACGCGTCTGTACGCAGCCTAAGTCCTGATCCATAATGAATCGTAGCCACGGGTTTTTAGTTATTTCTCCCGTATAAGCAGAGATCTGGGGAGGGGGGAAGCCGAGGTATACTCATATGCCTTAGCATTTTTTTTTTTTAAATCTAACAGATTATTTATTTATTTATTTATTTATGGAAATCCCGTTAAATCGCTTTCAAATGTATTGTGGATATTTATGTGATTTGTTAAGTTTTATGTATAGTTTTTGAGTATGAATAGTTTTTGACAATTTTACTTACACTATTTCTTGTATGACATTACAATATAAAATGAAATTAGCAGAATTTTATTTTCCATCTCATGTTTTTTATTGATGTTATTATCAACTTACCGAAAATTTTATATATTTTGTATAGATTGCTAATATGATTGAATACAAATCTAGTTTGAATTATAACCAAAGTCGAAAGTTCTCGTGTTTTTATAGCAGTAATTAATTACGATTAGATTACCTCTTGCGTAACTTTAAGATGATGTTTTTGTTTTTCGTTTTTCCTCATAGGGTCATTCCATGTCAAATCAACCAGTGATTCAACCTGACCATTTCAGATTTCAATGAAACTCTCAGGAATCATTCTCCCTGATGATACAAATGAGAATATATTATTATAATTTTTTTATTACATTAAATTTTCATACAATTAATTATTTAAATTTTGAAAAATCATCAATTTTTGGGTTGCATAAATTTTTTAGTTTTGAATTTCTCAAGCTCTATCAGGCATGCAGAATTTTATGACCCCTCATTTTGAAGAGAAATTTATAAGGTTTAATTTATTACCCAAGTTGACTATGCTCAGTTAAAAAAAAAAATATTTACATTTTTTTTTTAAATTTTAAATTAAAAAATTTTTCAGATAGGGTTTTTTAAAAATTTTGAAAAAAAAAATGTTGTAACATTATAAGATTAAATTTCTGAAATTTTTAGAGTAGGATCTCAATGGGATCAAGAGTTATGAAATAAAAACTGAAAATTACCATTCAAATAACAATCTAATTCTAGCTATTTTGTTATTTATGTATTGTTTAAACGGTAATTTTCAGTTTTTATTTCATAACTCTTGATCCCATTGAATTTCCACTCTAAAAATTTCAGAAATTTTAGCTTATAATATTACAACAAACATACATTTTTTTCAAAATTTTTAAAAAACACTATCTAACAAATTTTTTAATTTTAAATTTAAAAATTTAAAAATTAATTTTTTTAACTGAGCATAGTCAACTTGGGTATCAAATTAAATCTCATAAAATTCTCTTTAAAATGAGGGGTCATAAAATTCTATACACCTGATAGAACTTGAGAAATTCAAAATTGAAAATTTTATGCAACTCAAAAAATGATGATTTTTTAAAATTTAAATAATTAATTGTATGAAAATGTAACGCATAAAAAAATTATATGTTTAGTTCTGCACAATATACAAAAACGTCCTATGAATATAGGTTAATGTCTTCAAAAGTTAGAAGAGTTTTAAAAAAATTAAAGTGATTTTAAAGATAAGTGGTGTAAAATCTGCCTGAAATGCTCCATGCATCTCAATTTTAGCCTAATTCTATAAGATCTATAGTAAAGGATCTAATTACACATTTCTAAGAAATCTGTTTATTAACAGATTTTAAAAATGTTTTACCGTGCGAAACTTCGAAATCTGCATAAAAACATGAAATATGGAATAAGTGCTCCAATAATTGTCCACAAACAGATAAAATGCTTTATAAATAGTTTATTTTCGGTTCCAAATAAAATATTATAATTTCCTAATGCTCAGAATCCTTTTACCAATCATCCGCCAACAGCAAAAAATTGATTTTTTTTTTTTTTTTTTTTTTTCATTAGTAAGCAGCCGTTTACTTTTTTTCTGATATAAGCGGATGACTACTGGTACTTTTACCCTAGTTCACAAAATATTTATAGAAAATAAACTTCTCAATCTACAAATCTACTAAACAATTTACAAATTCATAAGTTAAAACCAAGGATCAGTTTATTTTTATTTTATTATTATTTTTTTTAATCTTATGACTCTACTGCTCTAATTTTTTTTTGGGGGGGGGGGGGAAATACAAAGTCTACCATTGTTTTAAGAGCGTATAGAACAATGCTGACCACTAGGACACAAAAAGTTAAAGAAACTAATAATGTTTTCTTTATGGGTGAATATCACAAAATGTGAGATTTTCAAAACTAAAATTTTGGAAAATTTAAATCGTTTCAAAGCTTCTAATTTTTTTAAAATGATGGTTGAACAGTTGAATAAAGGAATTTCCATGTAAAATTGTTAAAGTTTGAAGAGCTTAAGTTCATTTTTATGTAATTATAATTATATGTCATTTTCTTGGCATATGTATGCCAGTATAATGACCGCCAGGCTAATGACAATTTCATTCTAAAACATTTTTCACATTCTTGTTTTTTTTATTTTAGATCTAACATTTTAATTTCGTTTAAAGGAACATGTTTCCTCTATAGTACCTCAAATTCAGTGTAATGTTCAGTTTTATTTGTAATTTATTGAAGCCGGGAAAATGACATAATAAAAGTATACTCAATTTTTACAAAGCCTTTAAACACATTATTTTCAAAGAAATATCTAAGAGATCTTGCTGGTAGCAATGATTTTACTACTTCTGACTTGAACTATGTCAAGAACAAGAAATATTAGAACTACTACTCTGCGGCGCCATCTTTACCTCTTAAAGAACTAAAAAGACAGGCCAGGAAATTGACATTCATTTTCAGTGACAATCATATTTTATTATGGAAAATGATTTGTAAAATACAGAACTTGTTAACTTCCTCATATATGTGTTATATAAGCTACAATTATAAATTGGAAATTTAAAAAAAACTAAAAAAAGATATTTGTACAGTATAGCAGAAAGCCTTTTTACTTTGCACGCATCACAGTGTGACATGCCAAGAAAATGACAGTCAAAAATCTTAAGTCTTTTAATTACTTTATTTTTGTGTTATTTTCAATATAATATCTCTTGAAAACACTTCTAAGAATATTTTTTTATTAGAATGTAAAAAAGAAAATTGCATTATATAATATTTAATAGAAATTTTATTGTGCGTACTGCAATTTTCGTATTTTGTGATATTGTTCCTTATATGCATCTTTTGTAAGCGTGTTTGTTCCCAACTGGATTTTATTAAAAAAAATTCTCTAAAGAGATTTTAATGTTTATTTAATACTACGCTCTGTTAATAGAAGTAGCCTTTTGTTTCCTGCAAAATACTTTACCCTCACCATTTTTGAAAGCATAACCAATTTTACATAACTAACTATATATATTTAATGGAAATTTTCGCAACCATTAACATATAGAAAAATATCTCATTTACCAGTGAAACCAACGCGTTTCTTTCTATTATAAAAGAGAGATACCAAAAAATATTGTTATTTTTAAATTGATCTAAGTATTGCAAATGTTTTACTTAAAAGACTATAAGTATTGATTTAATAGATCAGTTTCGATGAAGTAACCCTTTCTACATTTTATATTCTTATTAAGGTTTTTTAATATAGCTACATATATTAAGGAGGGAAATTACTGGGCGGCAGTTTTTCATATTGGTTTGTTTGAGCCATAAAGGGTTAAAAAATAATTTCATATACTAATTTTGATTATCATAAAGAATAACCGCATCAGTGATTAAAGTGGTAATTACTCAATTTAGTGACTCGAGTGGACTGCTCTCCGAAATTTTGAGTTGTATTCTTTCCCGCAAGTAGTGGCGCGGCATTATATAAATAGTATCCTTCCTAATCTCGTTTTTCATTTTATAAACTTCCTTACATGAACACATTTCAAATCTCTACGAATTCCGATGATGAAAAGGTCTTTTGTCTTCAATTTTATCTTAATTTTCTCATTTTAAGATTTTGCTTTTTCGTTTTCCATGGACCTATTTCTTTTTTTATGCCTATCTCATTTTATTAGTTTTCGTATAATTTTTCGTTTTGTGGCATTTAATCTGCCTTCTCTTAAATGAAAAAGAAATATCCGAAAACATTGTGTAATGAAATGTTAAAATAAAACTTCCTTGATTATAAATATTTTGCATAAATTCGGTGTAATACCTACCTACTGAAAGATTGCTGTCATTTAAATATCCCACCATTCTATTTCTTCTTCTTTTTTTCTTTTACTAGGGGGCTCGGCCCCCTACGAGCTACGCTCGCCAACCCCGTCCAGACACCGCAGACTCTACATGCACGTTAATTTGATCGGCTTTAAAAAGATTTCGAAAGATTAAATTATAATTTAAAAAACAGTGGCGATCTCCCTATAAACGGATTTCTATTCATTTCTCTTTGATTCGGGAATTTTAACGCCAAATCCGCTGCGGTACTACTTGATTATCCTGTCGACCAATTTCGCCAAATTATATAAATCGCCAAACCACTCGCCAAATTATACAAATTGACATAATTTTTATTTTAAATAACGAAAGAACAAATAAATTAGTACAACATTAATAAAAATACAAATAAAACGTCGAAATAAAAATAACTTGATGACGTAGACACGTGTAACAACATTTCAAAATAAGCTACTCTAAAAAGAATTAAGTAAACAGAGTCTTTGTCTTCTGGTATTTTTTAACAAAGCGAAAAGAAAGTTCTTTTAAATGAGACATTTTAAATTAATCGATTTTAATCTGACGTAATTTTGACCAAGCTATTCTTTCACTTTTAAATATTCACGTGAAAATACTTTTGTTAGAAATGAAATATTATTTGCGCTTTCCTAACAAAAATAGTTGAAAAGATCCTCTCAAAATATCAAATAAATGTCTAGCGCAATTTCTAAATTTAAACTGTTTTGCAATATTATTTTGTGTTCATTTTATGTAATAACTGTAATGTGACGTAAATATGACGTAATTTCTCCTATTTTAGACTTCTAACGCATGTTAATGAATTTATTATTTTGCAATATCCTTTCTCTTTTAAAATTCACGTGTATACTTCTTATGACGTAATTTTCAAAAAGTTCCTGCTTTTTATACGCAATTATTTAATTTTAATTTTAAAATATCTTCTCTATTTATAATAGTCACGTGTAAATATTTTTTTAATTTGAAGCAAACATTGTTGTTTCCGTTGTTTATACAGTTGGCAACAGGTTAAATTAGTACAATTTTCTAAAATAAGTAAAAAATATTTTTCGAAATGCTGAAAATTTGAATTTAAAATAGAAATAAAACCTCGAAAAATGAGTCAAATTAAAAAAATAAATTAATTCTGCACACCGGGAAATTATAACGTATAAAATGATCTAAAAATGATTAAATTCCCATGAATAGTTTTTGCTCCTATAAAACTTTTTTAATGGAACGATTTTGTCCAACTTTAGCATTAAATATCTCTTAAAATAATTCTTCGATTTGAAAACTGTCTGCATCAGCATCTTTATCAAACATTTCTGTATAGTACTACCGATTTTCATATTTTTGTATGCATTATTTTCCTTAATATTAACAAAGAAAGACCTCCGGTCACAAAAAATTAAAAATCGGCGGCAGCGGTGACAGCGGTAGTTACTTTTTTTAGAATTTCTTTTATAAGAATAACGATAAAGTAAGCTTTTGATGTTCATTTGTATGTGATTTTTTTAAATTAAAATTCTTTATATAAAATGCCTCATTTTTCATTTTGCAGAAGTTCCTGAATGAACAAGACCAGCGAAATGTTCAGTTAAAGAAACTCCTGGCTGCAGTTGCTCACTTCAGGCAGAAGGGAGACTACAACAAGGAATTAGAAGCTAGAGGTGAGTAATCCAGATTGATTGCAGACTTCGTTAAAATAATGGAGGGATCGCCAGAGATTAGGTACGGGATGATACAACGTACTCCAGAATGAAGTGTTAATCCCCTGTTTATGATGAATTATTAGATTTGCCGATGAAAACTACTCTATTTTCAAGATTTTCTTTCTCTTTTCTTTCTCTTTTTTTTAAGTTCTGCCCTTACTCTAGTGTCAGTTAGGAGGAAAATCGCTTTTATGTTAACGGTTATCTTCATAAATGTGCCAATTATAAGTCAAACCCGGTTATAACGAGTACGAACGGATCTAAACATCTTCTCGTTAGAACAGCGTTTTTTCGATAACCATGTTTAAGTTATATTATAGAACAAAGTTAAAATTTGATTAAATAATTAAAAATAGTTTTAGTAATTCTTATAAAGGCCATTTAATATTCCGTTATTAGCAGAATCTACTAAATTACTAACTCTAAATTAATCTTTATGCAGATAATTTTTCCATTCTGAATTTACATTTTGAAAATATATTCCACTAAAGTAATCGGAGAAATAACAATTATCAATACACAACGACTTCAATTTAGACGCAAGACTGCGCAATTAAAAATATTCTGTTAGAGATGTTTTATCTAATTTGAAAAAAATGTGTACAGCTATTCTTAATTACTTTGTTGTAGCGGACCCCGTTACATATTTCCACTGTTTCCGCGGTCTCTGAGGCTTTAAGACTGAAATTGTAGGCATTATTTTGTATATTTAATATAGAATATGTTAAAGTAAATGAGATACATAAACTAATCATATTGTATTTTTTAACAGCATCCTTCTCTTTTTCCTTTCGTTTTATCCGCTAAATGTCTCTCCGATTAGGAATATAGAGGGAGGAACTCATTAATTTTTATCAAGAAAAGGGGCGGAGTTTTTTTATGTGACTGTAAAATTATTGCTCGTTATATTCGAATTTTCCTTGCTAACCCTTTCGAGACACAAAGTTCTCTTACACAAATTTTATTTATCAGCTTTTTTTAAACAATTCCCTTTACGGGTAAAATATCAAAAATTGCTCTAATTAAGAAAGACAAATATTACACTTATTTATTAATGGTGCTAAAAACAAATTTCACATGCACCTTTTGACGATGCATATATGCATCAAGCGTCCCGAAAGTGTTAAAAACTGGTTTCCTGCAATGTATTTTCGTTTTAGTTCAATCATTTATTTTAATTTTATTGTTTAAGCTGGGTTCTCGTTACAACAGAGGTCTTTATAAAAAGGTTAGATTTTAATATTTAAGAGAAAAAAGCTTGATCAAATTGTTAATAATATTTGAATTGTTGATAATTTTAAGATTTAATCAATTATACATTAGTCATATGTTGTAACAACTTGATTTTAAATATATACATTCAATTTTACAACTGATATTTTTCCTTGCGATCTCATTCTGAACACTGTATTCAACCTTAGAATATATAATTTTATGATAGGGGATAAAAACACAATTATTTTGATTAATTATGGTAAAGAAACCAGGGCCCATATTCTACCCTGATAGGAAAAAGGACGATTGATAACCAGCCTTTGTTCTGTTTAAATGTGCTGATGTGTACTTTCTGACTAGTCTGCTAATTTCAAAACTATCATTTCATACTTTCGAGTAACGTGAGATAAAATAAAAAAAACTTTGAAAATTAGAAAAAAAAAAATATGGTTTAATAAACATATAAAAAATTCTAAAAATTTTAACCATATCATAACTTAAGGTAAATTTTTGTTTATTTATTTAAATACCAGCTCTGTTCGACAATTTAAACACGAGCAAAATGTCCCATTATGAATAAACACAGTAAAATATTTCGTTTACAGATAATAAAAATATTTTTTAGATATCTTCTTTACAAGATAAGGTTTTCGGACAGGTGTACTACTAGTAAATCTTTTTCCAAGGATGCGAAATTTATTTTGAACGTTATTCACTTCAGAATAACGACCAATGTTATTTCTAGTAAACAATGAGAACATATGATATTTTTTTAATAATTGTAAATTTGTAACTGACTAAGGTATTAAATTGCAATACGTTTTTTTAATTATTTTCATTACAGTTCTCTGGCGTTTCTTATTAAGAATATTCAATCACTGAAACAAATTTGTAAAGAAATGCAACTTTAGGGCATCTCATTTTAGAATCTCTTTACATAGTAAACTGCATAGCTTAGAATGTTGTATTTATAAAATTTTAGTTAGTTCGTACAATCTTGAAATAACTTTACTGAAAATTTTCGCGGTACGCCCGAGAACCTCTCACGGCACACCAGTGTCTCGGGGCATGAGAACCACTGGTTTTTAGGTACTGGTAAACTTTTATCACCACCCTAAGTTCTCAGGAAGAAAAAAATCTTCCAGCAGATGCAGAACTGGAGGGCTGTTTGTACTAATAAAAGAAGATTTTCATCCGTGTCCATGTGTGTGCGCTCGTCCGCGACGCCTGGGAAAATCTACCGCACGTAAAGGTCTTAAAATATGGATTGGGGTAGACGAAGGCAGGTCCGAATGCACCTGAATCTCAGATTTCTCATTTTTTGATAATCAGCCGGATTGGGATTCTGAAACATCCAGGGTTCCAAATCTGAGAACAAAGAAGCTCGGGAAAAGTCCGTTTTTTTTTTCGTCTTTCGAAACTGCACTATCCGCTTTCCTTAATGAAATACAATAAAACAAAAAATAGCCACTTAATCATGGTACTTTTCTGGTTCTTACTGTGTTATTAGTTTTAATAAAATATTTTATTTAACTCTTAAAAAAAAAAAAAAAAAAAAAAAAAAAAAAAAAAATTATATATCCAACGTCGAATTCGTATTTTTTTCCTGTATCTTCTTTACAAGTCTGCATCGGTTCCCTGTTCCAAATACAAAAAATCAAAAATATCCTTTTATTTTTGATACCATTCCGATTTCGACGGTGTTATTTGTTTAAAAAAAAATATTAATGTTTTCAAAAAATGTTTTCCGTGTGCAGATTTCGCCCTTTTCGTTTTCTTTTTCTTTTTTTTTTTTTTTTTTTTTTTTTTTTTTTTTTTTTTTTTTGCAATTTTTAAAAACCTGTATCCACTTATCCAATCAAAATACAAAAATACCCACTTAATCCTGGTACTTTTACTGTTCCAAAGATGTGTTGGGTTTTAAAAAAAAAAAAAAAAAAAAAAAAAAAAAAAAAAAAAAATTCTGGAAGTCATTTCACTTATTCGCCAGATTTTTTCCCCCTGTCATCTATTTTCCCATATATCACTTAGTATGTTGCGCCAAAAACGCATCTTGTAACGTAATCGTATTGATATTTTAAAAAAGAGGGTGGAGGGGTTGTATTATTTAGGCATTCCCAAGAACTTTTGGTTATAAATGAAAGATTAATATATCTAAACGTCAGAAATTAAATCGTAACCACTGTAATGGGGGCCCTTTAGTTCATTTGGATAAATTTTCGCTTAAAAATATGAAATTATACAAATTCGAGGGATACGCTGCCGAAAGCAATGGAGCCCCCAATAGTTTCGTTTGGAAATATTTTTCTGTAAAAACATCAGATTAAAAAAAAAAAAAGGATAATATTTAAGTTTTGTGACATCATATAAACATTTTAGCTATAACGAAAAAGAATTTGACCAACTTTTTTCTGTTACATTGTCAGATTAATTGGAATTTAAATTTTGAAGTTCTTTCAACTTTACGCTACTTTAATGTCAATTCAAAATGAAAGAAAAGTATTTTATTTTCATCTTAATTGTCAATAATAGTTTGGTATGCAGGATACACATTCTGCTAAATGCAACATCACCTTCTCTACGGAAACCCTATGTCTCTGTCAAACTAGAACAACAAGTTATCATTTGAAAACATTTCTATCTGACGATGAAAATTAAGTTGGGGACATTAAAATTAAGCATTGTAACAGAAACCTTACTTGACATGACTTACCTTACGTGAAGTTAAAAGAAAAGAAAAAGAAAGAAAATTTTATTATTTTTAAACTTTTATAACATGTGTAGCGAAAGGGTTTTGCCTAAATTTTAAGGTATTCAAAAAAATATATATATTCGTTTAAATTTTATGTTTAGTAAGAACTATTAAGACTTAAGAAAAATGACTCATTTTCGTGCAGCCGTAAGTAAAGTGCTTCGAATTCTTGTAAGAAAATGCACGTTTTCCTTAAAAATTGATTCGGTTTCATTGACGAATTTTTGCGATTTATCCCTTTTAATTATTTTACTTCTTGGTGTATCCGTGAAAATGAAAGCAATTCACCTTCTGTGATGTGAAACTTTAATCTTATTCTGAGCTGAAAATAAAAGTGAAACGTTCATCTCCTTTAAACAATAATTGTAATATGATAGAAATAATTTTTGTAGTTATGTATTAAGCCCAAAATATTAAATTGTTTAATTGCATGAATTTTTGTATTGCTAACTAGGCTTAGAACCAACAGAGCGAAAAAGTGACCAAGACGGTGTCATTGGCATAGCGCACTAATACTCTACCAACTGAGCTACTCGGACGATATCCAGTCTGGCGCTCCTCACTCTTATGTTGGAAAGGCTGCATCTTCAGTGCAATATGTTTAATTTTTTTTATGGATGAAATTGCCAATATACTTTTAAATGTATCATATTCATTGATGGAAGTTTTGCGTCTTTAATGCTTAGGGTTTGATTAGTATTTTTTAGGGTTTAGCGGAGAACGTCTTTACTGCTAGTTTATTATAACTGTAGTATTCTATGGCAAAAATATAATCCATTGCGCGATATCCCGCGTAAGTTTAAGTAACATTGGCACAAATCTTAGGTGCAAAATTTGAATTCTCCATCAGTACCAACTATTCTTAAAATCAGTAAACCTTTTATTAAAAAAATTTCAAATATTTCTAATAAACTGATAGGTTTTGAAATGATTATAAAAGACAATGTTGCTAGGTAAATATAAAAATCTTTTCAGATGGAAATAAAATAACATTGCCAAATTAACTAAAAAACTATTTGCCGAGGAGAGGATTGACTGAATTCGGAAGTCATGCATAAGACAGCCATCCTAAAATTAGTCTGCCGCGAAAGTTTAACCATGTGTTCGAGTGTGCGCGAGATTTTTTTATGAACTAGTCAAATGTGCTAATGCCAAAACCTTCTTTATCTCATATGCATGTTAATATCTCAAACAGTTGTTACACTTGCTAATTACATGTTATTACTTCAGCACTACACTAAATTTCGTCGGATTAGAGTCGCGTTTTTGAAATGAAGAATGTAAACATGAAATAATTTAAACTAATATTTTTCTCAGAAACTCCTTGCAAGGCAATTTTTAAACATATTAACATAAAAAGTAACCTAGAATTGTAACAATAAAAAGAAATATTCAGATATAAGCTTCCACTAGCTTTTATTCAAAGAGAAGAATTTAAACAGTTTATCCCCCCCCCCCACCCTTTCCCATTTAAATCTCCTTTTTAAGATTAAGATAATAAAAGGGAATAAAAAAAAGTATAAATATTATCTTGCACGGTGTGTTCAGGAGGGCAGGACACCTTAACGAAAAATTCTTATTTATTTATTTGTTTGTTAGTGTATAATTATTTTAAGTCACTTCTGGAAAGAATAAATTTTACTATTTTTTTATGTCATCAGAGATAAAGAAAATTTAATTCATTGAAATCCAGGGCGATGTATTGTCCCCCCTTTCTGCAGAAGCCCATGTTTGTGCGTCATTCAAAAACTTATTTGCAAAATATGTATATATATGTTTTAAATGTTAGTTTTCCCGGTGTCAGTACTCGATTGCGATTTTCTCTGAAAGTTATTTCATCAAATAGGCATCGAAGAAGATTTACTTTCTGGGTGACAGGATCCAATCTGCGTCCTCCAAAGCGACAAGAAATAAAATTATTCAATTCTGCCCTCGTTCCTGTCTTCGCTACGAATTCTAATCCCGGATTCAGTTTTGAAGAATCTTTTATGTTTCCCCCTAAAGTTCTGCTGAAAAAGGACTCTTCTATGTCGATTTATATTGATCACATAGTTAAAAAGAAGTTGCAAGAGATTCAGTTATCGATTAACCTTACATTTATGTTAGTCTAGTCAGAAAATGGGCGAATTAATTTAAGAAAAGTATTTAGGAAAGCAGCGTAGAGAAATCTGTGTCTCCCCGATTCAATAGCCATATTCTTTTATCTTTGTTGAATATCCAGAAAAATGGCTTTAGTGTTGACACACTAGAAAATTTATATTTCTTGGAGGAAATGTCCTCATTGTTAAGTTTATCCCTATCGAAAGAATGTGAAAGAACCTTTGCTATATCATTTACACTAAAGTTCAATCTTTCGTTGAACTTTCGTAGAACATTTTATTTCCTAATAAAAATTTATTATTGGTATCATGTTCCTGGTGGGTATTTATCTCTTGAAGTTATTGCCATTTAGTTATATATGTTAATAAATTTTTCCTGCTTATACCATCTGAGTTTATTTGAAGCATAGCTGCCAACCATTCGTTTTTTCCCTAGTGAAATAAGCAGAATTTGAACAATAAAATTATTTAATGAAATGTTTCTTCTTTCTATGGAGCTATTATTCTAACTTCCTTTATTTAGTAATATTTCTGGTTTTACTTTATTTGAAACCAGAAAGTTGGTAGCTATGTAAATTCCAAAATCTTATCAGTGGGATTGACAGTGCCTTTGTAACATAAGTTATGTACGAATGTGTAAGAACGTGAAATAATAAATTTGTAAGGTCCTTTTTTTAAAATTATTATTGTAAAACATACTAATTGTTGAAAAATATTTTCAGTTGTACTTATTATTTAATTATAGGTTTCTTACCTAAGACTTTTAATCTTTTGAGACCTGAAGCTAAAGTAATACTACAAATACTCATTGCTTTTACACAAACAAAATTACATCAGAGGTGACAGAAAAAGATCTTTTCTGAAATTGATACGTTAGGTGCTGGTAATTTAGGTTAACAAATATACATCTAAAATTACTAGTCCCCTAAGATATCAATTTAATTATCAATAACCTAAATTCACACAATCATAAATTTAACGGCTTTAAGCATGCGAATGAGCTGCAAATCCTCATTTTTTTTTTTTTTTAAGTACTTAAGTTAAATAATGGTGAAAATTAACTTACTTTCTTGACCCACACTGTCTTCAAGGCATTTGAAAGCGCAGAAGAAAATAACATTTATTTTATGAGGAAATCAGCGTATGCCTTTTATTGGTTTTGTTTTAAAGCAATAAACATTCAGCTATATAGAAATAAAGTCAAAATGAAAAAAAAAAAAAAAATCAAACAATTTAATTTTTATGAGTAAAATAATAGAGGTTCACATTTGTGTACCTCGGTTTGAAAAGGTTAGACACAGACAGTTTGTTAATTAAAAGTAGCAATCTCAAAACTTAACAATCTGGTGAATAAAGTTATACGCTTATAACCATAAGGTTCCACTCATTGTACATAAATATAAATATATTTAAGTATTGCGCGGCTGCGCAATACTTATTTATTTCGAGTGTCACTTCTCAATTTTAATTTAACATAGAAAAGCCTATGGAGATCATAACTTTTTCATTTTTTCTTCTCACCTTTTTATCCCTGATGCCACTCATTTTTTATTCTTTACTAATTCTAATGATATTATAAATTTAAAGTGTAAAAACATTTGCCTGACGTCAGGGTCAAAACGAATGGTAAAATGCCTTTGCATATGGGTGAATTATAACCCAGAGAGAAACATGGGCCATTTTTTTTTTTTTTTTTTACATTATTCAAATATTTTTCTTAATATTGGGTGAGTGCAAAAGTTCTACCCGTTTTTTTAGCGAAAACAGAAAGGCGGAGAATACAAAAATTTAAGCACCTATGAATTCACGCATGCACCATCATTATGACCTCTTGCCATCTGTCTGACAATAAGTTAATACCGCGGCGATAAAACTCCTCTGTTTTACAGTCTTCACATCACTGATGGTTCGGTGAGCAAGGGCGTTGTGTAACAATAAAAAAGGTGATAAATCGAAGGTGCAAGGTTGGGGCAATACGCCGGCTGAGGAAAAAGTTCCCAACCAAGGCCCAGTTATTTTTGCCGAGTCCTTAAAGCAACATGAGGGCTCGCTTCATCGCCTTGAAAGAGAACCCCTCTGCGATTGGTGAATGCTAGCCGCTTAGACGCGAGTTTTGCTCACAATTTGTCCAATTGTTGGCAGCAGAGGTCTGCCTTGATCATTTGGTTTGATGCGGAGATCTCATAGTTCGTTATTCCCCTGGCATTAAACCATACACTGAGCAAAACATTTTTGGAATATAGTCCTCCTGTTTAGGTCGATGGAGTACCCTCTGAAACATCGGCACGTGGTCCTTTGATGTTTCACATTATGGTACAGTACCCACTTCTCATCACCCGTTACAATTCGGTTCAAAAAATGTTCCCGTTCCCTACTGTTACAGGAAAGCAAAAAAACACAGGTGCTGATCCTCTCTTATCGTTGCCTTCATGTAAGCTGGTGTGGTACCCACTTATTGAACTTGGTATTGAAGTCAAGCGCATGCATCCGTCTTTTGACTGTTGTTCTGTGTATCGAGAACGTTTCCGCTAATTCCCCGAATGTTAGATGTGGGGGAATTTGCTATCGTTGTGTCCAGATTCTCGTCAGAAACCACTGATAGGCATCCAAAATGGGCATGAGCTTTACAGCTCCTGTCTCCGTACCGGAATTTCCTAAACCAACGGTAGCAGGTGCTATCGTCCACGACATCTTCACTATACACAAGAAAAATTCTGCGGCAAACTCTGGCTGCTGTTATCGGCTTTAACATACTCGTACAGTAAACAATGTCTGACGGGGTTTTGCTTGCTTGCTATGTTGCTTCCCATTCCGCATGAGTTCTTCTGACAAATGTTATGCCTATACATACTCTAGTGCTCCACGTGTTGTTATCAATTTTCCTGTCCTCGAAACATAAGTTGTATCGACTGTATTCCACTTGACATTTACATATGCTCTAAACGGTTAGATCTTTTGCACTCACCCAATAATTCCAAATTTCGCTTTTTTCATTGAGAATCAACGGACATTTTTCATAGAAAATGTAACATTTTTTCTCCATTGTTGCAAAAATTTCAAAAGCCGTAATAATAATTTATTTATTTTTAGTTGAAAGATTTCCACGTGAAATATTAAATTGAACTAGTTTTTTTTTTTTTTCTTTTCAAGAATTAAACAGGTGAATATAGCGTCATAGTGGAAATAAAAAGGATATTTTCAGAATAAGTTTTTGCTTTGGTCAAGTTTATGTTTTAGTAAAAAGTTTAAAATGGATAGCTATTTTTTACGCAGGTAGCGAATTTAGTGAGGAATTACATAAGATTAATATTGACACAATTATTCTAATTGGTAAACATATCATATTAGATGTAAATTTCCAACTGGGCGAAAAATGTCCGGACCAGGATTCGAACCAGGACCTCCCTGGCTGAAGCCGCCAGTGCTCTGCCATCTGAGCTATCCCGGACGATTCTGGTCGAACTTTTTCACCCAGCTAACCTTGAGGATTACAGCATCTGGCCTGAAACCTGGTTCAGCTCAACAGAATAAATCTCAGGTAATGGAACTCCAGAAAACGCTGGATACGAAATTACACTAGATTAATATTGACACAATTATTCTAATTGGTAAACATATCATATTAGATGTAAATTTCCAACTGGGCGAAAAATGTCCGGACCAGGATTCGAACCAGATGCTATAATCCTCAAGGTTAGCTGGGTGAAAAAGTTCGACCAGAATCGTCCGGGATAGCTCAGATGGCAGAGCACTGGCGGCTTCAGCCAGGGAGGTTCCTGGTTCGAATCCTGGTCCGGACATTTTTCGCCCAGTTGGAAATTTACATCTAATATGATATGTTTACCAATTAGAATAATTGTGTCAATATTAATCTAGTGTAATTTCGTATCCAGCGTTTTCTGGAGTTCCATTACCTGAGATTTATTCTGTTGAGCTGAACCAGGTTTCAGACCAGATGCTGTAATCCTCAAGGTTAGCTGGGTGAAAAAGTTCGACCAGAATCGTCCGGGATACCTCAGATGGCAGAGCACTGGCGGCTTCAGCCAGGGATGTCGTGGTTCGAATCCTGGTCCGGACATTTTTCACCCAGTTGGAAATTTACATCTAATAGGAATTACATAACTTAAATTTTAAAGTGTATTTTTTTTTCCGAGATCAGAACTATTTATACCCCAAGTTAAACTTAGGTAATAATTTTCTGATGCGGTTTCATCACCCCTTGGGAGATAATAAGGTAACAAAATTTAAGTAAAACTTTTATTTTTTATTTTTTTACTGTATCACAGCTATAATATTGTTAAATATTATCAGTAAGAATTCAACACAATTTATTTTTGCATTCTTAGCGTTCCTGAGTGGGAAATAGGCTATCTAAATTTAAGTGAAGTTAATTTTTTATGGTTTGATTATAGATTTTTTATGTTCAGATTGGAAGTTTTTGTCCAAACTACAGCAACCTGCATTACTATAATGGTGAAATATTTTGAATTATACATTGGTAAACTGCATCACACGTTGTGATGCAATACCGCATACATCAAACTCTGATGATGGTACCCTCTATTAATTTTGAAATGAGTTCGTTTGAATTTAGTAGTTATTAAAAAACTTGACATATTAAACAAAAACATAATTTGAAGAATAAATAAAAAAAAAAAAAAATCCTACATTGTTTAAGCCCGAGAAGGGACAGATAATACAGTAAACTCCCGACTATCCGGCCTAATGTGGCGGAAGGGTAAGCCGGATAGGACGTAGTTCTACAAATATTTACTAACTTCGTGCTCCCCCCCCTCCCCGCCATTATATTAAAAACACATGTTATACACATATTAAGATAAATTTTATGTATACGGTACATACAGTTTCAAAATAAGCAAAACATTAACATAAAACGCAATCCTATTTCGTAAAAAAATGAGTAAATCTTATTTTACTGTTTATTAATAAATGATTGCACAAATATGAAAAGTTATGCATAAGATAAGAGTCAAAAGTTACAGTTTTTAGTTTAAGTCCTTAATAGAGGACTCCTTCTCCCTGTCAGCCCTCTTCCGCAACGCTATGTCCCTCCATTTAGGCAAGTAGATGATATCAGTTGACGTCGATTCCTGCTGACTAATGTACTACAATCGTCTTAAACCCTTACGAATGTGGGAGGAGATTTTTCCTACAATCCTTTTAATCTTCTGATATTTATCCCTCTGTCAACACTTTTACAATATCGTTTTCAATTAATTCATTGACTTCGTCATTTGCCCTCCATTCTGTATGTCTTCTGCATTGACATCTTCAGAGCCCGGTATATTTTTCAGCAATGGAATAAGCTTATCTTTCTCATCTCCCATTGCAGTTTCCCACACGGGTTTATGTCTACATTTTTAGTGCAAAAGAATGTTCCAAGACCTTACAGTTACTATGTGTGGAATTTTTTCCCATGCTTTTGACACCCACCTGGACGGGAACCTGCTTGCCTTGGCCGCTTGCAACATTCTTCCATTTTTTTAATAGGCCGGATAGTACGGGAGTTTACTGTATTTCATTCAATTAGTTCAACATTTAATGTTAAATTTTTGTAACAAATTAGTTAAGCCAATTGAAGATTAAAAAATAAAAATAAAATTCATACAATATGATACTTAAACACCCTAAAAAATTAGATTCCGTTCAAATGAAATCGAAATAAATCTTACTTTTTTTCAGTTTTGTATTTTGCATGCATCTTATCATTTTATGTACAATTGTCATAAACATAATACACAGTCTGCAATACAAATATTTTCAATTAAAAATGGAAAAAGTCTTAAATTATTTCGATTTCATTTGAACGGAATCTAATTTTTTAGGGTGTTTTAAGTATCGTATTTTATGGAAGAAACGCCGCATCCATCGGAACGCTACTTTTGTCGACAACGTCACATTGAGATAACTTTAATAAAAGTTTTCTGAGCAGTGTAGGATGCCTCGTTTTTAATATCTTAAGATGTCTGAAGTTTTATTTAAAACATTTAAATCCGATTTTAAATATTTTTATCAATTTTTAAATTAAGGAAACCCATTTGGTATTTAAAAAACACCGTAAACGCCTCACATGGCGTAAACGCCGCACTTAGAAAAAAGTTAACTTTTAAACTCGTACACGCCGCGGCGTTTCTTCCATAAAATACGGTATCATATTGTATGGATTATATTTTTATTTTTGAATCTTCAATTGGCTTAACTAATTTGTTACAAAAATTTAACATTAAATGTTGAACTAATTGAATGAAATATCTTAATATCTGTCACTTCTCGGGCTTAAACAATGTAGGAAATAAATTTCTTTTTTTTTAATTTGTTCTTCAAATTATGTTTTTGTTTAATGTATACAGGGTGCAATATGTTATCTAACACCGACATTTAATTTCAAAACCGTTGGTCGTAGACATATAGTTCCAATTACAAAAACGTTTCAAATGAGGTAAATATTCCTATTGTGACATTATTTAAAGTAAAAAATCAATTTTATAAAAATTACGAAAACTAACTTTTTATACGGTCCCCTAGTCCCTATTGAAATATTTAGTAAAAGTTTACACATATCACAACAGATATAACACAAAAAGTTTGAAATCTGTACTACAAAAATTGACAGAGTTATTAAATTTCGAAGTTTGAGATTTTTGCACATAATTTTGTCTTTCATTGAGGGATAAGTTAAAAGATGAATTAAAGTAATTCGAGATCAAAATCAGAGTACAATGTCCTTTTAACGGCGAAACCACCTTTAGCTGGTATCGCCAAATCGGGGAATCACCAAATAGGGTTATTCCATCTAAACATTTTAGTTAACTTTTATGGGTCGAACAACATTTAAACGTACCAACGATACCGGCTAAAGGTGGTTTCGCCGTAAACAGGACATTGCACCCTGATTTTGATCTCGAATTACTTTAATTCATCTTTTAATTGATCCCTCAATGAAAGACAAAATCATCTGCAAAAATCTCAAACTTTGAAATTTAATAACTCTGTCAATTTTTGTAGTACAGATGTCTAACTTTTTGTGTTATAACTGTTATGATATGTGTAAACTTTTACTAAATATAACTATAAGGACTGGGGGACCGTATAAAAAGTTAGTTTTCGTAATTTTTATCAAATTGATTTTTTACTTTAAATAATGCCACAACATGAATATTTACCTCATTTGAAACGTTTTTGTAATTGGAACTATATGTCCACGACCAACGGTTGAGAAATTAAATTTCGGCAATAGATAACATATTGCACCCTGTATATAAATAAGTGAGAACACGTGGTCAATTTTATCAACTCTTATGTTGATCAGATAGGTTTAAAAGAATTTTCGAATTTCCTCCCAATCACCCTATTGGGTGATCATTTGGATTACTAAAAACTGAGTTGTATAAAAATGTAAATTTCATAACTTTTACGAAAATAACTATTTTTGACGTAAATCGCTTTGATATGACCCATCATTTGAAATATTTTGAAATTGGAAGTGTACCTCTGCAACTAACCTATCAGGAATTAGCTATTGGTCAGCGATAAGAGGGGGCATCCCTTATATTAATGTAATAAAAAATAACTACTTTTATAGATTTATAAAACAATAGGAATGATAAGATTTTTAAAAACTGAATTCATTTCAGAAATGTATGCTGTACATCTCTTTTTTTAAGGAGGCGATTTGATACATTTATTTTTTTTTTTAATCCTTAGTTGGAAGCAGATCTTTATTTTTCCCAATTAAGGGAGACCTTTGTACCTAGGACCACTTTTTGTTTAATGGAAAAAAAAAAACAAACAACTACTAACTACTTTTAAAATTGTTGAACTGATGTGCACGCATGCTTATGTGTTTACTTCTTATTGGAAATAGCGTACTTACTTAGCGAACATACTTAAAATTCTAAATTATGCCAATAAGAATCGTTTTCCTGAAACAATACTAATAATTCTTAGTACAACATCATCAATGTAACTAGGGCTATTTCCTGAAATTTTGAGTTTTCACTGTATAATACACAAGAAACATGCGTTAAAATTTTTATAAAACAATCATCATCAGACAACACTGATTCAAAAATCCACTTGTTTAAAATATATTTAAAACGTCATCTATTTTTTTTGCTAGCGTGGGAAAATTATAAATCTCAAATTAACATATCACTAATCCACCACTTTTGGAACTATTTAAATTCCAAATATTTTCCAAAACTGCAGCATGCAAGCTTTATATATAAAATGATTTCTGTTTTTTGATGAGTTATTCTACCTAATTACAATTTAAAGAACTTCTTCAAAAATATTATTATAAAGTATTATCACAGTTTGTAAAGCTTATTCCAAAAGTAAGCTGCAGTCTCTAACGTTCTGAATCCCGTACGACTTTTTTATTCATGCAATTTGTAAAGGATATTTAAGTGCTTCAAAAAGATTAAAGATCATAATTGTTATATATTTGTAATCAGATACATTTTCTGTTACTAATACTAGGGGATCGAACCAGGGCTTCACGTATTACAGAACGTAAAGAGAAAACCATTGTTTTTCACCTCATAGCTGTAATAGATTTTTTACATTTAATATATTTTTTTTAGATTGTCCATTAACAACACCGAAAAGTATTTTTATAAGAAAAATATCAATAGTGTATTCAAATAAAGTTTTAAAATTTAGTAAAAGCTATACTTTTGTATTAGCCATATGTCACGATCAGCCGAAGAAATTGTCAAAGATTTCGGTACTTACAGCTGCCTTTTTAACTAGCTTTTTTTGCTCGTAGTTTGATTTCATGTGTGTTAAGTTTGTGTTTTATTTATATTATTTTATTTATTTATTGATGAAGTTTTAATTTCGCTATTGAATATTAGGCAGAAACAAATGCTGAATCATTTATATTGTTTTGAGTTCAAACAGGTCTTTCGTAATCGGGCTACACACATTAGAGATAGATTTTATAAAAAAAATATGTTAAAAGACATATAAAATCAGTAAATTGAGATGCAGTTTTGAAACAAATTGCATTTGAAAGAACTTTTTCCCACTATTCGACAGTGGAAAAATCGAATAGAAGTTAAAATAAAGCTGGAGTAAAAGCAAAGTTTAATGTTCAATTCTTGCCACCGTCAATATAACGTCACCGTTACTCACGGACATGTTTTTTTTTTCTTTATAGTATAGATATTGATAATTAAACATTTAATAGTTAAACTCATATTAGCAACATCCATTTTAGAAACAACATCCTCACATGGAAAGGTGATATATTTGACACTTCAGAAAACGTTTAGCACTTCAGAAAGCAACTAAAACTAGCTTTTGTAGTCAAAAGAAAACATTTTATTTTATTTTTGTAAAATAACGAAAGAATTCAGCTACAAAATTTTACTTTTGTGCATGCAAAACATTTTCCACTTTTAGGTTCTCGCAAGTTCTTTCTTCTGAAATTCTAAACGGCTACAATAACAACTGTTGTTGTCTTGTCACTCACCCAACTAAATAATAAAACATAATCTAAATACTGCGATGATTGTATTTTTTAACTTTTGATAACTGATTTTTATGTATTTTCTTGTGCCAAGTTTGAAAATGACCTTCATTTTTAACCATCACGTCAGGATTTTTCGCAAATAGTTATTTTCAAAAAGTAAAAAAATAGCGAAAATCTAATCTAATATATAAAAATGAAAATTTGTCTGTTTGTCTGTCTCTCTCTGTCTGTAATGCTATACAAATCCACAGTTTGGAAGACTGAAATTTGAAATGTTACGTACATGTGTATTAAAACACGTCCGAGGCAACTAAAGTAATCCGGAATCGGAATAACTTATAGTTAATTTTTAATAATAAAAAACCACAAATTTAACAGCAATTTCCAATCAAATTTAAACATTTTTCGTTATAGCTGT
Organism: Maratus speciosus; assembly: GCA_963932465.1. Taxonomy (NCBI): domain Eukaryota; kingdom Metazoa; phylum Arthropoda; class Arachnida; order Araneae; family Salticidae; genus Maratus; species Maratus speciosus. The sequence continues at coordinate 513,436,462 of OZ010789.1, read as the reverse complement.
TGCCAACAATTAAAAATCCACAATAAAATTCTTACCACAACAATTACTTTTCTATTGCAAGATTTCTACGTAAGAAAAGGCAATAAATGATTTGACGAATAAAAAAAAAAAAAAAAAAAAAAAAGGAATATTACATCATAACTTTTCTACTGCAAGATGTCCACGTGAAAAATGAAAATAAAATGAATAGTTTCACGAATTAAAAACTGAAGTGAATGAATGTTACGTCATAATCTTTCTGTTTTATGATTTCCATGTGAAAATTTATAATTATTTAATCAATTTAACGAATTTAAAAAATGGAATATTACGTCATATTGGAAATGTAAAGGACGTGGTAAATATATAACGTCATATACTTGCGAAAAAATGTATTGAAGCAGGATTAAAACTCGATTATGGAAATAGTGGCGTATTTTAACATTATTGCTCCAATGATGAATGGAAATAAGTTCATTTATACCTGTAATATTTTGAGTCTGTTTTATAAATTTATACATTTTTATTTTGGGTTTTCGTTAGATTCATGTGTACAACACTTCGACCATTTTTTTTTATATGTTAAATTTTGCAATTGGTTTTTCAAAACAAACATTCCTTAAATTCCGGGCAACGCCGGGTACTTTAGTACTACTATAAAATATGTGTAGTAAGTTGTTTTCATAAGAATTCATTCAATTTTTTGGATTATACTGGGGGATTCTTACAGGTAAACAGTTCAGGGGTCTGATGAGGGGGATGGGGGCATTCATTGACCCTGTGGAGATATGTAGTGTTCCACAAACAATTGGGGAACCACCTTAGACGTAATCGGCCTTTATGAGATTGTACAGGTGATTTCATTTAATGGCTGACGATGATAGCGGACGCTGAATGTTACACCGAGATAAACCTCAGTAGAGAATATTAAAAGAAAAGCGCGAGGCAGAGCATGAGAGGTCCAAAGAAACTTCCATACATAAAATAAAATGGTAAGGATTTGAGGACACAGTATTTTACATGTTTAGCTGTAAAAATGCATAGTATAAGCCAAAAAATGAATACATTGTTGTGAAAAAAAGTCTATTTTATAGTATCAATTTTTTGCAATATTTTGACTTTTTAAAAATTTAAAAATTTGCTATTTCTGAAAAATCCTGACGTTGATGGTAAAAAATGAAGATCATTTTTTCGGATTTAACGCTGCAAAATACATAAAACTCAATTATCAAAAGCTAAAAAACACAACCATCGCAGGTTTGTGTATTTTATATCATATTTTCTATTTTTTTACTTTTTAACTTTGAAATTTACAAGTTTCGAAATTCCTGCCGTGATTAGAGATGTGAATTTTCTGGAAATTTTGAAGAGACGGAAAAAAAAACCGATTTTTTTCCAGTTTTTTTCTGGAAATTTTGGAAAAAAGGATTTCTCACAAATGTCTCTCAAAAATAAGTTTTATTTTCTTAAAAAATATAAAATAATAAACTTTTTAAATATTTATACACAGTAAAACAAAAATCCTTTACATGAATATATTAATAACAAAAAGACCTTAAGTTTCAATCAATATTACTGCATTTTGAAAGCAATTTTAAACTGCATTGTACATCTACATAGTACTGGTTTTCAAATATACAGGGTGTCCATGTATAACCTGACCGACCTTTATTTTCGCATCGTTGGTCCTAGATGCATATCTCCAATTACAAAAATGGTCAAAATTAGATGCAGGGATAAGATAAGAAAAAGTTTGAAGCGAAAAAACAATTTAGTGAAGAATTACAGAATCTAAATTTTTATACGGTCCCCCGGTCCTATAAGTTATATTTAGTAAAATTTCCCTGTTACACTGGCAAGTAAGGCAAAAAAAGTCCCGTTATTCTACGATTAAAATTGACCGAGTAATAGCTGTTTAAAGTTGGAATATATTTTTTGCTGCATATTAGGATTCATTCACAAATTTAGTAGAAATATAATTTCGTCAAATATATTAAAGAAATGGTTGAGAGTAGAATTAGCATTGCAATATAAACTTGAAATCTTTAATCATTCTGACATATTACTGCAAAATGTACAATTTGTACTGAACGTTATAAGAGGATAAAAATAACAGATTTTTTGTTAAATAAAAGGATGAAAAACAACAGCCTCAATTCTTTACAAAATGATACATATTTTTAAATGCTGTTAGATTACACTGTCTTTCAGATTTTGGGATGTGGCATGTTTTTTAGCTTTTGAAAACTGATTCTTATGTATTTTTTAGCACTGAATCCGAAAATGGCCTTCATTTTAAACCATCACGTCAGGAATTTTCTCAAATCGCAAATTTCAAAGTTAAAAAATCATAAGTTAAAATTGATCCCTCCTTCCATCCCAACTCATCGGACCCCCGAACTGTTTAGTTGTAAGAAACCCAGTATAAGCCAAAAAATGTAATAAATTATTGAAGTAAATAAAATTAAACTGAATAAAAAAATCTTACATCTATTTTATAGTATCAGATTTTTCGCTATTTTTTAACCTTGAAATTTATGATTTGCGAAAAATCTTGACATGATGGTTAAAATTGAAGGTAATTTTTTGATTCAGCGTTAAAAAATACATAAAATGTAATTATAAAAGTTAAAAAACACAACCATCGCAGGTTTATGTTATCGAATCTAAAACAGTTTCTTAAACTTCTTGACGGTAATCTGATTTTTTTTTTTTTGTGTGTGTGTTATCCTCTAATATAAGTATGTATAAGATGGTAAGAGTCGAAAATCATAATAATATTGCATTGTCATCGGATTTAAGCCAGTATGTAAAATTTAACTTCGATCGGACATTTGAAAGTAAGTTAAAGTTCGAGTACAAATTTTAAACTGGAAAGACGATTATTGCAAGTTAAATAAAACTTTATGAAAATAACATAATTTTAGTTAAAAGAAATCATAGCCTCAAATCCTTACAAAATAAAACATATGTTAAAATACAATTATTTTAACTAATCTTAAACTTAACTTATAAAAGTTAATCGTAATATTTGTACGATTTCTTTCAAAGCGCAGATACCTTGAAATAAGTTTAAGTACTTTATACAAGACCCCTGAAAGCATGGTCGAAATCATTTGTTTTGATATGCAAAAAAGTGGTATAAGTCATGCATTTCAAAGTTTCATATATAACTCGGTCAATTTTAATGTTAGATGAATGAGCCTTTTTTTTTTTTTTTTTTTTTTTTTTTTTTTGTCTTACTTGATAGTGTCACAGTATTTTTTTTTTAGTAAATATCACTTATAGGACCGAGGGACCCTATAAAAATTTAAATTAAAAAATTTTTTAATAAATGTTTTTCTTGACCCAAATCGCTTTAAAAATAATTCTTTACCTTATTTAAACCATTTTTGTAATTGGAAGTATGCATCTAAGACCAACGGTTGCGAAAATAAAGGTCGGTCAGGTTATACGTGGGCACACTGTATAAATGATGCCAGTTTAAAAGAAACAAATTATAGTAGTACTGGCATTATTATAAATATTATCATTTTCAAATCGTTCATTGTTTAAAAATTGGTATTATTTTACAATATTATATATTTTCCCCTTACAATTCTAATTTTTCATTTCCTGTGGTTGTAGGTCTGGTACAGCTTTCCAGTCTAAACCCAAACTATGTTTTAGTTTAAGTTTTAAATTCTTAATATTGAAAGTAGTCGTTTTTTTTTTAAATGAAAGTTTTAAAACAGGTGGATTTTTCCATATGTTTAAAAGTTATTTTTAACAAAAGTTTTCACAGAAATTTGCTTACATTTTCTTTGCAAAGTTTATTTGTATAAATTTATATTTTTTAAAAATACAGTTAGACAACTCTAAGAATCTATATTTCAGGAAAAGAAAGAAAATAAATAATTTTAACTGCATGTTATTATGAAAAGAATTTTTTCTAACAATAGTGAAAAACTACAGCTATGCGAATAAAAATAAATGTATGTTTCAAATTTTACATTAAATTTTCCACTTTGCCATTTTCATTAATTGGTCTATTATTGAAATAATTTTGCACACGAATTTCCGTTTTTAACAAGAGAAGTTGTATTAAATTATCTTACCAGGGATTTGCTTGGATTTTTTTTTTTTTTTTTTCACACGATCCTTTTTTTTTTTTGCGAAATTGTGAACTTTTGTATATATTTGTAAAAAATTTAATCAGAATTTTGCGAATCATTATATTTAAGTTCTTATTATCTTAAGTTCTTATCTATTTAGACATCTCTCCTTTGTACATATACACAGCCAGATAATGGATTCATTAGTGATTTCAGCTATTATGCAACAGGATTTTTTTTTTTTTTTTTTTTTTTCAAATTCTTAAAATCATTACATTTGTGAAGGATTGAATTTGGAGATTGAAAATTTTTCTGAAATGTCAATTTTTAAGAGAGAGAATTTTGTTAAGTGTCATATTTTTTAAGGTGAAAAAAATGTGAAGGATCCTTTTAGGGACTCAAGTTCTTTCTAAACAGATCCCTGCTTACAGATACGCTTTCCCATGTTAATGTTTTCATGTGGAACACTAAGCATGAAAACAATGTAAATAAATGTATCAAAATGTAGCATTAAATGTTGATTATGTTATTTTATAAATAAAATTTCAATTTTTCCAATTTTGAAAAATTAAAAAATAGGCCTTCGAGGGAAAAAAAACTGAACCCCCCCCCCCCCCCCAAAAAAAAAAAAAAAAAAATTCTGGGGTTTTTTTCCGAGCATTCCCATCTCTAGACGTGATAGCTAAAAATGAAGACCATTTTAGGATTTCGCGCTACAAACACATTAAGAATAAATTTAGAAAAAGCTAAAAAAAACATGATACAACTTTAATTTTGCAGGCTAGTGATATTAGTTAAATGAAGGCTATTGGCCCTATAAAAGAAAACGCTGCACAGTTCTCCCCTACAGTATTTTTAAACAATTTCTTTATCATGTCTACTTTTCTATTTCTCTCTCTTTTTTGATATTGCTTATCGTATTTGATATAAGCTTAGCAAATTCTCGCCGTCGCAGAGGACTTTCTGTTTCTTTCTTTAAAAACGTAATTTTTTTTTTCATCTCGTATGTTTTTTTTTCTCTCTCTCTCAACTGCATTGAAAAGCGGATCTAATTCCCTGAGCAATCTTATGAATAGAAGTCCGATGTAGAAAAGTCTCATGAAATAAAAATAATTTGACACACTGGGATTCATACATTGCTTTGACATGAGGAATTTTATTTCAAGATTGAATTTTTGCTGACTCGGGTTCTCATTTACGTCAACCGAACGCCCTTACTATGAAGCTATTTTATTTATGTTGATCAGATGGGTTTAATAGAACTTTTGAAGTTCTTTCCATACGATTCTTTTGGGGTGCAGAGGAGAGGGATGGAGGCGCAGAGTGCGGGCTGCAGGTCTGAACAGAGAAAACGGTGTTCACAGACACACACACTTGATATTCGATATTTCTTAAAAGTATTTGTAAATTAGTTTCTTTTTCCGAATTTTTTGACTGGGGGAATTGTAGCGATCAAGAAACTCATATGTTACTTTAATGCAGTGGGTAGAGTAATCCAAAAATTATAGGATGGACTCGTAGTTTCCGAGAAAAAGGTGCGTCATTTCACATTTGTTGTTGCCCTCTCAAGTGTTTCAAGTTTTATCTAGAGTGAGATATGGGTTAAAAAAGAAGATTTATTTTGATTTTGATTTTATTTGTATGTCTTGTAATTAATTGTTTTCTGGATAATAAGGCAAAAATAAATTAAAAAATAAACATAACTAATTTGATCACTTATGTGGTAAACATTTTTCTTATCATGCCTTAATTTATTAAAAAATTAAGAATAATTCCAAAACTTTTCATATCATTCCAGCAAATGCAAGTTGAAAAACGTGTAAACTGAAGAAAGATCATAACCCATGTTACATCCATATATTACATCAGGCGTTTTAAACTTTTACGCGGACCGGGCCACAAATGATTCTGTGAATTATGTGACGGGTTACATCACCCATGTCATATGAAAATTTCTAATCAAATAAATACAGAGGCTGTTTGCCAATTTTTTAGATGAATTTGTGCATAGAGAAGTTATTTTTCACAGCTAATCTGTTTTTGACAGTATAAAGTCTCGTCCAGCAGCAGCAACTGAAGTGTTTGTTGCAAAATGGCGCTTTTAAAGAACCGATGGATGGAAGGCTATATTTCTGCCCTTTTCGTAAAGAATTATTCGTATTCGATTATTAAAAACAGCTGTGAAAGGCGTAGTTTTCCTATATCTAAAGCCACAATAGGTAATATTGCCAATAAGACAGTGAAAAAACGTGAATGTCCGGCACCAAGTGGAAAAATTCTTCCAAATTATGTGCCCAAGAACAATAAGGAATTCTTCGAATATTGCAAAGGTAAGATCTTTTAAAGTAAAAGAAAATCCTCCAAGTCAAAGGACTGTACTAAATCTTTAAAATGCTCAGTGTCAACTGTTAACCAAATCATTAACGCTGAATAGAATTTTAAAAAGGCCAAAACACACAATGTTCATCGTCTTTCTCCATGACATATCGCCTAACGTAGGACACGATGCATAATTCTTTGTGAGAAGCATTTACCGGAGAAAAAATGAGAAAACGTTGTTACAATAGATGGAGCTTGGGTCTATTTAAAGGATTTTAATAAAAATATATCCATTTATTATCATCAAACAGGAGATTTTTTTTAACATGGTTCAATGCATCTAAAGAAAATTTTAGCAAAGGATTTATGATTGTTGCTGGTTTTTCACATAACGGTAAATAAAAAATATAACCCCACAACTTTCAACCCCACATACTATCAGAGACATATTTTACTCCCAATCTTAAAACATGAAATACCATTTCTTTATTCCCAGTGATATCAATCTGTTGAACTGCATCAAGATAAAGCGGCCAGTCACATATCACAATCCGCTGTTAATTTCCTGGAAAAAAAAAATTGAACGAGAAACTGGTATCAGGGATATACCGTTCACTGATATACGTGCTAAATACCTAATGTATCACCCATGGATTTTTGCGCTTCTAACAAGTGCGTTATCCAAACGTCGACCTACAGCCCTTCATGAACTTTGAAAAGATATTCAAGAGGGTTGAGCCAAAATGCCTCTTCCAAAACTACGAAAGGCATTATTATGGTGGAAATTATAGTGTAGAATGGTAGTTCAGAACAAAAGTTACCAAATTGATCATTTAAAATACAATATTTTATATAAAATAGTTTTGTAAGTACCATGGAAATCGTCTAAAAAATGTGCGAACACGACCTCTGTAATATGTTACTTAAATGCATTTATAAATAAACATTTTATCATTTTTTTTTAATTAAATTTTTCTTTTGTTTGTTTGTTGGATAAATATTTTACTATAGAATAATTTGTGTGGAAGAACTACGCTGGTTTGAAACCCCTGTTTTAGACGATTAAAAGTATTTAGTGACTTTTCTGCTAAATGAACATCGTTGAATTTGTAGGGAGTTTTCTCTTTGCAATTACACGCTTTTCATTTCTCTGAGGAAAGTTTACTATAGAATAATTCAATTGTTGTGAAAGCTGGGCTAGCCGTTAGTTTAAGAAAACCCCAATTTCAGATGATCACAAGCAATTTGTGACTTTTCTGCAACTTCGCATGCATCTTTGTATTTGATATTGTTTATTTTTTCCATCCCGTATCGTTTATTTTTACAGTATTTATTGTTAGATAAAAAGAAATGTGCGTTTTAAGATGATCCAGATGTTTTGTCAGCTTAAAAAAAAGTTTTAAAGATTACTTTTTTTTTCCTCAGTCAAAGGGGAAAAAAATCTTTGAACACGCACTAAGTAAAGAAAAATAATTCGATTTGTACCTGGCAACAATTTTTCGACTTTTCGATACAGCTTTGAGAATTTAAATCCTAAAGTCAATTTCGAAAGTTTGTGTTATTTTATTGAATTCCTTTTTGTTGTTCTACAAAATATTGTGATAGAATGAATGTAATGTTGCAAACTGTGGTGACGTTTCAAAAAGATTACCAGAAATATATTAAATGTCTGAGAAAATTCTATATCAGACGCTGAGCTTTAATCCATATTTGAGGGTTCAAAGTTTTTTTAATCCTTCCCGAGGTTTATAATTTCAAGTCATAAAATTATGTCATTTGTGCTAAATAATTTTTATTTATTTTTTATTATTCATTGCAAACATTGATTCTGAGTTCACTTCACAAAGCAACTCAATTTTATTCTCAACTGTCTTCAATTTATTTATGTTGCATCGAGCCCTACATCCAATCGGATTTTACCCGGGCACTACTACAATATAGTAGACCCGCAGTCCGGGTCTTGTTATATTTGGTTGTGTTGGCGTTGGTTCTTTTCGTTAAAGGCCGGATCGCTCGACTCTATTTCTTTCAAATTCAGGTAGCTTTTGGGTTAGGTTTCGACTCTTTCGGATCGAATTCAAATTAAACCGATTTTTCAAAAGAAAGCCCAGGAAAAAAAACAACAAAAAACATATACATTTGAATATAAATGAGTCAGCGTGTTCATTTTTCTATACAAAAGATTAAAGTGATATTAAAGGTATACTTGACTAATTTCATTGAAGTATGGCGTTTTTTTTTTTCAAGATTTCGGACTATCTTTCGGGCCGACGAAAATTATTTTGTCGACTTCATTTTTAGTTACGTGTTGACTAACCGACTCGCGCAGGTTTCTAATTCCTACTTTGAATCTGATAAAATCATTTCTGATCCTTTTGTAACACCTACAAACAATCTAAATACAATCTTCATTTGAATGAGAAAAGTTCTTGTTTAAAAATTATTTAATCCGCTGCTTTTAAAAGTCCATTTTAAACAAAGACATTTTAATGGTGGCTTAAAAAGAGAATTGACTGGTTTGTGCTTTTTACCTTTTTCTCCCCCTTTTTTGTGAATAAAGTGGTGTAACAAAAGCTTTTTAATTTTTAATAAAAGATAAGTAGTCATTCGCAACATTTCCAAACATCTTATTAAAATTTTATCAGGTGTTTTTTTTTTTTTTTTTTTTTTCAAATTTGAAGGAAAAAGTCTTATAGAAGTACATTGTAAAGGATTAATTTTTCATTAATTATTTAAAGTGTTTTGTGAAGCGGCAAGAATAGTTTAAATTTAATGTCAAAAATATTAGAATTCTGTTTTATATCTATTTCCGTTCTATGATTTCATTAGTGGTTTTGATTAAAAATGAATTAAGCTTTTAACATAATTAAGAATTACTTTTAAGGCTAAAAATCGCTGCATTTGGTTCGCGAATGCAATTTCCCGTTTTTGCAATATTTTTTGAAGTAAGAAAAAATATGCTAACTCAAATATGACCCTTATCGCCAGATTCGATCTCAAAATAGGGTAAAAATAAGCTGCATATACACGTGGTTATGTGGTACACTTTTAAAAGCACATTCTAATAGCAAAAAAATAATATTTGCATCATACAATTGACAAAACAGTAGTTGCAGATTGTAGGTATGATCCTTTTATTATATACTATCTGCTTATTAGCTCCCGGTATGCTATTTCTTTCTCCCAGAAATTAAAGTGTCGTCTCCAAAAAATAACGTTCTGTTGTATAAGCCAGCCGTGTAAAGCAAAGCAGATGTATCATTGTACGGAATAATCATCACACATTTTCAATTTTTATACCGTCGCGTCGTATTGGGGAAAAAAGTACTTTTGAATGCAATTTGTTTGAAAACTGCATCTCAATTTATTTTTGAAACATTAATTTATTTTTGTAGTTTTTAGCGAAATTTGTTTAATTTTGACAACTCAAATACTCCATTTCTGTAGAAAGTAAAGGAAAAATAGTTGAAAAACAGCAATTATACATTTTTGTTGCCATTTTTCCATAAAAAACTGAAAAAAAAACGTAATTAAAATATGTGCTATTTTGAAAAAATATAAATGAATGATTTCTGATAAAACATAGAACTACTATAAACTAAATTTAATTTTAAGTATCTATATTAATATTGCAAACAAATGAAGGCATGTGAATCATTAGATAGCCGATTTTTTTGTCGAGTTTCTTGCTGATTTCTTTTTGCTGGATTTGTGTATTATTCTGAGATAGTGACGTGCTATGCATACTTTATTATAAATGTTGTTTATGACTAGATCGTAAATGAGGAATTCTTCAGCGGATGCGGATGACGTCGTTTTATGTAAAATAAAATCACGTGTAAGTCTAAAACTGAACTACAGTAGAGTCCCGTTTATTCGAGTACCACTTAACCGAGTTATTTTCGTTTGATGGACTGATGGCTTATATTATTATGAAACAGCCATTATAAATGAAGTGTTAAGTTAAGATGAAAGAGCAGTCGTAAAAGTTAGAACTCGGATTTTTTACGGCTGCTCTTTCATCTTCACCTAGCACTTCATGTATAATGGCTGTTTCATAATAATGGAAGCCATCAATGCATCAGAAGAAAATGTTCCATTCCAAAGGTATAAGTTCTAGAGATGGGAAATATAGTTACTTTTGGTTGACAGGTTACATCGTTGCACACTTGTACAGGTAACAGGTTCCAACAACCTGTTATTTTTATAACATGTAACTAATAGCTGTGTATGCGGTCAACGGATGTTTTAATTAAAAGGCATTTTAAACAAAATGTTTGGAATAATTTTTTGACATAATTTTAAGTGCTGTTTTCTATTGAGATGAATCAAAATTAGTTTGTGATTAAAAACTTAATTTTTGCAAGACAAAAACTTACCTAGTTATGATACTTTGAATTTCATGCATTTTTAGCGTTTTCTGACACTAAAAACGTGTTTTTCCATTTACAGTGATTAAAACATTGAAAATTCATAAAATTCTAAGTATCATAATTCAGTAAGTTTTGACCATAAAAGAATAAATTTTTGCTGTTTTATTTGTTAGAACATGGGAAAAACATTTTCTAAATGAAACTTATAGGACAAAGGCATTGTATAAAATTTGTAATTTCTTATCTATTTAAAAAGTAATCATTGTAATGCAAATCGATTTTTATGTGATGCAGAACAAAATTTGAAACATTTTTGCAATTGGAACTATACCTTTAAAACTAACGGCTTAGAAATTAGTTATTGCGGTAAACGATAAGAGATACCCTGTGTAATTAACACAGTTTTAACAACACGATTTCTAATCCCCCCCCCCCCAAAAAAAAGAGAATCATGCATACAGCATAGATTATGAAGCACTTTCCAACAAATTCAGAATACCATAACAAAACATCACAATTGACAAAGGTGGAAGATGACGTCTTTAATGAACAATTCAGAAAACGCATTAGTCTAAGAGCTGTTAAACATTTTAGGGAAGGTATTTGAGGCACCCTGAAAATTTGTGCAACACTTCTTTTGTAATGGCTGAATACAAAATCGAATGTCTGGCTGAAGGATCGTGGCCCAAAAACTGTGCCAGACACGTGTCAAGTGCCATTTTTTGACTACCCAAAAAAAAGGTATTTGAGGCACGCTGAAATTGAGACAGAATAATATTTATACTTAGAAAAAAATATTTTGAAAACGACAGACACTTTAGTCGGCCCAAAAACTGTGCCAGACACGTGTCAAGTGCCATTTTTTGACTACCCCAAAAAGGTATTTGAGGCATGCTGAGATTGAGGCAGAATAGTATTTATGCTTAGAAAAAAATATTTTGAAAATGACAGACACTTTAGTCGGCACAAAAACTGTGCCAGACATTCGATTTTGTATTCAGGTATTACAAAAGAAGTGTTGCATAAATTTTCAGGGTGCCTCAAATACCTTCTCAAAAATGTTCAACAGCTCTCCTACTAATAATGCATTTGAAAACACGATTTCTGCCATTACCACGAATAGTCATTAAAATATACGATTTTTTTTTTTTTTGGCAGCCCTGTATATGATCTACAGATACGTATGCATACTACATAGTATGCAAAAAGTTAGTCCGTTAAACGCATAATACATTTTGAAATTTCCGCTCAGCAATTTCAACCAATAAACCAATGTTGTTGAGAACTGTTGTTCGACCTTGTATATGATCTGGAAAACGCTCTTCCAGCAATTATTGTTTCGTGACTTCAAAAATTCATTTATTGCTCATTTTCTTCTATATCAAAATACTTTTGTGTGTTCCTGTAAATAAACGATAAGTTCTATGCACACCCTAGTCTATAGTAATAACCTTGTAGTACACCTCAGGGATTTATATCAATTTCAATATGTTTTAAATACTATAATATCATTAAAATACACAGCAAGCGGTTTTCCCCATATATCGTAATGTAACGGAATTCTTTTGAATGGCCCTATAAATGAACCAAATATGCTATACACACTTCCTTTACAATACCGAACATGTCATACTAAACCCAAATAAAATATATCCATTTCATGGCTATCGGACTAATATTTACACGAGTTAAAGCAAGGACAGACAGACGGACTGACAATCTGAACTCATAAACACTTTTCAACTACGTTGGAAAGTATTAAAAAAGAGAAATTTGATCCTCGGCTTCATAACAGCCTTATCTATCAACGCATAGTCAAAGCTAATTTCACAAGAACACAAAAATATCATTTATATACTTTTAATCAAATGCAATTCATGCAAACAAATTTCGTTCGTACAAATATGTTTTTCATATTAATTACAACTGTGCTAAAATTAAGTTTTCTCACAAATTTAGGAGGCTATTTTCTTTCTTTTTTTTCAGCAAATTAAAACAATGACAAAACAAAAATAATAAAAAAATTTGCCAAAAAACAAAATTTATAGTGCAGGAATCCCCCTCGCCCCCCACCCCAACCCATCCCCTAAAAATAAAACTCTATGAGTACGTAGTAAAAACCCTTTAAATATTCAAATAAACCGCCAACGCAAAACGCTCCATTCCTTACAAAATCAGGAAGAGTAAATAAATCATTCTTAATCAAATGTCATTTCACTCTGATAAAATTGTCCATTCAGATAAATTTATCCTTCAGCGTATTTTTTAATTTAAAAGACTGTTGTACCAAATGTTTCGAAATAAGCAAATGTTATATTGACCGCAGAAAATTTTAACAGATATACAGTAGGGTGGAACTTAAGTATAGGGTAAAAAAAAAACTTTTTTGTTTTAATGTGTAATAGTGAAAACTTTTTTCCTTTTTGGATGTCTAAACTTTTGGCTGAAAAGGTTTTTTTAAATTAAGTTGTTTTCCGGTTCCTCAAGGAGGACAAAGTTTTGAAATTTCAGTATAAAGTAACTTAAAGTAAACAATGTAGCTGTTAGCTCATATCTACTTTTATTTAGCAAATACTATCCAGAAGTCACCAGGAGGAGGTGGTTAAATATCTACTTCCACCCTCCTTACCTCCCTTTGTTATGGATTAATTCAATTGGATATTCAACCTACTGTCTTTTTAGGCAAACTTTGTCATTATATTGCGGGAATTCAACTTTTCCAAGATTAAGCCATCTTTTGCTTAATATTTAAAGTCGGTTGACACAGCTCGCGGGATAATTTTGACACACGTTTCCACTGTTTGAGTATGACAAGGAAAATCTAAAATTCAGGTGTATCCCCTGTTTGTACTTTTTTAAAGTTCTTCATCCGATCAATCCGTCAAGATAGGATCCATGTTTTTATAGTCTATAATTTCAATATGTTCGCATTTTTTCAAGTCGCTTTCCTACTGGTCCAGAAAATCCTTTTGTACCCGTAGTTTTTCCAGCAAGATGTTGAAATAAGTATCTAAGAAAAAAGTTAATTTGCATGTAATAATCAAATTATCTATTATAAAGTTTTTAGGGTATTGCTTCCGATGTTTTAACAACTCCAGATTTGCATCCTGCATTAAAGGCGTTTCTGTTTCACCCAATAACTTTCAAACTTGAAATGCCTGTATTATTATTTTGAAAATACACCAAAATTGCAGTGGCTATATTAATATAAGAAGAAGATGTCTTGAAATATGACCAATATATTTTTATCCTGGTTTTTGAACTAAGACCAGGTGTTCATCTTTAATGATTCTTAGTTATACTTTTTTCCCCTCTGCTTCAGTTATCATAGTGCTACTATGATAACTGATAAAAATACTAACCTTCTAAAATTAACTCATTTCGTCTTTCCTGTTTTTTCAAATTCTTCCTTTTCTTTTTTCTTTGTCGTCTTCAAGTCCTTCTTTCAGTTACCTTTTCTTTATTATCATCAGAAATACCTGTACCTTCTGAGGTGCCATTTGCAATAATATTTGCAGTTCAGTCTAATACACCGGTTCTTTCACCTTGTTGATTATCAAATTCAGGTTTAGAAAAACAACCGATTGAACTATTTCCTTCCGAAGTATTTTTTTCACTTGACTATCATTCAATCAAAACATCAATTTTTGTTTTAAAATAACTTTTTTCCTTGATATTTCCTTTTCCAGTCTTGCTACACATTTTGTTTTGTAGTTTTTATATCTATTGGTCCTATTGTCATCACACCATCTCTCTTTGGTCTTTGAGAAAGTGACGTTCTTGTTCTGATACACGATAATATTTAGTGCTTTTGCACAAAGAAATGTTTTTTGCAGAATTACCTAACTTTTTGCAATTTTATATTGGATGTGGGATTATTCTTTCTAATCTTAATATTTTTCTTCAAATTTTGACATTTCTCGCGCTAGTCTCTAATCATTTTTTATGATTTGTGTATCAGAAACCGTTGGAATTGAAGGTCTCAGCAATACACTTTTAATTGTATCATCAACAGATTTAGATATTTTGAACCCAAAAATAATGTTTCATAACATCTTCATATGTTCGTCAAAGATGACAGTCTAATGTTAATTGTTTTGGTTCACGAAATACAGGACACTTCAACAATTATCTAGATTCAGGTACGTTAACAGACTTTGTCACTTTTGACACCGACTGTTTATTGAAAAATAATTAAAGAAACTGTTAACACACGTTAAATCGGACTAACTTGTTATGTGTCGCAGCCAAATAAATCAGAGACAATGAAAACCGACCCCACGACGCTGGCTTCTACAAAAGTCAAATAAAGTAGGGCTAAATTTTCTATGGCACTCAAACTAAATTATTCTCTTTATTACAGGACATTAACGCTTAATTAAATTAATTTTGCAAAATATGAATTTAACAATAAGCTTTAAAAACTTTTCATGCAATTATTGTCTTTTTTAGGTTTTTTAGGGAAAATCAGGCGCTTTGAGGAACCGGAAAATATCATTTTAAAATTAAAAGAAAAATATTTTCTTTTTATGGAGTTAAAAAGGAAAAAAATAATCACTATTAGAATATAAAATTCGAAACTTCGTTTTTTAGTTCCACCCTAATATAGTATAATTGCAAAGATGTTCAATTATCTCTCTTTATGCATAAGCTTACCAAGCGATAAAAAGATAATTTCATATGTTAAGAACTACATTTGCTGATGGCGTGATTCAGAATGAATTCTGGAATTATCTGTGGTTGGTTTTCCACACGTTTCAGCTGTTTTCAGTTGAAATCAATTGAAGTTTTAATGTACCCGTTTTAAATGCGCTAATCAATTAAAAAATTATAAATTCATGGATTTTATTTGAATGTAGCTAAACAATGTTTTGTTATTTTTGGAAATAGATTTTCTATTCAAAATCGAGAATTAAAATTTTTAAGAGATAAAATTATAAATAAATGTATTTTACTTAAATGTTGCAAAAAGGTACTTTTTATAAACTTAATGAATCTGAACTCCTGTTTCGCCACATTTTTTTAAAGGGGCAGGGGGAATCAATGCTTTTTTTCATTTACATAACATAAATGAAATATATTGCAAAATTCAACAAAAATCACTCGTTGAAAATTAGAAATAAGACGACAAAAAAAAAAAAAAAAAAAGCACGAAAATACCTTACCCGTGGCTCTAATTCTTTGCGCATCAGTTTAAAAGGGAAATTTTTCAAAGAAAGAAAACGCAAACTTCATTTTTTTCTAAATAAATATTCAAATTCTTGAAATGACAATCGTCTAAAATGAATTGTATTGAATAAAAAAATAAAAGAAGTCGCAGACTTAGATTTATTTATGTAAAACCTTCTCCTTCTGAAAAATAGATAGCTCTAATGTTTTGCACATGTGCATTTAAAGAAAGTTTTTTACCATTGGGATAGGCTGGTTGTTTCCAACTATGCAAATTATCGCATCCGGGACTGATGATATGTGCTGTTTAAAAGAGAAGCGATTTCAAATTAATTAATAAGAATAAAATGTGTGATAAAAGATTGACGGTAGAGTTGCGTAAAAAGATAATCGAAAAACGAAATAGTGGGTATCTAATGAGGAAAATAGGCAGGGATTTGATTATTTCTGAATCAACAGTGCGTAATGTTTTGAAAACTTTTGTTGCAACCGGAGAAATACAGCCAAGAAACAGTACTAGTCGCCTGTCAACAACAACGGCCCGATGTTGTTGTTGACGAATTAGATCAAACGACGTTGTTAGATCGAATGTTCCTTCGAGTGGTAATGAAGATAAGATCAGGAACAATAGCAAAAGCCGCATCCCTATGGCAAGACGGCGATCGGTGACTCGTAAAATGGCTAAAAAAAGATTGCATAAAATGGGCATAAAATCTTATAAAAGCAAACGTAAGCCGATGTTAACTCCTTCTCAGAAAAGGAAAATTTTTCTGTGGGCTGTGGACCACTTAAAATAGACATATCAGCAATGGTAAAGTGTTATATGATCGAACAAATCCTCTTTTTCAGTTTTGTAAGGAAATATCGGTTGTCTTGTGGTATGCAAGCAAATAAAGCTTTAAACCCAAACGAGAGCAAAAAACGTCAAACAAGAGTGCAAGTTCCCGTCATATCTTCAAATTTGGGAGTATTTTGATTATTCTGGTGTCGGGCAAATGTTGCCATATGACGGAACTATCAATGCACAATGTTATTGGCACATTTTGCTGGCTCAGTTGTCGCCTTCAATATTCAACAACTTGGCCTTCAATCGGGTTATCTTTTTCAACAAGACTTAGGCAAACCGCATATAGCTAGGGCAACAAAAGCCTGTCTTCAACAAAATGCTACCCTGTGCTAGATTGGGTTCCGAATTACACGGACATCAATTTTATCGAGGATTTGTGGCGATACTTAAAGAAGGAAGTTCGAAAAAGGACACCACAAATCAGCTACAGTGATAATCAGCAGTTGAAAGGAATTCTTCTTTAAAAATTGCAAAAAATTCAATTTCTGAGTGGCCAAGTATGCCCAAAAGAGTAAGAGATGTTTATGCTACCAAAAGAGGACTAACGAAGTGGTAAGACTTATTAATTTCGTCTCATTTGAACGTGCGCAAAACATTAGGGACATAAGAAACTTCGGAGGAAATGAATTTCATTGGCCACAAAGTTTGTTTTATTTATTATCTTTTGTTAAATATCACTATGTAATAGTGAAATCTATCATTTTTCATTAAAAATAATTTACATAAAATCTTTTGAATTATTTTTTACTTTTATTGTAAAAAAAAAAAACATCCATAAACTAATGCGCGAAAAATTAGGGCCACGGATAAGGTATATTTTTAGTTGAAAAGAAATTGCTCAGATAAAAAATTAGACAAAACTTTTCTGGAATTTATAAGTCAAATTTGACTTTTTGGTATGGAAATGCTAAATGAAGACAATATATACGATTCATGAGTACAAAACATGTCAAGCATCAGCTTTTTTCTTAGAAATTTTCAGATGTTTTCTTGATTTACTATTTGTGCCAGTGTTTGGTTTATGTTCCACTTTGCGCAATCAGAATCGGTGAAAGTATGTGATGTTGCTGATGACCCAGCACCAAGCCGAAAAAAGCGTTTAATTAGTGCTGCAAGTCATTACTATTCATGCATTAGAGATTGATGAAATGCACAATAAATTTTTAGCACCACACACCCAACAGAGTTGCTCATAACTAGAGGGTGAAGATGGGCCAAACTAGGGGCGCACATCTGAAAAGAAAGGACGTTTTTGGGAATTTTGTTCTATTTTAAAGGCACGAAATTGATTTCTTGATTAAGGCAAATGAATAAAGACGCTCCCATTTAAAACCATATGTTATTTAATTAACAGGGACTTTTCGGTAAAATATTAATTCAGTATTAGGTTCCAGCATAGTAACAGGGTTTTTTATCCTAATACGTTAAATAATGCCCATCCCTAATAAGTTCGATTGAAAAAAACTATTTAATACTTTGAGCAGAAAGAAGAGGCTACAGTTGCAATTTTCATGACACTAATAGAATCGCATAGCTGCCAATTTGTACGGTTTTGTTACGTCTAAAATTTAATACAAATTTTTATCATATTTAATCGTTGACAATTGTTAGATTTTGGCGATTGAATTAGGCAAAATTTACTGGTAAGTTTTAGTGGTAAGAAAAAAATCTTAGAAATTGGTAGCTATGCAGTAGCGTAATACTTGGGGGGGGGGGGGGGATGCAACAAAATTGACATTCAACAAACAAAAAACTATAAAAGGCTTTTTCAAATAAACAATTTCATTCCCCGTTTTTCTTAAAAGTAACGGAAATGCACATTAAAGAAATGTTACTAGCACCATAAAAATTAAGGAATTAAGTGAAAATTTATATTTTATCTCCTTAGTTGGCGCCGATTTGTGTGTAAATCAGGTTTATCCGAGTTTTTGCTTATCCGAGGTGAGCCTGGTCCACATTAACTCTGATAATGGGGACTCTATTGTATCTATATTTATATACGTATATATATTTTTTTTCATCGGGAGTAACACTAAATTCTGAAAAAGCAAAATTCCTGTTCTCTTTCTCTTTTTACGCTGCGCGCAAGTCGTAATAACTTATAAAGATATGGGCTTCCTCACGCGCAAATTTCAGAATGTCTTGCTTAAAATTAATAACATTTCCTCTGTATCCAAGTTGTTGACAGCAAATTTTGTACATTGAAATGGCAGAATTAACTTAAGCGACAAGCATTTTCTCGATGTAAGACAAATCTTTTAAACAGTTCCGAATACAAGTGTATCAAGTAATTTTCAGTCATTGATCCGATCGAATTACATTTTCTTATGCGTAATAATTTCGTTTATTGTATTATAATTAGAAGAATTACGTTGCCAATTGGGTAAATGTCGGAAGATGCTCAAGAATGGTGCAACAAATCGATTAAAAATTAGATTTCTGACGAAAATAGAATATTATGACAACGAAGGAACATGTGTTTTTACGTTTTTTAATCTCATCAGATCTTTTCATTTCGAGCTTACGTAAATTACATGAATGGCGTAAATTTGTATGAATAAATTACGTAGATCACACAAACTACGTAGATTTGTATGAATAAATTACGCAAATTACTTAATTGTTTTTTAAAATTTTAACTTTTAAATCAATTAGCATCATCAAACGCACCTGGATACGAAGTTTCATACAAATTGAACAATTTTCGAAATTTTAATTATAAATTTGCGATATTGGATCCGCCTTTTTGTTTTTTGGAATTTTAATTTTGAAATCGTAATTAGCATCGTAAAAGACACCTATGTACGAAGTTTCATGTAATTTCAATAACGTTTTCATATTTGGTCAGCTTTTCGGGATTTGGCCCTACCTTTTGGTCTGAGGAAGGATTTGCACTTAAATTAACTACCAAAACCAGCACAAACATGCAAGAAAAAATTCAACTTTGTATAAATACTGTATGTACAAATTATAAATTAATTTGAAATGCAAATCAAATTACATCGGTCTGGGCGTTATAAAGAATGTAATGTCTAAAGGTATATATAAATATTATAAAGACATACATACGATAAATACAATGTATGTATATCTCTATAATATTTATATATATATACCTTGAACAGTTAAATGCGGGCGTTATTTATGTGTGTATGTGTGTTTTAATATAGGGTAACTCTAGGATAGATGGCCATAGAGGAGAGATGGCTAGTCTAAATATTTCCAAAACTTGATCATAGATTGCAACATAAACTTTGTTTGTATAAATAGTTCAACGAGATTATTTACTGTGACGTGCAATTGTGTTTTTCGATTGTAAAAAGTAAGTGTTGTAATTGTAATGTTTATTTAATTTAGTGGTTGAATATTTTTTTTTGACTTGGGTATCTGAATGTTTTGCAAATACGTACGTTATATATATGTTTTACTATATGGACTTTCAAGGCACGTATATAATCTAATCTTTACTTCTAATCCTAAAACAAAGCCGTACAATGGCTATCGATGCTTTAAATTGGACGACCATCAGTGCTTCAATTTCAGGAGAGATGGCCACATGAAATCGAGGAGAGATGACCACCTTTAATCAATATTTCAAAATTATACGGCGTGATGATTTTAATTAAATATAATTAAATTTAAAATAAGTATATAAAGTTTATGTTTATAAATATATTAATTGATATAATGATTTAAATTTTAACTAATATAAATATTTAAAAAATATTAATAATAATGTAATAAGACCTAACGATTTATTTGTTTCAGAAAATGCTGAAAAAAAGTCGGAAATTTTCATAACAGAAACTGATAAAGTTGATAAATAAACTAAATTAACGTTATAAGCCTACAATTAACGCGAGAAAAAAAACACGACATTTCCAGTAGCGAAGAAAACGAATTACATTTAAATTATCAGATTCTACAGATTCCGAGTAAATAGAATTGGATTAGGATCACTGTGTTGGTTGTGCAAAACAATATAATATCACATCCAAAAAGAATGTCTGGATACAATGCATAAGGTACCTGAAGCGTCTCCATGAAACGTGTACAAATTATCAAGACCTTTGTCAAACATGTGGAAAGATTTTACGAAAAGTGAAGTATTGAAATTGTGCTTCAAATTTTGTTTATTCGAGTTTTATCCCCTCATTTTCCATCATATAACTGCGTCTTTACAAATTGTTATGTGTTTTTCATGATTAACTATATGAAATGTGTTATTTTTTTGCAATTTAACTTCACTATTTCTTTCTTGAATTGCATAGCCATCTGTCCTCGGCTTTAAGGAGAGATGGCCATCTGCCATTTTAATTTCAATGCTGTTTAACACTTTTTGTTTTCAATATTTAATTATTTTTTGCATAAAATATTATGAGTATATGTATAAGAATTTTAAATATGTATAAATATTTCTTGTATTTGCATTCTAAGAATTTTTATTTCAATCTTTAAAAACTATGGCTATCTATCCTAGAATTACCCTATTGTAGTATGTGTGTTTTAATGTAATGTCTAATTTGATTACCTATCAGTTCGGGCTTTCAAAATAATGATAATAATAGTAATAATAAATATGTAAAGATCGCGAGGTCGCGACGCACGTTAAAAGTGAAACTTTAAAAAGGTCCATCTGTATTATAAAACACCTAACGATGCGGATAGCAATATAATTAAAATTTGAGAGTTATCACAATGGAGCTAATTTTTCAATTAAAAATAATCAATTGCAATGTTACTTTTATTGTGAAACTGCAAATTTCAATCCTTTCTCTATGTGCTTCAGGTACTAGAGGAAGCTGTCCAACAAACTGGACATTCGTTTATCAATGGGTAACTACGTTGTCCAGTTTGATAGCTCTGCATACTGTTCTATCGCCAGAATAGTGATCACAAAGTTGATGCATTTTGCATCTTTCCCTTGCCCCATCTCTAAGCAATATAATTTTCAACTCAGGTTAGCACTAGCAGAGCAGGCACAACAAATACCTCTTGGCACAGCCCGTGCTCAAAGTCAAGATAAAATTGGTATTAGAGGTATAATTATGGATTTTCGTTCCACAACTGAATTAAAAGATGAATTAATTTCCTTTCGTTTCGGGTGAAGTACGTCGTTTTCGGTTCGAATTCCGAATTGATGAAAATTAAACAGTTGGCGAAAAATTTTGTCGGGTTTAGATCCTCAAAAATTTTCTGTGGGGGTATAACTAGATATGTTCTAATGCGTATAACAATAAAGGATTGCTGGAAAAACAGTTGCGAAGAAACAATCCTTTTGAAGTCTATTTTACTTATCTTTTCTTAAAAATTGCTTGTTAGCCCCGGTACGGTATGCTATTTCTTTCTCCCAGCTTATTTTGTTACTCCAAAAAATAACGTTACCTTACAGAAGCCAGCCGTAAAACAAAGCAGTACGATTAAATACTCTATAGCAATTTTTTAAACTTCTAAGCATCGCACATTTTTAATTTTTATACCATTGTATTGGGGAAAAAAAGTACTTTTAAATGCAATTTGTTTGAAAACTGCATCTCCATTTATTTTTAAAATATTAATTTTTTTTTGTTTTTAGTTTTTGGAGCTATTTGCTTAATATTGGCAACGGAAGTACTCCATTTCTGTAGAAAGTAAAGGAAAAATAGTTGTAAAATATTAATTATATATTTTTGTTGCCATTTTTTTTTCATTACAACCGAAAAAAAATGTAATTAAAATGCGTGCTATTTTGGAAAAAATATAAACGAAGGATTTCTTTTAAAACATGGAGCTATTATAAACTATATTTTATTTTAAGTGTCTATATTAATGTTACAAACAAATAAAGGCCTATAAATCATTAGACAACCGTTTTTTTTTTTTTTTTTTTTTTTTTTTTTTTTTTTTGTCGAGTTTCTTTAATGACGGCATCTTTTTGCTGCATTTGTGCATTATTTCGCGATAGTGACGTCCTATGCATACTTTACTGTAAATGTTTAAGAGTGGATCGCAAATGTGGAATTCTTAAGAGGATGCGAATGACGTCATTTTGCATAAAATAAAAGCGTGTGCTGTAAGTCTTAAAATTGAAATATGTTTTGTACTATTTATACATACATATATTTTTGATTCATCGTGGGCGACACTAAATTCTGAAAAAGCAGAATTCCTGTTTTCTAGATGGTGTCATTTCTTGGACCCATCACCTATTAGACTTTATTTAAGGCATAATAAAGAATGACATTAAAACGAAGTGGCATTTCTTCGTTTTAATATTTTCCCTGTCATAACTTTACTGCCATAAATTACTCAGAGAAAACCTTTAAGTATGCGTTAGTTTTAAAAATATTTTTTTTTTTCTTTGTAAATTAGGCGTGTAATTGGAAACGGAAATTACACGTAAAGGAAAGAGGGACACCGCCAAAGAAAAAAAAAATATCGAGTCCTTTCTTTTGGGAGAAAGTTTTTTGAACTAATTTTTAATAATTAATAAGCTTGTTCTGGCTATTATGCTGAACATTGATTTTTTTTCTTCACAAA
The DNA here is from genome assembly GCA_963932465.1 of Maratus speciosus. Lineage (NCBI taxonomy): Eukaryota > Metazoa > Arthropoda > Arachnida > Araneae > Salticidae > Maratus > Maratus speciosus. Next base: position 513,413,162 of record OZ010789.1, on the reverse strand, counting down.
ATTGTTTTTCTAACCATTGAATTTTTTTTTTTTTTCAAAAATATTATCTTTCACAAACAACTTTTTCCTCCCCAGTATATTTTAAATACTGCAGTTGTTGAATTTTACTGGTACAGTTTATTAATTTTAATTTTCCTTTTAGAAAATGCGTTATTTTCTTTTTAACACCTTGGCATATTTTGAAATTTCGGAAACAATGCGTGCCTCTTTTTTTTTTTTTTTTTTTTTTTTTTTTTTTAATATATATAATTTATTTTAATATTTGTCAGGTTTGCATAAAAACTAGATTAAAAATAAAATCACAGAAACGTGTTTTGTTGTTGTATGTTTTATTTTGTTTAAACCACGTATGTGTGGGTTAAATGGCTTTTTCGTAATAATCTATATTATAATTGCCTCTTTTATAGCATTTTTATAATTGAATATAATTAGATTAAGTGGAACCACATATTAAAAATAAATTGGTGTTATTTTCTAACTTATGAATAATGAATGTAATTTTTATTGTTTATAAGTAGTACACATTAATTTGTTTTATAAAACTAAGAAACTCTGCCCCCTACGAGCTACGCTCGCTAACCTCTCCGTTCAGAACCCGTAGGCTTTAAAAACACGCTAATCTGCTAATATTTAAAAATATTACCCGATTACGAGAGATTGAAATATATTATCACAACGGGTCTTTTCGTGATTAATTAAGTAAAATCATTTACATATTTAAAAATCAGTTTTTATAAAATAATTAAGTAAAAAATGTCTCTGTCTCTCGGACTGTTATATTATAACGTCTAGTAGAAATGCTTTCTTTTTATAGTACATTGTAATAAAATCATTTTAATGATATCGTTTCAAATATGATGTAATTTTACCCATTAAATGCTTTTCACACGTAATAATTTAATTATTTTAAAGTTTTCTTTCGCGTGTAAATATATTTTTCAATCGAAAAAATGTTTTGCAGTATTACTGTTTGGGCATTTTAAAATCTGGCAACAGTAGATAAAAACGGCTGTTTCAAACTATAAATTTAAAAATATTAAAGAAAACCCTTAAAAAATTACACAAATAAAAAAACATATATTGAACACTGTACTGTACACCACAATCTAGTGAATTATAATTCTTCGATTCAAAAACTATCTGCTTCAATGTGTTTATCATACATTTCTCTATAAAATTATCATTTTTCATGTTTTTATATGCAATAGTTTTTGCAAGATGACCCGAGAAAGTTAAAAGGTCACACTAAATTCAAATATGGCAACAGCAGCGTTAGTTTCCTTTTTCTTAGAATGCAGTAATTTAAATATTACTGCATTTAGACACTTTTGTAAAAACAGTACAAGATGTATTTATTACTTAAACCTTTAGCGGGCTGTGTCCATAAAAAAGGGCACGTAATTTTAATTCCAAAACAGACAAACAGCGCCAAGAAAATTTAAATAAAAATTTCCTTTTATGAAGGACGGTGAAATAAGCAAGTTTTTATTTTCTAATAAAATTCGTTTGCAAATTCTGGTGTTAGTCCATAATTTCATCATTTTTCAAACAGAATTACTCCGCGCCGAAAAGTGTTAAAATAGAAAGAAGAAAACAGGAATTGAACTGATAATAACTTCAATACTAAAAGTCTCCTTATTTTGTTAAAACATACGTTAAATTTGTTTTAGTTATTTCAGTTTTGAAATGAAAATAATTCAGTCAGCTGCTGCAAACAGTTTTGATGATTTGTCTGTATTTCTCAATTTAAATTGTACTAGCCCAAGTGATAGGTACATTAGGGTGGTCACAAGAAATCAATTTTCGAATGTTTTCTGGGGGAACCCCCAAAAATTTGCCAATAGTCTAGAAAATAAGATTGGCAAAGTTTTATCTCATTTGGATAATATTAACCCGTGCCTCATTGAGGTTTAAGTTTGAAGAAAACGTGATTTTTCGAAAAAAAAAAATGCTGTTTTTTCTTTATGTAATAAATACAATTGAACCTAGAAACATAATGCAGGTCTCATTTTTATAAAAAAAAGTTTTGCTTTGAAGAAATACACACCATTTTTTCTAAAAATGTATAGATTTAAAAATATACGCATTTTTCAGGACCAGATTTCACCCGAATCCTAAAAATTTACTTTTTATGAAAATGCGAAAAAAAATTGTAACATTCTATTCCACCATTTGTTTTTTGTTTGTTTGTTTTTTACATAATAAACGGTTTAATTTTTTAAAAAATTCCAAAGAAAATGAAAAAAATCGTATTTTAAAGTGAAGAGTGGGGGGGGGGGGGCAAAGAAAGTATAAAAATGAGAACAAATAATGCTCAAATGCATTTTATTATTAAAGTTGTGTTACAACAAAGGAAGCATAGTAAAGAAAAGAAATTATTATCCCTTAGAATTATCACGTTAATCCTTTCCAGTACAGATTCTGTTCGTAAATAAAATAACGAAATGATTGACTACACCGAAATTTACAAACGACTTTTTTAGAAATTAAAAACTTATCACTGTAAAAGGAAAAATTTATTAAAATATTCTTGGTGCCGTTTGTAAGTTTGGAGTTAAAATTTGGTAGTCCCGACATAAGACCACTGCGCCGGAAAGGATTAAGGTGGTAATGGCTTAGATAAGGTGGCTTTTGAAGAATCTTGAAAAGTTTTTATACATTTAGATACAACTTTTAGCATATACTATACTGTTTTTATGTTTCGTCTTTTGTTAAACAGGAATTGAAATCTCGGGTTAATTTTCTTCCCCTTTCAGCTGTGTGATTGACAACCTTAAATCCATTCACTGTTTTCTTGCTTTCAAATAAGGTTTAGTTTCACACCATTCATTGGGATCAGCATTTAAAAAATGCTTATTAATATAAAATCTCTTAAAAATTTTTACAGTTTGAGATGAAACAAAAACATCGACTTTTTTGTTCAATAAATAATCCACTTCGTTGAAACCTTTTGTTGCTCTTAAATTCCTATCATCATCATCATTTCTTCTTCAAATGACATTAATTTTACAGCCATGCTTATGTTGAGTTTTTTTTTCCCAAAGTATCATCTAAAAATGAAAATGCAACTTGATCCGAGTTAAGATACTAAAGGCAGTTTATCATTTTAGGGAGTGCTTTGCTTGGAACCTATTTATCGATTTTTCTGTAGTGAACAAGTGATTTTATTATTTGCAGGTCTTGGATTGGGGTCCAAAGTGGGAGTGGGAATATTGAAGCATGCTTTTACATAAATATTCATTAGAAATAAGCAAAGGTCTCTAATACCTTCTTTTTCTAAATTTGTTATTGCGAGATTATCTAGGACAATATATTTTGAAAGAATAAATGGCCTGTGCCATCCATCTGACCTGATTAAAAGCACCAGGTGCTCTGAAAAAAAGTCTTTTGCAGGAAGGAGTCCTATAAAAATTAAACAAAGTTGGTTAAACTCTTTATAATCATCCCTGAGCTGTTAATTTTTAAAAGGTCCTGTAAGAAAACTTGAAATTTCTTCTGAATTAACTATTTATATTTAGTATTTCATCTTCAATAGCATTTTTATACTTACTCTGGTTTAATTTAGACCACCCAATCAGAATTTTTTTTGTTAAATATCTGGCTGAGGGGCAGTGATTATGCCCACTTTACAATCAAAAACAGGTTTTAGGATAATTTCTAAATTATGGTGGTGACATGGTAAATACAGAAGACTTTTTCTTTAACAATTGCTATAGAAAAATGCAGGTTCTTCTGAGGCAAGCGGTGTTTACTGCAGTTGTATCAAAATATATTACCTGGATTTTACCAACTTCCTCTTAATCTTCAACAGCTGAAAATACAGCTTTCGCCTGAATTATTCCGATACTATTTTCAAGCTGTGGAACTCGTAGTAACTGTTCTTCATCCCCACAACTAATTAAAACTTCTATCCACTCTACATTTTCTTTATTCAAAAAATTGTGAAGCAGTTTTCCATCCCAGTGAACAACAGTTCTCTCTAAACTGGAATTTTAAAATCTGTTTTTGAAGCTGAGATCTTTGTTTACGAAATAGTTATTTGCGGAGTCGATTGCACTTCTACGTAAAATTAAAGTCTGTGGCTAACTGGCGGATGTACTCTACGTCTAGCAGTCTCTCTGGCGTTCAGTTTCATTTTGCAAATATTGTAAAATAAAATACATAAAACTTGACAATTACTTGATAGCTTACTGTCGATGATTTGATGCGACATGTGGCCAATTTAAAAAATCTTACATTTCTATCAAAAGGGGGAGGGGGTTTTACAGAATGTTTCGGCAATTCTAAAAATAGATAATGATAACAGGTAACAAAAACAGCCTTGTAATAAAAAGAGAAATTCAGAGGTTCAACTGCAATACAAATCGAGAAGCTCTTTCTTACTAGACACAGAACTAGATAACTAATAATCAATTATAATTCGTGAAATATTTTTAAAGTTACAAAACTTGTTCACTTATTTTTGCCTATTAATGGAAGTAATACAAAAAAATTATCAAAAGTAATACAATTATTAATTTGTCATTTTTCACTTATGTTTAAAAAATGCAGAGTTTGAGGTTATGGTTCACGAGCTGACCTGAAAAAAATTTTCATTAAATATAAGTTTTGATGAGAGTAAAAGTTCAAGGTAACAACCGTTTCTATGAAATAAAACTAGAATCAGGTTTTTAAGACAAATAGTTTTCACGTAAAGAAAGAAATACGACAATTTTTTGCCAAAAATTGCAAATTTCCAAGAAATCAACCTCGATGAGGCACGGGTTAATGTTATTCATTTGAGCTGAAACTTTGCCAATCTCCTTTTCTAACTAATTGGCAAATTTTAGGTGGGTCCCTCCGAAGAAAACGTTTAAAAAAAATTTCCCATGTTGCTTGTGACCACCCTAGGGTACATTCTTTAACTGTTGGCAGTGCTAACAAAAGTTCCTGAATTTATATTAAATTACAATGGTTTTATGATGATAGATGATTCGTAAATTATGATGATTATTATTAACCCTCCTAGTACCATTGGAGTCTTATTTGACCCAGTATTTTATGTTTTAAAATTTTTATGTTTCAAACCGGAAAAAATAAATAATTTATACTTAATATATGAAATTTAGTAAACACCTCCTAGGAAGATGTTACATTTATTAAAATTAAATTTCTGGTTCAAATCATCTAAAGCTAAGAATCCTCAGAAAATATTAAAAGCTGGTACTAGGAAGGTTAAATTACTGTATTCCCCCGCTTTGGAAGTCACGCTGGTAAATTCAAGGGAGACAAAGGTTGATTACCATACGTGCAAACTTCCGCCACTTTTTTCATTTAATATTTTTTGCCTTATTTATTACAGAAATTCTTGTTTAAGTGAGGTAGCACATCATAAAAAAGTCCCTTTACAGTTACACGTAATATCATAACATTCATTAAATAAATTTTCTTAACAATTACAAAAAAGATAAAATGCAGGGTAACTATTTACAAAATTTGCAAGTTTATTAAGAAAAAGATTTTACCTAACATCAGTTATAATAATATACAAAATGAATATATACAAAACCTTTACAAGCATTTTACAAATTTTCCTGACAATTTGGTAGATTAAAATTAATCAATTATCTTTCTGCCTTTTCGAGAAAGCTTGGATAGGCCGTCCATGAATGTCAATGTTTTACGCGCAATAACAATTTTCTTATAAAATTTTTAAAATAATCCGCGATTTCCAAAAAAGATTAAAATTCTCTGCTTTGATTTTTGAGCTCTGCTTTGATTTTTTTTTAAAAGATGATTTTCTAAATTAGATGAATTTCGAGAATCCGCTCTCAAAATCTTCCAACTGATAAAGTCGGTCCCGGTTCGGAGTCGTCATCATCGTTTGTTGCTGGGCAATTTTTTAAAGAATTTTCTTTTATTCATTTGATCTAACTTTAACTTTTTTCTTCGCAATTTTAGCGTAAGACTTTCTAAATTGAGTGTTAGGCGAAAACTTTTGCATCGTTATAGCTGGATGGGTAAGATCCCCCGCAGTTACAGAAAATCGGGTGGGAGGGAGAAGTCCTCTTTATTTTCGATATTTTTTCTACGGTAAAGGTTTGAGGGGGGACAAATCGTCGCTACTTAAGCCACCTAGGTTATATATTGCAGTCTTTGGCTACGTCAAAGAACCGCTGGCAGTTAAAGCATTGCACAATCTTTATCTGCGTCCTATATGTCTCAATTCCTATTCTAATTTTAATTAGGGAAGTTATCTGAAAAAGATTTTTTGAATTTTCGTTTCGTGGTAAATGCAGAAAGAGAGAGGGCATTCTCTCACCTTTCCGGCTGCGCATTTTAGTAGCCTGTTAAATGTCAACGCCTTCCTTATTGAGTAAGTTGCTGCCCTTTGAATAAGGAAAGCCAAGCCTTACCTGCTGCGATAATTCTGGACATTTTTCTGCCGTGTATTCAGTGTACACCATATGACCAAATATAATAGAACGCTATCGATTTTAGACGTTCCATTGAATATCTATCTAAATACTTAGCGAATTCTTTTAGAATTTCTGGAATATAAAGAAAGAACATGTTTTAACCATATTTTTCAACGAAGATTTGATCACGAGGGCAATTAGGGGCCAACAACATATTGAAGAAAAAAATATTTGGGATTATCCTGTAAAAATAAAGTGCACGAAATAATATGTCTCTGCAGTATATGACTGTGTGGATATTGTGTAACATTTATCTTCATTTGTGTAAGAATAGACCGCAAATTCATTGAAATATTAATTTTTCTTCATAAAATTAAAGAAATTTTTGCATGTTTTTTGTTTATAGCAGGGTTTTCAACCATATTGAACGTTAGTTTCAGAAAATTTGCCTAAATACAGTAAAAACAACATAGTACAATTAGAATTAATATAAATGTATGAAACATTTAATGAAATATGAGCATTTATATTTAAAACAAAATTGCTGCACATGCGCGAACTATACCAAAGATTTTTTTTTCATGATTTGGAAGTCAACACCATAAGAGCAACTACTATAAAAAGATTAGTCGAATATCTTGATAAATCATTAAGATATCGGCGGTATAGTAAGCTGAATTTTGGTTGCCTTCGAAAAGTAACCGGATGATAATGGTAAGGATTGTTCCAAAAATTGTGATTTTTTATTAACTGACTTCCAGCAAAGGATTTAGTGTTTAATGAATGTCAACGAGTACTTTGGAATGGATGCTTCAATTTTTATCATTCTTTTTTTTTTTTCTTGGAATAGGCTCGTTCTGATAGTTTTACAAAAAGCATTGTGATGACCTTATCGACTTCTGTGTATCCAGGCTACTATTTTCGAACAGAATACTCCTTGTTTTTTATAACAAATAAATGTTTATTTGATATGTATATGGACAGACAATACAAGACGAATACAGTAACGATGATATGATCACATAATTGACGGCACACTATATACAATTAATTAGATGTTTCACTTGGATGCACACCACCTTCATATTATTATTACACACATAATACTCCTTTACCATACTATTAAATTTCTTACTTTCTCGGTGCCCGTAGCACCTTATACACTTTCGTTTTTAGTATTAAAACTCTCGCCGGCCACACGCACGGTATAAAACCATACCTTCACTCTTCACTCACAAAACAGTCTCTCCTTCCACCCCGCGCCCAAGTATCACGTGACCAATGGCGCCAGCACAGGCTAAAGAAATGCTATCCAGACATCACAAGCATAAATAAAAAATGTAATAAATAAATAAATAAATAAATAAAAATACAGTTTGTGGAAAATATTCCTTATCATGCAGCTTCAACGGAAATTCAGCTGACTCTGTTGCTGATACCATTCTGAATTTTCACAATATTCGACTAGTCCTTTTATATGAGTTGACCTGCAGAGTTGACTGTCAAATCATAATGTAAAAAAAACAACAACAAAAGAAAAATCCTGATATTGTACGCGCATGCGCAGTTAAAAATGATTTCATACAAATGCTCGTATTTCATCAAATATATATATTTTTTATATATATTCTTATTATACCATACTATTTCTACTGTACTCTCAAGTTTCCTGAAAGTCGCGTTAAATTTGTTTGAAAACCCTGCATGCTATAGACAAAAATCATGCGAAAATTTCTTGAATTTTTTGATAAATGTGCTATTCTTATAAAAATGAATAAATGTTGTAAAATATCATCATAATCACGTGCTGCTTCTACAGATCATTTCAAGCATTTTATTTTACACGGGGATCCCAAATAATATTTTTTCCTTCAATTTATTGTTGGTCTCCTTATTGTCGTTGTGGTCAAACATTCGCTGATTAATAATTCAAACAAGATTCAGAAGAATTTGTCTCGTATTGCTCTAGATATTTGACAAATTGTGTAAAAATCGAAAGTGTCCGGTGATTTTTAGCAGTGTAGTATATGTTAAATGTGCATGTTAAGCCTTTTGCATTGAGCTTAAATGTGCTATATTACTTATTTACCTATCTTCTCGACCTTATATATATATATATATATATATATATATATATATATAAAAGTGTTCCAAACATGTGTACTGTTACTGCATCATCAATGTTATAGTTAATTTATATCATTTTATCTGATGAAATAACAGTTAATTGCATCTCTTCGGATTAAGACATATTCTTTTTAATTAGTATTTCTTCTTTTCAAAGCTAAATTAGACATATCTTTATTTACTGGAGGGTACGCATAAGAAGAGAGTATTTTTTTTTACCATGACAATGTAAAATTCTTTATAGTTTATACCTCGATAAAATGGGTGTGTATTTTAACAAATGTTCTTCATACTGTTTATTATAGCTCTGCCCGACTCTGCCCTCGCGCCAATTCTCGTTCACCAGACTCAGACCGGGTTTGGTCTTCACTCTTTCCAGCCCCGAGCATTATTTTTTTCTGCAGACTTGGATCAGGCTGGGCCAGACTTCTTTTTTTCTTCCGGTCCGCGAATCTGGCCTAGGCTTCTTTCTTCTTAGAACGTCGGTACAGGCCTAAATTTAACTGTCCGGTATAAAAGCTAAGTTCGGCTGGAGTCCGACGCGACCCATATAAAAGCTATTATTGGCCCGCCCCGTTCAAACCTCTAAATTTCCCCCCTTTTCCTTACACATGTTAGGTTGGCATTTTATTTATATCTGTGAAAATTATAGTGATGTTCTACATTTGTTTAGCGAAATCTTTAGAAATTTAATTTAGTTTAATAAATTACAGAGATATACAGAGGGTGTTCACATATTTTTGTAATGACTTTCTCTATGATTTCAATAAAAAATTAATAAAACCTATATGTCATCAATTTGGAATAGGGTTTAATTATCCCCCGCATCATTAAAAATATTCTTTGCTTTAAAATGTCGCGGGAAAATAAACAATTGATAGAAGGCTATGTATTTGCACGCTACGAAGAGAAATACTGTTATTCAATTATTTAAAAAATGTAAAAAGCGTGATTTTAATATTTATACGCGTAAAATAAGCGACATAATTAATAAAATAGGAAAGAAACATCGAAGTTTATTTTTGACTACGAAAAAAGTAAAAAATGCATACCCAACAAAGGTACGTTTACCGCTTAATAATACTCTAAAGGCGCATCTTATATTCTAATGAAAAATACAAATCCACAAAGAACTATCCTAAAATCTTTAAACATTTCTAAAGGAGCTGTAAACAAAATTTTAAAACCCGATTTAAAGCTTTAAAAACAAATATATAAAAACATGATGTTCACCGCCTAATACGAAAACATGTTTCTCACCGTAAAGACTTATGTGCAGATTGCTGTGTTTGAAAATTATTTGGCTAGTAAATAGGGGTACTTAAAGTAATTTCGGAAAATTGGTAAGGTTCAGCTACGCAGTAGATTCCGATTAATTGGGGCACACCAATTCTGCACGTTTTTGTCCCAACAAAGTGGCCGCGACAATTATCTGAAGTAAATTTAATGATATATTTTTCTATTTTGTTCTTGAAATTTTAATCCAATTAAAACGATTTACCAAATAACGGATTATGGTTATTTTCCCTGGACCGGGCAAGTTCTGCTGGTGATTAATAAAATTAATTAATTTTCTAATAGATAAAAAAAAAAAAAAACTACATAATCAGTTTAAAGGGTTTTTTTTTTTTTTTTTTTTTAATCTAAAGCTTGGTTTACCTGATTCAAACCAAGGTTTTAAAAATTATTATTAGTAGTAGTAAATGAACTTTTTTTTTATTATTAAAAAAGTTTTTTTCAATCATTTTTGCCTAATTTTTTATCTAGAGTTCAAATACGAGATAAGCAGCATGTCTGGCTACTTGATTATTATGGCATAATTTTCTTTAAAGTTAATCCGCATACTATTCAATCAAAAATTTTTTATTTTTATTTTACATACTTTATCTACCTAAAAACAGATACATCCATGTATTGTATTCTAATAAAATGGCTAACGAATAACCCCGAAAATGAATTTCTTCTGCAAAAAGGGGATAATTAATAAATCAGCCAAGATAAAAGAATATGATGTACGTAGGTTTAAAATTAAAAATCTTTCTCTTACTTTTACTTATTTATTTTTAATATACTGTGATATTATAAAATATGTATACTTAAAAATTTTTTTTTTCATTTCAAAAAATCAAAAGTTAAAGCCAGAGTTAACCTTTATCATGCCTTAATCCTGATTGTCATGCGGCATTGGGTATAGTAATTGTGTAAGAGCTATTTAATTCTCTCTCGGGATAGATATTCTTGGTAAAAATACGGGTTTTTTTCCTTTTTTCTTTCTTTGCGAATTATAACAACTCTAGTAATATGAGATTAACCTAATGAAATGCTTCTCGCTCTTATGCTATCAGTTTCACTCATTTTATTCTTTGAGATTTTTTCTCTATCGCTCTCTCTCTCTCTTCTTTTTTTTTTTCCTTTATTTGAATGAGTGTATATAATATATGCAGTAGAACCTCGATTGTCCGACGTAATTGAGACCGAACCTACATAGAATAATCAAAATTTCCAGATAATAGAGCATTTATCAATAATTATCTAGTTTAATATGTAACATTGTCATCGAATTACTATTACGACTATTTAAACTGCTAAATAAATATCTAAATCCAAATTATGCAGGAAAATAAATGTATTTTGTAACAAGAAACTTACAGTGATTTAAATGGAAGCTTCATCTGGCGTAAATTGGCCATCCTTTGCAGTGCAACTCTGTCACGAAGTTCTCTTAAAACTATTACTTCAGAGGAATCACGCTGTTCTTCTTGTTCCAACCAGACAAAGCCTTTTGAGAAACACTCAGAAGCATCATTGTTATCAAACTTTACTTAATCATTCTCGCCTTCATCCTCATCATCTTTTTCTTCGTCTTCTGTTGGAGGATGTCGGACTTCTGCGATAATTTCGTCATCATTAAGCAACTTGAACCCTGAATCTTTCACGTCACAATTCAACCAATCTGTGATTTCTTTGATTCTACAGTCTACAAATCCTGGCGTCGTACTACAAAAGTTTGAAAATTCAATAGCACCATCTATCACAATGCCTGTAACATTTTCATCTGCGCCAGTTGAAAAATTCGACAAAAATTTTCGCCACCATTGTCTTAGTGTCAATTGCGGCATAAATTCGCATCTTTCACTGATCAAAGGAGTTCAAACGAATTTAAAAAAAATTCTAAAGAAGAGGAATCCAAATTTTTATCTATACTCGTAGTTCAGAATGGACTGCTTGCATGCAGAAGAAATGTAAAAAAAAAAAAAAAAAAAAAAAAAAAAACGGTTAGGAAACTGGCGTCGGTTTACGGAGAGTTCCGGATAAACGAGGGTAGAATAATCACTGTATATATATATGTGTGTGTGTGTGTGTGTGTGTGTGTGGAAAGGATGTTTTGCCGAGAAAAATTATTTTAATATACGGCATGTTAGATTATCTGGTATAATATTATACATTTTCCATGCGATAATTTTTAAAACATTCCAACAGACCTTTCAGCAGACAGGTTGTAATTTTTTGCTTGAATAAGCGGGTGTCGTACTTTTTTTACGATACAGTCGTGCTTATGAGATGTATCGCATTTATAATATTGTAATTGTAATAAAAGACGAGTTAGAAAATCGTAAAAGTTTTATCATATAAATTTGTTCCCGAATTTGTAAAATTAATAACAAAATTGTTTACTGCAAAAATGATTCAGATTTTACATACCGGGTGTCCCAAAAAGGACTGACTGATTTTAAAATTCAATAACTTCCAAACGGTGACAGATATTAAAAAAATTCTTGCAGGAGGGTTATGCATAAAGTCAAAAGTTTTTTTACAGTGATTTTCGATTTTAGTTCGAATTACAAACAATAGATGGCGCTGCGATCAATAAAGGCTAAATTCAGGCTCGATTTTTGGTACTTCGTGGACCGGATAATACATTTTCATCTCCTTTTTCTGCATGGAACAACAGAAAGGACCAAAAATCGAGCCTGTATTTAGCGACTATTGCTTACAGCGCCATCTATTGTTTGTAATTCGAACTAAAATCGAAAATCACTGTAAAAAAACTTTTGACTTTATGCATAACCCTCCTGCAAGAATTTTTTTAATATCTGTCACCGTTTGGAAGTTATTGAATTTTAAAATCAGTCAGTCCTTTTTGGGACACCGGTATGTTCTCGATGAGAAAAATATGGAAAATTTTTAGTTACAATGAATATTTGAAAAGGTAAAAAAAGCAAAAACCAGAATGTGGGTAATATATTTAGCTGTTTAAAAATTTTAAATTCTTTCATCTCTGTAAAATGGGGAAGAATGAAAAATCAGTATCAATAAGCACGTGTGCAATTTTAATTTGCTTGAAATCTATCTGTAGCAGAATCACTGGTTTCAGAAGTGACTTTAAATCTTCCTTATAGTCTTGGTGAATTCGTGCTCTTTTCGTTTTTATTAATTATTCGTTTTTTTTTTTTTTTTTTTTTTTTTTTTTTTTTTAATGACTAGGGGGCTCTGCCCCCTACGAGCTACGCTCACTAGCCCCCGTTCAGACTCTAAAAATACGTTAATTTGATCTGCTTTAAAAAGATTACAGAAGACTGAATTATCATTAAAAAACAGTAACGATGTCCCTGTAAACCAGGGTTTCCATGCCCTTTTACTGAGGAATTTTAAGGTCGAATCAGCTGCTGTTAATTGCTGCTTTCGTACTTGATTAATTAAACATTTGAAAATTAGCTAATATGAAATGAACTAAGTCAGCCCCCTACGAGCTACGCTCGCTAACCCCCGTTCAGACTCTAAAAATACGTTAATTTGATCTGCTTTAAAAAGATTACAGAAGATTGAATTACCATTAAAAAATAGTTACGATGTCCCTGTAAATGGGTTTCCATGCCTTTTTACTGACGGATTTTAAGGTCGAATCAGCTGCTGTTAATTGCTGTTTTCGTACTTGATTAAATAAGATTAATTAAACATTTGAAAATTAGCTAATATGAAATGAACTAAGTCAACCAGTCTTTGCTTCCTGGTATTTTTTTTTTTACATCGCTGTAAGAAAATGATTTTTAAATAATAGATTTTAAATGTAACGTTTTAAATCTTGCATAATTTTCACCAAACTTTTCTTTATCTTTGTAATATTCACCTGAAAATATTTTTATTGTTAAAAAGATAATATTATTATTTGCGCTGCCTTAGAATTGGCAACAATAGTTGAAAAGATCATCTCAAATTTAAAATAAATCTATATTTTTAAATTTAAACTGTTTGGCAATATTATTTGACCATTTTAAATATGATGTAATTTCTTCCATTTACGACTTTTAACGCATATTAATGAATTTATTATTTTTAAATTTTCTTTCTCTTTTAATATTCACGTGTAAATATACTTTTTATGACGTAATTTTCAATATTTTCTTCCTTTGAATGTAATCATTTAATTTTAATTTGAAAGTTTTTGAAAGTCAACATTTGAAATAAACCCCCATGTAAATATAATAATTTACATTTTAATAACATAATGTATCCTATGTGTAGTTTTTCTCCTATAAAACTTTTTTAATGGAACGCTTTTGGCCAACTTTAACATTAAATATCTCTTAAAATAATTCTTCGATTTAAAAACTGTCTGCTTCAGCGTGTTTATCAAACATTTCTCTATAACAATACCCATTTACATATTTTTGTATGCAGTAGTTTTCTTAATATTAGCGAGGAAGATCTCCGGTGACAAAAAATTCATTGACACCGGCGGCGGTGACAGCGTTAGTTACTTTTTTTTTAGAATAGAGAGGAACGTTTTTGCTTTCAAGTTATTTTTTATTATACAGAAAAACGTTACTTTCCTGGTAGTTAATTTTTGACAGAATATTTTTTAAATAATGTTATAGCGATTATTTATAACATATTAAAAATATATATTTGATTAAGATTGGCGATTTGTGATTTCTTTCTTTATTTAATGAACGGAGATATACTTGCTTACGTCCGTTACATATTTCAACTCATTTCTTCTATTAACATTTTCAATTATTTTATGAATGTGAGATAAGTGTATTATTCTTTCGATAAAGTAGGTTTTTTATCCTAAAATTCCTTTTTATATAAATTAATTTTTTGATAAAAATATTTTTTTTCCTTCAAAAATTATTTTTTTAATTTCTGTTACAGGCATTTCTGGAATCGTCCGTTACAATAAAATTCTATTCAATAATTTCTAAAATGTAGCAGCATGCATCACCCAATAAAAGTATTCGGGGGCAGACGTCATCCATTTTTAATTTCAATTACAGTCGACGCTCGTTATAACGGCCGTCCATTATAGCGACCGTTCCATTATAACGACTTATGCAAAATGTCCCGAAATATATCCCCCTTTAGGATATGTTATTTTTACTTCCAATATAACGTGCGGCAAGCAGCTTATTTCCCAATACATAGACCGAATTGACCTTTCCTCCAGATTTTTTTTTTTTTTTTCCAAAAAAAGATTACAATTTCCTTTGCTCACTGTACGTTGATGTCTGTTGTAAAATATCTTAAAATGACACTTTAAAACATTTTTTACTTATCTCTAAATGAGATGGAAAATTTTGTTTAAAGAAAATATCAAATGCATAAAAAAATAAACAACTACGAATTTCGAATTATTTTTGTAGAAAATAAATGGTAATTCGTAAGTACGTAACTATTTTTTTGTGTGTGACTTAACATTTACTTTAAATTTTATTTTAGAAATACGTAATCATTCTCTTAAATTGATTTTTATAATTATCCATTGTCAATGTTTATTTGATACGAAAAAGCAACAGGCATGAAAGAGTTCCTCCTAAAGAAGGAATTCAACCTTTTTTAAAGCAATTTTGAACATTCTCGGGATTGATCCAAAAATGCAAAGAAAATTTTGAACGGATAATAAGTGTGTGTTTGTGTGTGTGTGTGTGGTGGGGGGGGGGGGGGGTGCCTGGAAAATTTAGTAATCTGACATTTTGTGTACTCAAACCCTTGGGGTTTATTCTTGAATTGTTGTGCAAAAGAGATATGAAATGAAAGATGAGTTTATATCATATAAACATCCGAAAGTCGTGTAAATGAAGTTGTTCAAAGTGTCTTTCAAGAATGAAATTTTTTTTAGACTTTAAAAATTCAAAGTGAAAGGATGTTTCTTTTTGGAGTAGAATATTTTGTACTATTTATATAACACTGTTAGGTAATTTCTGTGGTACCTTTTTCTAGATGTATTTCTGAAGCAAAGATCGGAGCAGGCAGATTTTCTTTTGAAAAAATGGGGGTGGGTGGGGGGGGGGTGATTTAACTGCTGAACCATTCAGAATAATATTTGATTTGGAAAATTAATGACTGTGCTTCACTTAAGTTGATCAGATGTATTTGGATTTACACCTTTAGCATTGATATTACTTTCTAAATAAAATAATAGCAACCATGCGTGCAGTAACATTTAATTTTATTGTATAATTAGCTTTTAAAATGACGATTTAAAAGAGCTTGGCGCCACTTTATAGATGGAAAAAAAATTTCCACCTTTTTTCTCATTTCCCACTTTCATGCCTGTACAGAATTTAGTAATAATGTTGTATTATAAAATTTCCTTTAAAACCTTAATTTTGATGCACATGATTAGAGTTTTTTTCGTTCACTTTCGTTATGGCGACCTTCCATTATAACGACCCTCATCTTTGGCACGCGAGGGGTCGTTATAACGAGCGTCGACTGTATTAACCTTGAATATGCACATTGTCATTTTTCATTATTTTTGGAGTTTTCTCGCTGAACTTGAAAAGGTAATGGATTTAAATTAATCCTCCGTTCCTTCGATAAAGTGAATTTTTTATCCTAAAATTCCTTTATATATAAATTAATTTTCTTTTATAAAATTATTTTTTTTCTTCAAAAGTTACGTTTTTTATTTCTGTTACAGGCATTTCTAGAATTGTCAACATTACAATAAAATTCTTTCAATAATTTTAAAAATATAGCAGCATTCGTCACCCAATAAAAATGAACAGGGGCAAGCGTCATCCATTTTTAATTTGAATTGTTAACCGTGAATGTTTGTAAGTATTAATCGACAATAAAGCCATGTTTGAATCCATGTTTATTTTCGGTTATTATTCCAGTCGGTCCTATAAAACGAAACAATGAGTTAAAGTTGAATACAATTAAGTTTTAATCTAAATATACAGAAGAGAGACAATATTCCATCGTAAACATATAAGTGAAATATCTAAAATTCATTTAGACGACTAGATGATAAATAAGCCCAGTTTCTGCAACTTTATACAAATCACGTTTAATACGCGATCCCCGCTTTTGTCCACTCCCTTGAAACTCGTCTTCATCGGGTTCGACTGTATTTAATGCTCTAAAAAGGGAAACTTTTTTTTTGTGTTTTATCCATTTTTGTTAATTCCCATTTGTTCAATGTAATCTGAACGAAAGATGTTCCAATCACCAGCTGTGCCCCTGCTGCAGATGATGTTTTTCTCTTAATATAACAAAACTGATATTATCCCCTGTTTTCTTCTCACTGCGTCTTAAAATGAGTTTTCACTTGAACTCCTTTATACTGCTTATGAACAATTATCGGTCCTTGTGTTGAACCTTACCTTGTTATGGAGTATTTCGATTATATTAACAGTAATCGAAACCACTAGAGAATCTAATCAGCAACAATAAAACTTGTGGAATTTATTGAATTTCTTTAGTTTTATTAACTTTGGAAATTAATAAATATAAAAAAACTAATACGTTGGAAATGGGGTTTCAATTTTGTATTATAATAGTTTAATTTCATTCGATGAACTATAATTTTATGAATTTCTTTACTTTTATTAATGTTGGCCATCTACTTTATACATAAAATGCAAATTGGATTTTCGTTTAGGCAGCATATTATAACTTGACTTCTGCCTAGAGGATTTTCATGGTACTTGCACTCTTAGTTAGATAATTTTTCAGCTATAAACCATATCGCTCTACATTGCTTGTTATAGAATTATGGGGGAAAGTTCTATCATCAGGTGAATCCGATTATGAAAGGTTAGCCTTTTTAAAAGATTCTACTGGGTGGATTTTGATGAGACTTGCATTGTTAGTCAGATAATTTTTCAAGGATGTTTTAGTGTCTTAATATATCGCTCTGCGTTGTTTAGTTATATAATTATGGTAGAAAGTTGTATAATCGGGTGAATCCGTTTATGGAAGATTACTCTTTTTACAAAGTTCTACTGAATGGATTTTTATGACTAATTAAATAATGTTTCAGGTATGGTCTTGGTATATTGCATATCGTTCTTTACCAAATCTTGCTGCAAATGATGAACTAAAAGAGTTGGTCCTTAACAGCCTAAATTTTGCAGACACATTAGATAATAGTACAGCGTATTTTTTCTTTTTTTTTCTTTGTACTGTACTACAATTAAAATTACCACTTTCTTTTTGACATATATAAATCAACATTTGATCCACTGTGTAATGATTTTGGTCTTCAGTTTCGAAACTTACATTGCATTTATAAAATGTGATAGAAAACGAAAAAAACCCCTCCTTCAGCGTATTAATCTCAACTTTTATCAAGTCACTATTCGTCGATGATTGTTTTCCGTTGCTTTTGTCTCTGTAGCTTCTTGACTGTAAATGGGATAAATTTTGAGACTTTTCGGGGAGAGGTGAGTTCGAAAAACAATTTGGCCACTTTCCAGAGTCATTTTTTAGTCACTTAAACCAAATGGGATGCGGTCGCCTCTGCTCTCAAAATGGAACCAGCGGAGCCAACATGTGGTCTTTTGTAAATCGATGAAAGTGAACGACTGAAAGCTTTAGCAAATAAGTATTTAAGAAAAATATCTCGGGCACAAGAAACTAAGTTTTCTTTACGGCAGTCATTTAACAATAAAGAAAAATCATGTGTCGCCTATAGATTCTGAATCACTTTCCAGCTCGGTAATATCTTATTTCGACACGTCCCAATTCATCATCTTTTCAAAAATAGCCTCATCGGCAGACATAGAAAATAGTCTCAACTCACCCGCTAACAACTTCGCAGTCCTGGCGATGCTTCCTATAATTGACGTTCAATCGATCTTTTTATGAGAATTTTTATCTTACTTTAGCCGGATACATAAAATTCGTACACTGCTTCTGAAATATCTAAAGATATGAAAAATAATTTAAAACAATATTACCAATATCTATGCATGAGTTAGCAAAATCCACTGATTATTTGCTTGTTCCTTGTCGCGAACTGCTCATACTCACGCTATAGTGATCGCGGTTTTAACGAATTTTATCATTTTTGAAACTCCCGTGTTGCTGAATCCAATGATGTTATTTCCACCCCTAAAGTGCTTTTCATACATGCGTTAGTGATCATGGCGTTAATGAAAAAATAATCTCCATAATGAGAAAAACCCTTTGACTTTTATTGAGAAACAAGATTTTAAATGAGAATTAACAAAAAAAAAGAAAGGAAAAGAAATGAAAGATTTAAAGCATTATTTAGCATAATTTTCCATTCTCGAATGTTGACAGTTGAGACATTGGGAAATTCGCGTACAATCGCGAGGCGCATAAATTAGAGCTCATTGTACTTTTCAAAACTTGCTTATTCTTTACAAAGGGCCAAAACTACTTGTTTATTGCTAAAATCATTAGAATTCCAATCATGTGCTCGAAAAATGTGCAGGTTTAACTTTATCTTATTAGTGTAATAATAATAATACTATGTGGGCAGTTGCGCATTATTACTGGTACTTGGTCCTTTCTTCCAAATTATAAAAAGCCAAGTTTATTACGTTCTGTTTCGTTGTTTATTCTTTGTAAGTCGCTGTATTGTAACTATATTCTCGTTTCTGTACAAATTACGGATAATCCGTGGAAATCGAAGGCTTATACTTTCTTGTATTTCTTTCCAGCATTGCATCTCCACACGGAGTGGGAGGAAGTGCGGGAGGGCGCTATGCAGCGGAAGCGCCAGCTGGAGGGAACCCTTGCCGATGGTCGGGGGTTCGAGGAGCGACGCAGGGAGGTCGAAGCCTTCTTGTCCAGGCTCCAAGCTCGACTCGACCGCATGCCGCCCGTAGGACAGACTTTGGATATACTAGAAGCACAACTCAAAGAACAGAAGGTAAGATGATTATAATCGGAAAATTATTTGACTTTGATGTCACACTTTGGTATAGTGTGATGCTTTATTATAAACTCACCCTTGCAAGCATTCATACAGTCGTTCATTTCCACGTTAAGAAATTTGGGGCGCAATTTCATCATAGGACTCATTGTGAGGGATACTTTAGGCATACATACCTGCTTGTAAGCTCGTGTATGTAAATTATTTATCGCGTGTAGTCTGTTTTCGCTGTTTTTTATTTGTTGTGTGAACATAAACACAGTGTGTAGTACACTGCTCAAATCAATTAGGGGAGCACATGGTTTTATCAAAATTAAGCAAATATTTACACCGATAAGTAACGTAAAATAAAACATCCATAATTTAAAGTGTTGTAGAAAACAGATAAAAAAAATTTCACATGCAAATTAAAGTTTATGACATCAAAAACTAGAAAAAGAAGATAAGTGCAGAAATCGGAATTTTGCAAAAACGTCTGTTTCACTGTCTCAGTTGTAAAATAAAATTGCTCAGCTTGTGGTTTGAGATAAGGTGACTTGAAACTGTCTCAACAATGTGATTTAACGGAATCCATGGCTTGGCGTGTTATATGAACAGTTGAATCTGGGTACACAACGAAGTGTAGCGGACGCTGTTGGAGTCGCAAGAAGTGTCAATGCAAGGCTGTGGAATCGATTCCAAGACACATGGAATGGTAGATATTGAAGAGGGCAAGGTCGGCCATGTGCTACCAATGAAACCGATGACCGATATATCCTGTTGACAGCTCGTCAAGACGGAATGGGCAATGCTGCTCTGCTGCAAACACAGTTGTTCTTGGCCAAAGGACGAAAGGAGTCCAAACAAATAGACCGAAATAGGCTTGATCAGGGTGGTCTCTATGCACGTAAACCAATGGTCTATATTCCGTTGATCTCAAGCAACTGTGCTGCTCAAAGAAGGTGGGCAACTAAGCATCGAGTTTGGAGGCAACGTTGTTGGAGTCAAATTCTGTTTACAGACGAGTTCCGATTCAGTCTGGATGTACCATTTGATGTATTGTGGCATGGAAAGAAAGCGGGACTCAAAGTAATCCCACATCCGTTCGTGAAAGTTCACATTACAGACGAGGTGGGTTGATGCTATGGGCTGGAAACAGCATAGTTGGACTTACGGGCCTGTATATCATTCGGAATGGTACTTTGACCTACCGAAGTTATACAGATGAGATACTGAGACCTCATGTCGTATTTTATGTTGCAGCAATTAGTGATTTCTTTTTTTCCATGCATGATAATGCCAGATCTCATACAACTCGTCTTGTGGAAAACATGCTTGAAGTTGAAAGAATACAGCGTATGGAATGACCAGCATGCTCTCTTGACCTGAATCTGATCGAGCATGTTTGGGACATACTCAGACGATACATTGCTGCGGTACCAAAGCCTCCTTTTATTGTACGGGACTTGGAGATTGCAATTCTTGAGCAGTGTAACAGTATTCCCCAAAACCTTATCGATAACCACATCGCATCCATGTAAAACACGTGTGCAGCAGTCTTAGCTGTTCGAGGAGACCACACGCCATATTAAAAATCTTGCATCATTTCTAAACAATACTTTTTTTTTATCATTTGCATGTAACCAAATTCTTGCCCTAAACCATCTTTTCCTTGTTCTTTCCTTTTTTTTCAAAGAATAAAAGCTCCCTTACAAACTTTTTGCGTCTTTTTTTCTGTTTTGCGCATTGATACATGTGTACTATTCATTTTATGCCCATACATGGCTGTCTTGTACTGTTCTCTTCATTTTTTTGCTTGCTCCCCTAATTTTTTTGAGCAGTGTATTTCATTTAAACTTAAAATTGTCACTGGTGATAAAATAAAACAAGTTAAATGGAGTTTCTAAAATTTTCTGTATATGGTTTCAGGGTGTGTATATTAATTTATCTTCTATTGCATGACGGAAAGGCGAAAAAAGCTGACGATAGACATGCGGATCTGAATCGATGTAGTGAATAAGAAATGCCCGGCAATCGTGTTGGACGTCGAATTAGAAAAAGTGAAAGTGTTTTGCAAAACCACATCAAGAAAGGAAACCTCTACAGACAGAAAGTGCATGAGAAGCAGGAAGAAATGATGACTGATTATTTCAAACAACAGATATGGAACGGTACAAGGTACTAGAATATGTAATGTGTGAAAATAAATGCTCAGTTCAACTTCAGTGTTCATCGGATGACAATATCGAGGACAATTAAAACCACTTCGTACTTGAAATTTGAAACCGAAGGGTAAATCTAAATCATCTCGAGCTCAGAGTGCAAAGAGATGAAGTTGGCAAGGATCTAGAGGCAATAGATCCTGATATGATTGAATTGCCAAAATGTCACCTTTTTTTTTTAAACAGAAAAGGACTTTAATCTTTATTAAAATAATAAAACTTTGTAAAAAATCACCATAAAATAAAACAATACACAGGACGCGTTTCGAGCTAAAAGCATAACAGCTCGTCACCAGCTACAGCATACACGTGTCTGCAAGCGAACAAGTTCAAAAAAGTTCATTTTTTTTTTTTAACTTGTTCGCTTGCAGACACGTGTATGCTTTAGCTGATGACGAGCTGTTATGCTTTTAGCTCGAAACGCGTTCTGTGTATTGTTTTATTTTATGGTGATTTTTTACAAAGTTTTATTATTTTAATTGCTTCAAATCGCCAGTTTTCGGTGCTGTTTCGCTTTAATCTTTATTATCAGAACGGATTACATAGCTACTGGCATGACTTAAGAACTGAAAAAATGTACTACTCAAAACGTCAATCTGAGGTAGGTTTGCCAAGAAATTTGGGGAGTCGTCGGCTTTGAAGGAACTTTGGAATTGGTGTTCATCGAGATCATTGTGCAGTCTGAGGATTATGTCATCATGCACCTCAATCCTTAAATTGTTTCGAAAGCTGGAAGAACTACATCTTTACCGTAATTTTGCAGCAATCCACACAGCCCTAGTGGTAAATTAGTGGTTTTGTTGCGATATGAAAGTTTAAGATTGGCCGTCATAAACACCGAATTTGAATATTATGTAGAACGTTTAAGTTCGTCACGTGTACGTGAGCTGAAGGCAATTTAACAACAGAAAGGAACAGAAGTCTGTAATCATGTCAGCATGCAACACCATTATACGAATCCCTTCCTAGGCGTTTAAATGCTGTTTGGGTGCTCATGGTAGTTGTTATCATAAGCACTAGTAATAGAATTTTAATGTGAATTGCCTAGTTTATTTTATATGTGCACTTGAATTCGCGTATCATGTATTTTTTGATGAATTTAGTTTCAAATTTCCTAAAAGTTTTCTTGTGGCCTTTTTTTATATCAACTTCTAATGATGCCTGTTATTCCGTTCCCTTTAAACGCATTTGTTCATCATGCTATTCTAAGTCGCGTTTATATTATATTCGTACGCTATATTGTTAAATGGAGAGAGTTTTTATTAGTTTAGTACTTGACGAGTTAGCATTCATGAATGTTAGATGTGAGGACCCCGGAAGCCAAAAGGGTATGAAAAAATTGAACTAAGTGCACAGACGACCTGGAAATATGCTTTATTATGTGTTGTGTTTTAGAGACCAACCACTTTTGCCGAATAATGATCAATATTGATTAATTATAAATTTAATGAAAATTGCACTCTACTTTTTTCACATTTATTGAAATAAGAGTTCAAAGACCACTGTGAAACAAGCAGCAGTTTCCTATTTCAAGTCAGTCAATTATTATTACTGTTCAACTTTAACGTCAATTATCCTTGAACTCAATTTACTCCAAATCGAAATTTTGTCACTTGTACCCCTTGGCTTCTGATGTCCTCATATAAAGTCAATAGAATGATGAACCTTCTTCACTATTTTTATTGAAATGATATTTTAAAATCTTCGATTATCCTATACTCGCAGTACCAGGGATATGTCGGAAATAATGGGAAGGATATTGTCAGATACATTTTCTAATTGTGTAAAAATGAAACTATAATTAAAAATGCTGCTATAAATGAAGTAAATCGCTACTATCATAAAGTAAAATAATTCTTATTATAAAAGGAATATTATAAATTAAAAATAAGGTGAATTTAAGAAAGTTTTATCATTACTTGCTCTTTTTTTTTTTTTTTTTTTTTTTTTTTTTTACGTAAGTAAAAAAAAAAAAAAAAAAAAAAAAAAATATCTAAAGTGACTCCACTGGACTTTTCAAACACTTTAAAGAGTACTTTGCATTCAGATACCAGGTAATCCAAAAGAAACTGAAAAAATATGCAACGCAACCTGTGCAATTTATTCTACTGAAATATTGGGTTGATTCATGAGATTTTTTTTTTTTTTTTGTCTTGTCTTCCAAATTTGTCTTAAACAAAAGCAATGCAACAAATTATTCAAAAATATACTCTCCACTTTTGTTTGCGACTTTCTCCCACCGTTCAATAAGATTTTTTTATGCCTCGGTGATAGAAATCGCACTGTTATGACTGAAAAAATTTGTCCAGCTAAGCTCTCAATTCTACTCCATTATTAAACGATACACTGTGCAAAGTGTTCGAAAGCAAACGAAACAGGTGAAAATCTGACGGCGCACAGTGGTCCCAAATCGCGGTCAAGTGGCCAAAAATCATTTCTGGCTTTCCTAGTGGTTGTATATGATTAATTTTTAATTTTATAACATTCTAAATGATATTGCATTGTGAATTTAAACTAAATGTAATTGGGGTTTCGGGGGAGGATATTGGGGGGAGGGCGCAATAGAGGGGGGCAAGTTTTTATTAAATTTAAATTTTCTTTTTTTTTACATGAATGAGAATTTTCCACTTTTGATTATGGTGAATATTTTCACTTTTTTAAGACAAATCATCTAATTCAGTCTCGCCTGAAATTTTAACGCCCCCCTCTCCCTCCCCCCTGAAAATATACAGGTTAAAATCTTATTTTTTTCACTTTTTAATGTTATTGGAAAGTAACAATAAGGAGTATAAGCAACCAATAAAATACATAAATAATATGATATGATGTGATATGATATCAATATGATATGAATATGATATGATATGAATAAATATGATTGCCAATAATTAGAAACCTGAACGTAAATTTGATTCGAAAAAATACAAACTTTATACTATTCAATGTATTCCAAGGTTTTTTGAGAAATTAAAATATAGTCTTAAATGTTTCAATATCTGCTTAGTAGCAAGATCACCTCCGAAATTGAAGATTATCATTTGCGCTAAAATTGACCCAATTAGTTTTGAGAATTACTCTGGGAAGTATGAAATACCATTTATTAGAGCAGACGGATCAAAGAATTTCTTTATTGGTATGACTAGCAGGAAATTTAAGTACAGAAAAATAAAGGAGCCTATAATTGATATTAAATAGAATAGAAAAACCACAGCCCTAGCAAGATTTCATCAAGAAGAAACCATCCAAGTAAATTTCAATAAAAGAAAAATAACTTTCCCGTCCAGCCTATAATACTATCCATTCATTATAAGAGAAACCATAGAGATTATAACGTACAAAAACTCAATATGTAACGATGCAGCAGCATTTCACTTACCAAAAATATGGCTCGAGCTACTCAATGACTATGAAAATAAAATAAAATAAACATCCATATAAAATAAAAATGTAACGTGCATAATATGAAAGGATAAGTGGAAAACTGAATGATGGCGTGTCATAGACCGTGCCAATTTAGAATAGTTTCATTTATTTGATTTTGAAAATGACTCGGGGTAAGTCGAAACATGTCAACAGTTGAAATAAACGTATTTTTACTGGTTTTAAAGTATTAATTCACACCTTTTAGCATTTGAATTTAATACATAAATAATCAATCAGCTAAATTTTGCCCACACGCAGGCGTGAAATCTCACCTTTTTCCATTTGCCCTTATAACTAGGAAAATCTAAAAATATTATTACTGCTTTTTAAGTTTTCGACATCTCTTTACTGTGAATTAATAATAAAATCATTCAATTCCTTAATTAGATTACTTCCAAAATTTTTGGAAAAAAGCAAGGGAAAAATTGTAAAAACAAATAAAACAAGTGGGTAAGTGTGATCACAGATCGCACAGAGGGTTTCGTTTAATATTCCTTTCAAAGCACTTTATCCTTTTGAAAAATCTGTTAGTTCCATATTTCAAAACCAGGGGGCGCACTTGATTCTAAACAAACCTGAATCCGAACGAAAATCCGTTTTACATACTATCCGTATATATATTAGTCGAGGGGATTGGGTCCATAGCACCCGAGATAAGTAGGTGCACCTGGCGGGAAAAAAATGGAACTAAAATATGTAAGGCTATGGTGTATAATATGAAAGAATGGTCAAAGGGGTGTCGGCAAAAGTTGGAAAATTTCTCCCTGGGTTAAAAGGGCGCAGGTTAGAAAAATTGCTTAAAATACACAAGTTAGAGCCCAGAGGGGTAAATAATAAGACTTTTTGAAAATTTTATGATTTGTCGTGTGGTCTGAGGCATTCAGCTATACGTATGCAAAATTTCATGTCACCAACTTAATTAGGGGCTCTCTTAGAAAGAATTGCTTCAAATACATATGTGGTAGCTCAAAGGGTTAAACGTAAGACTTTTTCAAGATTTTATGATTTGTCGCCTGGCCTCAGGTGTTCTGCAATAAGTATGCAAAATTTCAAATCTCCAATTTAATTAGGGGCTCAGTTAGAAAGAATGGCTTAAAATACACAAGCTGGAGTTGAAAGGGTTAAACATAAAACTTTTTCAAAATTTATTATTTGACGTGAGATCTGAGGTGTTGCCTATAAGTATGCAAAATTTCAACCTAAATAGGGGCTCACTTAGAAAGAATTGTTTAAAATGCACATGTGGGAGCGCAAAGGGTTAAATGTACGACTTTTTCAAAAATTGTATGATTTGTCGTTTGATGTGAGGTGTTCAGCTATAAGTATGCAAAATTTCACGTCTCCAAACTAATTAGGAAGCTCACTTAGAAAGAATTGTTTAAAATACACATGCGCGACTTTTTCAAAATTTTATGATTTGTCGTTGGATGTGAGGTGTTCAGATATAAGTATGCAAAATTTCACACCTCCAACCTAATTAGGGGCTCACTTAGAAAGAATTGTTTAAAATACACATGTGGGACCCCAAAGGGTTAAAGTACGACATTTTCAAAATTTTATGATTTGTCGTTTGATGGGAGGTGTTCAGCTGTAAGTATGCAAAATTTCACACCTCCAAACTAATTAGGAGCTCACTTAGAAAGAATTGTTTAAAATACGTATGCGAAAGCCCAAAGGGTTAAATGTACGACTTTTGCAAAATTTTATGATTTGTCGTTTGATGTGAGGTGTTCAGCTATAAGTATGCAAATTTTCATGTCTCCAAACTTATTAGGAGTTCACTTAGAAATAATTGTTTAAAATACACATGCGGGAGCCCAAAGGGTTAAATGTACGTCTTTTTCAAAATTTTATGATTTGTCATATGATGTGAGGTGCTCAGCTATAGGTCTCCAACATGTATAGTTTCTGAGAACGGGCTCTGTGAAGGACAGACAGACAGACAGACAGAGGAGCGAGACGAATAGGGTTTCGTCAGATGAACGAAACCCTAAAAACAAATATATAAAAAAAATATTCTCAACTATTACTCTCCCCCCCCTCCCCCTCCCCCGAATTAAAAAAATGGACAGTGTTATGTTAATTAGAATTTTGCATTATATAAACGCTGATAATTTTGGGTCAGTGCGAAAATTAGATTGACTTTAAACCAGATTACTGATTTTGGACTAATACTGGCAATATCTAATGTCCAACTTCAAACTACTGGTTCTCTCAAAGTCGCAATAAATCTCTTGGGATATGATTTTAGAAGGTTCATTCTACATTTTGTACTATAAATGTCCGAGGAACTCGGAAGGACTTTTTTTATATATCACTTTTTATGTAAAAAAATTCCTTAAAACTGTGTGTTTTTAAAAAAATTCCTCTGTTTTTAATTTTTTGAAATGTTTGCAATCGAAAAATCAATTTACATATGTAATTTAATGTTGTTTCAGAGAAGTGTAAAGAAAAAAATGACAAACTGTCTGAAAAGGTCTTAGATATGGTGTTAATGCAGCGAATTTGCCTGAAATTCACGCAACAGCAGAAAACGCTCAAAACTCCTAACTTCACATAAGCAATGCGAATTCATGTGAGCTTATAAAACCAAAATATTAAAGAATATAAATCTTCAGATATTTCTAAATACTGTGAAATTTATTTCATTTCGATATACGAAACTTCGATTTTCTGATTTTTGGCCACATAATCGCGATTTGGGACCACTGTGCGGCGCCAAGTCTGGAGAGTATGAAGAATGCAAATATCAAATCATGTGGAAACTTTTTCAAGTTTTTTCCCACTTGATATTCTGTTTTAATGATTTAAAAATCAAAACACACTCACTTGTAACTCAAAGTATGCTCCTTCAAATATAAAACACTTTGCCAATGCGTTTTATTTGTGTGTGCATTTTTAATTTTAAAGGGGGGGGGGGACGCTCATGAATTACTCATCAGCTTAATATTTGAGTTGTTGAGCTAATCATCCGTAATTGGATTCGCAGCCAAAGTTTACATTAAACATGAGCAATCATGGCAACAATTAGTTTCAAGTGTATGAGAATTAGAATCATTTTTCACCAAAAGGGTATCGTTTTAGTATATTTTGCAAAGGTATTTCGTTTGATTTTTTTTTTCTTTGTATGTAGGTATTTTTTTATTTATTCTTCAACAAAATTAATACATAAATTTCCATACACTTTTCTCTAGTAAAAACTTCTTTTTTTTTTTACAAAACAAAGTAAAAATATTTAACTATGAGTAAAAAAAAAATGACAAAAAAAGATTTTAGTAAATAAGTCACATTCTGGTTAAACTTAATTGTTGTGTCGACATAAGATAAGTGTGGGTAATAAAAATAATTTAATTGAGATATGTGAGAAAATGTTTATCAGTTATCGTCATAGAATTGTTGAAAAACTATTTAGATACGAAACCCATCGGCCGATTTCTTTGAAAATGTATATAGTTCTAGCCTGTGACATTCACCAAATAGGTGCGCTGTCACGATCATTCATACACACACATACTACAACATAGTGACATCATCGATAAACCACCAAAAACGACTCTGTGGAATTCTAATGTATGCGCACACACATACATACATATGGCTCAAAAATAACGAAAACTGGTTCGGCGAACCTCAAAATGAAAAAAAATATCAATATTTCCATAATCGGGTTTTTATCATGATTACTATACTTTCCTTACATTGTATATGTACGAAAAGTACTAAAACAATTTCAATGAGCAAAAAATCATTAATATTTTTTCCCCCTCTTTAATTACGATTTACTTGAAGCAAGGTTTCAGATTATAAAAAAACTAGTATGTTGTGGCCATCACAAAACTTTCTTCTATATAAAACACGTCAATTAAATCATTTAAATAGTACAAGAAATTATATCAATTTATTCATATAAAAGTATACCTGAATTTGAAGTTGGATGAAAATTCGAGCATTAGTTATTGAGATAGAGCTGTAGGGGAAATTCTAAAAAATGCAGCATAGCAGCGCCATCTGTTGAGCGATTTGCACCAAAACACAAACAGCACTAATTCATATTAAGGTATACCGGAATCTGAAGTTTGATGAAAATCCGTGTATTAGTTCTGGAGCTAGAGCTACTGTGGAAATCACAAAAAATGCAGCACAGCAGCGCCACCTGTTGAGCGATTTATACCAAAAGGAACAAAACTTCAATTCATGTCAAGGACTAACTGAATCTGAAGTTTGATAAAAATCCGTGCATTAGTTCTGGGCATTGAGCTATTGTCGAAATCGAGAAAAATGCTGCATAGCAGCGCCACCTGTTGAGCAATTTACAGCAAAACATAAACAGCAGTAATTCATATCCAGGTATACCTGAATCTGAAGTTTGTTGAAAACCCAAGCATTAGTTCTTGAGATAGAGCTACTGCGGAAATCACAAAAAATGCAGCATAGCAGCGCCACCTGTTGAGCGATTTACACCAAAAGGTGCAAAACGTCAACTCATGTCAAGCACTAACAGAATCTGAAGTTTGATGAAAATCCGTGCATTATTTCTTGAGATAGAGCTATTACGAAAATCGTGTAAATGCTGCAAAATGCAGCATAGCAGCGCCATCTGTTGGGCGATTTGCACCAAAACATTACCAGCACTAATTCATATCAAGTATTAATTGAATCTGAAGTTTTATGAAAATCCGTGCATTAATTCTTGAGATAGAGCTAGTGCAGAAATCGCGAAAAATGCAGCATAGCAGCGCCACCTGTTGGGCTATTTACACCAAAAACTAATCAGCACCAATTTATATTAGGGACTATTTGAATATAAATTTTTATTAAATTTCGTGCATTAGTTCTTGAGGTAGAGCGCCCACAAAATTTGTGTCACATACACACAGACAGACGGACAGACAGACAGACTCACAGAGTCACAGACAGACATTTTGTAAAAACATGTTTTTTGGAATCTCTGACCTCTAAAACGCGTAAATCCGTCGAAAACCGGAAGTCGAAAATTTTTACGAATCCAATACTTTCTTCTTGTAAAGATAGAAGAAAGTAAAAATAATTGAGTTACATCCGCTTCTTTCTGATTTTCAAACCGATATTTATGTAGCCAAGAGAAATCAGAATTTATAGAGGTGTTTGTTGGAGAGAATTCCTTCGGATTTCCGAAAATTTCGATCTATTTTAAATTATTGTGACAAAATTCTGTATTAGATAGTGAAATTCACAATGTATTGAAGCAGTTTATTAGTATCTTAATCATTCATTAAAATTTCTACCGTGTTTAAAGCTTTGCATAATTGATTATAAGATAAAAATATAAAAAATTTATCCAGAATTTTGGAATACAATCACAATCACCTATATGATGAAATATGCCGGTTAACCAAGTGTGTCGTGTAATTGAACGTTGGATAATCGCGAGTCTACTGTTCATTAAATAATCTCAAAAAGAAAGAAAAACAAACTTACATTGATAAAGATTTGAAATCAACAGTAATAAAATAATTTTATTAAAAAAATATTTGATTTATAGCTTGTTTTTTATTTGGCGAAATACTGCAATATATATTTTCACATAAGCTTTGAAAAGTTATTTCTTTCCTATGTTTTTAGCGTGAAATGTATGAAGCTTTATGTGGTAAAACGGTTGCGAAGCAAAAGAACTTAAACAGTTTAAAAATCTGTCTCGGAATATCCCTCCCCCCCCCCCCCCCAACCTCCCACCCCCAATATAATGGAATGGTTTCAATCTTTAGTTTTCTGGAGATTAAAAGTTATACCAAATCATTTATTTCGAAGCTTAAATGACCTACCTGTGATACTCTGTGACACTTCGACAGCACATTATATTTTTTCCAGTAATTGAAATTACTTTTTTCTTTTCCTTTTATTTATTTTCTTTTTTAAATGTTTATTATTATTATTATTACTATTATTATTATTATTATTTTGACAATCTAAAAATTTTGTACAGAATTATGGAATACAGTCACAAACACCTATATGATGAAATATACCGGTTAACCAAGTGTGTCGTGTAATTGAACGTCGGATAATCGTGGGGCACTTTCCATTAAATAATCTCAAAAAGAAAGAAAAACAAACTTACATTGATAAAGATTTGAAGCCGAAAGTAATAAAATAATTTTATTTAAAATAATATTTGTTTTATAGATTGGTTTTTGTTTGGGCGAAATCCTGCTGTATATATTTTCACATAAGTTTGGAAAAGTTGTTTCTTTCCTATAGAATGTTTTTAGCGTAAAATATATGAAGCTTTATGTTCTAAAACGGTTGTAAAGCAAAAGAACTTAAACAGTTTAAAAAACTGTCTCGTAATATTTTTCCCCTCAATATAACAGAATGGTTTCAATCTTTACGTTTTCGCGAGATTAAAAGTTATACCAAATCATTTGTTTGGAAGCTTAACAGACCTACCTGTAATACTTCGACAGCACATTGTTATTTTTTACCCGACTGAAAAGAAGGGTTATGTGTTTCACGCGTATCTGTGTATGTGGATTTCTTTATACCCTCGAAACATCCCAACGGCTGGATGGATTTTAATGAATGAGGTCTCTATCAATTGGTCTTAACGGTCCGATGGTTATAGGCTAGGTTTTGTTTTTTATAAATTCAAAATGGCGACCGTAAAATACAAAATGGCGGTAGTGACGAAAAAAAAAATTATGCTCCCTATTGAGTGTCATATCATTGGATAGGGCTTTCAAAATGAAGACATGTTTCATTGACTATTTTACAGTCAGAAGCTGCGTTAAAATATTATACAACCTGGAAGTTGTGTATGTACTATTGTGGATCTCTAGCTTTACTGCAACTCTAACCATCATAGACATTTATAGACCTCATCAAAACAGTGTTTATAGATAGGCACTAACAGTTAAACACAGCTTAAAAGTCATCAAAACAAGTAAATAAAAAAAAAATAGATAAGTAATATAAACAAGTAATATAAAAAAAATATTTTAAGTCAATTCCTACTTAGGCCAATAAGAGAATTTTTTTTCTCCCATTCTTCTTTCCAGTTGAGTAGGGCTTAAAATGCCTTGATCAAGAAGAGAGCTCTCTCGGTCTAAAAATACCTTGATCCAGAAGAGGGCTGTCTCAATTATTGAAAATTAATTAATTTAATTTAATTAATGAATTAATATTTGAAAATACTGAATTAACATCAAGTGTCATCCACTACAAGTTAAAAAAAATTATTTGAGTTTGATTGGATGAATAATAAGTATTTTATTAACGATTGAAAATTTGAACAAGATATATATAAGCGAGAGTGTGAGCTAATAGTAGGAATTGAAAAAAAAAAAAAATAGTTTCACATTGATGATAAATAATTAATTAGTTCGCTTTTTACGCAGTCGGGTTTTTTGATTTTTTAAATTTAATTGTTTATTACAGTAATTGAAATTACTTTTGTATTTTCCTGTTATTTATTTTCTTTTAAAAAAAAAGATGACTTTTTTTTTTTTTTTTTTTTTTTTTTTTTTTTTTTTTTGACATTCTAAAGTATATTAGATGTAAATTTCCAACTGGGCGAAAAATTTCCGGACCAGGATTCGAACCCGGGACCTCCTGGCTGAAGCCGCCAGTGCTCTGCCATCTGAGCTATCCCGGACGATTCTGGTCGAACTTTTTCACCCAGCTAACCTTGAAGATTACAGCATCTGGTCTGAAACCTGGTTCAGCTCAACAGAATAAATCTCAGGTAATGGAACTCCAGAAAACGCTGGATACGAAATTACACTAGATTAATATTGACACAATTATTCTAATTGGTAAACATATCATATTAGATGTAAATTTCCAACTGGGCGAAAAATGTCCGGACCAGGATTCGAACCAGGACCTCCCTGGCTGAAGCCGCCAGTGCTCTGCCATCTGAGCTATCCCGGACGATTCTGGTCGAACTTTTTCACCCAGCTAACCTTGAAGATTACAGCATCTGGTCTGAAACCTGGTTCAGCTCAACAGAATAAATCTCAGGTAATGGAACTCCAGAAAACGCTGGATACGAAATTACACTAGATTAATATTGACACAATTATTCTAATTGGTAAACATATCATATTAGATGTAAATTTCCAACTGGGCGAAAAATGTCCGGACCAGGATTCGAACCCGGGACCTCCCTGGCTGAAGCCGCCAGTGCTCTGCCATCTGAGCTATCCCGGACGATTCTGGTCGAACTTTTTCACCCAGCTAACCTTGAAGATTACAGCATCTGGTCTGAAACCTGGTTCAGCTCAACAGAATAAATCTCAGGTAATGGAATTATGCCTGCCGATCGCGTGATCGATTGGATGCAGTTTCGATTTTCGATTATAGATGGCGCCATCAACTGCCATTGAGTATTTTATTATTTTCTTTTTGAGTCTCAAAAAAGTGCACCATAATTACAATAAATATGAATGAAAATAAGAAAAACAGCTCATTGATAGAGATATAGGTTTTGTTTTTTTATTTTTTTATTTAAGTTCATAGCAACAAACATAAATTTCTCTCAAAATAGCCACATTTTCGAAATTTAATAATTTAATAAGATTTAATAAAATTTAATCATAAAATTTGTGCGTTAAAAAGTTTTTCTCACTAAAAGTTTAAAAAAAATAATGCATCATTTTATGATTTTTTAATTTTGTTAATTAAAATAGGCATTCTCATTTGATTTTTGTATGGCTATAACAAAGAGATTATGTAAACTACAATTTAAAATAATATTTAAAATACAAAAATTTGAACTGAAAAATGCCTTTTTGAAAAATATTAGAATTGCATCCCAAATTTTAAATATTTCAGCATGGAGCAGGAAAAGATTAAAGTTGCATTGCATTTGTAACAATAAATATATATATTAATTCTATAAAAATTGTTAAAAAATATTTTTACATACTCATAATACTGAATAGAAGACAATTTGACAAAAAGACTTACAAATTATTTTGCTAGTCAGAAAATAATTTTGAATTATTATGCAAAACATTAAACAGCAAATTTTTAATGATTTTAATTTGCATCACTTCTCAAAACGAAAAAGAAGTACCTAGTCTAAGGTATGATATTTTCAACATATATAAAAAATAAATATGTCAGTTATTTAATAACCTTAATAAATAATTGGAACAATTTCAAGAGATTCTTATTTTAAATTACATTAAATTTTTTATACTCCTTAATATAGGAAAAGTAATTTCTGCAGTTTTTTTTAACACACACACACACCTTCCCGCAGAAAAATGTCTGAATTTAATACTATTTGGGAAGTATTTTAGTTTTTTTTAGCAGATATAAAAAAACATACATCAGACAAGAAAAGACTGTATTTATTTATATATACCTAATTAAATGTGAAAATACTTTCTGAAACAGGTAATCTGCGATTTTTAATTTTTATTTGGAGATAAGATACATAATTACAACATATTTGAAATGCATAGAACAAAATTCATTACTTAAATTTAGATAAAGATTTTTAACTCAATTACACTTACGAGTTAATAAAGTCAATGCACTACATATATTTGCTGTGTGATAGTAACATTCTCAAAATATCTAAAGGATTTTGAAATAATATTGAATAACATTTTCCAGTTATCGTTATTTAAAAAATGTTAAATGTATATATCTGTATTCTATATGAAATGTTAGAGTTTAGGTTTCTATCCAAAATATAGATGGCGCCACATTTACCAGCTGCAGGAAATGGCACATTTTGTTATTGAAATTTATTTAAAATGAAATTTTATTTTATTTAGCTTAGTTATAATTGCAATTTCATTTTGTTTAACTTGATAACAATTAAAAAGTCTTAAATTTTATTTAATGACCTAATTGGCAATAAAAAATTACAAAAGAACTCATAAAAAAATCAAAAGGCATCAGTGCTGATTGAACCCGCGATATTGCGTGTATGAGAGCAGCGCTCTTAACCGCTCAAACTAGTGTTTGGATAGCAAGCTGTTCCCAAAAGTGAATAAAAAGAAAGCATGCGCAGGAATACATTAATAACTTCTTGCGCATTTGCGGTAAATTCTCATAGAATGGCGAAAAAATATAGTCTCATTTTTAATATCGATTACATAACAAACAACAGTTTTTCTGCAAATAAGTGTTATGTTATTCGCTTTATCTCATACAGATTTATATTATATATTAATTTTAATAAAATCACGCAGGTCATTTTTGAGAAAAAAAAAATGCGAATTATATATATATAAAAAAAAGAGTTTTCCCGGACACAAGTATTATCCCATTCCCTTTATCTAAAACAAGTTCATATTATATATCAATTTAAAGAAAATCGCCCCAGCCATTTTCCAGAAATGGAAGTTAGGAACTTTATCCATCGCAAGTACTTTAAAAATAGGTTTCGAGATCTCAAAATATACTGCATGTAGAAATGTAAAAATTTCAGAATAGCATAAGACTGCAGATATAAGACTGTTTTTTAAAAAATCATAACAATATGCGCTATATTTGCTGAGTTATGAAGTGGCGGCTTTTCGCGTTTCCTTTGATCTCGAGTTAGGTGTGTATATATGAGTTCCGCCATTCTTACGATCGATTTTAGGCTTAAGGCTGCGTCACTGGAATACGACCGTCTTCCATGATATATATCAACCTACAAATCAAACACAGGGATGTTCAAAATAATTGGAATACATATTTTGTTATGGTCGGTAACTGCTGAAATCAGTTTTCCAAATGTTTTATGCCTTTTCTAAAATGTTTACTTAGTTATTTTATTTACCTTATTTCCCTAAATAACGAAGTTTTGTTAAAGAATTCAGGAAGTGTTGGAAAGTGTTTCATAATCTATGCTTAACGTTTGATTTGTCTTTCTTGTTATAGTCCTAAAATAAAGGAGGAAAACTGAAAACATGAAAAATGATCGTGCATGTATATTTCATTTTATTTTATAACTCTCTTTTACAATGATATTAAATTATAAGAATCACTCTATAGCGTGAAAAATTTCCACTTTTCTTTCTTTCTTTGGCTCTCTTTCATTACTGAAAGTTTTTCTTCATTAAAAAAAAAAAAAAAAAAAAAAAAAAAAGTTGATAATCATTTATGTGATGACTAGCTGACCCGTTCGCCGTTGCCAGGGCCCGTAAAATAGCCTAAAATGTGCTTGCAAGAAACATCCTTCTTTTTCTTCTTCTTCTTTTTTTAAAGACTACTATCA
Source organism: Maratus speciosus (assembly GCA_963932465.1). NCBI lineage: Eukaryota > Metazoa > Arthropoda > Arachnida > Araneae > Salticidae > Maratus > Maratus speciosus. The sequence continues at coordinate 513,376,679 of OZ010789.1, read as the reverse complement.
AATACATTGAAAATATATTTCCTCTGAGCTTTTCTTAAATAATTAAATGCATTAATTGTTAAATTATTTTACTGTAATGAGAATTACCTTTTCAGAATCATCTTGTTACTACATTTAAGTTCCTCTTGTGTTTTCAATCCTTCTTTTCTTTTTTGTTTGTTTAAGCTATGCTTCATTTTGCTTTACTTTAATATTTTCTCTTCCCATTTCTACGTCCACAGTCTTTAACAGACATAGATAACGGTAAGATTTAGCTTTAAAAGAAGTTAAAGATTTTGCGATGTTCATTATCAGGGGAGATCATTGACTTCGTGTTAGTCGTTTTTTTTTCTTTCTTTAGTTATTTTCGTATTCTTTCGAAAGCATATGCATGCATTTATAATGCTTCCTTGTGTGGTTTAATAAAGACGTCCAATGAAATTTGAGGAGAGAAAACCTTTTTAATTAGGACTTATTTCGTCCAGACGATAAAATTGAATTTCTAGAATTGATTCTAGAAATTAAGTAAAACATTCAACATTCACATCGTTTTCACCTTGGGTGTCTGTGCTCGTGCGCCATCAGACCCTTCTTGAACTTTCTTTTAATTTGGAAATGCTTGTTTGCAAGGTAAGACACTGGCAGGTTTATAAAATCCTAAGGATTTTAGATACATTATTTAAAATGATGAATGATTTTTTAAAATTATTATTGTTATTATTAGACTAAACAGTTTCTAAAAACTAAAATGTATTGTATGTCGGTAGTTATGTTTCTATTTTCGATTAGGATTATTTCTTAAGTATGATATTATTACACTGGCCTCCAAAAGTTAAGGTACACGGACTAAATGCGTTCGATTACACACGTTTTGTCGAATATCTACAAAACTTATTGGCGAATTGTTCTTGAACTTCTGGGATGAAAAGAACATGTTTCATTTCATATTTCTCGGTGAAGATTTAGTCGGGGGTACAATTAGGGGGCTAATAATAAATTTAATAATAAAATAATATTTGCGATCACCTATGTAACAGGAAAGGCTGGAAATGGTTTGTCACTGAGGTAAATAACTATTTGGGTCCTGTTCAACTTTTGTATGCATTTGTGTAAGCATAGCACTCATATTCGTGAAGATGTTAACGTTTTTGTGAAAAATTCAAAAGGTTTTTTGTTTATAGCATACAGAGTTTTCAACCAAATTTAACACAACTTTCCAAAAACCTGACAAAGAACAGTAGAAACAGTATACTGCAATTAAAACATGAATATATTGAATATTTAATGAGATATGGGCATTTTTATGAGATAATTTTTAACTGCGCATGCTCGGCAGATTTCAAAATTTTTATTTCAGAATTTGGTAGTCAGATATTTAGGGCAACTTATATAAAAAGTCTAGTCAAATATCGCGAAAATTCACAAAGATAGGGTCGATATAGTGAGTTGCTTCCTAAAAATAGCTTTATTATAAGGGATTTTACACAACTTTTCAATCAGCTCACAATATCTTTCTAAGTTTTCACAACATTTGACTGGACTTTTTATAGAAGTTTCCCTAAAATACTGAGTACCAAATTATGAAATAAAAATTTTGAAATCTTCCGCGCATACGCAGTTAAAAATTATCTCATAAAAATGCCCATATCTCATCAAATATTCAATATATTCATGTTTTAATTGCAGTATACTGTTTCTACTGTTCTTTGTCAGGTTTTTGGAAAGTTGTGTTAAATTTGGTTGAAAACTCTGTATGCTATAAAAAAAAAAGTTTGAGTTTTTCACGAAAACGTTAACATCTTCACGAATATGAGTGCTATGCTTACACAAATGCATACAAAAGTTGAACAGGACCCAAATAGTTATTTACCTCAGTGACAAACCATTTCCAGCCTTTCCTGTTACATAGGTGATCGCAAATATTATTTTATTATTAAATTTATTATTAGCCCCCTAATTGTACCCCCGACTAAATCTTCACCGAGAAATATGAAATGAAACATGTTCTTTTCATCCCAGAAGTTCAAGAACAATTCGCCAATAAGTTTTGTAGATATTCGACAAAACGTGTGCAATCGAACGCATTTAGTCCTTGTACCTTAACTTTTGGAGGCCAGTGTATTTTATACCGTTTGCTATGAAACCGCATCGAGGTATAGAAAGAAAGCTACCTGTTGCATATAAACTTTATTGTCGGTGCCACCATGATATATTTTTTTAATTGCTTCATTCGCATTTTTATATCGTATTTTTAAATGCTTTTATAAGCTGTGATTTACAAATAAGTCATCGCTCTGAATCTGCAAAACATTTCGTCCTTTTCAGTGCTTTTTTTTGTATAATAATTAAGGATCGACCGTAACCGAATTTCGGTAATTTTCCTATTTTCGAACAAAAACGAAAATGTCAAAAAAATTGTAAAAAGTAATTAATACATACTTAACTATACATAATTACTAATTACTTTTACGTGTTTTTTAATTATACGTAATTATTAATTAATTATGCTTATAGCCAAAGTTTGCTCTCTGTGCGTCTGACAAAAACTTTATTTTCATATAAAATAAAATGTAATTAATTCATCAACGACATGGAATGATTTTCTAATTATACGAATTTCATCTAATTAAAATTTTCTTTTAGGTTTTAGATACTTCGGATTTAACTTTTATAATGATATTTGTAAATGACCATCTGTTATACTAGAACTTTCTTAAAGAGTATTCGAAACACTTCTGTAGTTTGAAACTAAAAAAATTCTATTACTGTTAGGTCTGAAGCTTTTAATGAGCACGTTTAAAGAGTCTTCAAAGTTTAGTCTTATAGGCATTGCTTGCTTTATAATGTGGACTCACATCTTGAGCCAGTCGTGATTGATAATTATAAACAATGAAGTTCATAGCAATAAATAACTAGTGTATCATTTGAGCCGATATAGCTCATATCAATAAGTAATGTTGAAAATTTCCGAAGAAAGAAACGAGATTTTTGGAACACAAATAGTTTCTGTCCGGCCGAATTTTCAGCAGCATTTCCGTCGAAAACGAATTTTCGGCGAAACTCAGTTTTTTAGCCGAAAACGAAACCTAATTTTCAGTCGATCTCTAATAATATTAGTAATAATAATAATTACAATCAACATCTATCATCCCCTTTATTAGAATGACTTTAAAAAGTTTTCTTTTGTGTGTAAATGAATATAATATAAACCTAGCCATACTATATAGGAGAGAACTTATTATTACTTTTAGAACTTTTATTTTTTTAGGTGCTACAAACTGAAGTTGCCCAATGGAAAGGTGCTGTAGAAGGTGTAACACGCACTGCTCACAAAATCGCAGCTGACTGCCCACACGATGATGCCAACAGATTGCGCGCGATCGCAGATCGCATTAATCAGCGTTACACAGAATTATTCATTAGGTAAACTCTTCATTCGATCATTTTGTCTAAAGTTTGATATACTTTTATACTTGCTGTTGCTATTTAAACCCGTAGTTGTTTAGGAAAACTCTTCTCCTCTCAACCTTTGTTTTGTCAGGCGGGGACTAAAAAAATGAGTTTTTAAAAATTGTATAATATAATTGTCACGTCATCAAAATGGAAAAATTTTATATTTTATATGAATAATATAAAATTTAAAGATAAGTATTTTTTTCAGCTCGAAAAGTATTTCAAATAAAAAGGTATTTCAGAAGTCGTTTAATTTAACGAGAAATTCATTTTAAATTATACCCCAGTTTAGTTTAAATAACACTTTTTTTTTTCCAACTTATTGAATTAATTTTTTGGAAATTATTTAGCATTTTTCTTTCTGCATTTCTTTTTCTCTTTGTGAATTTTCTCAAGAATGTACCTAATTTAATTGCATGAGAAATATTAATACCAAGTGATTCTAAATTCTGAATCTCCAAGAAAATCAACTATATAGAAGTTTGACCATGTGATCACCATATGTGTTTCTTCTTTTCATATAACCCCCTAATAGGATATTTTCGGGAGGCGGTGTCTAGGCTTTTTTTTTTTCATTTTATATATTCTGTAAAATCTGCTAATACGTAATCGCGGGAAACAGGTGAAAAATGCCGCTTTACACAGGTTTTCGTCAGATATCATTACATGATTCTTATTTCGTACGAACCCAGGGAATTTTCCCGTTTAAGGTAGAATCCGTTTATAAGCAGGTTCCGGTTTTACTATATCTGTTAATTTATTTTATATGTACAGTAAAACGTGTCAAAGCGGAATTCGCATACAGTAAAACGTGTACAGTAAACCGTGTCAAAGCGGATAGAATTCTCTCTATAAGAGAATTCTCTCTTAAACGAGAATATTTATGATACTGATGTAAGGATTAACATACAATTATACTTGCTAAGACAGAAAACTGTCTAAAACGAAATATTTTTTCGATCCCTTGTGATTTCGTTTTCACAGGTTTTACTGTATATATAGGTTGGTTTATAATTTGTCGATTTTCCTGTGACTTAACAGTCATATTAATTGCAAAAAAGTTTTATTATATATAGATATATATTAATATATTTCATATCATTATTATTTATAGATATATCATTCAATTAGTTCTACATTTAATGTTAAATGTTTGTAACAAGTAAATTAAACCAATTGAACATTAAAAAATAAAAATAAAATTCTTACAATATAATACTTTAAACTTAAATACCCTAAAAACTTCGATTCCGTTCAAATAAAATCGAAATAAATCTTAGACTTTTTTTAAGGTTTTGTATTTTGCATGTATCTTATCATTTTATCATCATAAATATAATACAAAATCTGCAATACATTGAAAATAATTTTTCCCCATAGACTATAATATAACGGAATTCTTTTGACCCTGTAAATGAACAGTGAATGGCAACACATTTAATTTTCAATACCGAATATGCCATGGCAAACCTTGTGTCAATCCGAGTATATTTATGCGAATTGAGCGCGGACATTCGCAGACAGAGAAACCGAAATCATAAACACTTTTCAACTGTGTTGTAAAGTGTTAAAAATATTTTTGAATTGAAAAATTGTCTGGAATGTGTTTGGATCCATTCATTCTACCTCGTTTAAAATAAAAGGAAACATTGAAACTTTCACCTCTTATAACTATATGGAGATAGACTATAGAGGAGAAGGTCCAAATACCGGCTACTAGGTGTTCTGAGAACTAAGCGCAGTGCAGCCTAGCGGTGATAGACAGAGTTTGTAACTTTAATTGAGAGAAGAAAGTTACGAAAAATACATCGCTGAAGTCTGTGTCATTTACAAATAGTAAATTCAAAAGTGTCGAATCTACGTAATCTGGTACATCAAAAGTTTTTCAGATATGTGTTTCTCATTTTTTTAAAATATACTGATCGTATATTGGCTTGAATTGTTGATTAAGTTATTTTCTAGACATATTTAGCTCTCAATTGCCAGGCGCATAGTATTGGTATTTTATTATATGAATGAGTAATACCGGTTTTAACTTAAACATAGCAGTGGTCCGAATACCGGCTACCTAGAGCAGTGGTGTAGTCGTAAAAAAAGCAGAGGGTATACGCTCTAAGCAGAGGGTATACGCTCAAGGCAGAGCGTATACCCTAGAGTGTACATACTATAGCTTTCTTGAGAAACAGAGGGTATACGATGTTCCTTAAAAAAATCCAGACGGTATACGGCGTATACCCCCGTAGACCCTCCACTACATCCCTGACCTAGAGTGGTCTAAATACCGGCTAGCCGGTATTTGGACCTTTCTCGGTTGCTCTTCATGAAGGGGAGGAAAATTAATTAATTTAAATAGTTCCATAATTAATAAATTAATTTAAATGGTTCAGAAATAGTCCCCGTCCCATTTCGCAATATGAAAAAAGCACCCATGGCCGTAATTCTTCAGGACCGACACTGGTTACCGGATCACTTTCCAAAAAAGAGCTGTTGGACACTACAAAATTGCCTGTAATAAATGTGAAGAGAAAGAAAAAAAATGACTGAGTAGACCAGGCGAAAGAGGCAGAAATTTGATTTTAACCCTCTCGCTGCTCAACCCGAGATTTCCTTGGGCATCGTAAAAGTAGAAAAATTTGCGCAACCCGAGATTTCCTCGGAAATGTATTTTTTCCGTCTAATTAACCCTCTTTGATTATTTTCACCAGTTATTTTTTATTGTAAATTATGCCTTATTTAATCGGAGCATTTTCCCGGTGAAATTAGACAAAAACTTTTGTTTTGAAAAACCGGTGACAAAAGAATAAAAAATCTTAAAAGACGCTCGTCGCGAAGTGGTTAAATACGCAATTTTTGAAGCTATTTTGATAAAACAATTACGCAGCGAAAGGGCTAAAAAAGTGAAAAAGGAAAATATCCAACTGAGGAATGTGATAAATTTGTGTCTTTTGCATAGGTGCTTTCTCTGTGGACAAGAATGGGGGAGGGGATTCTGGGTTCAATGTTCAGAATACGATATGTAGGCTTATATAGCTCATATTCAAAATATTAGAATTACTTTTTTTTGCAAACTGAAAATATCGTTTGGCAAATTTAATGTCTTTTTATGCAAATATGCAAACGATATTTTTAGTAAGAACTTATTGTTGATTAAGCTTATTTATTATCTTAAAATTAATATCATTTTTGAAAAGATTAATTGAAAAAAAAGTTATTTTGAAAAGTCAAAATATTAGAATATTTCAGACTAATTCTCCTTTAATTATCACCAATTCATAACTGGTGGCATCATGGATTAAATTAAGACGATTTTATTTAAAATCAATATTCTCTTTGCAATTTGTTTGCTTTTTCGTCTTAAAATGGGTCGTGTGAGTGATATTCCTGAATCTATTAAACTTAGGATGGCTGATTTGTGTTGGCACGGTAAAAATCAATGTTATATAGCGAATTTTTTTACACTGTTCGTAATCAAGCGTTGATAAAATACTAACACAATATTTAAAAAATGGAAAATTTCAAAATAATCGCCGAATTGGCGGCCGAAAACTAAAAACATCTGCTAGAGATGACAGGAAACTGAAGCGTATAGTTAAGAAAAACCGTTTTAAAAGTGTGCGATTCTTGCACCGAAAATGGAAAGAAGAAGGAGTTGAAGTTTCTACATCGAGAACATTAAGACGTCTCCATAAATTTAAGTTTGAATCTCGTGTACCGAAAACAAAACCTCTCATGACTGCCAAACAAAAGCGTATAAGATTGAATTGGTGGAAATCAAGACTTTTATGGAGCGAAGAAGATTGGAAAAACATATTAGTTAGTGATGAAATTATGTTGTATAGATACAAAACATACTTTACACCAATTGAATCTTATACTTTTTGTTTCGCAGTCATGAGAGATTTTGTTTTCGGTATACGAAATTCAAACTTAAATTTATGTCGACGTCTTAATGTTCTCGATGTAGAAACTTCAACTCCTTCTTCTTTCCATTTTCGGTGCAAGAATTGCACACTTTTAAAACGGTTTTTCTTAACTATACGCTTCAGTTTCCTGTCAGCTATCGCAGATGCGTTGGGTTTTCGGCCGCCATTTCGGCGATTATTCTGAAATTTTCCATTTTTTGAATATTGTGTTAGTATTTTACTAACGCTTGATTGCGAACAATGTAAATAATTCCCTATATAACATTGATTTTTACCGTGCCGATACAAATCAACCGTACGAAGTTTAATAGATTCAGGTATATCACCCACACGACCCATTTTAAGACGTAAAAGCAAACAAACTGTAAAAAGAACACCGATTTCAAATGAAATCGTCTGAATTTAATCAATGATGCCACCAGTTATGAATTGGCGATAATTAAAGGAGAATTAATGCGAAATATTCTAATGTTTTGAACCACTTTAATAAATATTCTAATATTTTGACTTTTCAAAATATTTTTTTTTCAATTAATCTTTTCAGAAATGATATTAATTTTAAGATAATAAATAAGTTTAATCAACAATAAGTTCATAATAAAAATATCGTTTGCATATTTGCATTAAAAGATGTTAAATTACCAAACGATATTTCTAGTTTGTGAAAAAAAGTAATTATTCTAATATTTTGAATATGAGCTGTAGGGACTATACCGACGCAGAGAGTGATATTATGCTTTTGATTTTTTCATATAAAATAATTCTCATTTCAATCAGCAAGCTTTTTTTTTTGTTTTACACGTTAAAAAACAAAATTAGAAACATAATGTGAAGAAGATCGTGAGAGATAGTCGTAAAGAATTTTAGAGATTTGACAAAAATACTTATTTATTAAAAATTGCGTATTTTTCTGTATATAAGAAATGTTATTAATCAATACAATTTATTAAAATAATATTCTTATTGCTTAATAATTGTCATTAGCTCTATTTGTGTGATCTTTTGGGAAAAAAACTTAGGTAGCCGGTATTTAAACCCCATTTTAAAAACTCAAAATTTGAAGACTTTCGGAATTTTGCTTCTTATAAACAGAAAACGCCTTTTAAACTGACTTTTTTTCTCTAAACAGGTGTAAGACGTGTCAAGGTACCCTGCTGTCACTTTTTATTTTATTAATTTTGAAAATTGTATGATCTCGATTGAAAACAAAAGTGGTAGACGGTATTTGGACCTTATTTTACTCTATCAATAAAAGAAAGTTTTTGTCTGTATGCGTGTTCTATGTAACGAAGCCTAGTTAAATAGCCTATCGCAAATTTGTATAAGGATAAACAAAGACACGTCCGAGTGCATTTCAGTCTCAGATTTTGGAATTTTTGATTATATCTCTTTTGTTATTTTATACTGAACAGAGCAATTCGCTTATTTTCCCAATTTTCTAAGTTCGACGGCGATTGTGACCATATAAAAGCAATCCAAATTCACTCTAATAGCAAAATATGGTACATTTTGTCCTTTTTCTTTTTAAGAAAGTTTATTCGGAATTCGTACAGCGGTTTTTAGGTGCGTTCGTAATTATATAAATACGTACCACCTTATAGTCAACGTTCAGTCTGTATGTCTGTCCGTCCATCCGTCCGCATATAACAGAGCAAAAACTACCTAACCGAATGGTCTGAAATTTTAAATATATAATTGTTGCAAAATTTTGTCGAGTCATTTCAAATTTTATGAAAATCAGATGTATAGTTTAATTACAGGGACAGTCAAAAGTTTTCCGTTACATTAAGGCCAATGGGAAAAAATTATTTGAAGTGCATTTTAATGATGTTGCAGCCATTCGAACAGAAGGAAATTGATATGCACTTATGAAGTGCACTAAAATATACATCCAGTACAATATGCGGCGCAAAAAAATATTTATAAAGCTAGTTATAGTTCGAACGCACCTCATTTGCCACGTTTGACGAGCAATTTCCAACTTGTTAAAATTTTCGCCATTTTTTTAACCCATTTTGTCGAAAACGAGAATTTTCGTTTTTATCAATCGGTTTCTATTTGATACAATATCCATCCAATCTTATATTTTATACCACTGTATGGAGAATATTTTCATTAATGTTTTTTTTTAATTAAACATAATTTCTTTATCTAATTATTAACCCTTTTGGGGTTCAATTTTTTTTTTTCAATTTTGTGTAAAAATTACTTTTATACGTTAATAATATTTAATAGTAATCCAAATAGATTTACTAAATTTTAACGAAAATGGCACTGTCTGAAATCTAACCAATGTAGTTATTTTTCATACTATCTAATTAGTATTCATATGGCAATAGGTTAAGCAAGAGTTTTTTTGGAGACGTTTGGAAAATTATTACAATAAGATTTAATAGATATTACAACTTTCTAATATTTTTTTTACGTTTTATGACACATGATTCGTTCTGAAAAGTAACCTGTATTTTAAAGAGTGAAATATGTGTTTAAAATAAAAGAATCTAAACTGTGTAAAGAGAATTGTGCAAACTTTTATTATTACTAAACGCCAAAACATAAATGAAGTCATAATTAGAAATGTATAGACATACACTACAGTAGATAGTAACAAAGGTAATTGTTAAGACAAAATAATACTCAATGAAAGGAGATGTACTATCAATAGTACATCAGACATAAACGAGTTAAAGAATTTGAAGTCGTCTTTTTAGCTCACAGGCTATCAAAGCCTGAGAGCTAATGTGCCCGCCCGTTCTGTATGTATGTATGCATGTATGTACGTACGTATGTACGTAACGCGATAACTCTTGATAGAAACATCCGATTTGCTTCAAAAATTTTTCCTAGGTTCATTGTGATAAGGCGCTTCCCTGATTAGTTTTGGGAGTTCATTGGTTAAGGATAAAGTGGGGAAAACGGGGTTAGTCCACCCCCCTTAATTCAGAAAAATGGGTTTTTCATGCAGAATCATTCGATTTGCTCCGAATTTGGTATACCGGTTTATTATGTTAAGGAACTTCCCTGATTAGTTTTGGGGGTTCATTGGTTAAGGATAAAGGGGGAAAAGGGGGGTTAGTCCACCCCCTTAATTCAGATAAATGTGTTTTTCATGCAGAATCATTCGATTTGCTCCGAATTTGGTATACCGGTTTATTATGTTAAGGAACTTCCCTGATTAGTTTTGGGAGTTCATTGGTTTAGGATAAAGGGAGAAAAACGGGGTTAGTCCACCCCCCCCCCCCCCCTTTAATTCAGATAAATGGGTTTTTCATGCAGAATCATTCGATTTGCTCCGAATTTGGTATACCGGTTTATTATGTTAAGCAACTTCCCCGATTAGATTTGGGAGTTCATTGGTTAAGGATAAAGGGGGAAAAACGGGGTTAGTCCACCCCCCTTAATTCAGATTAATGTGTTTTTTATGCAGAATGATTCTATTTGCTCCGAATTTGATATACCGGTTTATTATGTTAAGGAACTTCCCTTATTAGTTTTGAGGATTCATTGGTTAAGGATAAAGGGGGAAGAACGGGGTTAGTCCACCCCCCTTAATTCAGATAAATGTGTTTTTCATGCCGAATGATTCGATTTGCTCCGAATTTGGTATACCGGTTTATTATGTTAAGGAACTTCCCTGATTAGTTTTGGGGGTTCATTGGTTAAGGATAAAGGGGGGAAAAACAGGGTTAGTCCACCCCCTCTTAATTCAGATAAATGTGTTTTTCATGCAGAATGATTCGATTTGCTCCGAATTTGGTATACCGGTTTATTATGTTAAGGAACTTCCCTGATTAGTTTTGGGGGTTCATTGGTTAAGGGTAAAGGGGGAAAAGGGAGGTTAGCCCGACCCTCTTAATTTAGATAAATGGGTTTTTCTTGCAGAATGATTCGATTTGCTCCGAATTTGGTATACCGGTTTATTGTGTTAAGGAACTTCCCTGATTAGTTTTGGGAGTTCATTGGTTAAGGATAAAGGGGGAAAAACGGGGTTAGTCCACCCCCCCTTAATTCAGATAAATGGGTTTTTCATGCAGAATGATTCTATTTGCTCCGAATTTGGTATACCGGTTTATTATGTTAAGGAACTTCCCTGATTAGTTTTGGGAGTTCATTGGTTAAGGATAAAGGGGGAAAAACGGGATTAGTCCACCCCCCCCTTAATTCAGATAAATGGGTTTTTCATGCAGAATGATTCTGTTTGCTCCGAATTTGGTATACCGGTTTATTATGTTAAGGAACTTCCCTGATTAGTTTTGGGAGTTCATTGGTTAATGATAAAAGGGGAAAACAGGGTTAGTTCACCCCCCTTAATTCAGATAAATGTGTTTTTCATGCAGAATGATTCGATTTGCTCGAATTTGGTATACCGGTTTATTATGTTAAGGAACTTCCTTGATTAGTTTTGGGAGTTTATTGGTTAAGGTTAAAGGGGGGAAAACGTGGTTAGTCCACCCCCCTTAATTCAGATAAATGGGTTTTTCATGCAGAATGATTCTATTTGCTCCGAATTTGGTATACCGGTTTATTATGTTAAGGAACTTCCCTGATTAGTTTTGGGGATTCATTGGTTAAGGATAAAGGGGGGAAAACAGGGTTAGTCCACCCCCCTTAATTCAGATAAATGTGTTTTTCATGCAGAATTATTCGATTACCGAATTTGGTATACCGGTTTATTATGTTAAGGAAATTTCCTGATTAGTTTTGGGGGTTCATTGGTTAAGGGTAAAGGGGGAAAAGGGAGGTTAGCCCGACCCTCTTAATTTAGATAAATGGGTTTTTCATGCAGAATGATTCGATTTGCTCCGAAGTTGGTATACCGGTTTATTATGTTAAGGAGCTTCCCTGATTCGTTTTGGCTATTCATTGGTTAACGATAAAGGGGGGCTAGTCCATCCCCTTAATTTAGATAAATGTTTTTTTTTTTTTGCAAGATTATTCGATTTGCTTCAAATTTGGTATACCGGTTTATTATGATAAGGAGCTTCCCTGATTAGATTTGGAGGTTCACTGGTTAAGTATAAAGGGGGAAACGGGGTCTAATTCCCCTTCACTTATTTTTTTGAGTGGCATTATTCTTTAAAATAAGAGTATAATATACAATTAGTGTGAATAGTCTGTGAGCTCAATGCCATCAGTTTAGCTGGGCACTTTTCTTTTTTATTTTTTTCTGAAATGCAGTAAAGAAGAAGAGGAATAAGTTCCAGCGTTGGTTTCCGAAGTAACCCCTTTATCGCCGTTAGTATAACGATGCATGTGATGTTGCGATCGGAAGGTTTTTTATATTTTCAAAGTAATCTTTGGCTCCCGGTAACGTCGAGCGGGGTCTGTTAGCAGTAAGTACACAAATTATACCTTTTTTTCGGGCCGACTTGATCCAAGGAACTCAAATATTGTGTCATATAGTGTTGCCAGTTGAAAAATTAATTAAAGCTAGTACAATTTTGTATTAGTAATTATAATTTCAAAAATTACATTCATATTCGGAAAGAAGGTAGAATCATGTTGAATGGTAACCTCTCGCAACTCTCTGCGATAATTTGGTAATAAAATAGTACTTTTTGTTCTTTTCCTTTGGCGACTGTAGCTAATTATTTTGTATGCTTGCTTGCATTATTTATAACAGTTGTTGTAAACAGTTTATTCATTTATTTGAACAATCATATTATATTTTTTGTAGTGTGCAGTCGAGAGGCAAAGCTCTTCTCAATGCTCTGAATTCCTTACAACAATTAGACAAGGCTTTGGACAGGTTTCTGGCATGGCTGTCGGAAACAGAATCAGCCCTTGAACTTCTAGAGACGGAAGAAGAGAAATATGGTCCCCGAAACGATTTCCATCGGTCTCATGGATGTCATGAACAAATTAGAGTATGTGTTGCATGTTTAGTTCAATTTCATTTTTCGTATCATCTGTAAATGGAGACCACATAATATCAGGTGTTTAACCACTTATTTGGGTCAATTTGATCTAAAAATGTGACAACAAGAATTAAAAAAGGAAGGGAATTCGTATCGAATATGCGAAATAATAATGTTAAAAATAAAATTAAATATTTTTAGAATAGTAAAAATTTAAATTATGAAAATAGGATAAAAATCAACAATATCTTCCAATCTATCATAGCACTATTTTTGACAGTAAAAACTTGTCTGTACTTATTGATATTCGTATTCTCTGTATTACTGCCCCTGTATTATTCATGTTCCCTGTATAAAATATTTGAAAATGTCCGTCTTATTTCAATAACTTCCAAACGAGGTTTTCTTTTTCTGTATAATATAATTTTTGTTAATTTTCTTTTCGTGTTAATCATAGCGTTATTACTGACAGAAAACTTCTTCCGTATGTGACTGATATTCATTCTTTATACATCGGTAAAAAATATTTCTTTTTGTTGTTGTTGTTGTTGTTGTTTTAATTTCAAACATGACGTCATTATTTACCCGCTTTTTAATTCGTGAAAAATTTTGTTTCATTTTCATTATTCACGTGTAAATGTTTCGATTGAAAATTAATTGCTAGAGAAAAATTCTAATTCCTGGTTTCAAAATGTGGCAACTGTAATGAAAATTTTTTTAATTTATAGGGAAAATGTCCATCGATTCTCTATGAAAATAATGAATTGTTTAAAATTACATTTTAATAAATTAAGTAAAAAATAACCTAATACCTTTTCTGTATTATCTGTAAAAATGCAAAGTCATTAAATCATCCTTTTTGATGCTGATTTCAGCCAAACATTTACTCACACTTTCACATTTATAATATTATTCAAATTTTTAAATGTATAAGAAAAAATAATGAATTCTAGTAATATTTTATTCAACCCTCATATTTAACCATTACCATCTATTGTAGAATAAGTAAATTGAAATGTACATATTTGCAAAGGAAACCGAACCTGCGGAACTCATTCGTGTCAGGCATTCCAAATTTGGCCCGTTTGATCGGGGACTTCGAGATGAAGCTGTTATGCTCTTTTACTAAAAAAAAAATGTACAAGTGGTAAAAGAGCATACAGCGCCACCTCTGAGGCCCCTGTTTTGAGCTACCTGAATTGGATTTAGGCGACTCGGAGAAAAGGTTAAATTGAACGGAAAAACCAATGCCAGAAAACTCTGAAAATTCAAAGTATCATAACTCGATAAGATTGGGTAGCACAAAAATGGCTTACTTGTTAGAAGCATGGAGGAAGTTTTTCTAAATGTAACATATAGGATCCAGGGACCGTATAAAAATCTCAATTTTGTAACTTAAAAATTAATAAGTAAATAAATAACTATTTTGGCGTAAATGGATTTTCATATGATGAACATTTGAAACATTTTTGTAATTAGAACTACAACTCTAAAACTAACGGTTTAGGGAATAGCTGTTGATCAGTGATAAGAAGAGGCTCCGGTATATGAATTCGAACTAAATAATGGACGAATCGAGTGACCACTGTCCTACTGAAGTTGTTTAATGAGCTTATTTATTTATTTTTTTAATTATTGTTAAGACAGGGTGTGATACTTTACACAAAAAATCACCGTTCAACTCTTTCATACTATCGTATCTGTGAGTTAATTAATTTTGAAACTGTCTGAAATAATTAGTAGAACTTAATAGTGTTATGTTGAAATATAATGAAATGAGTTAGAATAATTTAATAGTTTAAATTATTATTTTTTTTTTTTTCCCTTCAAAGCTTACTGTAATTTCCTTTCACACTGCTTGAAGCTTCTCAGATTGCAACATTTCATTTCGTTTTGCCTTGTTTTATTGTATTCCTACTCAAGTTAATTGGGGTTAATTTAAATGAATTTAAAACTTTCCTTTTATTTAACGTTTAATTTATTTGACTTTGACACTTTTTTATTTTTTTTTATTTATTTTTTTTTTATCTCTTCGCGGCAAACGTTTCATTTTCTTTTATATCTTCGCGGCGAACGTCGTGTTACACGTAACGTATGCGTGTGCTTACAATGCTTAATTTTTCTTAACAGTATTTGTGAATAATTAGTTTCGCCTTATCAAAGGAATTCTGCAATTAAATTAAGCTATAAGATTTCTATTTAGAAATACTGGCGGCAAAAGATTAAAAATTGTGCATGGGATCGTTGCGAAAGACTTAATATGATTACAATGTGTTGTTTAGATGAAAATCTCAAAATTCTCAATGAATTTTTCTTTCGATTACTTTTTTAATTACTTTTCTCGTGACATTTATAATATTTTTGTATAATGCAACAAATTTTTAATTGTTTAAACTAAATATTTTCTTCTTTTATTTTATAACTTCGTACCTATGCCTAAATCTTAAAATTAGCAGTTGTATATGTCCACAGTGACCCTTTTTTGCGTGTGTGTACATAAAATAGACAAATCGGAGATTACTTCATAACAAAATATTTTTTTTTAGTGGTCAGTGCGGTTTTATTTAAGTTTCGACCGAAAAAGGATTTTAAGACGGAAACCGAATTTCGGTACTCTTCTTATTTTCGGCCAAAACGAAAATGTCCCAAAATTTTTTAATGAATACATACATAAATATATATAATTAATAATTAATAATACGTGTTTATTTAATATGCATAATTATTAATTAATTATACGTGTGGCCCAAGTTGCCTTTCCGTGCCTTTGACCAAAACTTTTTATTTTCATATTAAATACAATGTAATTAATTCAACAACGACACAGAATGATTTTCTAATTATACGAATTTCATCTAATTAAAAAATGTTTTTAGGTATTCATACTTCGATTTATCTTTTATAACAATTTTTATATTTGATCATCTGTTATACTAGAACTTTCTCAACGAGTATTCGAAACTCTTCTGCGGTTTCAAACTAAAAATTTTCTATTGCTGTTAAGTCTGCAGCTTTTAATGAGCTCTTGAAAAGCATCTTCAAAGTTTAGTCATATATGCATTGTTTGCTTTACCATTTGCACTCACGTTTTGAGTCGGTCATGACTGATAATTGTAAGTGGTGAAGTTCGTAGCAATAAATAAAGAGTGTCTCATTTGAGTCGATACAGCTCAAATCAAAGAGTAATGTTGACAATTTCCGAAGGAAGAAACGAAATGTTTGGAATTCAGATAGCTTCGGTCCGGCCCAATGTTCGGCAGTATTTTCCCCGAAAAGGAATTTTCGATTTGATCGATTTGAAACTCTGATTTTGTGCCGAAAACGAAATCGAATTTTCGGTCGATCTCTTTCTCTACTTGCATTTACTACGATCCCATTAACAACAGCTGGAAAACGCAAGTTGCAATAATTTGTAAATAAAAATTTTTCCCATGTTTTCAAATGACAAAACGTGATTTTTTGAAAGAAAAATATATTTAAGAAACAAACGAGTGAAATATGCAACCGTACAATTATTTAAAGGGTGAATGGCCATTGTTAGTAGTACAGTAAACTCTCTGTAAGGCGGACTCTGTGTAAGACGGAAATCTGTCCAACTCGGAAAGATTTTCAAGTCCCTGCGAATCCATAGACATAGAGTAAAATTTGTCTAAGGCGGAATATTGTCTACTACGAAAAATTTTCTCGGTCCCGATCGATACCGCCTTAGACAGAGTTTACTGTATTAGTATACTGTATATTTTGAATAGGTGTAGAAAAGACTAACGATTAACCCCTTGGGGACGAGCGACACGTATACGTGCCGCATTAAGCGCTCAGAAGCCTGGTGTTTCCTCACCAGTAAAATTTTACTGTAAAATTTGCCTTATTTAATCAGCGCATTTTTTCGATTCAAAAAGACACAAATTTCTGTTTTTAAAAAACGGTGACAAAAGATTAAAAATTTCGTAAAAGGCTCCCGTCCCGAACTCTTGTGTTTTAAAACGTTCTTTATATATTCTGATTCATTATTTTAAATAAGTTTGTATGAATATATATTTGTGTCCTTTATATAAACATATGAATGTATGTTTGTGCGTTTGATTAAAAAAAAAAATTAATATGAAACCATATTTTTTAGAAATTTTCAATTTTATATTTTTGGTTGACTGAATTAATTTTTGAAACATTTATTCCATTCAGACATTTGTGTCACAGAAGCATGTGTTTTATAACTTCAACAGCTTCTTCAGCTGCCAAGTTGGTGACTACGCTTTTTTTTTCCTTTTCTGATTGCTAATAATAAGAAAAAATGTCCTTTTGTGTTAAATCAGCGAATTCATATGAAATGACTCATCAAATTAATTTTTTTTTTCTGGGTCAAATTATTGATAGCTGGGATTATAGAGCGTTCACATCATTTTGTTGAAGAGTTACACAAAGTATTGTGTTTTATTTACTAAGTTCTGCAACTATTTATAGCAAAAGATAAAATTGCTGTTCTACCATATTGGAGAATAGTGTTTCTCAATCTTTTTAGATTAGTGGAACACGTTGAATTTAATAATCAACTTCGGAAACACACCATAATTTAAAAAATTAAATTACTTCAATTCATGTATATTTTAGTTTATTAAAGAAGAAATAGCAGAGTAGAAAGTTATTGTTAAATTGTGCATTAAAACAGCTGAACAATAAAGTCCATATTTAATAGTTTAATGCTCGATTGCTATCCTTGTATCTGTAAGATACAGATATAAGGTCTAGGCTTAATGTTAAATGTAAAGTTTATTATACAGGATGTCCCAAAAGTCCCTGACACATTTTAAAATTCAATATAAAATCAAGTAATTGTCGTACCGGAGTGCGGTATGCACGAAAATGCTTCTCACGATGAAAAATTTTCTTCAGCCGAATGAAAATAATTAGTTCCAAACTTCGATCATAGATGGCGTCACTTGTCCGTGCGTTGGGTTTCAAACATGTTTTTTTTTTTTTTTTTTTTTTTTTTTTTTTTTTTCCCTGATTTCTCAGATTAGTTTTAACACTGTGACACAGAAATGACGACTCCCAGCGGTAAACCGAATTGCGTAGGTTGGTACTTACTTCGTAACCGAATCGAAACTAATCTGAAAATCAGAAAAAAAAAAAACCCGCATGTTTGAAACCAATGATGGAAATTTGGAACTATTATTTTATTATTATTCGCTCGAAGAAAACTTTTCATCGTGAGAAGCATTTTAGTCCAAGTATGTCAGGGACTTTTGGGACACCCTGTACGTTTTCTTAGTTTCATATTTTTTGATAATTATATGCTTTTTTGTTGTTGTTTTTGTTTTTGTGTGTGATTAAAGGCAAAAGAACATACATTTCCAGTTAACTACTACTATTCCCAGGGCTGAAACTAGCCTTTTTTGCATCCGGGGCAAACATGGATTTTGGCGCCCCCCCCCCCCCCCCTCCCTCCCTCTTCCACAAAGAGAATTTTACAAATTTTATAATAGACGACCTATTTTAAAATTTAAAATATGCAATCATAAAATATGCAATACTGAACTACGTAATCTACAGTGGCGGATCCAACGGGGAGGTCCCTCTGAACATCAACAAAAATATTCTAAAGATCATTTTTAAAGTGACATATTCAGTAGAGTCCCGATTATCCGAGTCCCGCCTAACCGAGTTTCCGCTTTCACCGAGTTATTTTCTTCTGATGGACTGATGGCTTCTATTATTATGAAACAGCCATTATAAATGAAGTATTAGGTGAAGATGAAAGGGTAGTCGTAAAAAGTTAGAACTCTGATTTTCTGGTCCGAATGGGGGGAAAAAATTACCATATTTTTTTTTTTTTTTTTTTTTGCTGGTGCCCGGGGCACATGCCCCCTCTGCCCCCTCCCCCCTAGTTTCGGCCCTGACTTTTCCTCGAAAGTACCGCTGTATGAATAGTATAAATGTAAAAATTTCGTCATCTATCTCACGGATATACAACGACATCAATAACGTAAGATTTTTGAGGATAGCACTCGAGTTTTAATGAAAGAAAATATAATTAAATGCATGTTTTCAGTTCAATCTTGGAATTTTTCGCTTTCTTATGGAAACTTTAAAAGAAAAAAAAATCTCAAGAAGTCTTCATACCCCTCATTTCTCTATCCCCTCCCCCTTCGGGCAAATTTTGTCCCGACACAGCACCACAATAAATGAGAACATTTGAACTGACCCCATTTTTTCATAATTTTAGAGTGTTAGACTTTTTTTTAATGCTACCATATCCGCCATTACCAATGACTTGTTTTCAAAGAAAAATGTCATAGTGCATTAAAATATATCTATCGTTCCAAGGAGCATTTTTAAAGTGAGGCGTGAAACTACTTTTTGGGAAGTAAGTCTGTAAAAAAAAAAAAAAAAAAAAAAAGTAAGAAAAATCAGGCGTACAGCATAGATTATGAAACACTTTCCAACACTCCCTGAAAGTTTTAACGAAACTTTGTTACTTAGGGAAATAAGGTCAATAAGATAACTAAGTAAACATTTAAAAATCTGATTTCAGTAGTTACCGCCCATAGCCAAATATGTATTCCAATTCTTTTGAACAGCCCTGTATTCGATCTGTATGTTGATATATATACTATATAATGGGAAAATTTAGTTTGGCAAGAAATGTATAACAAGTTGAAATTCATCTTTCAGCAATTTATACTAATGGATGGAAACATACTTGAATACTTTTGTACAGCCCTGTAGTTTACCTAGTACCTTTATTACATGCCACTATTTAGCTAAAATTTAATTCAAACTAAAACACGCTTAAAACTACTGAAATTACATTTCCAGAAATTATCATCCATAGACGGTCTGTATCTAATTCCTTGCGTGGCCCTGTATATTATTTTATCTATATTCTACAAATATTTCTTAGTACACTAAATTCAGTTCCGCGTAAAAATGCATAACTCCTTGAAAACCCACCATTAAGCAATTTATGCTCATACTCAGTAACCTTTACGAATTCATTTCTGTAGCTCTGTATATGAACTATAGCATTTATATGCACTTTATTGTACGCATAAATATAGTGAATAAGTAGGTAAGTGTGAGCACAGATCGCACAGAGGGTTTCGTTTAGTATTCCTTTCAAAACACTTTATCCTTTTGAAAAATCTGTTAGTTCCACATTTCGCAACCAGGGACGCACTCTATTCTAAACAAACCTCTATCCGAACGGAACTCCGTTTCATGTACTATCCGTAGATATATTAGTCGAGGGGATAGGGCCGATAGCACCCGAGATAAGTATGCGCCCCTGGCGGTAAAAAGTGGAACTAAAATATGTAAGGTTATGGTGCATAATATGAAAGAATGATCAAACGGGTGTCGGCAAAAGTTGGAAAAATGCTCCCGGGTGAAAAGGGCGGAGGTTAGAAAAATTGCTTAAAATACACAAGTTAGAGCCGGGAGGAGTAAATAACGTAAGGCTTTTTAAAAATTTTATGATTTGCCGTGTGGTCTGAGGTATTCAGCTATACGTATGCAAAAATGCATGTCTCCACTTTAATAAAGGGCTCTCTTAGAAAGAATTGCTTAAAATACATATTTGGTAGCTCAAAGGGTTAAACGTAAGACTTTTTCAAGATTTTAAGATTTGTCGCCTGGCCTCAGGTGTTCTGCTATAAATATGCAAAATTTCAAATCTCCAATTTAATAAGGGGTTCAGTTAGAAATAATTGCTTAAAATACGCATGTGGGAGCCCAAAGTGTTAAATGTACGATTTTTTTCAAAATTTTATGATTTGTGTTATGATATGTGGTGTTCAGCTATAAGTATGCAAAATTTCACGCCTCCAACCTAAATAGGGGCTCACTTAGAAAGAATTATTTAAAATACACATGTGGGAGCTCAAAGAGTTAAATGTACGGCTTTTTCAAAATTTTATGGTTTGTCATTTGATGCGAGGTGTTCAGCTATAAGTATGCCAAATTTCATGCCTCCAACCTAATTAGGGGTTCACTTAGAAAGAATTGTTTAAAATACACATGTGGGAGCCCAAAGGGTTAAATGTACGACTTTTTCAAAATTTTACGATTTTTCGTATGATGTGTGGTGTTTAGCTATAAGTATGCAAATTTTCAAGCCTCCAACATGTATAGTTTCTGAGAACGGGCTCTGTGATAGACGGACAGACAGAGGAGCGAGACGAATAGGGTTTCGTCAGATGAACGAAACCCTTAAAAAGCGCATATCATAATTAAAAATGCATTTCGAGCAATCATTACTAATATACAGTTATTCGGATACAATATAGTATCTGAAATCTTTTCAAATACACCCCAAACAATTTTCCCTATACCATTATGAATGGAATTCTTTTGTGTGGCCCTGTAAATGAACAATAACTATTCTTTGCACCGCATATTCAACAGAATGCATATTTTAGTGGGCTTCATAAATGAATATCAATTTTACTATGTTTGAAAGAGAGTAACACCATTAAAAATCATTTGAAACGATTTTTTTCCATTGCCCGTAATGTAACGGAAAACTTTTGACTGTCCCTGTAAATGAACTAAACATGGTACAAACTTCATTTGAAATAGGGAACATGCTATGGTAGAGGTTACTAACATCCAAAAATTTCAGAACGATCCGAGCATATTTACGAGAGTTAGAGCGTGGACAGACGGCCAGACAAACCGAAGTCATAAACACTTTTCAACTATGTTGGAAAGTGTTAAAAAAGATTGAAATAAAATTGGCAAATAAAAACAAAACATGAAAAACATTATCTTCTTATGCACAGTTCATTTTCTTAGCAATACTTTAAACTTTAAACTATAAAAAATGTTTGTTTCTTTGAATTCCATTTTCAATTATTTAGTATGGAATAATTCAATAAAATCAATAATAATGAATTTCTAATTTTCTACTCCCTCATGTACTTGATGATGTGTTAACCCTTTATCTACTGAATTATGAATTCATGAAAAAATTATCTTTTAAAGCACTTTTCGTGAATTGTATAAACTACATTAGAAGATTTACATAATCATTCAATAAATTTTAGAAGGGTTGAAGGATTGAGAAGGATTAATTAAATTTGAATTTATTGGGAATTTGTACAATATTTATAACACCCCTCATATCTTTTATTTTAAATATTTTTCTTAGTATTTTGTAGAATTGGGAAATGCACAAATATAATGTTCTTACAATACAAATATAGAAATATTTCCGAATTGAAAAATCCCCTCCTCCCCCCGTCCCTAACGCCAAGAAAGCTGAAAAAATGCAAAGGCAAAAGAAAACATCCTTTTAAAAATATTTTTGTTTTGTGTAACCAATAATGCTTTTGGAACCCGATAAAGTAATGTATATCTATAGCTCATTCTAAACTGTATTACAACTAATCGATGTATTAAATTAATTTTATAACAAGTTATTTTAATGGTACTTATAAGTACTGTCAGTAGATAAAGGCTTAAGCGGGATAGTTTAATAAGCGTTTACTTGTACGTGTAAGTGATTTAATATGAAAACATGAGCACATGTTCTCTCTTATTTACTAAGCATAAATAATTAAATTATTAATTATTCCAATACAATATTTTCATCATACAAAGGCCCTCCTCGTATACTGTTTACAACATCTTTCGCGCATAATTTACTGTATTAAGTCATTCTCGTATAATTTCAGTTTTTGCTTTTTTCCCCTTAGTAAATGCTACTTGTTCAAGCATCTGATAATTTACAAGCTTATTATGGTGGGATATTTAGCGTTTGAAATTTTCAGCTTTCTCTTCTGTTTTGATAGAGTATAAATAACGTCATACCGAGGTTGCATCTTGTAAGAATATAACGAGGAGAGAATAAAATAGGATCCCATTACCGTTATCTTTCCGTGTGTTTCTAAGCTTGGATTGGCCCGATTTAAATTTTCTCCATTTTTAATTAAGCACCAGCTTATTAATGTATCGACTTTTATCCTCGGTTGATCCGTGGTAAAAAGATTTATGTTTTTGCTTCATTTTTTTTTTTCGGGAAAAAATACCTTTAAATAAAAATAAATAAATAAAAAGTAGCTTTCCAATTGACAAAAATTAAGATTTACTGAAATTTGATAAAAATTTCTGTTACTGAAATCTATCGAATATAGTTATTTTACGTACTATTAAAAAGACAACGAGCTATGGAAGAAGTTTCGAAGACATTTAGAAATTACCTTATTAAAAGATTAGTCAGATCTAACTTTCACCCCCCCCCCCCCCCCCCCACTCCCCACCATGAACTAACGGTTCGGACCAGTAGGCCTTATTACTTTCTTCTATCTTTACAAGAAAAAAGTATTGGGTCCATGAAAATTTTCGACTTCCGGTTTTTGACAGATTTATACGTTTTTAGAAGGTTCTAAGTACGATTTGACTGTTTTTAGAAAATGTCTGTATTGACAACAATTTTGTGAGCGCTCTATCTCGAGAATTAATGCCCGGAATTTAATAAAACTTTAGATTCAGTTAGCGCCTGATATAAATTGGTGCTGATTACTTTTTGGTGTAAATCGCCCTACAGGTGGCGCTGCTATGCTACATTTTTCATGATAACTATATCTCAAGAACTAATGCACATAATTTCACCAAACTTCAGATTCTGTTAGACTATGACATAAACAGATGCTGATTAAGGTTTAGTGTAAATAACCCAACAGGTGGCGCTGCTATGCTACTTTTTTGTTGATTTTTACGATAGTTATATCTCAAGACTAATGCATAGAATTTCATCAAACTCCAGATTCAGTTAGACGTTGACATGGGTTGTTGTTGATTAGGTTTTGGTGTAAATCTTCCAATAGGTGCTATGCTGCATTTTTCAGAATTTACAAGGTTTTAGCGATAGTCATATATCAAGAACTAATGCACAGAATTTAACAAAACTTTAGATTCAGTTTGAATTTATATAAATTGGTGTTGATACGTTTTTGATATATGTGAAACCTGTATGAGATATACTGTAAAAAAGATCTGTAATTTTTACAGAAAAAATTGTATTTTCTACAGAGAAAAACAGTTTTTTTTCTAAAAAAAAAAAAAAAAAAAAAAACTGAATTTTGTAATTTTTACAAAAAAAAAACTGTTCTAAAGAAAAATTACACGCATTTTCTGTAAATTAAACGGTTTTCCACTGGCGCCAAAATTGACAGTTTTTTTCTGTCAATTTTAGATATATTTTTTACAGCGTAGAAGAAAGTTTTAGAATTGGCACATCTGACTAGTTTTTAAATTTAAAGAATGAAACACGTTTGAAATAAAAGTTTTAGCAGCGGGGTGTATAGACACCTTTAACACTATTTCTACCAAGAGGTGTCAAAAGACACCTTTCGGATCTGAACTTAAAATTATTCTCTAAGTTTAACCATGTATCCACAATTAATTTTTTGACTTTTCGTACAATAGTTGTTTGATTAATTCAGCGGTATCATTTTCCTCCAGTTCATCCTGGATCTAAAAATATGCATATGGTATACCTATTTCTACCATGAGGTGTCTTTTGACACAGTAAGGATTTCGTAATTTGTAATTTCTAACGATTTCATAATTTGTAATTTCTAACGATTTCATAATTTCTAATTGTAAACAATTAAACATATAAATATCAACACTATTTTACAGCATCATGTCAATTATAATCAGATTATAGAATACCGATTTCAGTTGTAAAGGAAAATACAGGAGTTGCTGCATAACTTTGATGTTAGCTTGTTTCCCGCCATCATGCATTTTAGCGTAGATCATTGCAGTGACTAGTTCTAAAAAATTGAATAACGCGCTTTGTTCTCCAATTCTAGTAGTGAGTTCAATACATATGAATTTTGTTTTCATTCATGTAAAAACTGTGATATTGAATAAGGAAAGAATTTTTTCTCTGCTGTTTTTATGATTATTGTTGTTGTTGTTACAAAGGTTGAATTTTTATACATGAGAAATTTTATGATGAATTTTTATACTGAAAGTGTGATAAGTTAATAATATTAAAATGTTTGATTTTCTAATAAAAATTATAAAAACGATGAAAATAATAATTTTAATTGTTGTTCCTGTTGATATAAAACATATTTGATTACATGTATGTATGTGTATTACATATATATAGAGAGAGAGAGATTGTAGATTGTTCAATTAAGCGGGAATTTATAATCTGATTAAATGATTTCTAATAAATACGTTTGAATGTAATAATAAATATATTTCTCAAATTATCTATTATGTTTAACTAATAATTGTAAATTCCAAGATTTTTGGCAAGTATTCTCATTCAAACGCAAAAGTGTTAAAAGACACCTTTTGGTAGAAATAGGTATACACAAAGTCGTGGTAGAAATAGTGTTAAGCGAACTTTTTTATACTAAATGTTAAAGCATAAATGAAGTGATAATATTGGGTGATTGCAAAAGTTCGCGCCCGATTTCCTATGCATCGAGTTTCGAAGTGTACCCAAGTTGTTTTAAATGGCGAATTGTCAACATTTTCTATCTCAGCAATCTCTTCAGTAGTAATCCGTGGATTATTATTAACTAAATCACGGATTAATCAATGCCAGACGGTCGCCCAGAGCGAATTTTATCGTCTAGATTGAAATCACCATTCCGAAATCGACAAAACCACTTTTTAACTGTCCTAAGACCGGGAGCACGATCCAAATAAACGTCTTAAATATTTTTATGTAGCACGTCCAACACTCATTCCTTTTTTTTTTTTTTTTTTTCTTTAACTAATATAACATAATATGACGAAAATGTAACTTTTCATTTTCCATTTTTAACACTTTCCACAAATCTGAAAAGTGTTTATGATTTCGGTTTGTCTGGCCGCTGTACGCGCTCTAACTCTCGTAAATATACTCGGATTGCCCTGAAATTTTTGGATGTTATTAAGTTTCACCATAGCACGATCCCTATTTCAAATGAAGTTTGTATCATGTTTTTTTTTTTTTTTTTTTTTTTAACTAATATAACATAACATGACGAAAATGTAACTTTTCATTTTCCATTTTTAACGCTTTCCAACAAATCTGAAAAGTCACATTTACAGGGACAGTCAAAAGTATTCCGTTACATTACGGCCAATGAGAAAAAATAGTTTCAAATGATTTTTAATGATGTTACAGCTTTCAAACATAAACTACGTGATACGCATTTATGAAGTGTACTAAAAAAAGCATTCTGAAGAATATGCGGTGCAATTAATACTTATTATTCATTTACAGGGCCACACAAAAGAATTCCGCTACATAATGATATGGAAGGGGGGGGGGGGGGGTTGTTTGCGGCGTATTTTAATTATGTTAAATTATTTTATATAATGCAATTGATATATGTCGCTGAGGTTTATTATAAGTTATTTCATGCATAATAAGAAGTGCATAGCATTTACAGGGACACACAAAATATATCAAATACTATATTGTGTCCGAAGTAATGTACATAAGCTATGATTGCTGGAAATGCATTTTTAACTATGATATGCTATGACCAAGCGCTTTTATGTTTCACTATATATATGCATACTATACGGTGTGTATAAATGCTACAGTTCATATACAGGTCTACACAAAAGTATTCGTAAGGGTTACTGAGTATGAGCGTAAATTGCTTAAAGGTGGTTTTATAAGTTATGCATTTTTACGCTGAACTGCATTTAGTTTACTAAGAAATGTTTGTAGAAAATAGATAAAATGATATACAGGGTCACGCAAAGAATTGGACACATGGCTGTATACAAATCATATAATTTCTAGAAATGTGATTTCAGTAGTTTTAAGAATGTTTTAGTTTGAATTAAATTTTAGCTAAATAGTAGCGTGTAATAAAGGTTGTACTATTGGCTATGGACGGTAACTGCTGAAATCAATTTTTAAAATGTTTACTTAGTTCGTCTATTTATCTTATTTCCCTAAATAATGAAATTTCGTTAAAGCATTCAGGAAGTGTTGGAAAGTATTTCATAATCTATGCTTAACGCATGATTTTTCTTTCTTGTTTATATTAACCTTGCACACAAATTAATTTGAAAAAACTTTTCTTTAACATTATGTTCATTCACGACACATGTTAATAATATGGTTATAAAAGAAACATCAGCACAGTCAAAATTGCAAATTTCTGCCAGCTATGAAATAGGGCATGAACTGTTGCAATCACCCAATAGTAAATTTAAAGATACAGTAGCGCCAACTTTTCAAAAATATGGGGTGGGCTCAAAAAGTTTTGTGTAAAATGACGCATGTAATTTTTTTCCTATGCGTGTATGTGCATGGAGAGAGAGGAGGAAATGACTAAAAATAATTCGAAATTAAATTATGTTTTTTCTAAGCAAATTTTTAAAATTTTATAATTTAATTATAATTTATAAATCGTTTTATTAAATGACATTCTTATAAGTTCTTCCTTATACATACATTAATATTTATTTTAAATAACATTGGAACTAACTATTGAAAGTGCAAAAAAACTAAATGTCAAGAAAACCATACATTTTAGTCACAATTTAGAAATTTAACTACACATCCACTGAAGGGGTTTTCAGTGCTCCTGTCAGTCTAATTTATGCCCTTACTATTTTTCAAACAAAATTATTTTAAGAACGCTAATAAAACCAAGTTTGATTTTAGCGATTAAATAAATATAAAAGTAAATTACGAATTAAATCAGTTGAAATTGTGTGGGCAGAGAGATCAAATTATTTGGGTGGGCTCACGCTCCACGGGTCCATATAAGTTGGCGCCATTGTAAATATATATATATTATCACTACTACGTACAAATAACAACATAAGCAATTATAAAGGCAGAATAAAAGTAAATGTAAAAGACATGTTCTATTATTAAAACACCAGACCCGAAAAGATTAAAAATTTTTTAAAACAGAATAAGTCTTAGATGCTGTATATTCCCGCGGCCGCCATCTTGGATTTCTTGGCGATTTTTTGTTGGCATTTATCGATAAGGCAACTCCGACGAGTGACGTGTTCCGGCAACCCGGTTAAGCCTAACATGCGCCTAAATCGCTGCTTGGCGACATTTACTACTTGACGGAAAGGGATTTTCACGCCAAGAAAAAAAATCCAAGATTGCGGCCCCGGGAATATACAGCATCTGTTCCCAGAACAATTATAATCAATTTAAAATCACCGCGATTCATCTGTAGTTCTCTAGCGGCACACGGTTAAAGAAAACTAATTTCCGCGTTGTCAGATTTATTTAAAGGTATGTTAATGGTTTCTTTCAAACCAATTTTATGCTAGAACCCATCCTGACTCGAACCCGAAATGCTCAAACACAAACACCATACTAAATACAAAAGGAAAAATGAGTTTTTAATAAATTGAATGGTTTTTTTTTTTTTTAAATAAAAATATTTAATAATTTTTCCTCCTTAACTACTCTTTCTTTATTTTATTTTTCTAACTGTTTAGTTTTAGAGAGTGTGACCCATCCATTGCGTCATTTGCAACGAGACACAAAATATTTTTTTTTTTCTTTCAAGAAGCAGTTTACTCATACTCAATCGTGACGCTTTGACAGTGATTTGTACCGAATTTTAATTCTCTAAAAAACCTATTTAAAAAATTTATTAACCATTTTAAAATTATCTGAAGCATGGTAAAGTTGTTTTTAATGTTACCCCAGTATTATAAATACTTGTCGTAACAATCCCCTGCCCCATAGTCACCAAAAATAAAATTAAATTTTATCCGTGCCCCCTTAAAAAATGTGTGAAGTTGTCTTAAATATTGGAAAATTCTGTGCTTCTGAATGAATGCTGTATTAGAAAAATGACTTCCTGTGTATTTTGAAAGAAAATTTTATAATGTTCACACGAATGTGAATGTTTTTAAAATGATAATTCATTTTTGTCAAGGAATTATTTACTAATCTCCTGGCATCTATTTACCCTGTCGTTTATTAATATGCTGAAAGAAGGGGGGATACACTTATTATCCCAGGCCAATTTTAAAGTTTATAATTTTCACTGTGACAATACAAAGTGAAGATATTATGTAACTGTCATATTTGCATTTGTAGAAATAATTGTCGTGAAATGAATTCAGTCTGATTCTTAACAGCTTTTGTTCTCATTTATTTCATCGTTGGTGAGTGGGGTATGTTTTAATTTGGCAAACTTCCATCTGAAGCTATCTGTTTTCTATCATAGTCTTAATTTTCTAGCCCTTTTTAGATGATTAAGTTGATGACCTTTATCTCTAAAACATTTTTCTAAGTGGCTTATTTTTACACTTGACGAAAAGTAGCGTAGTCACTATTTTTCATTTCTCACAGTGTTTATCACACAAACAAACGAATAAACGGTGAATGCAAGTTGACTCAAAATGCTGTCCTTTCTTTTCTTGCGCTTTAAAAATTATTATTATTTTTGTATCTATATACGACATAAGTTATTAACTTTAAAGTGGTTCGGGATACACAACTTACTTTTTATATTTATAAATACAAGAAGGCCCAACCCGATCTTCGCCGGTTACAGAACATAGGTAAAAACCATTTTTTTTTTTTTTATTGAGGACGCTAAAGGATTCTTTATAAATATATATTTTTAGATAGCCTAGTAACAACACCAAAATACACTTTTATATAAAACGTCAATAATGTATTTTAATAAAGTTTTAAAATGTATTTTAAGCGATACTTCCTTATTAACCGCATGTTAGGAGTTGTTAATAGCCGAAGAAATCTCCAAAAATTTCGCTATTTACAGCAGCTTTCTGGATTCTATTAACTATAGCGGTTAAAGCGCCATAGTTCGATTACATATCTATTAAATTTGTGTTTTATTTGTATTATATTATTATTTATTTATTGATGACATGCTAATTTCGTTGTTGAATATTAGCCGAAAACTGGCAAATCCTTTATTATGCAGCTGCTTTTAGAAAACAACTGAAATTCAGCTCACTATCTCGCTGATATCCTTCTTGTTTTTCACGATATTCGACTGGCCTTTTTATATAAGTTGACTTCTGAACTACGCAAAACAGTTTTTTATCGCCTTTGAATGTGCAGTTAAAAATAATTTCTTACAAATGTTCACATTTCCTCGTCTCATTTAATATATTTGTATTTTCATTGAAGTGTGTTGTTTCTACTTTACTTTGTCAAGTTTCTTGAAAAGTGGCGTTAAATCTTGTTGAAAACTCTACATGCTATAAACAAAAAACATGCGAAAAATTCTTGGATTTTTTAAAGAAATCTTTATTTATCTATGGACATAGTGCTATTTTTAGGTGCGTTCGTAATTATATAAATACGTAGCACCTATAGTCGTCGTTCAGTCCGTCTGTCCGTCCGTCCGCATATAACAGAGCTAAAACTACCCAACCGAGTGGTCTGAAATTTTAAATATATGATTGTTGCAAAATTTTGTCGAGCCATTTCAAATTTTATGAAAATCGGATGTATAGTTTAATTACAGGGACATTCAAATTTTTTTCTTTACATTACGTCCAATGGGAAAATCTATTGCAAGTGAATTTTGATGATGTTACAGCCTTCCGAATGGCCTGAAATTTTAAATATATAATTGTTGCAAAATTTTGTCGAGCCATTTCCAATTTTATGAAAATCGGATGTATAGTTTAATTACAGGGACAGTCAAAAGTTTTCCGTTACATTACGGCCAATGAGGAAAAATTATTGCAAGTGCATTTTAATGATGTTACAGCCTTCCGAATGGACTGAAATTTTAAATATATAGTTGTTGCAAAGTTTTGTCGAGCCATTTCCAATTTTATGAAAATCGGATGTATAGTTTAATTACAGGGACAGTCAAAAGTTTTCCGTTACATTACGGCCAATGAGGAAAAATTATTGCAAGTGCATTTCAATAATGTTACAGCCTTCCGAATGGACTGAAATTTTAAATATATAATTGTTGCAAAGTTTTGTCGAGCCATTTCCAATTTTATGAAAATCGGATGTGTAGTTTAATTACAGGGACAGTCAAAAGTGTTCCGTTACATTACGGGGAATGGGAAAAAAATATTGCAAGTGCATTTTAATGATGTTACAGACTATGCACTTATGAAGCGCAAAAAAATATACATTCAGTACAATATGGATTGCAAAAATAATTATAAAACTATTTATAGTACGAACGCGCCTCATTTGACACGTTTGACGAGCAATTTCCTACTTGTTATACATAAAAGTTGCACTGAACCCACATAGTTATGTGCTTACCGCTACTAATCATTTCTAACCTTTCATTTTACAAGATAATCTCAAATTTAATTTTTTTAATTCAATTTGTTTTTGTTCCCTGTGTTTGTCCTCGAGACCGAACCTTCACTGAAACATACGAGGTCAAACATGTTGTTTATATTCCTAAAGTTCCAGGAGAATTCGTCAAGTGTTTCTCTAGGTGTTCGTCTAAAATCGAAAATGTCCAGTGACTTTTGGCCATTTAATTTCTCTAAGTATCTGAAGGTGTCTAAATATCAGAGAACAAAAACTTGGTTGTAAATTGTAAATGCTACCCCCACCCCAATAATAAATTAATACTAATAAAATAGTAAGGCTTTATCTTTTCTTCTCCCCCCCCCCCCCGCCCCTCATATTTATCTCTGATGAAACAAGTTTCGAAACTATTTCTAAAAATATTCGCTCTTGAGGTATATAAAAAAGGACATAGAGTCGGTTTAAATTTTAATCTTTCATTTAATTGTACTTTTCTGATTCATTTTTGTATTTTTTAACATAGAATGGAGTTTTTCAACAGTTTGTCGATAGAAGAAGTGCATTTTGGTTTCCTTTCTATCTGCAATTCCTTTCAAAGAATCATGCTTTATTCATTTTTTCCAAGTTTGATATATAGAAACCGGGACATTTTAGGGGTTTTATTAAAAACAAGTGGGTAAGTGTGATCACAGATCGCACAGAGGGTTTCGTTTAATATTCCTTTCAAAACACTTTATCCTTTTGAAAAATCTGTTAGTTCCACATTTCGCAACCAGGGGCGCACTCTATTTTAAACGAATCTCTATCCGAACGAAACTCCGTTTTACATACTATCCATAGATATATTAGTCGAGGGGATTGGACCCATAGCACCCGAGATAAGTCGCGCCCCTGGCGGTAAAAAGTGGAACTAAAATATGTAAGGCTATGGTGCATAATATGAAAGAAGGGTCAAAGGGGTGTCGGCAAAAGTTGGAAAGTGCTCCCCAGGTGAAAAGGGCGGAGGTTAGAAAAATTGCTTAAAATACACAAGTTAGAGCCCGAAGGAGTAAATAATATAAGACTTTTTGAAAATTTTATAATTTGCGTGTGGTCTGAGATATTCAGCTATAAGTATGCAAAAATTCATGTCTCCAACTTAATTAGGGGCTCTCTTAGAAAGAATTGCTTAAAATACATATGTGGTAGCTCAAAGGGTTAAACGTAAGACTTTGTCAAGATTTTATCATTTGTTGCCTGGCCTCAGCTGTTCTGCTATAAATGTGCAAAATTTCAAATCTTCAATTTAATAAGGGGCTCAGTTAGAAAGAATTGCTTAAAATACGCATGTGGGAGCCCAAAGGGTTAAATGTACGACTTTTTCAAATTTTTTTGATTTGTCGCATGATGGTGTTCAGCTATAAGTATGCAAAATTTCACGCCTCCAACCTAAATAGGGTCTCACTTAGAAAGAATTGTTTAAAATACACATGTGGGAGCCCAAAGGGTTAAATGTACGACTTTTTCAAAATTTTATGGTTTGTCATTTGATGTGAGGTGTTCAGCTATAAGTATGCAAAATTTTACGCTTCCAACCTAATTAGGGCTCACTTAAAAAGAATTGTTTAAAATACACATGTGAGACCCCAAAGGGTTAAATTTACAACTTTTTTCGAAATTTTATGATTTGTCGTTTGATGTGAGGTGTTCAGCTATAAGTATGCAAAATTTCACGCCTCCAACCTAATTAGACGTCCTCACATTGAAAGAAGTTTAAAATGCACATGTGGGAGTCTAAAGGGTTAAATGTACGACTTTTTCAAAATTTTATGATTTGTCGTTTGATCTGAGGTGCCCAGCTATAAATACGCAAAATTTCACGCCTTTAAACTAATTAGGGGTTCATTTAGAAAGAATTGTTTAAAATACACATGTGGGAGTCCAAAGGGTTAAATGTACGACTTTTTCAAAATTTTATGATTTGTCGTATGATGTGGGGTGTTCAGCTATAAGTATGCAAAATTTCAAGTCTCCAACATGTATAGTTTCTGAGAACGGGCTCTGTGACAGACAGACGGACAGACAGAGGAGCGAGACGAATAGGGTTTCGTCAGATGAACGAAACCCTAAAAATAGGGCATTTAAAAAGTGTGTAGATGTTAAATCTGGCATAAGGACGTCTAGTCACCTTTATCTATTAAAAATCTTTAAATTCACTTTTATATATGGTTTAAATCATTCATATGGTTGCCATTTTCTAATTTTCCTCAAATATATTTCGCGTTTAGCCATGGAATTTTGTTGTTGTTGCTGTTTATTAGCATCAATTCTTATATTGTGAAAAGAATAAAAGTAGCGAAAAATGTGTTTCGAACTAAGTATGTAAAAAGGATTCTGTTAACTTTGCATGTTTATTTTAAGAAATAAAGAAATGTATATGAGGCATTCTCACAATCTTTTGACTTTTCAAGAATAAAAATCTGGTGAAATTAAACTTACCAAAATAACATTTTAAACTTGTAGACGAATGCCTTAATGATTCAAAATAAAGAAAAAATGGTCAGCAGGAATTTATTTTTATTTAACTGAGGTTTAAGTTAAACTTGCGAGTTTAATTTTCCTTACCATTTTATCGCTATAACTTTTTATTTTTTTATTTCTAAATTTTTACTTATAATGAATTTGCATAGTACCCACAGGATATTCAAATAAGAAATAATAACAATGTAGTATTTTTAGTACAAAATTTTGGTATAGCATTGTCTTACAGGGGTGTTAAAGAAGGGACGGTATAGGGGAAAAGAACGGTACGGGAAAAAAAGGGATGGTAAAGATGAGACGGTAAGGAAAATTATCACCTAGGCAAATCATGTTAAGACTAAGTGATAGCCACAGTGTTCATTGATTTTTAGAAACAGTTATTTATATTAGATTAAATTAAAAAAATAATAATTTACATCGAAAAGTGCAGGAATAAACCTTGGGGCGGTAAGACTACGAATAAAGCCACGATGCTTGAAATTGATATTTAAATTCTGACGAGGGAAAAGTTGAAAAAAAATTATGTGGCTGCATCTGATGTGATTTTCTGTTTTGGCAAGAGGGACGGTAAGGAATCTAAAACCTAGGGACAGAGTTCAAAAAATAATAACAACCCTAAAAATGTGTGCAGGTTAATTTTTTGCTACGTATTTATATAAAACAACAGTCCCGGTTTCGGAAAAAAAAATTACATCGAATTACTTTTATTGGAACAATTTTATACAGACAGCTCCAAACTTAAAAATTAGCATCAGGGACACGGGACGGTGTAGGAATTTCGTGGTATATTTTGATCCCTAACATCGTCCAAAACTTATTTATCTCGTTAATATTGTTATGCAGTCATGCAGTGGGGTGTTTTCCAGTATAGGGGGGGGGGGGGGGGGCAAGAATATGCACTAAAATAAAAATTATTATTCTGGGACAGAAAAATATAGAAAAGTCAAAAGATTGTGAGAATGCCTGATCTATGCATGAGAAATCCGAAGGACAGCTCTCCTGGTGTTCATAACAAAATTCCATTTAATATGTTTCCATCCGTGCGATAGCGAAAGTTTTACGTTTATAAGAATTTTATAATATTCTTTATTTGAAAAGATTCTTTTATGGGAGATAGTACACGTTGTATTCGTAAGTACTATTATTGGACATTTTGTAACTTAAGGGGACAATTCACATTTTCAGCAATTTTGTTTATTTTTAAAAATATATTTCAAATGGTAAACTCACTGCATTTCAATGTTCAACTAAAAGTACATTTTGAAAAAAAAAAATAACTGCATATTTAATTAAAAGTTTATAAAAAATTTTAATTTTTTAAAATTCCTACTACTTTTTTAATATTTTATATTAATTTTTGCCCTTTTTTTATTTTTTTTTGTAAAGATTTTCAAATGTGTATTACACAAGACTGCGCATGGATTTTTAGATATATCTATTATTACATTTAACATAATTTTTTTATTGATATGTATAGTGTAAAACAATGAAATCTAACACATCTTCATATACTTTTCATTTTTAAAAAAATAACAAAAATTTCTGAAGGTTAATTCCATGCGCAGATTTATCACATATATAATAAAGAACATGTACAAAAAATTTCAAATCTCTATCTCAAATACAAAAAAAAGCCTTAGCATTTTTAAAATATGGAAGTGAAAAAAATATAAACATGGAGAAACAACCCTTTAAAGTTTTAATTTATTGGGTAATTGTGCTGAGTGTATTAACAAAATTTACAATATCTCGCGATATAATTACCGTATATGTAAAAATGAGGTGTCAAAATATTCATAATTAAACAGGTTTTCATTTAATATTAAAAAAGAAAAATCGATATTTTGACCAATTTTAAGGTAAAGTGTCCCTTAAATTTTTTAAAATAAATTTCGGATATTCTATCCTGGACAACATTTGTGATAAACATTATTCGTTTCTTATATTTGGTTCATACCATTGATCATAATCAAACCGCGTCTGCTGTGATGAACTCTGTAACGAATACTAGCCATTCCCATGATATATATTTATCTCTGTTGTAATTTTTATCTTGTGTTGAAATAACGTGAGCAGAAACTTCCTGTCCATAAACCCTGAAAAAAGTTTTTTTTTTCCTGATAAATCGTTACGATTTCTTTCTTCCTGCCATTAGCAGTTTGTTTTTCTTTTGTCACCACCTCCATACGAAAAAGTTTGTTGTTTGGAAAAGATCGAAAAAGAAAATACGTTATCCCGTTGCCTCATGCATATGGAGTTATTCTTCTCTCTGTTTTCTTTCCCTTTAGACAAGGTTAAAGCTCTAGGATAATTTTTACTTCATATTTGTGGTATTCACTTAATTTTATAAAGTATTTTTTTACGTTACAAAATTTATCTATTGGAGTTATTATTATTTTTTTTAAGTATGTTGTTTTATAAATGAATCACTAGGATATGAATGAAAAGAAAATTTTATTTAGCCAGCATTTGAATCATTTTACCTATAATTACTTATTTGTAGAAAATGGTAAAGATTGTAAAAAAAAAAAAATAAATAAATAAACCAACTGTGAAAAAAATAGTCTTGTTATTTCTTGTTTATAGTGTTGGGAAGATCCAGGTCCATTTACCGGAACCAACTTAACTACCCAAACATACCTTGAAAGTGGGGGAAAATAAGTATGGTAAATGGGGGAAGATTACCATAAAGAGTAAGAGAGGTTAACTACTCCTCAATTACTGAACCTGTAATACCTGAATTATTATAGTGGGTATTTAAACATTACAATTTATAGACAAACATTTGTGATCGTAATTATATAATACTGGTCCTGGCTATTCCTGATAATTAAACTAACCTTAATTATCTTAAATTGAGGCGGGAGGAAACACATCTCCAAAACGCCCCAAGCTGCGTTGTGTAATTTTAGTGAAGAAATAGCGTATAGACCGCGCAGTTTGTATCTAAATAAAACCTATCTAAAATACGCATAAATAGCATCATAAAACAGACTGTCCTCTGAAATAAAACTTACATTAAAGTAAAACAATGGACTCATGTTGTATTAAAACATAGCCAAAAGTTAACAATAAACAAAAGGTTTATTTACAGTTAATGTACATATTTACAAAATAATAAAATAAACAAAATAGAATTGTGTCATAAGACACCAGCGTTCCAAAGAACGAAATTGAACTAGTAATTACATTAAATTTACCTTTTAAATTAACATTACAATTAGTACTTAATTGCTTGAGTACCATAAATTGTACCTCCCTAATACAACATAAATTATTAAAACAATGGGAATACAAAAAAGTTAGAGAACAAACCTTCTGTAGAGAGGGATCACTTGTGGTTAAGGTCACACTTGAATCCTTGGCACATTGAGTTATCTTTGTTTTATACTCTCGGTAACGTTCACTAATTTAAAACACTTAATGCTGAAGCAATATCCGAGGACAGTTTATCATAGGGCCATCCCTTAACGGGAAAACACGACCCGAATAAGTCTTCATCGTCGTAGAATTTCTTTTAAAACACTTAGGACCTTGAAGCTGAACTCAATCATTTAAAAACCATCCCGGGTGAGAGAGCTGGAACGCGTCTCTGGAAAACATCATAGTCTGGGAGCTCGCCTTCATCTCTGTTCAGACATCATAGTTCAGGAACTCGCATCACTCTCTTTATTTCTAAGACTTCATATTTAAGAACTCGAATCGGGATCTTCATTTTAAGTCATTATAGTTTTGTAGCTTGCATCGATCTCTATTTTTAGGACTTCATAGCTTAGGAGTATTCATCGATCTGTTAAGGCGTCCTGGTTTAAGGACTTGGAACCGATATCTATATTTTTAGTCTTCATGGTATAGGAACTTGAGTCGATATCTATATTTTAAGTCTTCATGGTATAGGAACTTGAATCGAAGTATTTTTTAAGTCTTCATGGTATAGGAGCTTGAATCGATAAATTTAAGACTTCATGGTTTAGGAGCTTGCATCCATATATTATTTTAGGACTTCATAGCTTTGCAACTGGCATCGATATGATATTTTTAAGTCATCATGGTTTAGGAACTTGAATCGATGTATATTTTTTTAAGTCTTCATGGTATAGGAACTTGAATCGATGTACTTATAACTTCTTCCTTCAGTTACGACATCTCCTCGTGATGACAATGTGGAGGAGGGTCCTCCGCCCCCTTCGTCGAATGATCGGTCAGCCTTGCTGACCCCCATTTCTTCCTTCGACCTGCAAACCTCTGATTCGGTATTGCACTTTTTCCGGGGTATACCATACTCCGCCCCTTGAGCTTCAGCGATCTTGGTTTCTGGACTCTGGGTCTTGCCTGTGTGGCCTGTTTTATTAGGTATCATAAATAAAGTAGTATTCCGTCATAAATACAACTTGGCATTTTATGTCAAGCTATTGTCAGGCTTGCAGACTCCGTGACTCGCTGAAAAGATCCCCTCTACAGATAGGACTCATTGTGTGGTCCTTCTCTTGTTAAGACCTTATAGCATAAATACATATATGAGTATATTTATATTAAATAATAATAATAATAATAATCAAAATACCTATATGTAAGACACACTCTAAATATATATATGCATTTTATAAAATAATAATAATAATCAAAATATATAAATAATAGTATTTTATTATGACAATAAAATAAAATAATAACCTGCTGAAGTGGTATCAAGGGTATTTATGTAAGT
The DNA here is from genome assembly GCA_963932465.1 of Maratus speciosus. Taxonomy (NCBI): domain Eukaryota; kingdom Metazoa; phylum Arthropoda; class Arachnida; order Araneae; family Salticidae; genus Maratus; species Maratus speciosus. Next base: position 513,338,015 of record OZ010789.1, on the reverse strand, counting down.
TACATGATACACTTCCAGCATATAGTTTATCATTAAAAATTATATGTGAATTCAAATACAGAGTTATTTCTTCATCGAATCAAATGATTAGTCTATTCTAAATAATAATCCTCATGGCTAATTTCTTGAAGCACGCCACGTACTATATTTACAGGAAGCCATTCGAACTGTTTTCGACCTCCTGTATCTGAGAAAATAATTGAGATTTACGAATACGATTTCGCTGCTGTAATGTGATCGTCATTACTACTTGACCTCTTATTCGTATTTATATATATATAATTGGTTCTGAAATATCGAGCTTCAAAAAATGCAGATTTTAGCATCCAATATAACTGGCAAAAAAAGCTTCAATTAGGAAAAAAAGTAGATTTTAAGCTGAGGTGTTGCTTTTTAATAAAATATTATTCTTAATTCTTACTATGCAGCAATCTGCACTTTTCACATTTATTTTGTACAGATTTAGAGATATATTGGACACATACAAATATTAGCATTAGATAAATACTTTTGCATAGAAAATAATAATTATCAGTAATATTTGCTAAAGCTATTGTAACATTCTCAAAATAAAACACATTTATCATCAATAAGTACTTTGGCTAATTTAAAAACGTATTTGAGAATAAAACTATATCAATTGCTTCTCAGCTGCGCGTAACAAAATCAAAAGAAATTAGTGCAAGCAAGAGAGAAAGTAGCTAAAACGACACATGTGGATATGGGGAAGAGAAAGCTTTATCTTAGTGATCTCACTACACGGGGCCGCCTTCCATTTCATTTTATGCCCCCCCCCCCCCTCCTCAAGTGAGACACATAATATATATATATAAACATATACGGAACGGATACATTGATGTATGTAAAATGTATGATCGTGCTTATTTTTTAAATCTGACACAATACAAATGAAATTAAATCATGTAATTATACACAACATACAAATAGAACTTAGCTTCAGAATATGCTCAGAATTTAGAATCTTCTGTAAAAAAGTTCAACATAATTATCTGAGATGGAATTTAGTTGATTGAAAATAATAATAAATAAATACGAATCTCGACCAAAAGTCGAAAATCTTTCGCTACGTATTAATAATTGGTACATATTTAAAATTTATAATAATATATATGCTTATGACTGCCAAAATATAAGTACGGCCGTCGAGCTTACTTCTCTGCCAGATTTAGGCTCCTGCAGAAATTTTAGTATCACTACTTTATTTAATGAAAAACTAGGTTTTGTTAGTTTCTAGTTATGGATGTCTCCATAATCAACAAATAAATTAATCTAATTTTTTTAAAATCACAAGCCAACTTATCGTAGTCGAATAGTACTTAATAGTATGTCCTCAGAATGCTGCTATACCTTTCAATGATATATTTAGTATATATTATTTTATTAGTAGTGAAACTTTTATTTCCGTCAAATCTGTTAACCCTTCACTGCACGATTTTTCCGATTTTTATGAAAAAAAATTATTTGAAATCTATATATCGGTCCAATAATGGGAAAAATAGTAAAAAAAAAATAAATTTAAAATTTTCAGCTAAAATTTGATATTTTATGGCGTGTATCCTATGTACACAATTAGGGTTTTAAAATATTGTATTGCTATATTTTAAAACTAAATGAGCTTAAATTAATTAATTTTATCTGATTAACACTCTGCAATTTTTTTATATTAATATTTTTAAGTATTCTTTAAAAATAATGAAAGCAAATTTTACCTCAATAGCTTGATCGAAATTTGTTTTGCTTCCGAAGAAGAAATTCTAATTTTTTGTCAAATGCAGCCATCTGACATGGATAAAATAAGTGTTATTCCATTCTTTGGACTGTTCTTGATCAGGGATAGAGATCATATTGGCCAAATTCATGGCACATAATAAGAATGACAGTGTTTTTAGGTATGTGCCAGATGTGGCACGTCGTACAGTGAAGGGTTAAGGTGTATACATGTTTTCGTATATGTTATTTACTCTAATAAATTAAATGGTTTACATTTGTTTTACCATCCAAATTTTACAGCGACAATGTAAGAAGATAAAATCATAACCAAATAGTGTTTCCTATGAAAGGAAAAAATGTAATCTTTTTCACGCATAATATTAAAACAGTTGAAATATTTATGCGTTATAAAGAATATGCCTGATGATAATCTGGAAATATGTACAATGAAACCTTCTTATTCACTGTCTTAAAGCTCTAGTGGTCGAGTGAAAATTTATATTATTTGTATATCGCAAGGCAAAGTGTTTCCGTACGTGTTTGTATTTGCACCAGACATTTTAAGTGGTTGGTATTATAATGTCAAATATTCTCTGTTTAAATAAAACGAGCACGAACTATATTAATAACAATGATTATTCATATATCGTAATAAATCTCATAATATTCGGGAAAAGAAATAAGAAACATTTTTATAGAAATTTGAAATTAGTCATTTTTATTGGTATGATAGGTTTAGTGCTAATATTTTTAAGACTTTCCTTCCAAATACAAAGGTAATTGTTTTGTAAGTTATGCTGTTTATGGCATTTTTACTTGCTTTTTTATACTTAACCTAATTATTTCTTTGAAATTAGTTTTATGAATTATTAAGGTTCTTGCGCAATAGCTGAACCTTAATTCGGCGAATATTCTAGAATAAATACTGTAGGTCGTACACAGGGCTTTACAACTGAATTTTTAAATATTAATGGCTATGGGCGTAAATTACCTAAAATGTTTTTATAACTATGCTATACATTTTCCATTTGTAGTATATTTTATTATACTAAGAGATGCTTCTAGAATAAAAATAAATTTATTTAGAGATCTCACAGAAGAAAATGGATGCATTACCGTTTGTGTTTGGTAATTGACAGAAGTACGTTTTTAACTGTGTTACACGTTTTTTAGATAAATTAAATTTTAATGTGTCATAATTTCTACAGGTTTCCCAAAATAATGCAAATAAACATTTATGGACGAGAGATTTCCTCAAAGCCCATTTTCAGCTGTTTCACGCGTGTATATTTTACTATATTATATAATACTAATATAGTAAAATAAAAATAATTTCAAATGCCCTCCCCCCCCCCCCCAAAAAAAAAAAAAAGAAATCGATGCTTTGTCATTGATGGACGGCAATTGCTAGAAAAGCGTTTTTAGTTGCATTATGCGTTTTCTAGCCGGTTTAAATTTTAGTTTCACTTGCACAAAAGAATTCGCACACATTAATAGACATAAATAGATTATTCCGTCATGTGAGAAAACTGAATTTCTTAATAATATTCTGATACTGTTGGAAAGTGTTCCATAATCTATACCTTGTGCATGATTTTTCGTTCTTTTTTTTTCTTCAGATTGATTAGGCAGTTTTTCTTAAATATTTCAAGATTTCAAGTTCTGCACGTAAGGGGTTTCTGAAATCGATTCAATTATCAAAATGTTTAACGTTACTCATTAAATATTTATTCCGATGCTATGCATGAATTGTTTATTCATTTTGCATAGATCAAGATGAATTCTGCCATTATTGTATTACATTCTAGCTAAATATTCACAATGACTGACTTTCGTCGATTGGTTTCAAATGTCTATTGTTCAAATAGCTGGAAATTCGAGGAAAACAAAAGTTTTGAAGCTAATTATTTCCTTCGCCTAAAATTGAATCTGGATGTATCGCTTTTGAAGCTCCGTCAGTTAAATTTAATAATGTCCAGATGGAACCAGTTAAATTCAAAATTGTCAGACCTTATGTATCATATAATAAAATGGTTTTATCCAACGAAGGAAGACATTCATTGCATTTAAATAAAAATTTTCGATTTTTCCCTTTAGAAAGATATTTGTAACAGTATCCGGAATTCAACGTATAGTCTGAGCTTTCCCCAAGGTCCCCAAAGCGCATTTTATATGTAAACAGAAAATAAATAAATAAAAACTTTATTTTAAACGAGGTGGAACCCGTCGAAATTCGACGTTAAAAAATGTTTTAAAATGTTTAAATAAAAAACTTTAAAATGTTTTTTCAATCAGAATTCGTTTCAAATTTATATCTTCTGAAACGCATTCATTGTTTTAAATTAATCAAATTTTATGTAAAAAAAATGGAGAAATTATTTTACAGTAATATACACTTTGCCAGTTGCGCCAACTTTTGAAAAATATTTGGTGGGCTCAAAACCATTTTAGGGTAAAACTAAAGGCCTCACCCTCTACGCTAGTCGGTTTCTCCAAACGAACCTTAAAACAAACGAAATATATCGGTGAAATTGATCTTGTGTTTTAAAGCAATATCGACCTTTACCTGTAACGCCCTTCCGTATTCTGAAAACGATACGAATGCCATTGAGCTATTATATTTTCTAAGGTGTCCGACAAAATTTGGGCTGTTAAAGAACAACTCTTTTAATTTATCGTTTACAGTAAGATTTGGAGAAGAATGATAGAACGATATGTAACATACCAAAGCCATCCCCAAAAAAGTGTCTAACTAACAACGCAATTATCAGCAAAATCTGTCCGGTAGAACTTTTTAAAAAGGCTAATCGTTCATAATTGGATTCACCTGATTATAGAACTTTCCCCATAATTATAAAACTAAGCAACATAGGCAGTTTTGCAGAATACTGAAACCTTCTCTGAGAAATTGCCTAACTAATAGTGCAAGTTCCATTGAAATTCATTCAGTAGAATCTTTCTAAAATGGCTAATCCTTCACAATCGGATTCATCTGATTATAGAATTTCCCCTCATTATTCTATAATTAAGTAACTTAGAATGATATATCATATACTAAAACTTTCCCTAAAAAATTATCTAACAAAATCCCATCAAAATCTATTCAGCAGAATTCATGTCATAAGCAGCCGGAACGAAATCCCCGGCTGCATTTTATACATACTAGGGTTCTCTGCCGCCTACGAGCTACGCTCGTAACCCCCATTCAGACACCGCAAACTCTAAAAGCAAGCTAATTTGATCGGCTTTAAAAAAATTTCGGAAGAATGAAATATAATTAAAAAAACAAACAAAAAACAGTGGCTATCTCCCTGTTAACTGGTTGTTTTAGTCTTTGATTAAATCAGAAACGTTTTTTTTTTAATAAGACATTTTAAATGTATCGTTTTAAATCTCACGTAATTTTCACCAAAGTTTTCTTTCTCTTTTTAATATTCACGTGAAAATTCTTTTGTTGTTAGAAAGGAAATATTATTTGCGCTGTCTTAGAATTCTCAACACAAGAGCAATGCGACTCTTGTAGGCACTTCAGTAACATCTGCATTGGTTCAAAATATCTCAGTTTGTTGATTTTCTGTTAGCAAGTAAACCTTATTGATTTACAATGGAAATCTATGGAAATTTGGCGAAATATTAGAGATATCGCCAAGTGGGCGTCTCATTTTGCGACTAATTTTGGCCGCCAAGTTCGCGACAAACTTGGCGGCATTTGGCGACAGAACAGGGTCCTCCCTATGATAACCCCCCTAATAGGTATGGAGATGCATTAAATGCTGTTCAATAACCAAAGATATCTTTTAACGCATATTAATGAATTTATTATTTTACAGTTTTCTTTCTCTTTTAAAATTCACGTGTAAATATAGTTTTTATGACGTAATTATGAATATTTTCCTGCTTTTAATACGTAATCATTTAATTCTCATTTGAAAGTTTTTGTCTGTTTATAATAGTCACGTGTAAATAAATTCTTAATTTGAAGGAAATCTTATTCTTTGCGCTGTTTTTAAATTTGGCAACAATTTAAAATAATACCATTTTCTAAAAGTTGTAAAAAATATCTCTCGAAATGCTAAAAATTTGAATTTAAAATAGAAATAAAACCTCAAAAAATGTGTCAAATTAAAAAAATAAATGCAGTCTGCACACCGGGAACTTCTAATGTATAAAATGATCTAAAAATGATTAAATACTTATGTACAGCTTTTGCTCCTATAAAACTTTTTTAATGGAAGGATATTTGGTAACATTAACATTAAATATCTCTTAAAATAATTCTTCGATTCGAAACAGGGTTGTCCCGGTACCGGCAGCTACCCGGGTACCCGCCCAGCTGCCCGCCCCGGCTGTTTTTTTTTAATATAAAAAACCCGTTTAAAAAGACCGGGTTTTTTTTTTAATATATTTCTGGAAAGGAGCAAATGATGTATTTGATGTTTATTGTTATTTTGTTTTATTTATTCACTTCTTTGAATCTTAAAAAATATATTTGTACTAATTTGCTTGCACTTTTAGATTGGGAACCCTATAATTTTAAAACGTTTTAGCTTTTAATTTAAAACGTAAATTTAAGCTTTTCAGTTAGCTTCCAGAGTATTATATTTACTAAACTTATTATATTTATTAAATTATTTTATGTACTTTTTACTGCTGAAGCCGAAAATGAACTTCATTTTTAACCTTCACGTAAGGAAAATTAAATAAAAAAAGTTTTACATCGTAGCTGTAGGGTCAAACTCTGTCAGGCTCAGGGTGGGCCCATTAATAGAAATTCTGAGCAAATCATCTAGTGTCTCAGTCTTCAGAGAGTTGCTGTATGCATTTTGAGTATGTTGTGACTGCTGAAGTCTCTCTCACACGAAGCTGTGCTCACTGATAGAACAGCACAAAATGTTAGAATCTGGAGCAAATTGGAGAATCTTGCTAAACACTTTTCACTGTAAAACTTCTCCAGCATATCTTTCAGTGTTAGTGAAGGCAACATAAACTTGAATTATGCCCACTCTGCCAATACAATATCGACTTTTTCATTAAAGGGACTTGGGTTAAAATACATCTTTATTTCTTCTATTCCAAATTGATGTATTTTTTCTTTTGGAGGCCAATACTTCCCTTAAAACACTTTCGCGTGTCGCTGGGGGGAACGGGGGCTAATCACACCTTAACTTAAATAAATGGATTTTTCATGCAGAACTATCAGATTTTCTTCAAATTTCGTACACGGCTAATTCTGATTAGAATTGAAGGTTCATTGTTTAAGTCTAAAGGGGGAACGGGGGGTTAATACCCCCCGTAATTTAGATAAATGGGTTTTTCTATCCGATTTGCGTCAATTTGGTATACCGGTTTATTCTGATAAGGCGCTTCCCTGATTAGATTTGGAAGTTCGTTGATTAAATATAAAGGGGGGCAACCCTCCCCCCTTAATTTATTTTTCGAGGGCATTATTCTTTGAAATAAGAGTATAATATACAATTAGTGTGAATAGACTGTGAGCTCAATGCCATCAGTTTAACTGGGCACTTTTCTTTTTTATTTTTATTCTACGAACGGTGGTTATGAAAATTCTATACTAAAAAAAAGACCAGTAATTTCTAGTTAGCGATTCGCGGATCCCATGCGACCAGTGATGCCTATTTTTGAGACTAGCGGATTTTTCCCTGGTGTTTAGCTATATATTTTAGTGACACGATTAAAAATTTTGATGCATAAAAAAACTAATATGTTGTGGCCATCACAAAACTTTCTTCTATATAAATCGCGTCAATTAAATCATTTAAATACTACAAGAAATTACACCAATTTAGCACCAATTCATATCAAAGTATATCTGAATTTGAAGTTTGATGAAAATTCGTGCATTAGTTCTTGAAATACAGCTATAGCGGAAATTCTGAAAAAAGTAGCATAGCAGCGCCACCTGATGAGCCATTTACACCAAAACATAAGCAACACTAATTCATATCAAGGTACACCTGAATCTGACGTTTGTTGAAAATCCTAGCATTAGTTCTTGAACATTGGTTTTCGACGGATTTACGTGTTTTAGGGGTCAGAGATTCCTAAAAACAACTGAATCTGAAGTTTGACGAAAATCCGTGCATTAGTTCTGGAGATTGAGCTATTTTGGAAATCGTGAAAAATGTTGCATAGCAGCGCCACCTGTTGGGCGATTTACACCAAAATCTAATCAGCACCAATTTATATCAGGGACTAACTGAATATACATTTTTATTAAATTCCGTGCATTTAGTTCTTGAGATAGAACACCCACAAAATTTGTGTCGCATACAGACAGACTCACAGACAGACATTTTGTAAAAACGTGTTTTTCGGAATCCCTGACCCCTAAAACGTGTAAATCCGTTGAAAACCGAAAGTCGAAAATTTTCACGAATCCAATACTTTCTTCTTGTGTGTAAAGATAGAAGAAAGTAAAAAGATTTAAAATAAAGATCTATTTTATTTTATTTTACTTTATTTATTTATTCATTTTGTCAAATAAAACAGTTAACAACATTTTAAATGCTGTTTTCATCCTCATATTTGAGAAGTACATGTTATTATTTTAAAGATATTTTCTACTTTTGGCACTCCATTAATTTACAAATTTTCAGATAAATCTGTAAGTCTGATCTAAGTTTCTCCTTGTTTATAAAATAAGGTAAAATGAGTAAAGGTTGTTAAAAGTTATTAGTTTTTCATCAATAAGTAAAAATTTTGTATAAACATCAAGCCATCTTCCGTTGGTTAAGATGAAATGAATTTTGTAGAATTACCTTCATTAGTTACAGTTTAATAAGTGAAAACTATAAACGGCATGGGATATAGATAATTAAAAAAAAAGAAAGTTTGATAATATTTCAAAGTAAAAGAAGTATCTTATTATAGAATTCAAAGAATTTCCGCTAATGTGGAAATAGTGGGGTTTAGAAGCGCAAAGATGAGGGCAATTATGTACTAAGTTTTTGCAATGCAGATGTAAAGAAAAAAGAAAGAAAGAAAGTTGCGATGTTCTTTTGAAAAGTCTTCCTAACTTTCACGTCTCATAAAAGAATGAATGTAAGTTCCCGTCTGCTGAAAGAAAAATATTAAATGTGTGTGAATAAAAATTTTCCATATAATTTAAAGTTAAAATGTAGTGCGCAGTTTCTAAAGATGGCTAAAAAACTTGGTGTTCCTAATTATTCTGCATTATGTTTTTGGCTATTTCGAATAATATTTTTATATGATATATAATTATAGAAAGTAACATAAAAATATTATTAATGAAATTAATATTTTATCTACAAAACTTATTCCAAAGTGTTGATTTAAACTTGTGAATTGTTTTGTTTTCCATTTAATGCATTTTCACTGAGAAAAAAATATGGTTCTGGCATCTAGAATCTAAGTGTGGGTCTAGAAAAAATAGTTCCATGCCATCCCAATAAATTCTTGTTTTCCTTGTTAGAGAGTCCTAGAGTTTCCTACTAGAATTCAAGAGCGTTTTCCTATGTTCTCGTGTTCAAACTTTTTTAAAATTCTCTGCAAATAGATGCGAACACAAGAGGTTAGTTTTAGTAACTATAATTCTAGTTTATGAAACCATTCCAGAAATCAAGCGATAATTTCTCGCTACTGAAACGCTTCATAATCGTTTCGTCACATAGAAAACAAGAGGCTAGAAATTCTAGATCATTTCGTCTATTCAGGTTAGTTGTTTACCCTATTCGCATAGCTCGGAAATCTATATTTATAGTTAACGGATTCAGAAAATGACTAAGTATTCATTCTAGGTGAAGGCGGTATTTTTTTTTTTCTTGGTGAATTTAATGCCCAAATTTTTAATATTAATTTGTAGTCGATATACAATCAGATGTTCTGAATTAAACATAATCCTGTCTGTAAAATGTCTAGAAATATGGGGAAGGGGCGAAGACCAGTAGTTTCCAGTTAGTGATTCGCGGACCACATGCGACCAGTGATGTCTATTTTTGAGGCCCGCGGAGCTCTTTGTAGCAGTTAATTTATGCTTATAATAAACTTTTTCTCTGAGAAAGTATTTGATTGCAAAGAAAACAGGATTTCGAATTCAATGATGATCTTTTAAAAAACGCAATTTTTTAATCCTGCTAGTCTCATATTCAAAGAAATTTTAGCTAATCTATGAATAATATGGCCCGTCACGATTATCTTCTTGTGATCATTTGCAGCCCGCAAACTGGTACAAATTAGAAACATCTGATATAGACTATATTATTCTAATACTTGTCGTTTAGTGATATATATTTTTTAATAAAGTTGCCACAAACTTGTTTAAGGAATATTTCCGTAATAACCACTTATTTAAAGCTAGCTGACAAGACCGGCGTTGTCTCGGGCCCGTGATGAATGACCAATAACTGAACCTTAAAGGTGTATGATTTTCTATCTTTAACTTCATTTTGTCTGAATTTATATTTTTAAATAAAAAAATCACGAAAAAATATTGAATTGAAAGTACATTCTAATTAGTATTTTATTGTCTGCGTAATTTGATTTTTTGGAGTCTATGCGTACCGAAAGCGAGCGAAACCGTGACGAAACATTCAGGTTTTTACTGATTTCCTCGAAATTTCACACATTTTATTTTGTAGAAAATATTTCCACCCGTCCAAACGTTTCAAAATTTTTGTATATGATGTAAATCTGGTCTATTGAGATGCCCTGAAAAGATTGTGTTAAAATACGGCCGTTTAATTACTTTTAGCTTAGAAAAAATGTCGTCGTGAGGCGCGAAGTGATTTGCGTTCGCCGATGTATTTGAAAGGGTTAAAATTCATATTTTTTAAAACCGATTGCACCGATAACTAGAAGAAGGTTTCAGCTTTAAGGTCATATTTTTGGTTTGTAGGTTCCTTTAAAATTTCGCCCTTGAGGGGCGTTGCAATAAGGGGGAAAGCGTTTTTCAGAAAAACGTTTCTTTTTGAAAAAAAAAAAAATTCAAAGGGTTAACTGCATTTTTTTTTTTAATTGACTGCGGCATTTGAGACGTAAGAGTACGATCTTTCAGAATATGTCTTCCATTTTTAACTTTACTAAGCGGTTTGGCCGAGGGAAGTTAATAAATAATGACAAAGTACCCCCAAAATTCTTTCTTTTCGATCTTCATTTCCTCAGTACGTAAATAGAGTATCTGCTCATGCGTGAACACTTTTTCACTCTCCAAAGGACAGAGAGGAATTTTTAATGAGAGTTCTTTGTATTTTTTAATTAACTCGTTAAAGCCGGAATTATTTTCCTCTTAAAAATGCGAAACTTGCATTTCACACCGTTTTTTTTTTTTTTTTTTTTTTTTTTTAAGTAGGAATTTTTGTTTGATTTTATCACGAAGTTTAAGTTATCAAATAAAGATAACTAGGGGGCTCTGCCACCTGCTCACTAAAGCTTGCCAATCCCCGTGAATTGTGACACAATTCACGTTGGAACCGCTGATGCGTTTCCAGCTCGCTTTGCTTGCTCGATACTTTTTGCGGCAACTCTATAGCCCTAATGAGTACTATCATAAATCCTTTTAGCTTATGAAAATAAAAAAAATAATAATAATAAGGTAAAAGTACAGTAATTGAAAACTTCGTTGAAATCACAATCAAAAATGCATTTAGTTGGTGCTACCAATAGGCATAAATCATTTTAACATTTTGAAATTTACCAATTTTTGAAACGTAGATTCATTAACTGAAAAAAAAATTACCTTGGAATACAATTAATTTAAACTTATTGCGCATAATATTGTACAGAACGGCTTAGATTTATTTTGAAAAAAACTTGAAAAAACGCTACCTGACACCAAGATAATTAAATATAAATCAACAAACACTATCTAAAGTTCGTTCGACGTGAAAAATACAATATCCCTCAGACACTTGGCAAGTTAACAAAAAATAAACAACCCGTTTTCTGCGTGTCTAAAAGAAACTTTTGATCAAAAAGTTGATTTTCTGAATGCATCATGTGACCGTAAAACGAACCAATGTCCATTTCTATTCTTACCTCTGCCAAAAGATCGTATTGTGCTTAAAAAGAGCTCCTACTCTGAATTTTAATTTGCTGAATAAGATGTAAAGGCCAGTAAATATGACGTCATATTGACAAAATCGTACTCAAATATATTAGTTATATACAGACTCTAATGCTCATGACGTCATTGGCAGTTCCTAATAAACCGTTCCTGTGCGTTTCCTGGTTTTTTTTCTGCGCTTTTTTTCGGGCGTTAACTCCTTCACATTATAGAAAAGTTTCCCAGAAATTGGTTGCTTGTTTGAAACAATTCTACCGTGTGCCATAATACTTTCGGAGTCCGTATGAGAATGAATCCTTTCTTTCAAATATAACATCATTTTCACCATCAGAACCATTCATCCCTTCCGAGATTAAAGCGTCATTTAATCAATTGTTTTAAAATTCCCGAGTTTCATTAAATATTCATTTTAATTAATTGGAAATTACGTAGTTTTCAGAAATTTTATTTTGTGTTTACCAAGGATCTTTAAATAAATAGCAAGAGTCCAGTCTATGTATGAGTAGGAATGAGGATCAGGAATATGACGTCATCACTGATACAGTTATAGTAAAATATTTTAATTCATGGACGAAAATGCATCTTTTGTTTTCCGAATGATGTCATTATCTTAATCGGAAACATTTACTTACTATAAAAGATTATTTACTGTGATTTTATTTACACAGATTACTTAATATTATTTCTCAATAAATAATCTGTGTTCTGCTCTTACGTGATAGCGCATAATTAAACGGAATCGTTTTAATACGTTTACATTTTATGAAAACCATTGGCATTTTTCTTTTAAATACGACGGGAGTTTAAGGGGTGAAATCATTCTTCTGATTGGTGGAATGTAATAACGCAAATTAATTGTGTTACTGCGGTTGTTGTCAAACGGCAAGCTACAAACTCGGCCCTATTTTAGCGCCACGCAAGAGACATATATATATATAGATAGTTGTTTCCTTTCAAAAATACTGGTATTCAAACAAACAAACAAACAAAAGAAAGAAAAATGGTTGAAACTTTCCTGGTACCATATGGTACCGCTAGGCTTTATGGAATAACTCAGTTAATTATTAGAAATTTAAAATTCCGAGTCTCAGGTGCACCATCAGCCTTTGTACATGCGATAGATTTTCCTAGCCATCGCAGACACACAGAACAAAACTTTCTTTTATTAGTACTAGGGGGCTCTGCCCCCTACGAGCTACGCTTGTCAACCCCCGTTCAGACACCGCAGATTCTAACAGCACGCCAATTTGATCGGCTTTAAAAAGATTTCGGAAGATTGAATTATAATTTGAATCTGACAATTACAATCTGACGTAATTTTCACCAAGCTTTTCTTTATCTTTTTAATATTCACGTAAAAATACTTTTGTTAGAAATGAAACATTATGATCATCTTAAAATATCAAGTAAATGTCTCGCGCAATTTTTAAATTTAAACTGTTTTGCAATATTATTTTTTGTTCATTTTACATAATAAGTGTAATGTGACGTAAATTCTCCTATTTAAGACTTCTAACGCATGTTAATGAATTTATTATTTTACGATATTCTTTCTCTTTTAAAATTCACGTGTTATATAGTTTTTATGACGTAATTTTCAATCAGTTCCTGCTTTTTATATTTTCTGTTTATAATAGTCACGTGTAAAATATTTTTTTAATTTGAAGCAAAGATTATTGTTTGCGCTGTTTATACAGTTGGCAACAGTTTAAATTAATACAATTTTCTAAAATGTGTAAAAAATATCTCTCGAAATGCTGAAAATTTGAATTTAAAACAGAAATAAAACCTCAAAAAATGAGTCAAATTAAAAAACTAAATGCAGTCTGGATACCGGGAAATTCTGACGCATAAAATGATCTAAAAATGATTAAATTCCTATGTACAATTTTTGCTCCTATAAAACTTTTTTAATGGAACGATTTTGTCCAACTTTGGCATTAAACATCTCTTAAAATAATTCTTCGGTTTGAAAACTGTCTGCAGCAGCGTGTTAATGAAACATTTCTCTATAATACCTCCGATTTTCATATTTTTGTATGCAACAGTTTTTTTTAATATTAACGAAGAAAGGCCATGTTTAAGCATTCAAATTGGATGCCGATCTGCCGGAATATCTACGCAGATTTTCATTGGTCCATTTCCAAATCAAAACTTTTTAGGTAGATTTCGTAAGAAATACTACCTATTGCAGTCGTTACCATGGTGCGACTTTTGAAAAACTCCTTCATAACTTTTCATTATAGGACCCCAGGAACCCAAAACCACCCCCACCTAAAAAGTTTATATATATATATATGTATGTATGTACTAAATTTTGTCCGCACGATAAAAGTCGCAATTATGCACGAATCATCTTCAAACTCGCCAACAACTTTGAGATGGCTAATATCTCGGCGGGGATTGAAAATGGGCGAAATCGGCCCAAGAGGGTGGAAATGGGGAGGGTTCAAAATTTTGAATACTGCCTTAACATGATTCTGATAAAACCAGCCCTTACACAACAATGGCAGGAAAAAAATAAAAGTTTTTCGTTATAGCAGTTGCCAACAATTAAAAAAAAAAACAAATAATAAAATTCTCATCACAACAATTACTTTTCTTTTGCAAAATTTTCACGTGTAAAATTAAATAGTTTGACAAATTGAAAACAAATTGAATATTACGTCATAAGTTTCCTAGAGCAAGATTTCAGCATGAAAACTCAAAATAAATAGTTTGACGAATTAAAAAAATATGTATATTGCGTCATATTGGAAATATAATGGACCTCAGCAGGTGAATATGTAACGCCATGTAAGTTTGAAGAAACGTATTAAAATATGATAAAAATCCGACTATGGAAATATTAACATATTTTAACACTTTAAGGTTCTCTGAAATTTTTGTAGCCATTTTTTAAACCTATTCCATATATATGTGTGTGTGTATTCGTGTATATTACAATTTTCACAAAAAGTTTAGCTCCCTACAGCTCGCTCTTTGTGAAGAAACTGGGTTTTATCTCTAATCTTGATTTAAGTTTTGTTGGAGAATTTAGTACTTAACATCGAAATCTACCTCCGCCTGTAGGCCCGAGCCGGCAGGGATTTTTTTTATATATAGAAGGATAGATAAAAAACTTTTAATTAATCTTGCAGTTTTCTTACGGATAGTTAAAAAAAAAAGTGTCTATTTCTTTTAATAAAATGTTATTTTAATCGAAAAATGTGGAAGGAAAATTAAGTAAAGTATTAAAACAGTGTTACAAAACAGCAATAATGATAAATAAATAAATACCAGCTTTTCTTATAAAAAATTTAGTTTTTAGAAAATTCATTTTATGCGTAGCACAAGATAAGAGACATTCAAGAACGTAAAACTTGAGTGATTTATTTACAGTAAAAATCTAAATTTCAGTCCTCCAAATCGATATCAATATTGGGAAATAAAAAAGAATGAATGAATAGGAAAAAAAACACTTATTGAAATGCAAACTTTATGCAATCTTCCGAAAAAACATAATTTCCTTGAAATTTATTTCTGTTTAATAAAATGTTAAAATTTACGTTTAATTTTCAATATTCAAAGTCTGTGTTTGCATAATCCCCCGTCATTTCAGAGATATTGCATTTCTTTATGTCATAGTTTAAGAAAATCCGAAGTTAAGTATTTTTTTTTTTAACAATCTATATATATAAAAGAAAGTCTGAATTTTGTATTAATCAACGCGCAGACCAAACTACTGAACCTAAAGTCTTGAAATTTGGGGTAAAAATTCTTCTTATGACATAGAGTGCCGCTAAGAAAGGATTTTCTAAAATTCCACCCCTAAGGGGGGTAAAAAATCGAACGAACATTTAAAAAATTCCTTAAAAATCTGATTTTATAGCTATTTTTCAACTGATAACATATTTTGGTGTATTTTTGTATGCTGAATCGAATGGTACTAACTAAATTCTTTTAAGTCCAATAGTTCGCGAGATATTTCATATATTTCTAATTTGGCGATGTCTTTGGCGCCAAAACCTGGAAATACCTAACATTATAAGTGATAATTCATCCATATTCATTCGTCTTATACATCCGTTACTGTAGCAACGGAAGAAATTCAAATTAAATCTTTTTGTTAAATCTTTTGATTAAAGAATTGAACCGGCTATATGAGTTTGAAAAAAATAAATAAGTACAAACGCCTTGAAAAAAAGAGAAAAAAATATTGGATTTATTTAAAATACAAGGAAGCGATCCACTTAGAAATTAACATTATAAAACGAAAATATTTAAAAAATGAAAGCAATGTTTGTACGACTTTAAAAATTTTCTGGTATCCGGGCCATGTCAGATACAACTGCGCCAAGCATGGGAATTACATTAATTACAGCAACCCTTATTTTTTGTCCATTTGGTAGTTTATTTAGTATAGTTTTAAATTAATTTTATTACTATAATTTTTATTTATTATAGTTTATGGTATGTAGTTTTATGTTATATATTTAGTTTATTTATTTACTTAAAACAATTTGCCATTTTTAACAAGGTTATGTATTTAAGAATGTTAAATTACTTTTTTGAACGTGATTGGCAATTGTCAACCATTTTTGGTGATCTATCTCATGGTCCGAATAATGCGTAAGTATTACTTTTTTTAATGGAATAAATTGGAATTGAAATAATACATCGCGATTTATCACTTGCTCCTAAATAAGAAGGAAAAATGGGTACTTTTATATCAGACGTATCCGTATGTAAATATCGCCATTAGCATTTTTAAAATTGCCAATAGCAGTAGTTACATTTCGCGTATGTAAATTTAAAAAAATCTTTGTTTTAAGTTATGGCATTATTTCCTATTGTTTTACTTTTCATCTTTTTCAATGGCATTAGTGTAAAGCATGTATTAAAATGCAAATTTGCTTTTCCTTCCACCCGTTTATAATTTGAGTTTTGCTGGATGTATTTGGATGGGACTTACACTGTTAGTTATATTATTTTTTGTGGATGGTTGGTACTTCTCCGTAGCGAAGTTTTCTTCTGGGTTATTGTTTTTCTGAAGCACAAACTTGGCAACAAATCAGATTGCAGAAAATTAAATTACAAGAGAAAGTTCCAAAGCTAGGTGAACCCGAATGTGAAAGATTACCTTTTATTTAAAGTTCTACTGAACGTATTTTGATTGGAGTTGCACAGTTAGGTAATATTAGGGATTGTTGCAATATTTGAAATGTCATTCTACATTTTTAGTTATGGAATTATGAGGAAAGTTCTCAGTGGTGTAGTTGAAATAAAAGTAGGATAAAATCTATAGGCAGAGGGTATATATTAGAGAGTATATACGTTATAGCTATGGAGTGCAGAGTTTCTAAAAAACACCAGAAGGTCTACGGCGTATAGTCTATGCTACATTCCTAAAAATTCCACAGTCACGTTAACTTGATTATGAAAGATATATTTAAACTATCAACTTCAAATATAAAATAACAAGTTGGAAATTGCTCGTCAAACGTGGCAAATGAGGTGCGTTCGTACTATAACTAGTTTTATAATTATTTTTTGCACCCCATATTGTACTGAATGTGTATTTATTTGCAATTCATAAGTGCATAGTCTGTAACATCATTAAAATGCACTTGCAATAATTTTTTCCCATTCCCCTTAATGTAAAGGAAAACTTTGACTGTCCATGTAATTAAGCTATACATCCGATTTTCATGAAATTTGAAATGGCTCGACAAAATTTTGCAGCAATTATATATTTAAAATTTCAGCCCATTCGGAAAGCTGTAACATCATTAAAATGCACTTGCAATAATTTTTTCCATTGGCTTTAATGTAAAGAAAAAATTTGACTGTCCCTGTAATTAAACTATACATCCGATTTTCATAAAATTTGAAATGGCTCGACAAAATGTCGCAATAATTATATGTTTAAAATTTAAGACCATTCGGAAAGCTTTAACATCATTAAAATGCACGTGCAACAATTTTTCCCATTGGCCGTAATGTAAAGAAAAACTTTTGACTGTCCCTGTAATTTAACTATACATCCGATTTTCATAAAATTTGAAATGGCTCGACAAAATTTTACAACAATCATATATTTAAAATTTCAGACCATTCGGTTGGGTAGTTTTTGCTCTATTATATGCGGACGGACGGACGGACGGACAGACGGACGGACATACAGACGGACTGAACGACGACTATAGGTGCTACGTATTTATATAATTACGAACGCACCTAAAAAGGGCAATATTGGTCCCACCGCTTATAACTTGAGTTCTTTTCAATGGATTTTGAGAAGATTTGCATTGTTAGATAAATTTTCAAGAAAGTGTTTAATATATAACACGTATTATTCTACGTTGCTCAGTTATAGAATTATGTGGGAAAGTTCTTTAATCAGTGAACCCTATTTTGAAATATTAGCCTTTTTAAAAGGTTCTACTGAGTTAATTAGCACTGTTGTTAGATTTTTTCAGGAAAGGTTTTAGTATATAACACATATTGTTCTACATTCCTTTGCTATAGAATTATAGCTGAATGTTGTATTATCTGGTGAACCGGATTATGAAAAATTAGTCTTATTAGAAGGTTTTACTGAACGGATTTTGATGGGATTTGCATTTTTTAATTTTCAGGGATGATTTTAATATGCTACATATTGTTCTTCCGTTCTTTTTTTATATTGAGTTATAAATAATCAACTTAAAGATTTTCTTCATAACAGTCCAAATTTTGTCTGAGACATTAGAAGATATAAAACCGTAATGTATTTCATGTTGTATTCAGCAACGCGGATGATCATTAGAGATAAATGTATTTATTGCTATAAAACACAAGATCAAATACACCGATATATTTCGTTTGATTAAAGTTTCGCTTGGAGAAACCGACCAGCGTAGCGGGCGAAGGCTTCTATTACTATATGTAAAGCGTAAATTCCTATTTCATTCCGCTTGATTATAACTCAGATTCTACTGAACATAATTTTGCAGAACTTACACTATTAGATAGTAAATATGGTTTATAAATAGTTTAGTCTAAAAACCATCGTTCCAAGTTGCTTAGTAATTGTTACGGGAGTTCTAAAATTAGGTGAACTCGATTAGGAAAGATTTCAAGTTTTACTGAATTGATTTTAATGATAGTTGCACAGTTAGCTAGATAATATTTCAGGGATTCTTTTCAATATTTATCATATCGTTCAAAATTGTTTAGTTACGAAGCTATGCGGAAAAAGTTATCTGTGGTATTAGTAAAGAAAATTGGAGGATAATATGTTACAGACAAAGGACATATACTAGAATGCTATAGTTATGGAAGTTGTGCAGGGTTTCTTTAAAAATCCAGAAATGATGCGACGTATACCTACCCCTACATCCCTGAGAGCTCTATATAATCAGGTTAACGCGATTATGATAGCTATATTTAACTATCTCAATATACATAAAATTCAAAGAGAAATTTCATTCCAGCCTCTTTTAAATTTACTTCTACTGAATTGATTTTGATGGGGCTTACATTGTTAGTTAGATAATTTACAGAAAAGATGTTAGTATAAAATATAATGTTCTACGTTACTTAATTAAATAATTATGCGTAAAGATCTAAATCAGATGAACCCAATTTCGAAAGATTGGCTTTTTTTTTAATGTTCCGCTGAATGAATTTTCACGGGATTAAAACTGTTAATTATATTATTTTTGTGAAATATTTCGGTACGTTTTCCAGTTTAAAAGATCCTGCTCAGTGGATTTCGATGGAACATGCTCGGTTAGCTAATTTTTCAGTGAATGTTTTAGTATAAAGCACATATCATTCGCTTGGTGTTGCTTGGTCGTCAGGTTGCTTGATTATAGAATTAAGGCTGAATGTTTTAGAAGCAGGCGAACCAAATTATGAACGATTAGCCTTTTGAGTATGTCCGATTAACAGATTCTGATGAGACTTGCATTGATAATTTTTCATGAACCCTTTCAGTATATTACATATTGTTCTATCGTTCTTCACCGAATACTACACTAAATGATCAACGAAAGAAGTTGGCCCTTAACAGCCTAAATTTTCTATGGCTCAAAAGATATAATAGCGTAATAACGTTCATATTGTTTGGGCATTCCAGGTAAATGTCCATATTGCTTTAAAACGCATGATCAAATTCACAGATATATTTTGTTTCATTCAAGATTTCTTTAGAAAAACCGACCAGCGTAGCGGGCGTTAGGCTGCTAGTTTATAATAAAAGTGATTTCATTTTCAACATACATTAGGCCTACATTTTTATTGAACAAAAGCGATTTTACGCAGAATTTTATTTAACTAGGTAATCCTTTTTATTATTATTATTATTATTATTATTACTCTAATAATCGCGATTAAATTCAGAACATATTAAGCCGGATAGTTGGAGTTTCACTAGATTAATTTTTA
Organism: Maratus speciosus; assembly: GCA_963932465.1. Taxonomy (NCBI): domain Eukaryota; kingdom Metazoa; phylum Arthropoda; class Arachnida; order Araneae; family Salticidae; genus Maratus; species Maratus speciosus. The sequence continues at coordinate 513,317,830 of OZ010789.1, read as the reverse complement.
ATTATTCTGTATTCGCATAAAAGCATTTGAAACGCGGAAAATTATTTACTGATTACAATATTTCACAACATTTCTTTTTATCTTCAGGGTGTAGTGCAATAGGCTCGAAACCGCATAGGTCGTCCGATGTATTAACACTGCCACCTCCCCGTAGCCGATATCTTTAACTAAAAGAAAATAGCTTTTAGAATTTTCCGGTGCGATCTTCTGTGATTTGGTATACTTCCTTTCCGTGTAGTGGTATAGAGGCCTCCGGTTCTGTCTCCGTGAAAGTGTTGGTTAAATTAAAGGAATCCACCATTAATTTTGTTTTTACTAGAAAACAAAATACTACTGCTGAAAGGGGGGGGGGGATATTTTCTTTTAAATATAATTTTAAGAGCTGACCTTTATCCTCTGTAATACTTGTAAAATTTAAGATGAAAAACTAACAAATGGTCCGTTGTTGAAATTGCTTTCACTGCAATCTTCGGCCATTTCTTTCTTTTCCCTTCTTTTTCTGCTAACACTTCCTTTTCTGTAACATATAATTTTTCTGACATACATGCACACTCACTTAAAACAAATAAATTCTACTTTTAATCTATAGAAATGGTGTCTAGTCTAGAAAAGTTTGCGAGCGGATGTATTCTTCAAAATTTATGTAACATAACATAAATCTAAAGTTTGTAAAATTTGTTTACTACAATGTGATATTTATTTAGATTACACCTTACTACTATTTCAAACATTTCTAGTGCATTTTATATTGTATTCCTTTTCATTTCATGTGAATAATTATTCTGTCAAAGTATTAAATTTCTCTGGATTTTTATTATTCCCCTACATACTCTTATAAACAAGTATATAAACACTAAAATAAACCTCTAAAAAATGCAACTTTATGACATTAAACGTTATTGCAAAATAAATTGCATAATACAGAGCGTTGTACGTTAAAGTAATTGTATTTCTTTTAATTTGTAAAATCTTTGTAGAACTTTTAATTTAATTTTAGCCTCCGGTACGGTATGCTATTTCTTTCACCCAGCTTATTTTTCAGTCGTCTCCAAAAAATAACATTACCTTATAGAAGCCAGCCGTAAAACAAAGCAGTACGATTAAATATTCTATAGTACTTTTTTAAACTTCTGAGCATAGCACATTTTCAATTTTTATACCGTCGTATTGGGGAAAAAAAGTACTTTTAAATGCAATTTGTTTGAAAACTGCATCTCCATTTATTTTTTAAATATTAATTTTTTTTTTAGTTTTTGGAGCTATTTGCTTAATATTGGCAACGGAAGTACTCCATTTCTGTAGAAAGTAAATGAAAAACAGTTTTAAAATAGTAATTATATAATTTTGTTGTCATTTTTTCATAACAACCGAAAGAAAATGTAATTAAAATACGTGCTATTTTGAAACGAATGATTTCTGTTAAAACATGGAGCTATTATAAACTATATTTAATTTAAATTATCTATATTAATGTTACAAACAAATGAAGGCCTATGAATCATTAGACAGCCGTTTTTTTTTTTTTGGGGGGGGGGGGGTCGAGTTTCTTTAATGACGGCATCTTTTTGCTGCATTTGTGTATTATTTCACGATAGCGACGTCCTATGCTTACTTTACTGTAGATGTTTAACAGTGGATCGTAAATGTGGAATTCTTAAGCGGATGTGAATGACGTCATTTTACATAAAGTAAAAGAGTGCGTAAGTCTTAAAATTTAAATATGTTTTGTACTATTTATACAGGGTGCAATATGTTATCTATCGCCGACCTTTAATTTCTCAACCGTTGGTCGCAGACATATAGTTCCAATTACAAAAACGTTTCAAATGAGCTAAATATTCATGTTGTGGCATTATTTAAAGTAAAAAATCAATTTTATAAAAATTACGAAAACTAACTTTTTATACGATCCCCCAGTCCCTATATTTATATTTAATAAAAGTTTACACATATCATAACAGATGTAACACAAAAAGTTCGACATCTGTACTACAAAAATTGACACAGTTATTAAATTCCAAACTTTGAGATTTTTGTACATGATTTTGTCTTTCATTGAGGGATCAGCTAAAAGATGAATTAAAGTAATTCGAGATCAAAATCAGGGTGCAATGTCCTTTTTACGGCAAAGCCACTTTTAGCCGGTATCGTCGGTGCTTTTGAACGTTGTTCGACCCATAAAAGTTATCTCATTTGTTTAGATGAATTAAAACCCTATTTCGTGATTCCCCGATTTGGTGATACCGGCTAAAGGTGGTTTCGCCGTAAAAAGGACATTGCACTCTGATTTTGATCTAGAATTACTATAATTCATCTTTTAACTGATCCCTTAATGAAAGACAAAATCATGTGCAAAAATCTCAAACTTTGAAATTTAATAACTGGGTCAATTTTTGCAGTACAGATGTCAAACTTTTTGTGTTATATCTATTATGATATGAGTAAACTTTTACTAAATATAACTATAGGGACTGGGGGACCGTATAAAAAGTTAGTTTTCGTAATTTTTATAAAATTGATTTTTTACTTTAAATAATGCCACAACATGAATATTTAGCTTATTGGAAACATTTTTGTAATTGGAACTATATGTCTACGACCAACGGTTGAGAAATTAAAGTTCGGCGATGGATAACATATTGCACCCTGTATATACATATATATATTTTTTTTTTCATCGGCCGCGACATTAAATTCTGAAAAAGCAGAATTCTTGTTTTCTAGTCTTTTTTTTCTCTTTTTTTTGCCGCACAGTTGAGGATTCACAATAATGCACGGACCCGGACTTAGCCCGAGGCCCGTCCCGGACCGATAAAAAAATAAATAAATAAGCGGCCTATCGGCCCGATATAAAAATTTAATCGAAGCCAGTAAAACATGAGCCATTTTCAATGAATATGATTTTCGCGAGAATAAGTATAAATGTGCGTCACGAGCCGATGTTAGTTTGATAACATCAATACAGAAATGTAACATGTCCAGGTCAGAGATCGGCATCGGACAGTTATACATGGTATTACATGGACAGTTATGGGGTTAATTTTTTTAGATGACTCGTGCCGGGCCGAGATCAGGCTTACCTTGTTTTTCTACATAGTCAAACCGGGCCGGAACTGGACTTGATTATTCTCAGGATGTGTAGAACAGGCAATATGTTTTGTAAAAATGTTAGTAGAGATAATGAACTTCTTAATCTTTGGAAATATACCTTAATATGGTTGTCAAATTCATTGCTCAACAATGCGAAACTTTCTGACACATTTTCTGACTAATTTTTAACTGTAAAGGCATAAAATTGACAGGCCCGACTGTTGAAGGGATTTGGAATCGAATAGCGTTTTCCAGTTTTGATAAATAAATTTCTTATCGAGATATAACAGATTCTTGTCACGTGACCGCAGGTTTTTTTCCTTTCCCGTACTCTCGCTTCGGGAATTCGATTCAAAACTCTAACTTTGACAGTATTTTCTCAAAGATGTATTGCCTTTATCAAAAAATGGATAACGCCATTCGATTACATTGTTTCCGAATAAGAATACCTGCCAATTTTATGAATTTCCGAAAAGACATTAATACAGAAATATTTCACAAATCTACTTTTTATCATACAGCTTCGAAAGTTATCATGTTTTTAACACTACTTTTTTTCTTTTATTCTAAGCTACATTAATTTTTGAATGAATCCTTATTTGAATGTTGAAACTTCTGAGACTAAGTGATCATTAATGTTGCTACTGTGTATTTTCTGTCTAGCGAACACATCGTAATTTTAAAATATACTGTAAAAGTATCCCATAAATATTTATGCCGTATTTTTTAAAAGAAGTATGTCAAGAAAATCTGAGTTTTTTGTAGAAATTGAGTCGGGCCGGATTTAATTCATCTTACCATGGGCCGGATCTGTTTTCACTGATTTTTGTACGGGCCTGGCCAAGCCGTGAATTGTAAAAATATAAACGTGCCGGGCTCGGGCCGAACTTTTATTTTTTACACTGGGCCGGGCGAACCCGGACCTTGAAATTCCGGCCCGTGTAGACCTCTGATTCACGGCATATTTGTTTCGCGACACACCCGTTGAGGAACATTGGATTAACAGGCATATTTGAGTCAACTTGATATGTGGCCGAAGCAGGCCAATATGGCTATATAATTTGGAATTTTGGACTCAGATTGATTTTTCCGAATATTTACAATATACAATTTATGTGCAATCTGGGCGAAGAGAAACCAAATAATATTTTTTTTACAAAATTTCCCATAAAAAGTACAACTACGCGGTTTAAATTGAATTGCTGCCTTATAAATTTTACTACAATAATGTATTTTTTGTAAAATAAAAACAGTATAGCGTTGTTCAATTAAAGATGAACTGTAAGTGTATTTGTTTTTTCTTAGGGCTTTTAGATTAAATTATGGTACCTCAAGGCTTGAAATTGTATTGCACATCACACAGCTTCGGAATTTTAACGCAGGCGAAAATTCTAGGTTTTGGATTAAAGTCTTCGGATTTTTAAGAGTTCGTGTTCTGACAGACGAGCACGAAATTATTTCTAATACTAGCTGAATTTTAATTTAATTGAAAAGAACCGTTAAGCATTGTTCGTTAGAAACCTTCCAATGAGACAGCTGTATTTTATCAGTAATAAGCCTGCGAATAATAAAATGATTAGTAAAACTAGACGAATATATCAATAAATTAGCACGATTCTTTGATAATTGTGGACACTAACAAGCAAATTTAGATTGTCATCCACTTAATAGCAGAATAGCTGATCAAAGAGGTGGGTAATTAAGAATTTGTAAGGTTTTGAGTTTATCAATTCAGATAAAATAGATTTGAAATATGCCGTTAAAAGTACCATTATGTACGAATTTAACAATCTTTAATAAGTTTGATTTAAATAATGGAATTATCTTTCTTGAATGATTAAATTATGCATATTTTCGATAAAACTGTTTTGAGCTGTAATTTATTGCTGTGTGAATAACAAAAATTTGTTTAAATTTCTGCTTGAATAATATTGAATTTAATTTCGGCAGAAAAATATTTTTTTTTACGTGCAAGTAAGTTCACTTTGACTGCATTCAAAGTGCATTCCTATATTTTAATGAAAGCTAAATTAAAAATGCCGTGGCTTCGAACCGTAGTATTTATTATTATTATTATTATCAGCTGCGTTCGCATACCCCCGTTCAGACACCACAGGCTCTAAAAACACGTTTATTTGCTCAGATTTAAAAATATTACGGAAGATTGAATTATAATTAAACGACCAGTGGCGGTCGTCTGTAATCGGGTTTCCTTTCATTTCTCTTTAACTGGGGAATTTTAAAACCGAATCAACTGCTGTCATGACAGCTAACGGGTGTTCTCGTGATTGATTAAATAAGAGCAGTAAATCATTTGAAAATCAGATTGTACAAAAGGGCTAAGTAAACAATCTCTCCGCCTCCAGGAATTTTATAACGACGCTATTAAAAAACTGTTTTAAATGTATCATTTTGGTGTAATTTTCCACATTTACTGTTTTTAACGCACAATAATTTATTTATTTTAAAATTTTATATCACCTTTTTAATATAATTTTTACATATAAATACATTTTTGTGACGTAATTTTCCCAATTTGCTGCTTTTAACACGTAATCATTTAATTAGTATTTTAAAGTTTTATTTCTGTTTTTAATAGTCATGTGTAAATATATTTTTTTTTAATTGAAAGGAAGTATTATTATTTGCGCTGTTTTACAATTTAGCATCAATAAAAAAAAAAGGATTTTTTTTAAAATGTAAAATAAATCTCTATTAAAATAATAAAAAATTTAATAAAAAAAAATTGAACCAAAAATTTAACGTTCATCAAATTAAAAAAATAATAGCGTACTGCACGCCCCAAGTTTGTCAATGTCACTGCAAAAAATGCTTAAATTACTATGCATAGTTTTATTCCTATAAAACTTTTTTAACCGAACTATTTTGACTTACTTCAACATTGAATACTTCTTAAAATAATTCTGCAATTTAAAAAACTGTTAGCTTCAATATGTTTATCGAACATTTCTCTCTACATATAAAAAAATAAAACAATTTTCACTTTTTTATATGCAATAGCTGAGAAAGAACTTCGGTCACAAAATTTTCATTTACGACCGAAGCATTTGTTACATTTTTAGGTAGAATTTCATAAGAAATACTAGTGCTTTCGTTACCATGGTGCGACTTTTGAAAAATTCATTCATAACTTTTCTTTATATGACCCCAGGAACCCAAAACCACTCCCACCTAAAAAAATTATATATATGTATGTACTAAATTTTGCCCGCACGATAAAAGTCGCAATTATGCACGGACCGTCTTCAAACTCGCTAAAAACATTTAGTTGAGATGGCTAATATCGCGGCGGGGATTGCAAATAGGTAAAATCGACCCAAAGGGGTGGAAATCGGAAGGATTTTTGTGAAAACCAAGAAATCCCCATAACTTCTTAATTATAATACATATCAAATCAGATTAAAGTTATTATTACTTCTAGAAAAAGGGCAAAAAATTTACGTATGACAGATTTTGATAAAATTAAAAATGGGCTCAAGGGGCGAAAAAAATGGGGTTTTAGGGAGAAAAAGTTCGTAACTTCGTCAATTCTCAAGATATCAAATCCAATTAAATTTATTATAAATCTTCTTAACATTATCTGCAACTTTTATATTGACAAGTTTTTGATAGGACCAACTCTTGCCGTAAAAAAGAAGAAAAAAAATTAACAAAAAAGGGGGGATACATTATTCTGATTCAGTTAAAATAAAATATTTTAGTTCTGCTTCGGTTCGGTTCCTGGTTGAAATCCTTATTTCAATAAATCATCAAAAGACACGTACTTAAGCTAGTATAAAATATCATAATACCAAATTATCTAACTCGGAAGATTAAACATTCATATTTAATTAACTTCCTGCTTAATTTTAATAACAACCCTATATTCTGTTCTGAAAACATCTTGCTGGATAGATAATTACACTTATTTATCTCCTATCTAATTTCCACCAAAAACTGTTATTTAATCCAAATCATCCACGCTCCTCATAGAACTTGGTATATAATTTTATATACCTTAAAAATTTTATCCAAAACAAATAAGTGATCGTAAATAATATAAATTTTAGTAGAAGAGCTACGCGAATAATTATCTTAAAATTAAATTAAAATTCGCGTAAAATTGTAATTATCAAAATTAATTAATTACAAATTATAAATTAAAAGTTTGCGTTGTGAAATTTTTATGTGATCTCTTCCACCTATGAATTAAGCTCTAAATAAGCTGCAAATAAAATGACACACATTAATTTTTATAACTAATATAATTACAGAGATTTTAACCCTTGATTAAATATTTTTATTTACATTAAACAAGATTATATACATATACACATTAATTATTCAAAAAAATAGAAGCAAAACTTTAGTTTGCTAATCATTGTTACATGAAAATTTTATCTCAAACAAAATGATTTTAATTACTTTTAGTCTTATATTTTTTTATCAATAGAAATAATTTTCTTTTATTTTACATACCTTATTTAAATTTAATTATTGGTTTGTTGGATCTCAGCTGACCACTATACCGTAAAATATCATAAAGGGATATTTATAATTCTAGTATAACTTATGTGGTGAAAGAAAGATTAAAGTAGTACCTTGAATTTTGCACGGGTCGGTGGCCTTCCTTCATCGGACTTCAGAACCGGCACGGTACTCGGGATACTTTTTGATAACCATGCAAATTCATTTCATCACACGGGCGGCAAGATCGGAATGACTGGAAGCATAGCTCCGGGACGCTGTAGGCAGGAACCATTTTATCTTTGATGATCGCTTTTAATCAGACTGGATCATGTAGCATACATCCTTGGTCTTTCCCTCTCTTTACTAGGGCTGTCAGGACCGCTTAGGCATTACCAGGGCTTACAGGACCAAATAGACATCACCAGGGCTGTCAGGCTCGCTCTTGCATCACCAGGGCTGTCAGGCTCGCTTAGGCATTCTCAGGGCTATCAGGTCCGCACTTACTCTTCGGAATATTTTTTTAGACTGCTTCTTCAAACTTTTTTCTTGCACACCATCCCTTGGTAGTGGGCGGAACCATTTGTTGTAGCCCTACCTTATTGGTTGTGAGAAAACTTAATAGTATGCTTGGCTAGGACCTATTAGCTGCCAGTCCTCCAAAGCCTCTCACATATACTTTAATTTTATTACATGCCATAAACTTTGGGTGGTCTATAGACATATATCTCCTCCGACATTTTTATTATTTTACGATTCCCTATTACAAACAACTTTTCTTTTGAGTGTCCTGAAACGACGCCAGAACGACTAGCTATGATTCTGCTATTGTTGTTTTCTGAGATCCAAACTATACACTCGACATTATACATGTATTTTCATCTATATCAATTTAAAAAATATATCTGTTTAATATTTATAATAAAATTAATATTTTTTGTAGGAACTTACACTCCTATTATACTCAAACATATAATTATTATAATTTTAAACTCATAATATTATATTTTATAAAATTATATTTGTACAACAGAAATAACAAATTACGCAACTGTACTTTGACTTAACCAAAATGTTGCGGGAACATATTATTGTTATATGTTTTCCAGCACATCTCTAGCCTTGAAATTAAAAGAAAAAAAAAACTTTGTATTGGATCATTCTTTAGGTTGGTTCTTTAGGTTGTGTGTTAAGATGGCACTATTCATTCTTAAATCTTAATTAATAAATATTTTCATGTTTGGCAGTTAAATCATAAATTATCTAATTAAATTTTTGATGCCCTACATAAAAACTAGTATGTTGTGGCCATCACAAAACTTTCTTCTATCTCATACTTGTTAATACTTCAAAATTCATTATCACAGTGCATCTATGCTCATCATGAGGATTCTAAAAAGATGAAATTCCGTGCATTAGTTCTTGAGATATTACTGTCCATGAAATCGTGTAAATCCATCAAAATGCAGCATAGCAGCTCCACCTATTGGGTGATTTACACCAGAACCTAATTATCATCAACATATGTCAATGTCTAACTGAATATGAAGTTTGGGCAAAATCCGTGCATTAGTTCCTAAGATAGAGCTATTGCGCAAATCATGACAAATGCAGCGTAACTGCGTCACCTGTTGAGCGATTTACACAACCACATAATCAATATCAACATGTATCAAGGTGTACTTGAATCTGAAGTTTGATGAAAATTCGTGCATTAGTTCTTGAGATAGAGCTATTGAGGAAATAGTGAAAAATGCAGCATAGCAGCGCCACATATTGGGCGATATTCACCAACACGTAGTCAGCATCATTTCATATCAAAGAGTAACTGAATCTGAAGTTTGATGAAAACATGTCCATTAGTTCTTGAGATATAGCGATTGCAGAAATCGTGAAAAATGCTGTATAGCAGCGCCACCTGTTGAGCGATTTACACCAAAATGTACAAAATGTCAATTCATATCAAGGATTAACTGATTATGAAGTTTAGTGAAAATTGTTGCGTTAGTTCTTCAGATACCGCTATAATGGAAATTCTGAAAAGTGCAGCATAGCAGCGCCACCTGTTGAGCGATTTGCACCAAAACACAAACAGCACTAATTCATATCAAAGTATACATGAATCTGAAGTTTGTTGAAAATCCAAGCATTAGTTGTTGAGATAGAGCTATTGCGGAAATTGTAAAAAATGCAGTATAGCAGCGCCACCTGTTGAGCGATTTACACCAAAACATCAATTCATGTCAAGGATTAACTGAATCTGAAGTTTGATGAAAATCCGTGCATTAGTTCTTGAGATAGAGCCACTGCGGAAATTGTAAAAAATGCAGCATAGCAGCGCCACCTGTTGAGCGATTTACACTAACACGTAATCAGCATCAAGTCATATCAAGGACTAACTGAATTTGAAGTTTCATGAAAATCCGTGCATTAGTTCTTGCGATAGAGCCATTTTGGAAATCATAAAAAATGCAGCATAGCAGCGCCACCTGTTGAGCGATTTGCACCAAAACCTAATCAGCATCAATTTGTATCAGGGACTAACTGAATATGAATTTTTATTAAATTCCGTGCATTAGTTCTTGAGATAGAGCGCCCACAAAATTTATGTCACACACAGACAGACGGACAGACAGACTCACAGACAGACATTTTGTAAAAACATGTTTTTCGGGTTCTCTGACCTCTAAAACGTGTAAATCCGTCGAAAACCGGAATTCGAAAATTTTCATGAATCCAATACTTTCTTCTTGTAAAGATAGAAGAAAGTAATAATTAAAAATCAGAAGTAACTGATGTCAATGGCTTATACTTTACTTTTTTAATGGGCAGGGGTGTAGTGGAGAGTATACGCAGGTATACGCCGTATACCTTCTGGATTTTTTTAAAGCTCCGCATTACCGTCTGTTTCTCAAATAAAGCTATAGGCATTACGTTCAATGATTTAGCATATAACTTGTGCCTATGGCGTATACCCTCTGGTTTTTTTACGATTACATCACTACAGTTGGAATAATAATAAAAAAGAATTTTAAAAAAATCGGTTCAGTTCCGAAGGAGAGAAGTATAAGTTATTTTTATAAATTAGATTTGGAACTAAATTTGATCGACTTAGTTTGTTTTTCGTCAGTTTTGTTGTAAAATACCTTTTCTTTTTACGCCAAACATCACATTTTCGGTTTGTATTAGCTAATGTTTGATATAATATATATGAGGGCGTGAGTTTCAAAACTCCCCGTATTCAAAATTTAAAAAATCGAGTTTTCTCTATCAATCTATTGGTGAACCTGCATCGAAAAAACACTACAATCTGCAAAAAAAGTAGTTTCACTGTGTATTTCTGGCACTGTAAAATCTTGGTTTACAATGAAAACCAATGGACGCAGTCAGAGGTTTTTCACGATTTCCCCAAATTTGATTTTCTGGGTAAGGCGAGGTTTGAAACTCACATCCTCATATATTTTTACTTTCTTCTATCTTTACAAGAAGAAAGTATTGGATTCGTAAAAATTTTCGACTTCCGGTTTTCGACGGATTTACACGTTTTATAGGTCAGAGATTCCGAAAAACATGTTTTTACAAAATGTCTGTCTGTCTGTATGTGACACAAATTTTGTGGGCGCTCTATCTCAAGGACTAATGCACGGAATTTAATAAAAATTTATATTCAAGTAGTCCCTGATATAAATTGGTGCTGATTAGTTTTTGGTGTAAATCGCCCAACAGGTGGCGCTGCCATGCTGCATTTTTCGCGATTGCTGCAATAGCTCTATCTCAAGAACTAACTCACGGATTTTCGTCAAACTTCAGATTCAGTTATTCCTTGATATGAATTGGTATTGGTAACGTTTTGGTATAAATTGCCCCACAGATGGCGCTGCTATGCTACATCTTGCAGCATTTGCATGATTTTCGTAATAGCTCTATCTCAAGAAATAATGCACGGATTTTCATCAAACTTCAGATTCAGTTAGTCCTTGACATGAATTGACGTTTTATACGTTTTTATGTAAATCGCTCAACAGGTGGCGCTGTTATGCTGTTTTTTTTTTTTTTTTTAATTTCCGCAATAGCTCTATCTCAGGAACTAATTCTTGGATTTTCAACAAACTTCAGAGTCCGGTATACCTTGATATTAATTAGTGCTGTGTATGTTTTGGTGCAAATCTCTGAACAGGTGGCGCTGCTGTGCGGCATTTATCAGAATTCCCCCTATAGCTCTATCTCAATAACTAATGCACGAATTGTCATCAAATTTCAAATTCAGATATATTTTGATATGAATTGGTGCTAAATTGATGTAATTTCTTGTACTATTTAAATGATTTAATTGACGTGATTTATATAGAAGAAAGTTTTGTGATGGCCACAACATACTAGTTTAATTTGTTTTAGAGATGTTACATGATATAAGGCATTCAAAATAAATATATATTTGATGAAAATTGATGATTTGTTATTATTTGTTTTAATTCTTTTTTAACAAAGGAGAGATACTTCTATATTCCCGTTACCTGTCACAGCCGACCGAACATTACAATATTATATAGTAAACTAGCAAACCCCGCGGCTTTGCTCGCGTAATATTTGATATATGAAAAGTTATATTTATATGTCTAATATTTATTAAAAGGTACTAACTAAATTTTTATTTTATTAAAAGGTAATATTTTATTTTATTAAAAGGTAATATTTTATTTTATTAAAAGGTACTTATTACTTTTAGGAATAATTAAAAAAATTACTATTTAAAACACAGTTTGATTAAACATCATTGTTACACTGCATAAGGCAGAAATGAGATTTAAATTAATAAAACGAAATAAAACTAAATAAATAATAATTAAGAAAATATTTTGAAACTTTTATGCTCAATTAATACGCTCATTTCAGTATTCATTTGAAGTTTTGAATTTTTTAGAAACCATCTTCTTACATCTTAAAATTAACCATCATGTCAAATTCCAAGTCCTACCACCTCTCTCAACATAAAGGGCTATGTTGAAATAGGAACTGTCACCATTAATTTGCCAACATTAATTTTGAAATTGGTTTGTTATTTCCTAATATTCCACAGAAATGTAATTTAGAAAGCTTTTAAACGCCTTTTTTAGAGCGTTTGTTGTTCCTGTGAACCCCAGGTGGTAGAATCATCGGCATAAAATAAGCCTGTGTAGGATCAGAGACTGTTACCATTGATTCGCAACTATTACTTTTATATTTGGTTTATATTCCCTGAAATTGCGTAGAAATCGTAATTTAGGACTTTTTAGAATGCTTTTCGCACCTCCCCTTCACTTCACCCCTTTTTAATTCGAATTTTTTTTCGACAGTCCTTCGAGGGAATTTATATTTTTAAGTAACTACCATGCCATATTTAAAGTTTCTAGCCTTTTCAGTATCACAGAAATAGCAATTTAGAAAGTCTTTAGCTACTGCAACCCTCTGGTGGTAGTGGCACAGACATAAAATATAGCTTATGTTTGAGCAGGTTCTATCACCAACAATTTGTCATCATTATTTTTTTAATCGGTTTGGTATTTGATAAGATTATATAAAAATTGTAATTTATAACGCTTTTCGCTCACTTCATCTTTTTAAATTTGAAATTTTCTTTCGACAGTTCTTAGAAAGCAGTTGCATCTTGTAAGTAAATACCATGCCATACTTCAAACTGTTAGACCATTCAGTTATGCAAAAAACGCAAATTAGAACATGTTTTGCTTTTGTAACCCTCAGATGGTAGTGACAGCAACATAAAATATAACTTATGTTATAGCAGGGACTGTCACCATTGATTTGCAACCATTACTTTTGAAATAGCTTTGGAATTTCCTGAGATTGAGTAGAAATCGCAATTTAGAACGTTTTTAGAACGCTTATCGCGTATTTTCACCCCTTTTTAAATTTCCAATTTTTTCGAAACTGTTCTTAAAGATCATTTATATGTAATAAATATGTACCTTGCCTAATTTTAAGTTGCTAGCCCCTACCGATCACAAAAATCGAAATTTGGAACGTTTTTTGTTCCTGCAACGTCTAGGTGATAGTGATACTGACTTAAAATAGCGTCTATGTTAGAGCAGAGGCTGTCAGCATGAATTTCTTACCATTACTTTTGAAATCAGTTTGATTCTTCCTGAGATATTGGTGACAAATCGGCATTTAGAACGTATTTAGAACGCTTTTCGCTCATTTTGCTCCTGCATCTCCTCTGGGGTAGTGGAAACAGATATAAAATATAGCTTATCTTGGAGCAAGATCTGTCCCCATCATTTTTACACCATTATATATGAAATCGGTTCAGTATTTCCTGAGATTGCTAGAAATCGCAATTTAGAACGTTTTTTACAACGCTTTTTGCGCATTTTGACTCCGCTTTTAAATTTCGACTTTTTTAGGAAATGTCCTTAGAGATCATTGATATCTTATAACTAACTACCATTCTAAATTTCACGATTCAAGGCCCTTCCGTCACGCAAAAACTGCAATTTAGAACGTTTTTCTCCTGCACCCCCATTGGGGTAGTGGCACCGATATAAAACATGGCCTATGTTGGAGCAAGGGTGTTCACCATCATTTTGACGCCATTATATTTTTAATCAGTTTGGTATTTCCTGAGATTGTGTAGAAATCACCATTTAGAACGTTTTTTAGAACGCTTTTCGCGCATTTTCACCCCTTTTAAATTTCGAATTATTTAAGAACTGTTCTTAGAAATCCTTTATATCTAATAAGTAGCTGATACTTCAAATTTCATATTTCTAGGCCCTTCAGTAACACATAAATCGCATTTTTAGAACGCTTTTTGCTCCTACACCCCCTTTGGGGTAGTGGCACCGACATAAAACATAGCCTATCTTAGAGCAAACGTTGTAACTATCATTTCGACACGAATATTTTTTAAATCGGTTTGGTATTTCCTGAGATTATGTAGAAACTACCATTTAGAACGTTTTTTAGATCGCTTTTTGTGCATTTTCACCTTTTTTAAATTTCGAATTGTTTAAGAACTGTTCTTAGAAATCCTTTATATCTTATAAGTAACTAATATTCCAAATTTCATATTTCTAGGCCCTTCAGTAACAGAAAAATCGCATTTTTAGAACGTTTTTTGCTCCTGCACCCCCTTTGGGGTAGTGGCACCGACATAAAATATAGCCTATGTTCTAAGTTGGACTAACACCATCATTTTGTTACCATTACTTTTTAAATCGGTTTGGTATTTCCTGATATTATGTAGAAACTACCATTTAGAACGTTTTTCAGAACGCTTTTTGTGCATTTTCACCCCTTTTAAATTTCGAATTGTTTAAGAACTGTTCTTAGACAACATTTATATCTTATAAGTAACTAATATTCCAAATTTCATATTTCTAGGCCCTTCAGTAACGCAAAAATCGCATTTTTAGAACGTTTTTTGCTCATGCACCCCCTTTGGGGTAGTGGCACCGACATAAGATATAGCCTATGTTCTAAGTTGGACTAACACCATCATTTTGATACCATTATTTTTGGAATCGGTTCGTTAGTTCCTGAGCTTACCTCCTACAAATAAACAATTGTTTCCTCTTTATAATAGGAGTATAGATGACAAATAGGAAGTTTAAAACTAGGGGAAAGAACATACAGTAGATATCAGATACAGCAACAAAACTACAGCTTTGCTGCATAAGTTTAAAAATAAGATACTTAAAATAAAGCTCGTGTATGGGAGATCATTTTTATTAACCCTCTAATGCCCATGGTAGCATATATGCTACCACCAGTGTTTCGAATTTAGTGGATTTTTTTAATTCAGATATTCCAAATTAGTACCAGAAAATTAAAATAGCAATATTTGCTTTTTAATAACATAGATTCCGTCATAAAATAAAGCGAAATTTATTATTGAAACTAGCTGTTTAACCCGTTCTACGCACGGGAGTTCATGAATTTAATTCTAGAACTAAAATTAAAAATAAAATTTTGCCGGATTATCGCGTTGCAATGACAGACGATAACGATATCTTTGGAATACGGTAATAAATAGAATAAGTTTTGATGATGTTTGGGATAAACTGTTTTTCTTTATTTATTTTTTTAAAAAGTAATAATTAAGCGCAATTAAATAATCTTTGATTATTTGCATGCGAGATAAAAGAATTATTGTAATACCCGCTTCAACTTCTTACAAGGAAGGTCTCCATACTGGGCATACTCAGAATATGTTGAAAAAAATGTAAGTGAAAGTACTCATGTATGTAATAAAGGACCAGTTAAAATTAGCGGCGGAATTACAGTAGAAAATATGTAAAAAAATAAAATACTTTCGAATAATTGGCGTGAAAAGACGAAAGCGACACGCAATTTGGCGATCAGCACTTTTCCTCGCCAAAAGCAAACGATTTTAATGAATCTGAAAATTGTTTGTTAATTGATTTTGAGAATATGCGGTTTTTAATGAATTTAAACTTAAACCATGAAAAAACTTATTATTCTTATTACATTTTGTATTATACATGTTGCTTGTTGCCGATTTGAATGAAATTCTGCCATTGTTTTATTCTCCAATCCACATTTTTTTAAATTTAAACCGCTATATCGGTTATAAAATTAACTTTTAACGCCAGATGAATAATGCTGCCGTAATACATTACATTTCCATACCGAAGAAGTTGTTTCCATAGCATAGCATAGTTGAATCCACAGAGATCAATGGAGCATATTTCTGAGTTTGGAACAATTTTAATCAATTTAGATTTTGTTTTAAATCGTAAAATATGATAGTTAAAATTCGTTATAAGTACATATAAATATATATGACAAAATTATAGTTAGAACAAGCTAAAAATGACAAAGCTGAAGTTATTTAAATTAAACTTATTTAAACAAATTTAACATAAAAAGTTTTTTCTTTAAATAGTATTCGACAAGCGTATTTTTTGAAATTTTATTTCTTCGCCAAACGGTGATAAGTCGCCAAATAAACGAAATTTTCATTATTTTTTTACGGACGTTTTACCGAGGTTCCGCCGAAAATTTTTTTATAAACATATATACCCATGGGAGAAGAACATTCTGTATTTTTTTCAGATTTTTCTGAGTATGCCCGTATGGAGACCTTCCTTGTTAGTATTGTAGCGTGGCGTACATAATATGTATATCTGACATTGCAGTAAATATTTAGAACTGATTAGAACTCGCGCGATTACGGGTTTGAACATAAAGAAGGCAAAAAATCGACAAAAACATAATTAAAAAAAATTATTTAAAAATTTCGAATTTTTTGCTTCAATCGTTCATGGCCCCCCTACCAGCAACCCGTGTGCCAAATTTCGTAGCCCTGCACCCCCGAGTTTTTGAGGTTACATAGATACGCGCACGGATTTTAATAGGGTAGATTCTGTGGTGGGAATTCAGATTCTCTGAATTACAGAATTTCTAGTACGCATTCTACCATGGGAATTAGAAGGTTAATGCACCTGTTTTCGTGGTATCTGATATATTTGACATTGTTTATCAAGTACACATTTAAAATTTTATTCGAAAATAGTTTATTTATCATTGCAGACCTTGAGAATGCCATCGATATTTTATGTGTACAAAACTAGTAGGTTTGTTTATTAAAAAGCTTTTAAGCCATTATGTTTGCTAATAATATAATCACTTTTAGTATATGTATTTTATAGTTTTAAAAAGTTATTCAAATTTTTCGTTCCGAAAATAACGTTTACCACAAAATGATTCCAGTGTATCAGACGATTATATTTTCGTAAATGTTTGTTTTAACTGGGAACAATTTTTTTTTTTTTTCATTTAACTTCTATGTGCTTCTAAACATGCATTTCAACTAAGAGGTATGTTCCTTAGAACAATCAATCGTTGTTGAAGTTACAAAATAAGATGGATTTTCCTTTCAACAAAATATAATATTTCAATATTAAAATAATTATCTTTCTTTTAATGAACAGAAATGCAGCTTATTGAATTTAATTTCCTGCTCTGAATACTTTTTGTTTTGTTTTGTTTTAAGAACATTTTCTAATGTCATGTTCACTGCCACTGATGCCTTTCAAGATAAAGCTTGTTGTTTTGTCGGTTAAATGACACACAAATCATGACATTGATTAATTTGTCTTTTTCTATTGTTTCTTTATTAATTCATTCATAATTTAGCCTGTCTGAGTTATTCATGCAGTCATATAACTTAATTATGAAATACATTAGAAATTATTTAATTTTTCTGTTAAAGTTTATTTTTTTTTCCTTTAAAAATTTTATTTTTTCTATTTGGCTATTAATTTTATATTTATTTTCTTGGAGCAGCATATCTAAAAATATAATTATAATGGAATTCATTATTATTATTATTATTTTCTAAACACCAGCGCAGGGAGCCCTCGCCAAGCTTATGCTTAAAAATCGCAAGTTGTACAGTATTCCAGACAGTGGCGTAGCCAAGGGGGGGGTCCAGGGGGTCCGGACCCCCCCCCCGAAAGTAGACCTGATTTACTGAATCATGGATACAAATACAACAGTAAAAACTGCTAAGACAGAATCACAAAAGATCTATAAAAATTCCGCTTTAGAGAGGTATTCGTCTTAGAAGGTATAATTCAAAGGTATGTCTTTTTTCGAGACTCTGAACTTTTCCGTTTTAGGCAAATTTCCGTTATAAACACTTTCTGTTTTCACAGTATCCCTTAAAACTGCTAAAACGTACTCACTTCCCAAATTTTTTTCTTTCACGTACCCCTTTCTTAGGTTTTTCATTTCGGAGTACCCCCATTTCTCATAAACACGCCCCCCTTCCCCCCTCCACTCAAGGAGATAACGCAAACATGCTTTTTTTCATTAGTAATCTTCTTATCACAACCATATAATAAATCGATGCAAATTACACTGATATTCCTAACATTTTTGTGACTTCCGCCATTACCGATATTATTTTCACATGCCCCCAGCAGACCCGCCACGTACCCCCAGGGGTAGGCTACCCCAGGTTGGAAACCGCTGCTATAACACCATCTGAGAGCATAAATCTAGTACAGGAAAATCTGTGAAGATGACCTATATCAAAGGAAAACAATTCAAGGTTCAACGCAAACAACACTACATATTTGTGCTTGCTAACGTTTGAAACCTATCTGAAATGAAACTTGTTCCAATTGCGAATCCTTCTTGGCAGGTTTTCTGAAAACAGGGAATCCTCTCATAAACAAAAACAAATTAATGTCCCGAAATGGAAGGATAACTATGCAAGTATACCTGCTATTCCGTTTACACAAATTTACTTTAACTAGATTAAACGTAAAACTTCTTTATCTTGGACATCAATGGGGTTCTGTTGTCGACACTTATGGGAAAGAACGAGTTTATACGAAAGCAATAACAGTACATTGGTTGAGTTTCGTGACCCTTATCTTTGTTCACTTTATAACGGACAATATTAACAATTACTTTAAATCTGCTGCCTGCAATTAATAAAAGTAACTTTATTTTTGGAGTGGTTATTTGTTATCACTTTCAAAATACACTGGCGAGAAAAATTAAAGGAACAACCATAAAAAGGGGCTTTATGTTAATTCTATTAAGGGAACTTCCAGAAAGATAACTCAATGCCACCGTTATCAAGTAGTCCAATGGGATTAACATTCTCTACAGAAATATATGCAAATTTTTCAACCTCAGCCCATTCTTTCGGTTCACGTGTGAAAAGGGGCGTACGTGGGTAATTTGAAGTCTAATTTTAAGGATTGTACGTATAATTAGGTAAAACTTTCGCTTCTAGTAGGTGAAATATGTTGTCCAGAAGACATTTGACCGATTTTGAGAAATTGCGTGTGATAGGGAGAATGGAAGCAGGAGAGACACTCTTAGGGGTCTATAAAGACTTAAAAATAGCTAAAAGCGTCATGTCAAGAATCTGGAAACGGTTTAAAGACACTGGTATAATGTCCACAGACAACCAGGTCAAGGTAGAAAACGCACCACAATAGGCTCTCAGGACTGTAATTTGCCAACGGTTGCTAAAAGAAATAGGCAATTGACGTCAGTTCAGATTGCAAGGAGTTTGCTGTAGCAACAAGAACTCGACTATCCTAGTTTACTGTGAGTGACAGTCTGCATGCAAGGAAACCCATGATTTGTGTTCCACTAACTCCGGTAGGGAAATGCGCCCGATTAAAATGGTGTAGAGATCATCGTCATTGGAGTACCACGGACTGGAGCCGAGTTCTCTTTACCGATGAATCCCGATTTTGTTGAGAGAGTTACTACAAACGTGTTACCATATGGAGGGAGAAAATCACACGCAATAAGGCTGCAAACCTCCGTGAAAGGCATCGATACAAAGGTCGTGGAATCATGGTATGGACGGACATCATTTTGAATGGCCACAGTGACCGACACATTTTTACCAGTGCAACTGTGAATGCTAAAATATACAGAGATGAGGTTCTTGATCCTCCTGTCAAGTTGTTTAAGGGTGCAATAAGAAGATTCGGAATTTTATGATTATTAATGGTCTAGAAAGGCGCTATCCCCTTCCACGGAACAGTGTCCCTTCCAGAGCTGCATAAATCCGACCCGTCCGAAGCTTACTGCTGAACTTTGAGAATGTTCTAAAACTGTTTCGAACCATCTAAAATAAATTGGCTGAGAAGTACAAAAACAGAAACCACCATGAACTATTTTTTACACATTCTAATACTTCCAAAAAAGTGCTAATCCATCACAAATAAACTTATTACAAAAATTTAACTTCCTTAAAGACGACCGGATATCAGAAGCAACTATTACATCGAATATGGTATCAAAAGTGGCGAGACTTGAAACATGGAAACCCAAAAGAATTATGGCTGAATAAGACAATTGTAACAAAACTGTTTTTTCCAGCATGAACTGTATTTGATGTGTGTGCTTCTTACATTACTAGTTTCTGTAGCTGAAAATGTAAGATCTTTTTCTTAAAGTTAAAACCTTCCCACATAGCAATTTTAGTTTGCAGAAAATTTGCAAGAATCTTGCTCTGAAAACCTGCAAAGTTGCAGTAAGTTCAGCATGACAAGACTGAAAGTTCATAACAAGACTGCAGCAAGATAACGCAAACGCCGAAGTCACCACACTTTGAAATTGCAGCTAACTTGTCGAGCAAGTTAAATTCATCAAATTTATTGCAAACTAACGGCAAACAAGTAATCAAAAATACTCCAAATTTACTGCAAAGTAGTAATCTTTCCATGTCACACTATAAGTTTAACTCCTTCGAAGGGGTCCATAGACCTGATCAAGTCTATTGAGGGGAAAGCGCCGCCAGAAGGTGCATGCATCGGTTTTATCACCATAAACAAGTTTAGGTAATATTTGTCTTTTCATTTCGAGCAATTTTTGGTATTTAATAAGTATAGCGTTTAGAAAAAGCGGTGCCTACCGAATAAAATTTCTGCAATTTCTGCATATGTGCTGATTGTCTATTCTCTCAACACAGGGATTTTTTGCTTTCGTCACTTTCGTGAATTAAAGACAGTCTTGCATCAGTTTCACAACAAACTACTCATGCAAGTGGGTTATGGCATACCTTGCAGGAGATTTGCTGCGAATTTCTCAATTAAAATTTGTCACGGTAAGATAATATCAGAAAAAATCAAACTTGCTGCTAATATTCATGCTATCTGGGTTATCTCAAAAACTCCCATAGGGAGCGCGGCGGATCACATGAACGGCTCATGCGATTGAGACTTATGTGAAATCATTATCCAATATCTATTACAGTACAAGTTTTTAATGCAATGGCAAGAAACTAAACATGGAAATTGCTGTTTTAAACTTAACCACTTGATCCTAACTTTATTTTAGGCAAATGTTATGTAATATGAAACTTGATTTAACCTATTCGCTGCCAAAACTATAAAGTAAGAATTTTCAAATTTTTTGTTAAAATTCGTTTGCTACCACAAATTCAGAAAGATAAATTTCGCTTTACTAATACAGCGAAATGTCTGCCAATAAATGAGGCAATTTCTTTAATTCTAAAATATCACAAAGTAATTAATAAATTAAAGCCACGAGTATACTCGTGGATGACAGCGAATGGGTTAATTAAATTTAACTCTTCAGTATGCACTCAGCTTTTTACGTCATAGTGAATCTTTTTCATTGGTAAATATTAATGTAACTTCAATGTATTATTAGTTGCAGTTATAGGGCTTGGCCTTACATTTTTTATCCATGCTTTTTTTTTTTAATTAATTAAATAAGGATATACGTAAATTCTTAAAGTTACGCGAAATACTTCTATTATACATACATAGTCAAGACAAGACTTGTAAAATGCTCCATTTTAAAGACAGGCTTCCATAGAAAGAACTGTAATTAATTATACTTCTAAGATACACTACCTCAATAAGATCTATTGTTCGTTTCGCAGGGATTCTGAAACTCTTCCGTTATAGAAAGATTTCGCTTTCACAGGTTTCAGTAAAGAACGATGAAAATCCCCCCTTTCAGACAGGTTTTCAGCAAATTTGATTGTATCGCAATTCATATTAAGGCCATGTAACGCTTTAAAGACAGGATTCTGTTATAGACAATTACTATTTTGACAAGTTTTATTCTAGTCATATGACATAAATAAGTATATTTATATAAATACACAAAACTTGTAAAAATGGAACCTGCCTATAACGGAATTCTGTCTTAAACATAAATGTTCCATAGTGCTACGGAAAAGAATACTATACAAATACACCTGATAATACGGAAACTTGTGTAAAACGGAATTTTCAGCAATATTTATGATTTCATCTTGACAGGTTTTACCATATATATAACCTGAAGGAAAAATTCTGGACCCCCCCCCGAAACGAAATCCTGGCTACGCCACTGATTCCAGACGCTTTTCCTTAGTTTTGAATATTTCGTTGCGCTATTTTTAATTATTATAGCAAACAAATATTTATTATTATGTCAAGCGCTGATTGATTAAAAAATTACAAGCTTTAGAATTATTTAAAAAGTCATCAAAAATTGGCAAATTAAGTTTTCTTACAAACTTTTTTAAAAAGTTCATTTTTACCTCTATTCAATACAGTAAAGATTAAAACTATGCTATGTTTAAAAGCGAAAGCGATCAAAGCTAATGTAACAGCATGTGCTACATTATCCAGTGCTATTTTTGAGGTATTTAGGTCATATTTAGGCTTTATAATTGTTTCTTGTTCTTTTCAAATCAGCGCTCTAAATATTATTTTTAATATTATCTTCTTTTGTGTTTAAAAGAAACAAACAAATAAATAAATAAAATATAACCAGTTAAAAAAAAAAAAAAACTTTCAAATGTAAAAAAAAAAAGAAAAAAAAAGCTCTTATTATTAAATTTTAGTTACGTTCTATGATTGGTGTTATATGGAAGTTTTACTTTTATTTTTTTAAGTTTATTGCTACTGAATCCGAATATTTCTCGGGATATTCAGCATAGGAAATTATTAATAGCTCAATCTTTCCAAAGTAATTTATACTTTATTTAATTGCAATTTTTTTTGTTTTTTGTGAGAGAAAAGGATTTATTTATTTTATTGTGTTTAACATTTTTGGCTATTTATTCACAATTAAACAAATTGCAACGCTAAATTTCTCAAACTATTTTTTATGAGCGTAAGGGGAGAAACCCTCAAATTGTAATTGAAAAATATTCTGTGTCGTTTTACAAATGTAATTGTTTCAGAAATTGTTAGTATAAATCTTTCTGCTATGTTAATTGTTTCCTATAAATGTCGAAAACAGCAAGTATTTCCTTCGTGATTATATATTGGAGAGACCTTACACCTCATTAAACATTCGTTCTGCTTTGGAAAAAAAAAAAAAAAAAAACAATAATAACTTTAGACAGCAAGAATATTTTGAAATTTACTGTGTATGTGGTTTTTCCTTTCGATGGGAATGTTTTAGGTTGTGTGCTGTTTAAAAAAAAATTATTCAGAACATTTTTGCTTTGTTGCGTAAAGATAGGTGTGAATATCATATATATGTTAACTTACACATGTTGCTATTATTATTATTATACTGCTTTTTGAATATTTATTTTTATGGCAAGAATGTCTGAATCATTAGATAAATTATATTTTTCCCCTTTTCTTCCCCTTTAAGAATCCCCCCCCCCATTTTATCGTCTGTTTGTTTATTAATTATCATTTAAATGGCTTTGTTGAGAAAAATATTTCTTAACACACAATTATTGTAATAGAAGTGCTTTTTATTTCTTACAAACATTTTTTTTTATTTCTCGTTTCAAATTTAGATTTCGAAATGTTATTTTTACAAGTTTTTTATGTAAACTAAAGAAAAAAAGTACTAACTAAAAGTTCAAGATAAGCTATCAAACGCTAACAAGTAAAATCTTTTTTACTTAAATTTTGGTTACATGATATGATTGTCATCATGGTTTTGTTTTAATACGACGAATCCAAACGTTTGTTATAACAGCACGGGGAATTTGTTATTAATAGATCTTGGTAAAATCTTACTTTTTTACTTTCTTCTATTTTCACAAAAAGAAAGTGTTGAATTCGTGAAAATTTCGACTTCCGGTTGTCGACGGATTTATACGTTTTAGAAGATCCTGGACACATTTAACTGTTTTAAGGAAATGTGTGTGCGAGTCCGTCTGCATGCGACAAAAATTTTGTGGACGCTTTATCTCAATAACTAATGCACGGATTTTAATAAAACTTTAGATTCAGTTAAACCTTGATATAAATTGGGGTTAATTAGTTTTTGGTGTAAATCGCCCAACATGTGGCGCTGCTATGCTCCATTTTTCTCTGTTTCCGGAATAACTCTATCTCAAGAACTAATCCATTGATTTTCATCAAACTTGTCATTCAGTTATAGACGCTGACATACGTTGTTTCTGATTGCGTTTTGGTGTAAATCGTCCAGCAGGTGGCGCTACTATGCTGCATTTTTCTGGATTTACATAATTTTAGCGATAGTCATACCTCAAGAACTAATGCACGGAATTTCATCAAACTTCATATTCTTTTAGACCTTGACATAAGTTGGTGCTGATTCGGTTTTCGTGTAAACCATATAACAGGCGCCTCTCCTATGCTGCATTCTTCACGATTTTAGCGGTACCTATATCTCAAAAACTAATGCAAGGAATTTAATCAAACTTCATATTCCGTTACACTTTCACATAAATTATGTCTTTATTAGGCTTGGGTGTATACTGGCCAACAGGTGTCACTTTTATGCTCTTTGGGTTGAGAATTTTGATTGCAGATATCTAAGAGGGCGGGTGCCGAAATTCAATGATTTGTTTGAAAAATGCGATGTTTATATCTCCTTTTTAAATGCACAAAATTCAATGAACCTATAGTTTTTGAATCCTCATGATGGGCATAGATTGTCATTTAATTTTGTCATTGTGATAGCGAATTTTGAATTATTAGCATGTAGGAGATAGAAGAAAGCTTTGGGATTGTCACATTCGACTACTTTGTTTGCGAATTTTTTTTCGAGAAAAATATTCACTTACTTTTTTTTGCTTAATATTTTTGGCTTTTCATTTATAATTAAATAAATTACAACGCTAAATTCCTCAAAGCATTTTTTATCAACCTAGGGGAGGGGGAGGGGTGAAATACTCTCTCAAACTGTAATTGAAAATGATTCTGCGTCCTTTTAAAACGTAATTGTTTCAGAAATTGTTCATACAAATCATTTGCTGTTATGTTAATTATTTCCTAATGCTGAGAATAGTATTTCTTTCAAGATTATGTGTATTGGGTAGACTCTACAACTCATTAAGCATTCGTTCTGCTTTGTAAAAATAAAAACCATAACATTAGGATAGCGAGATATTTTGAAGCTTAATGTATATGGAGTCTTTTCGTTGAAAATGTTTTGGGTTTTATGTTTTAAAAAATAATTTTGCACTTAATAATTGTAGTCTAAGTATGTATTTCTCTTTGTTGCAAAAAAGAAAGTTACGAATATAAATTTGTTTTAAACTTAAATGTGTTGCTATTAGTGTTTATTATTATTATACTGTTATTTTAATTATTTTTTATGGGCAAGATGCATTTTATAATGGTATTTTTTGGAAGTATTGGGTGAATAATTTTTAACGAACTTGAAAGAAGGTTATTGAATACAGTAGTTTTTTTGCTTCATTTGATTTATTTATGCATATTTATTTCATTGATTCATACATAACTTTCAAATCGATGTTCTACTTTCAATATTTTTATAAATTTACCTCAAAATAGCCAACTGTCACGAAATTTATAAGAGAAGGCTTGTTGTTAAGATTGATTGAAATTTTCCTGTAGTATATTTATATTGTATTGTAATATAGATATTACAACGCAGTGAGTTTTGGGTAATGTATCTCAGTAATTGTCATAGATAGACAGGCATGCAGACAGACAGATAGAAAGCTATCTTCGGATAATATGTACTACACGAAACGACCTTGAAAGTCCCTTTTAAAATTAGAAGAATGATAAAGGAAAAAATATATATGTGTGTGTGTGCGCATGCTCGCTCGCATGACTTTTGAATAGTTGCGTCGATTTTACATTTTTTTTTTCTTTTTAAAACCTGTTTTAAATAATCCTTTCTTGAAAACGATTAAAACTGAATAGAAGAGATTTTTTTTTTAAACATTGTATAATATGAATTTATTCAAATTATACATAATTTAGAATGCATATATGTGAGCGTCCTTGCATACTTACTTGGATATAATAATAATGTAACGCTTATAGTTATAATATGAATTTATTCAAATTATACATAATTTAGAATGCATATATGTGAGCGTCCTTGCATACTTACTTGGATATAATAATAATGTAACGCTTATAGTTATCTGTAGAAGTTTAAAGCTGAACCACTGCAGTTGATAGAAATATTCGTTTATTGGGCAATGTATCTCATAATTGTCATTGGGCAGGCATGCAGACAGAAAGACATTCGGATTATAATATGTAAACTGTAAAGAACCACCTTTGAAATCCCTTTAAAATAAAAAAGAATCAAAAAGGTTAAGGTGTGTGCGCGCGCTCGCATTGCTTTTGAATAATTGCGCCGATTTTTTTAGGGTTTTTTTTTAAATAATCTTTTCTTGAAAATTATAAAATTGTAAAATGTGAATAATAAAAACAAAAATCTTTGCTCATTGTATAATATGAATTAATTCAAATATCGCTTAAAATGCATATACCATATTTGATTGCATCCTTATGCGCTTATTTGGATATAATAATAAAAGATTTATAAAAAAATTTAAAAAATAAAGTATTTTTTAAATGTTAAAACTTAAACCATTGTAATATATTGACGAAATTATAATAATCTTCTAGAAATTTTATTGTGTTTCAATCTTCTTAGTTTTTGTTTTTTTAACATGTTTCAAAATCCTCCTTGTATTTTAGTGATAACCACCATTCATCACCCATTCCCTCTCGTCTTTTGGTATAACTGAGACATTCTGTGGTCACTCATCTTGAAATTCTGTAATCTCCATCACCTAAAATGTTCGCTCCAATGTTTACACCTGTCTGGCTCAGGGATATTTTCGTTGGCAGTTTTCTAAAACGTTTTTTATGTATCCCCTAGTGTCAAGTATGTTTGTGTTCAGATAAAAATACCATTAAGAAGGGGCTTTTCCATTAGTATTGAATATCACAGTACTTTTTATCATGTCTGGATGATAGTGAATTTTTCAGATTTGGGAATATCCCCGCCGGCCTTTTTCTTTCTTTCTTTTCTTTGGAGTGTGTCTGGACCCTTTAACATCTCTGTCATAATGGGAAAATGTGTATATCTTTTGAAGAAGACTGGACTTGAACTGAATGAGACGTTTTTATCTGCACCTTAAATAGCGCTTCCGCAGTTCCGTGTTAGAGTTTAGGTAAAACAGAAACCTTACTTTCGCGTGGATGGAAAATTTCTTTCTTTGCCGCTGGTGAAGATGAACTTTTACAGATTGAGTTGTTCAGTTATTTGGTTTCTTTTAGGTTTATCTATAATAACCTTCTTTGATAAAATATAATTCGTAAAAAAGTTAAAAAAAATTTTTGTTTTTGTTTTTGTTATTTAATTTTTGTTAATCTTTCATTTTTCGTAGATGTTTTCTCCTTTTTCAATCTATCACCTTTTTTGTAAAATATTTAGTAGATTATACTTGGATGGTTGCTTCAGTTGTTTTGCTTATTACTGTAATATTAGAAATTGCTATGTGTATGCTATATATAGATTTGCTTTTCATTCTTTTTTTCTTGCTTATTAGACTTTTAACTGGTTACTAAAGATGAGATAGATCTTAAAATTTTGTAAAATTTTGTAAAATTTTGTAAAAGGATTTTAAAATATTGAACTTTTGTAGGATTTCTTATTCTTTTTTGTAATGTTGCATTCGACATCTAACTTTAATCAGTTTTACTTTTTAATTTATTTTTAATTTTTTTCTATAGCTTTGCTTTTTTACTTTTCAACATTTGAATTTAAGATCTTTCAAAAACTTCCTGTTTGCATTTAATTTAATTTAATAACAACAATCTTTACGAATGTTTTATGAGCTTATCACATAAGATGTTAGATTGAATGAACTATTAATACATCTTCCATTGTTTTTTGCTTGAAGTTCTTTAGTAAGTAGTACAGAACGATTTTTGCTGTTATGAGAAAGGCGTGGTTAAAACTGAAAGCAACATTGTGCGTTATGCAGCTTTAACAATTCTTATTGTTTTTTCAACAGTAGTAAGCTTTTATTATTTCAATGCAACATGAGACGAAGTATCAAGTTTAAAAGTTTCTAATATTATATTTGATTTACGTACAAATCGCTGTTGCATTTTACATTAAATCGAGTCTAACTTTCACGAAAATTTTTGACAAGTCTCGTGTTCTTGCAATCTCTGCTTTAAACAACAACAACAACAAAAAATATTATTATTCTGAATATTCTTTTAATTCTTTACTTCTATTCGTAGAGGAAAGTTTATCTTCTTACCCTGTTTTGGCAGTAGGAAAATGTATTTTTGCCGCTGTTTTTTTGTCCATGGTGGTAAAGTATTTTGTTTTGTTTGTTTATTTGGAAAATCGTGACATAATACAACGATGTTTGAATTGCTGATGGAATTTCGTGATTCTTTTTACTTCAAGATGTTATTTCCTAACACCTGTCTTGCATCAGATGATTAAATCTTTGTCTGTGCTCTTAATTGTAATCCTGTTCTGATTACTTCATTATTTTTGTCGTCCATTGCAATGAAGGCGATTTCTGCTGATCAAAAAGGATTATTACGCGTTAATTTTACCATCCAGGAAAGTTTGAAACGCTTCGAAACAGTAAGTGTGTCTGTTTTATTCTCTATTATTATTATTTATTTTTTTGGGGAGGAAAAGAAAAAACAAAAACCTAGATCTATTACTTAATCTTATTTTTTGTTTTTATCCATGTCCTTGTACGGGACGAACTATAATTAACTCCAGCAATTTTTTTTTTTTTTTTTTTTTTTTTTTTTTTTAACCAATTATGTCTGTATTATTTACAAATATTATGTTCAAATAAAAAGCAAAATCTGCAAATTATTAAAAGAATGGAGTAATAAACTGTTTTGTTACTGGGTGTTTGACCTTTTTCTCAGGGGCGCGCCAGTGGTGTTCGGCGCCTGTGTGCAAAACTTCAACTTGCGCCCTATGTCCCGCCCCGAAAAATTATCGTTTTATAAAAACTTATCAGCGTGTAGAAATGAAATATTACAAAATATATTAATTATAAGCTTATATATCTATATTATAAAGGACAAACATATCTGTGCGTAACGCATACGTCATTCTGCGAATGGCAACACTTTGAAATTTGAAATGAAATTTTGGTTTTGCAATTTTCTCTACTGCAAATTTTTTAACTGCTAAACATCGCACATTTTAAATTTTTACACCGTCGTATGAGGAAAAAAATGCTCTTTTAAATGCAATTTGTTTGAAAGCTGTATCTCAATTTAATTTTGAGTTATTAATTTTTTTGTTGTTTTTAATACATTTTTTGTAATTGTGGCAACTGAAGAACTCCATTTCTGTTGAAAGTCGTGGAAGGTTGAAAGTAAAGGGAAAATAATCACGGAAGAAAAAAAAATAATTTATTACTGTAACATTTTATTGACATTTTCTCATAAAAACTGAAAAAATAAATTGAAATTAAAATACGTGCTATGTCAGCGATTTTTTTAATTTCTAAATATCGCACATTTTCAATTTTTAAACCGTCAAATAAAGAAAAAAATCTACTTTCAAATGCAATTTGTTTGAAAATTGTATCTTAATTGACTGAGTTATTATATTTTTTAAATAACTAGCTGCCCGTGGCGACCAATTTGGTCTCCCTTAAATGTATGCTAGGCATTGTATCATGTTACTTTTATTCATAATTTAATTTACTTGCTCAATCCTTCGCCAAATTTGAAGATTCTGATAGAGAAATCGAGAACTCGCTACAGTTATGTTAGTCGGGCACAGGTGATAAATCGCCAAACATTGTACCCGTCGCATTTTTTTTTCATATTTCGTTAATTCAGATTAAAATATAATCCTTTCACTCATTTTATTTAGAATGGGTGACTTTAATTTAAAAATAGAACTTTTAAAATTCATGACTTCCACTTAAAAAAAAAAAAATCTTTACAAAAAGAGAAAGAAAAGAAAAAGAATAAATAATACCATAAACCATTTAATTTCAACATCAAAGATTGTTTTAATTTACCCATCGAGAAATAAAAAATGCTGATGGCGAGTTAAAAAATGCTATTGGCGAGAATTGCACCCAGCTAACATAAAAGTACGAACTCTTTGCGGTCATAGACACTTTTATGTAGTTTTATTTGAAAAAAAATATTTGGATTAAATCGGTTGCCAGAAAAAAATTTCTTTTCTCGCCATGGACCTTTTCTCTATTTTGCCAAGTACCTATACTGGAAAAGCACCTTCATTTATTTTTTTATTTATTGTAGTTTAAATTAGATGAATAAAAGACGTCACAGGTGTCATATACGCACTACGTTGGCACGACTTTTTTCTGACACCAATGTCATATACGCACCGGGGTACATAACTGACGCCAAAGTGTCGTTATTTTGCTTGATATGGTAACCCGGATGTAGTTGTTTATTTATTAATAAATTGTTTATTTACTTTTATTTTATTTTTTAAAATTATATAAATTGTTTTGTTCTATAGTTATTAATTAAACTTTTTATTTATTTATTGTTTTTCACTTTTTTTAAATATTACACAATAACCAATGAGATGCGTTTAATTCGGGCGTTGCCATTAAACAATTAACCGCCAATTGTTCACAATTAACCAATTGAACAATTAACCAACAATTAATCGCGATTTCTGTGCCACGTACGATAGCGTAATATATATATAGACTTTCAAGCATAAATTATTTTTTAATTTATCTCTATCACATGTAGCTCGATTACGGAAGGTTAATCCGCTTGCCCTTAAAACAATGTAAAAAGTTCAGCATATGTTTTCGTCTAATGTTCCATAACAAAGTTAAAACTTCCTCTATAGAAAAATAAATAATGTAATGTAAATAACAAACAAATTCAACAGACATGTGATTGAACCACGCGCTTATGCACCGAAATGATCGGAAAGACTGACGTAAGTAGCAAAATCTTGGGTTAATAACTCCTGGCATGCGGTGACACGTGAAAGTATCGCTTTTAATAAATTTCAAAAGTTTATTTGATTGCATAATTGATATTTTTCATATAAAAATTCTTTTTGATGTTAGTGGGCAATCTAAAATATATATTACATGTAAAAAAATAATTAGATTTAAAAAAAAAAAAATTGGTTTTCACTTATATTCTGTAACCCGAAGAGCTCGGGTTCGATCCCCTAGTATATTATAAAGGACAAACATATCTGTGCGTAACGCATATGTCATTCTGCGAATGGCAACACTTTGAAATTTGAAATAAAGGACAAACATATCTGTGCGTAACGCATACGTCATTCTGCGAATGGCAACACTTTGAAATTTGAAATGAAATTTCGGTTTTGCAATTTTCGCTACTGCAAATTTTTAAACTTCTAAACATCCCACATTTTAAAGGTTTACACCTTCATATGCAGAAAAAAATGCACTTTTAAACGCAATTTGCTTGAAAGCTGTATCTCAATTTATTTTTGAGATATTAATTTTTTTTATAGTTTTTAATACCAATTTTCTAATCATGGCAACTAAAATACTTCATTTCTTTTAAAAGTGGTTTAGTTATCTTTATTGATTATATTCTTACTGATGCCATTTTCTCATTACAATTAAAAATATCTTTTTTAAAATTTGTACAGAAAATGACGTTACACTTTAAAAAAGACACAATTTCCCTGATGATGCTGTTATATTTCACTATTTTTTCATTTCGCTGATATTGAGTTTGAGACAATAGGCTAAATATTTCAGCGACTGAAAATGACGTCATATTTAAAAGAACACGATAATTTTATTTGCTAAAATGAGATATTTCCCCTTGAATACGTCTAAAAGTTATAAATTTCTGGAATTTTTACGCCCAGGTACAGAGATTATACTAAGACCTCAAATCACGAGTGGGAATTTTAACTTGGAAAGTTGTAATAGTTGACAAACGTGACTTCAAGCTTAAAAATATATTTATTAATAACCTATTGCGCGTTAAAATATTTTTAAATGGTTAATATGGATGTGAAAGGTGGAAAATGAGTTGATTCGGTTTAGATTTAAAGGGGGGAAATTCTATGATTATGTCAAGGTGAAATCATTTTTGCTGATTTCTCATTCCGTAATACCAAGCATCAATTGATAACTTAATCAAAATTACTTATCTTGATTATACGTTACTTACTGATTCCGTATATGAATAAAGTTTAATTTTTCAATAATTTTAACAGTTGAAGTTTATGAAAAAAGTATTTTGTTAATCTTAGGTTAAAATATGTCTTTAGAGAGTTAAACTAACACGTGTAAGATGGATATTTTATTGTAATTATTGTTGTCGATGCATTATAAATTTGATGCTACAGTTCCATTGTAAACATTTTCTTTCGTCGAAATTCGACGGGTTCCACCTTGTATATATAAAGAAATTATTAAACGAATATCTCAAAGAAAAAATACATAAATGGAGGGTACAGAGGTTAGAAAATAAAACAATTTATGCCGTTTATAAAAAAAAACCCAAAAAATCGAAAACCATATTTCAGATTTCATAAAGTGGCTTCAAGCTGATTTACAGCTAAATGAGTAGTTAAAATATTCCGCTGATAAACAGAAAAGAAAAAGAATATTTCGCATGCTATAGTAAAAATCAGTACAGTCATTCAGGGCAACTTTGATCCGCATTTTCTCTATTTTCATATGCCACACTCTTATTTTAAGAATATTGCTGAAACTATAGGTGCATAAAAGAGAAGAAATTATCCCAAATTATTGTTTGACTATCAAAAATTAAGGAATAATAAGGATAAAAGCAATAAAAAAAGAATTTTTAACCTGGTTCAAAGTTATCCAGCCATTTAGGGTAACTTTGCACCATATGATAAATATTTTCTAAAATAATTCATTATTAAAAAAGTATTATATTTAGGACAACTGTAAACCCCAAAAAATGTTTTCAGATATGTAAAGACTCCGAATTTACATTTCCCAACATCACAAGATTTGTATAATTTATGATATTACAACAAATATTATGCATAAGAAAATTGGAAGAAGAGAACCATGAATATTCCAAATTAAAAAAAAAAAAAAAATCTGTTTATTGTTCATATAAAACATAAAAATGCAGTGAAAAACAATTTTCAATGTTTTAACTCAATAATATATCCATAGTTACAGTAATACATACTAGTACTAGTATTATTCAAACAAGAAAAAAAAAATGTGGAATGTATGAAATGTCAAATTTGAGTAGCTCCGCCCCGAAAAACGCCTTTAAATGAAAATTATATATTTTACACATATTTGTGAAAATATTTACATGTTATATCTAATGCATACTTTCGGCATTTATATAAATTATACGTCCAAATATGGGAAATTTTTGACAGTAGCGCCGATAATCAGTAAATTATAAACATCAGTATAACTTTGAGCCGGCTCAAAGCTACCCTGAAAATGTGCTAAAATGTTAGTACCTTCTTAATTTACATTTTATTAACTATTAATAAATAAATAATCACAAAATATTAACACATTTACAACATTTAGCCAATAATATGTCTTATAAATGAGTATATTGTAACTTACTATGAAAATTTAATTGGATTACAAAAACTTCAAAACAGCATTCAAAATTAACTTGAAAACAGTGCTTCACAAAAATAATTAGATGATGCAATTAATTGCGCATAATGTTGCTAATTTATTTTCTAAAATAAAGATTAGAAATCCCAATTTAGAACCTTGCCAACAGAGCACAGTTCTGGAGTTTATTTAGTCTTTTGGAGTAAAAAATATTGAAAAATAGGAAGTGGTACAAAGTTACACCCTATGGTTCAAAGTTACCCTGAATGACTGTAGTTTCGTGCTTCATGATTAACATTCATAAAGTCATTGACTATCAAGTTTAGACTACTATCTAAACATGGCACATAAAATGCATGAAAACTTGAAACTAAAACTCTTCTTTTTCAAGTATATTTTTTGCCGCGCAATTTTTTTTTTTTTTCAATAAAACCGTTAAAAATAGATCTAAAATTGGATGGAATGCTAACAAATGCTCAAGTTTTTTTGTAATGCTTCAATTTAAATTTCAAGTTAATTACGTTCTGAATTTAATTGATTAATGTATCATATTCTTTTAAAGATTAATAACATTTAAGTAATTCTAAGTAATTTATTTATATGAGATAAATCTATAAAATATAATTAAAATTTGAAGAATAATTTTAATAAAATTAAAAAATATGCATTTTCAAATATTTTTTCCTCGCTTGAATTGGCGCCTTTACTATCCTGGCGCCTGTGTGCGCCGCACACATTGCACAATAGGTCGGCGCGCCCCTGCTTTTTCTGTAGTTTTCTTGGTAACACTACCCAACAAAAAAAATATTTTTGTCAGTTTCCTGGTTCTAGATAGTCAATTCTTACTAATTTTGGGTTGAAAAAAACGAATATGTAAATGAAATGTTTTTATTAGCTCTTGTTTTCAAGATACAATACAGCCACTGGAGGTTGACACACAACATCCCACACATCGATTTAAAAGCAAATTGAAGAAGAAAAAAAAATTCCTATGTAATAAATACAATACAATAGACATGTGTCATTAAACAATGTTCATTTTTCAGAAAGCAGTAGTTGTTTCT
The DNA here is from genome assembly GCA_963932465.1 of Maratus speciosus. Taxonomy (NCBI): domain Eukaryota; kingdom Metazoa; phylum Arthropoda; class Arachnida; order Araneae; family Salticidae; genus Maratus; species Maratus speciosus. The sequence goes on along the minus strand of OZ010789.1, from coordinate 513,282,913 downwards.
AGCCTATTCTTGAAAACGTTTCCTTTTGAATTGCCTCTTGTATGTCAACGCCGGAGCATCTCTTGTAACAGTCCAGCAGTAGTCGGCCAGCATTGACTCATCCATACGACCCTGATGTCTGGGTTCCTTTACAGAGATATCTTTGTGAAACCTTTCACCGTGCTCATCGCTTACATCTCCACAGTTTTTAGGGAAAATTTCTAGATGGGAGTGGAGGAAATGAAGTTTCAGAGACATGTTGCATCCAAGGTCATGGTACTTTTGTAGGAGTTCTTTCACCAACTGTTGGTAGTTCTCGGCTTTTCTGTTGCCTAGAAATCCTCGTACCACACCTTTGAAGGCTTCCCGGGCTGCTTTCTCTCCCCCTTCCAAAACTTTATCAAAAGCAGGATCCTTCATTATTGTGCGTATTTGAGGGCCCACAAAGATTCCCTCTTTAACCTTTGATTCACCCAGTCCTAGAAATTTCGCTCTAAAGTACTGGAAAGCCTCTCAATCTTTGTCCATGGCTTTTACGAAGTTCTTCATTAATCCCAGCTTAATGTGCAGGGGTGGAAGCAGAATGTTTTTTGTATCAACTAGAGGCTCATTTTGGACATTTCTCTCCCCGGGATTTAGATTTCTTGAAGGCCATTTGTCTTTTATGCAGTGAGAGTTTCTATCTCGACTGTCCTACAAACACAGAAAACAGCAGTACTTGGTACAGCCTAATTGCATTCCCAGGAGTAAAGCAATTACTTTCAAATCACCACAAATCTGCCATTTATGATCCTGGTATTTGATTGACTCGAGAAGTAATTTCACATTCTCGTAAGTTTCCTGCATGTGAACGGAATGTCCAATGGGAATGGAAAGAATAATGTTGCCGTTGTGTAGTAAGACTGCTTTCAAACTAAGTTTGGAAGAGTCTATAAAAAACCTCCACTTCCGTAGATCATGAGTTATGTTCATGGAATTCATCAAACCATTCACACCAGTACAAGCAACAACATGTTCTTTCTTCTTAAAGACATGAAGATTCTTGTGACGAGTCCTGTATTCTGTGATCTTGACTTCTAGTTGGAGTAGATGCCATTGCTTCAGTCTTGATACCAGAAGCTCTGCTTTCTCTTTTGGCAAGTGACAATTCTGTCTGATTTAGTGTGTGAGGCTCATTCAAATCTTCTGCCTCGAAATCTCGGTCATGGGAAGTCCCAGGTCTAGTGACTTCTACAGCATCATCCTCTTTAATCTCATAATTTTGAGGTGGCTCAGGAATTGGCAGATTAGCCGAGTGAGGAACGGGCCGAATGTCTGATGGAACACTGGGATACTGTACCGATTCCTTCTTTTTTGTCCAACCTCGATTCATGGAGGGTGTCATGCAGAAATAACAATTGTCAACGTGGTTTGTTGGCTCAGGCCAAATCATGTTGAGGGGAATTACAGCTATTAGGAGTACCAACTTCAGAACATTCGATTTCCCATAAAACAGCCGTAGTGAGATTTCTCAAGTTGGTTCATATCTTGAAAACAAGAGCTAATATCAACTTTTTGTGTTGATTTTCGTGTTTAGCGAGACAAAATACTTCGGAAATAACTATTTTTGAGCCCGAAACATTTTCGATGTTGGGTAGTGTAATCTATAAAGCTTGACTTCCATTAAAAAAAAAAAAAAAAAAAAAAAAAAAAAAAAGATTAGTAATGAGAATGAAAAAATGTCTGCATAAGTTTGAGGCTTCTATCACCATGCAATAATTATTCTTTTTTTTTTTTTTTCCTTTTTTCATTCCTTTTTTAGGTGCGTTTGTAATTATATAAATACGTAGCATCTAGGGTCGTCGTCTGTTCCGTCCGTCTGTTCGCGTATAACAGCGCAAAAACTACCCAACCGAATCGTTTGAAATTTAATATATATGATCGCTGCAGAATTTTGTCGTGTCATTTCAAATTTTATGAAAATCGAATCAAAACTTAAACAGATATTAATAAAAGTTTTCTTCATTCTATTGAATTCTATCATACGTAATTAATTCAATGATATCCCATCCCATTATAAGTAACGATTCTTGGTTGCCATGGTAATTACGTCATATTATTTTCGTATCACTGAATTTAATGTATATAATCTTAATAAATTTTGTATTCAATCTTTTTTGCATAAGAGTGCAACAGCTATTGCACAAAGCTGAATTTTTAAAAAACTAGCTATAGTACGAACGTCTCATTTCCCACGTTTGACGTACAATTTCCGTCTTGTTATTTATTTATTTAACTACAGTGCTAGATATTTATGTAGTTAAATTAATTATTATCACGCTGTAGATTTGAATTTAGCTTATTATCTTTCAAAAAAGTATTTGTTTGGTTATCCTTTGTTTATTTGTTTTAAACATACAAACCATCTTATTCAAAAGCACATTTGTGAGTGTATCAATAAGTTATTGAAAATGTGATATTTTAAAAAAGCATTATTTCATATTTTAAAAATAACAGTAAGTTTTCTAGAATTTTACCCTCGAAATCGCTCATGCTTGCGGAAAAGAGTATTGCTAAGTAATATTTTTCTTGTTATCAATGTAGGTTACAATTCTGCCTGCAGCTTGGAGTGGCGATATTTTTAGATGCTTACTTTAATACATCCCCAGAAAAAAATGTTAAAATAATGCATTTTATTTAAAAGAAGTGACTTATTTATAAAGGATTCTATTACATATTATTATTATATTATTATTATTATTATTATTATTTACAGTTGTCGATGTTTAATAAAAATGAAATAGCGAATTTATATTAAATTGGTTCGATTGTCTGTTCGAATACGTACTTTATTTCTCGAATTATTTTTAGGATTTCGTTCATCTGACGAAACCCTATTCGTCTCACCCCTCTGTCTATCTGTCACAGAGTTCGTTCTCGGAAACTGTATAAATTAGAGAGTTGAAATTTTGCATACTTATAGCTGAATACCTTCGAGCACACGATAAATCGTAAAATTTTGAAATGGTCTTATATTATTTTAATTAAATGAATTAATTTAATGACATCCGACCATTTTTGCAATTTAGATTTTAAAACAGAACCTCAATTTCATTCTTTTTCGCCCAGGTTAGATGGTTCAATGCAGTGGAGTAGTCGTTAAAAAAAAAAAAAAAAAAAAAAAAAAAAAAAAAAAAAAAAAAAAACAGAAGGTATACGCTCTAAGCAGAGTATATACTATACTTTCTTGACAAACAGAGGGTATATGGTGTTCCTTAAAACAATCCAGAAGGTATACGGCGTATACCCTCCACTACATCCTGGTTCAGTGGTATTTCATTTGCCTGGTATTTAAAATGTTCCTGTTTCGAAGTTGGGCGTCGGAGTTGAAAAATTTCCTCCCAGGAATAAATTTCATTATCTTATCGATGCAATTTAACAGAATTTTTGTAATTTGTCTCTTGCCATTTTAAGGTCAAAAGTTGTTAAAAAATATTTTATCAATTATTTTTTAATTAAAAAAAAATTTCCCCTCGAAATTGCGAAATTTATTTTTTTTAAAATTTACGTTAAATTTTAAATATTATGGAATTTTAAATTTTGTTTAAACAATTTGTTTTGTTTCGAAATTTTAAATTTTGCTTGAACATCTACTAAATTCCTGTGAAATTTCCGTATTTTAATTTTCGTTTAAACATTTTTTTTTTTTGGAAAATTTAAATTTTATTTAAACCTCCGCTAAAATTTTGAAATTACGTAATTTAAAATTTTATAATGTTAATTTTTGTTTCCAACAGCTGTTATTTTTAAATATTAAGATTCCTCTTTAAATGTTTTAAATGTTTTCCGTTAATGACTAGTGTTGCATCTCACTTTCAATTTTTTTCCTTTTGGACTACATTTCATTGTTCGATAGATTTAATTAAAAGAACTTTTTATTGTTGTTGTTTTTTGCCCATTTGATTTTTTTTTAAAAGCTAAAATTAAATTGTGTAACTAAATATGCTTTTTAGATATACAAATATATGCTGTTACAATTGTCTGAAAAGCCGTTTTTGAATATTTTTTATTTGATTAAAAAAAAATTTCCTCTTGTAATCATTTTAATATTAGTAATGAATGGGTGCTGTCTTATGGTTATGTCTTATGCTGTCTTAGCCACATGAATGGTGTGTGGCTATGTTCTATGTTGTTAAGGGATAAAGTATAAGGGACATTCTAATTCCCACATCTGCCCAGTATGTGTTTTTAAGAAATTAGTAACGAGGATCCCTACTGTCCGATGTCGGACATTTCCTAATGATATGGACTATGGACAGTATCTTTTAGCAGTACTTTGCCTAAAAATTAAGAACCATTAGTCACTGGGAATCGTCTTTATATCATGTTCTTCTGAATAAAATGTATGTAAGGACAGACAAAGATCAAAGGGTGTTTTTTTTTTCTTTTAATGTTGTAAGATTTTAGGAAATGTGATTATTTCACTTTTCCTTGATTTTTATACAAAATTTTATTTAATTATTAGTAAAGAAAGTGTTTATCTAATTTGTTTGTCCTTGTGTATGAGTAAGTTTGGCTTAGAGAAAACCATTGTTTTTACTGTATGTTTTTAAGTGGCTTAAAAAAAAAGAAAGAGAAAGAAAAAGTTTAAATAATGTTACACCTCCAGAGTTCCCCCATACAATTTCAGTAGGGTGCTGCAGCCTGCCTGCACTTTGGTTTACAAAATAGCACTTTTCTTGCGCCTCATCCAAAAAATTAGCACCCTTCTTACCCCTCAGTTAAAAAAGGGACCCTCTTTCCTTTTGCAAAAAAGAAAGGGAAAAAATACTTGCATAGTTAAAACTGACTCAATGTTGTCTTGAAAAGAGTGCCCTGACTTTTAAATGTTAAAACTGGTTTTACAAATAAAAAAAGGTGGTCCTGAAGAATCTGAAAAATTCTCTTTTCTCACCAGCAGCTAGAGGTCTGCACGGGCCCGGGCTTGGCCCGAGGCCCGTACCCGGCCCGGCGGAATGGAGGAGAATTTTCAAACGGGCCAGGCCGGCAGAATTAGGACAATTTTTTCAACGGGCCGGGCCGATAGACAAAATAAACGGGCCGGGCCGGCAAAAAAATTGAACGGGCCTGCAGGGCCGGGCCGATAAAAAAAATTAATCGGGCCTATCGGCCCGATATAAGAATTTCAGAGGAGCAGATAAAATACGAGGTCATTTCCAATGAATATGACTTTTTCGAGAAGTATAAATGTGCGTTACGAGCCGATGCGAGTTTAACAACATCAATACAGAAATGTAACATGTCCATCATAGAGATCGGCATCGTACAGTTACATGATGCCTGATCCCGGGTTTAATTTTTTCGGCAGACTTGTGCCGGGACGGAACTGGTCTTAATCGTTCTTAGGATGTGTAGGACAGGCATTATGTTTTGTAAAAGTATTAATAGCGATAATGAACTTTTGTTAACAGTATCTTTGGAAATGTACCTTAAGGTGGTTCTCATATTTACTGCTCAACAATGCGAAACTCTCAGACACATTTTCTGACTCATTTTTAACTATAAAGGCATAAAATTGACAGGCCTGAGTATTGAAGGCATTTGGGATCGAATAGCGTTTCCATTTTTCATAAATTACGTACAGAGATAACAGAGACTCTTGTCACGTGACTGTACGTTTTCTCCTTTCCTGTGCTATCGCTTCCGAAAATTCGATTCAAAACGCTAACTTTGGCAGTATTTTCTGAAAGATATATTACTTTTTTCTAAGAAAAAAACAGCATTTACATGGTTTCTGAATAAGAGTACCTGCCAATCTCATGCGTTTCCGAAAAGAAATGAATTCATAAATGTATCAAAATGTAGCTCCTTTGGATTTGAGAGAAGCCTTAAAAATGACAGAAATATTTTCACAAGTCTACCTTTTATTATAAGCTTCAAAAGTTATCATGTTTTTAAACCCTTTATTCTAAACTACAATAATCTTTTAATGAACCCTTATTTAAATTTTGAAACGTCTGCAGAGACGTTGACTAAAACACTGTAAGTAATCGTTAACGTTTACTATTGTGTGTTTTCTATTTTGCGAACACATAGTAATTTAAAATATACTGTAAAATATTCCCATAAATATGCATGTAGTATTCATTAAAAGAATCTTAATTGTATGTCGAGAAAAAACGGAATTTTTTGTAGAAATTTAGTCGGGCCGGACCTGTTTTCACTGATTTTTGTACGGGCCGGGCCGAGAACGGTAAAAATGTAAACGGGCCGGGCCGGGCTCGGGCCGAACTTTCAATTTTAACACCGGGCCGGGCCAAAATAGCTTTCCTTCGGGCCGGGCCGGTCCCGGACCTGGAAATTCCGGCCCGTGCAGACCTCTACCAGCAGCGCCCTTCCTTTTTTAAAACCTGGGGGAAAATCTGCATGTCTCATGTTAGTTTGATTGTATATGAAACATTTTTATCATTATCTTGTTATCTTATTCATTTAAGTTAGCTGGTTTATTATGAATTTCATTATTTTAATGTACATCTTTATTTAATTAAAAATTTCCATATTTATGTATATAGTTTTTTCTTTTCTAAAATTTACTAAAAATCAAAATGCATGTTTTTTAATGTACTCGCAGTAATTTATTTAATACAATTTCTCACACTTTGCATAAAAATTGACTTATTTCAACTAAACTGAAACTTTTTAAATACATATTTCGAATTTTTAGTTCATTGTCCAGATACAGACTGTGAGCTACGTTTTCCAAAAAGTTTGAAGTGGTGCATATAGTTTTTAAATCAGGATTTTTTTTTCTAATAAAAACTTTCCCACAGTTACAAAACTAGAGAACTCCGTTTCCTACGAGCCACGTTTGCCAATTCCCGTCCAGACCCACAGGCTCTAAAAGCACGCCGATTTGCTTTGTTATAAAAATGATTGCGATTACCCGATTGCGGAAGATTGATTACGAAGAAAAATAAAATATTTAATAAAGTTTCTTATATTTTGCACGAAAATTGACGTATTTCAGCCAAACTGAAAACTTTTAACATGCAATTTCTAACTTTTGTTCGTTGTCAAAATATGGATTGAACTATAAAGTAAATTTTCAAAAAAAGTTTAAGTGGTGCTTTTTTTATTTTACTACTTTTTTTTAATCATGAAAAATTTCTTTTTTCGTAATTAAAAGTTTGTCTCACAGTTACATTTTCTAACAAATCTAGGGCACTCTGCCCCCTACGAGCTCCGTCCGGACCCCGCAGACTCTAAAAACACGCCAATTTGCTCTGTTATAAACATGATTACCCGATTACGGAAGATTGGTTATGATCAATAGTAAAATATGTAATTTTTTCACTAAAACTGAATTATTTCTGCTAAACTGGAAATTTTTAGCATGCGTATTTCAAACTTTTAGTTCCATGCCGAGATATGGTTTGAACTAGAAAAGTAAACTTTCTAAAAGGTTTGAAGTGGCACATTTTTTAGTAGATCAAGAAAAATTGTTTTTTCATAATAAAACTTTTATTTCACAGTTAAATTAACAAATCTAGTGAGTTCTGCCCCTACATTCTACACTCACCAATCCCCATCCAGACCCCGCAGGCTCTAAAAACGCGCTAATTTGCTCTATTTTTAAAAGTTTATTCAATTACGAAACATTGAATGATATTATCACGAGCAATGGCGATCTCCTTTTGATCGGGTTGCTATACGTTCTTCTTTGACAGAGGGATTTTTCTCAAAATCTTTATTTTTTTTACAATACTTTAAATATTTATTTTTTTTTCATTCACGTTTATTTCCAGAATCATCAAATCTATACATTCCCCGACAATTATATAAACTTTGGCTGTAAGAAATAAAGTAAATGCTCACTCCCCCCCAACCCTTCCTCCACAAAAAAAACATTTCAAAACAAATCTAGAGCAAAAATTTTATTGTTTTACTCGAAGTCAACGTTATTTCGAATTGCATAAGAGATACCTGGTGCCCTAACAAGATACCATCCGCTGCGGGCCCCTGGTCTTCTGCCCCGTTTGCCTGATGGTTGCGTTGACCCTGTTTATAACGGTACACATTACAACATTACAACGTACTAAATATGATTTTAATAACTGGGTATTACTACAAATATGTTAAAACAATTTTATTACTTTTTACTTTATTACTTTATTACTTTTTGTGTTAAAACAATTATTCTAGCAGAAAAACTATTTTCTTTTTTTTTAGTTGTAACTTATTAACTGCCAATAAAGCTATATTTGAATCCATAATTATTTTCATTTATTCCAGTTGGCCCTATAAAAACAAACAACAAGTTAAACTTGAGTAACATTACTTACTTTTAATCTAAAAGGAGTAACAAACACAATTTTCGACCGTGAACATACGTATAACTGAAAGGGAAGCTCTAAAGTTCATTTAATCAATTAGATGTGTAAATAAGCTCGATTCCTGCAACATTATGTAAATCAAGTTTAATATGCGATCCCTCTTAATATAGAACTTTTGCCCCATCCCTTGAAACGCTTCTTAACTGGATTTAACTGTATTTATTGCCAAAACGATTGATAAGGAAAGAAAATAATAAACTTAACGAAAATAAGTATTCAGATTCAGGTATTTTTTAATATTCGACATTTGCATCGAAATTGTAATTGGGTTATAAGAATACAAAATCAAACCTGTTTTTATTGTTGACATGTGGTTATGCGTAGTGAGGATTTAAGAAACTTTTACTTATGTGAGACTTCTGCAGCTGAGAAGGAAAGAAGCAGTGTAGAACTCTGGGAGGTAGGATGTCTCCACCCCCGTCCTCGTCCAAATAGAAGTTATTGTGCTTTACAGTATGCTTTTATAGTACCGTATTTTATGGAAGAAACGCCGCACTCCTCAAATTGGCCAAATTAAGCTTAAAAATATCGTAATCCATCGGAACGCTACTTTTGTCGACAGCGTCACATTGACCTAACTTCAATCAAAGTCTTCTGAGCAGTGTAGGATGCCTCGTTTTTAATATCTTAAGATGTCTGAAGTTTTATTTAAAATATTTAAATCCGATTTTAAATATTTTTTATGAAGTTTTAAATTTAGGAAACTCAGCTGGTATTTAAAAAAATCGTGAACGCCGCACTTGGAAAAAAATTAACTTTTAAACTCGTAAACGCCGCGGTGTTTCTTCCATAAAATACGGTAGTTTAACTTATTAAACTTATTAAGTCTATTAATAGAGTCAAATTTGACTAATATATCTGAAAGAACCAACATATTTTTTACTGATTGTGGAAAGCATTAAATAACTTCAAACTGTAACTAAAAATAAAAATTGAACAAAAGAAATAGAATAAATAAAAGGGGTTATTGCAATAAAGTTTTTTATAAAGCGTTTTGGGTTTTCTTCTTTTTTTTATGTTATTTTATTTCATATAAATTATTACCATAAAAAATCAGCTTTTTAGCAAATTGTACAGATTTTTATAAAACAGATTTATTTTAATAGAAGTATATTAGATAATTTATGTATACATTTTTTTAAATGTAGGATCTACAACGAGAAATCGAATCACAAAGAGATCTTCACCAGACTCTCAACGAAAGAAGTAGTCAGTTACTGCAGAGCTTAGAGAGCCAAGATGATGCTCTCCTTCTAACACGGAAGTTGCAAGAGATGAATCATAGATGGAATGCTCTTAGATTAAAGACTGTATCACTTAGGTAAAATTTATTTAAATTTCTTCTTTTATTTTGACAATTGATTAATGAATAATGATAATAATTAAGAATAAGAAAAAAAAGCACTAGAAAAATTTGTCTATTTTGTCCATAAACATCAATCGCTTAAGAGTCCATAAACTAGGATCATAAAGATCAACACATGCAATTTAATGCATCAATAATGCTGATGAACATTACGCCATTAATTTATATTTTGTGTGATCATTTTTCTCACAAAGTTATTGCTGTAAATTATATCTGTGACAGCTAAATAATTTAGATTTTCTAAAAATTGGCTCTTTAATGTTTCCCGCACAAATCCCCAAAAAAGCAATTTCATGTTTAATCTCCAAAGAAACTAGGTCCTTGGCTAGAAATATGATGTAAAAAATAAACTAAGTCTGATTTGTTTTTATTTTAATCTAACTGTAATGAAACATAATATTTGTTCTATAAATAGTCTGTTTTATACTGTGCTCATCTGACTCAATTTTTACCTTAATAAATGGGGTTTTTTCTGTATTTTCCTTTTTAAAAAGGTAAAAATAGAATTTATTTTCAATAATCCAAAAAATATTCAATCAAGATTTATTACTGTAGACTCTCTCCAATCTGCATTTCTTTGAAACCTTCATGCACAGTTGATTGTAAAAAGTGCCCCCACCCCCTATTCCTCAAAGAAACAAGTCTGAAATTGTATGTCAGACGTGGCAAATGAGGTGCGTTCGTACTATAACTAGTTTTATAAATATTCAGATCTTGGTGCAATAGCTGTTGTACTCATATGGAAAAATGCATGAATACAAAATTTATTATGATTATATATGTATTCAGTAATGCGAAAATAATAGGACTCTATACATAATCACTATGGCAATCTAGAGTCATTACCTGTCATGGGATATCATTGAATTAAATACGTATGATAGAATTTAACAGAATGAAGAAAACTTTTATTAATATCTTTTTAAGTTTTGATTTGATTTTCATAAAATTTTAAATGGCTCGACAAAATTCTGCAATGATTATATATAAATTTCAAACCATTCAGCTGTGTAGTTTTTGTGCTATTATATATGGATAGACAAACAGACAAACTATGCGATGGCTATAGGTACTATGTATTTATATAATTACGAATGCACCTAAAAACAAATACTTACAGATCCTAGATTTGGAAAACTAAGTATTTAGTTCTAAAAAAAAGAAATTACTAATTAAACAATTTTATTTAAGCTGAATTGTATAAATAAAATTTGAACAGGTGACCGTAGAAGGGCTTTCATGAGTAGGAAGAGTTCAAAGTACTTTTCCCTGCATAATTCACAGCTTATTATACACTGCTCATTGTATTATTTCTTGTCTTTTTTTATTTTAAAAAATGTAAATTTCTTTATATTCATTTGATAGAGATTGTTTTTTAATGCATTAAAGTTTGTTTTTGTTTTTCTTTAAAGCCGATGCAGGCAAGTAAACCTACCAAGTCTTCCTTTTTTTAAGCGAGACAGTTATTTTGACATAATCTCACTTTCTCCAATACATTCAAACATTTCTCCTCATAAGTTTTCATAAAAAAAAAATTCATCAAAATTTCTATGGAGCAACATTTATTAAAAACTAAATCTGTTGTTACATTGCTACATAATTAGATGTAAATTTACTTTTCTAAACACTAATATCAGTTTGCAATAGGGTGTCAATGATTTTAATCTGTTGATTTAAATCAGCTATTAAATCGTGATTTTAATCAACCGATTAAAAAAAAAAAATTTAAATGTTTAAAATGTAAAAAAAAAAAAAAGTATTAAAATCTAAGATGAACATAATTTGAAACTTGTAAGTTTCTACAGGTATTTTGACTTATGAATAAACAAATAAAATAAAAAAAAGTTCTAAATAATTGTTTCTAAGCTTAATTCCTGAGTATTGTAAAAAATTAAAAATAGTTTGTAAAAAGCATTGTTTTTATCCAATATAAAACAGTTTCGTTTAAAAATTATATTTAAATCTAATATAATTTGTAATGTCATAATTTCCTTTATGTAATCAATTTATGCATTACTTTATATATAAAAAAAAAATAGCAAGTGTAATAAATTTCTGCAAGTAAAGGAATAGGTAGTCAGTGTCTTAGTTCCTTGTTCTATTTTTGTAATAATAAATTAATAGTAATCTCGAATTAAAGAAGAATGATGTCTGCCCAACAACTGAATTGTAAATGAATGCATAAGAGAAAAAGAGCTAATTGGTATAAAAATGTTAAGCACAGCAAGAGCGGTATAGGTTGAATTAAATGTTTTTTTTTACTTTGTAACTCATAAATACTAAATTAAAAAATTAATTAGGGATTCAAAAGGCTGCAAAACTTTTCTTAAAAAGAAAAAAAATTCAACCATTGAAAGCTAATAATCCCCATTAAGATGTAATAATGCTGTTATTTAAATATTTAGAGGATTTCAGATATTTAACTATTTTGAGGATTTCAGATATAACTGGCTATCCTTATTTATTCTGTATGAATGGATTTTAACTCATTTTCATATTGTTTTTGGTTAGCATACATATACATGTGTGTAAGTTTAGATTTTGGTGATGAACAGTAATTTTTCTAAGTACAAATGCAAAACAAGTTGCGAATAATATTTGTTAGTTTTGTTATTTGTGCTACTAACTAATAAAATTATTTATTTGCATTTTTTATTAATTCTGTAATTATTTACTGTTTCTTCTGGGCCATTTTTTTTTCACCCTGCCCCTTTTGAAATTGGCAAAATGCACCGTGCCTTAATAGTTAAATTCACCTGTAGTTGTGCCAGAGATTTCTTGTAAAAAACTTCCTTATTCAATGGTATTCCTAAATTCATGTTCCCAAGATCTTGCAAAAATAATAGAACTTTATTTCTTTAAAAAAAGCAGGATATTATTAGAACAAGTTGTTATTTAATTGTATTTTTCAATTTGTGATTCATAAAATTATTAAAAATTAAGGACACTTTATTTATCATACTAAAAATTATTCTTTATCATATATATATATCATTACTAAACACATTACTAATATATTTCCTCATGAAATACAGTAGAAGATCTTTATAACGCAATTCTATATAACACAATTCTCCATATAACGCACAACTTCTCAGATGTAAACAGTGAATTTTGAAGTTAAAAAGCACCTGCATTTTCACATTGTAAAATATTGCTACTCTCTAGAGGACTAAATTTGATACATTAGTTCAACTTTATCTTCTAATTTAAGACCTTTTTACTGAAAAATAAAATGCTATTATTACAATAAAAATTTTGAAAATGTCTAATATAAGGGATGGTTGTGTTATATGGGTGTGTGGATATTTGGATCATGTTTATAAAGGAAATTTAACAATGTCTGACCTATATTATACAAAAATTTATAATTTGGATAACTCTTAATAACAAAGAATGCAGTATAAAGATATTCTAATGTATTTTGATGTTTCAGACATATTTGGCTATGCTTACAAGGTGAATTTAATGATGTGATCCATATAACGCAAAATTCTATATAACGCACAACCTTGCGTTTTAGGTTTGCGTTATAAAGATCTTCTACTGTAGTGCCTTTTTTTGGAACTAGCATCCTGTGCCTTTTTCTTTCTAAAATGAATTACATTATTAATTATTTTTACAATTAAAGCTTAAAAATGTATAATGTTCCTAATTAGAGAGTTAATGGTTTAATAATTATTAATTTGAAGTAGTGTTAACTATTTAATATTAAATGCAGTTATTAATAATTTTAATAAATGTTAAACATCATTAGTATTTAATAAAGTTTTACATAATTATTACAATATTAATGTATATAACATCATTGTATGATACTAATTAATGAAACTACTTATTTGCACTTTTATAATTTCTGTAATTACTAATAATTATAATTTTATTAATTAAAGTTTAAAAACATAGATTATGTTAGCAATTAGTGGTTTAACTGTTTTGGAAGCCTAAACTCTTGGTAGCTATTCAGTATTTGAACGCTGGGAAAAAAATCATAAAAATCCAATTTAAATCAAAAAAATCTGATTTAAATAAAAAAAATCTGCTTTTTTTTGATAAAAAAAAAATCATGATTTTTTTACAGCCTAGTTGCAATGACCATAGTATTTATCTTAATATAATTAAAGATAGTATTAAAGAAAATTCTTGTTTGGGTTGTCTGTTACGCTAAAATATCTCTATTTAAAAAAAAAAAAAAAAAAAAAAAGTAACTAACACTGCCACTGCCATAAACGAATTTTTTGTGACCGGAGGTCTTTCTTCACTAACATTAAGAAAACTACTGCATACAAAAGTATGAAAAATGGTAGTATTATAGAGAAATATTTGCTAAACATGCTGAAGCAGTCAGTTTTTAAATCAAAGAATTATTTTAAGAGCTATTAATTGTTAAAGTTGGCTAACATTGTTAAACATTCATTTCATATTTTGAGATTATCTTTTTGACAATTTTTGTCAATTCTAAGACAGTGCAAATAAAAATATTTCCTTTTGAACAACAAAAGTATTTTCATGTGAATATTAAAAAGAGGAAGAAAATTTTGGTGAAAATTACATCAAAAACGATACATTTAAAATATCTTTTTTAGAACAATTTTCTTACAACATTGTTAAAAAAAATATTGGGGTAAAAACTCTGTTGACTTAGTTCATTTTATATTAGCTTTTCTTTTCAAATGTTTAACTGATGTTATTTAATTAAACACAAAAACAGACATTAGATGTTTTAACAGCAGCTGATTTGGCCTTAAAATTCTCCAATCAAAGTTAAATGAATGGAAACCCATTTACAGGGAAATAGGTACTGATTTTTTAATCATAATTTAATCTTCCGTAGCCTTTTTAAAGCTGGTCAAATTAGTGTGTTTTTAAAAAGTCTGTTGTGTCTGAACAGGCAGAGTCCTCTAGTCTTCATAAAAAAAATTCAGTTTAGAAGGTTAATCTCTATAATAATAGCCTAAGTCATGTGACTGTCATCAATAGTTCCGGGTTGACCACTTCATTTTTTATATGCCAAACAGCCAATTTGGTAATTTAATGTTAGCCGGGCGCAGGTGATAAATCGCCAAATATTGTTCTATCGCCATCATATCATCAGTATTATAATAGTCCATCGCATGCGACTGTCATAAACAATTTTTCGCGAGGTAAATTAAAACAAAACTTTGATGTTGAAATTAAATGTCATAGTTTATAGTATTATTTTTTACTTTTTTTCTCTCTCCTTTTCATTCTTTTCTTTTTCTTTTTCTTTTTTTTTTTAAGAAATAAGGGAAAATTGAGAGTCATAAATTTTAGTCATTTCAGTTTTAAATTAAAGTTATGTATTTTAAATAAAATGAGTGAAAGTATTATATTTTAAATGAAATTAATGAAATAAGAAAAAATACGACAGGTACAATGTTTGGCGATTTATCACCTGCACTCGGCTAACATAAAAATACCAAGTTCATGATTTCTGTGTAAGAATCTTCCGATTTGGCGAAGGATTGAGCAAGTAAAATAAATTATGAATAAAAGTAACATGATACAATGCTTAGGATAGATTTGAAGGAGACCAAACTGGTCGCCAAGAGCGGCTAGTATATATATATATATCCATTTAAAAAAATCTCTGTTTCACTCTCCCTTTCCCTCTCTTTGTAACTTTATGTTTATAGTTTTTTAAACTGCATTTGAGCCCAGAAAATGTCCCTAAAAGAATCTTTCTTATATTTTTCTCTAAAGTTGGCAAGCATGGATAAAATAAAAACCACACAATGTTAAAATCTTCATAACTTATGGCTCTAAGTTGTGCAGATTTGAGGAAATGTACAGTACTTCTAGTACTTACATCAGAAGTTTACTATTTATTTGATAGTGTTTATTTTTCAATTTTAACATTTTAGAAACATCTATGAACTTAAATGGCTTTAATTTGGCAGGAATCGCTTAGAAAGTAGTGCAGACCAGTGGAATCAGTTACTACTCTCTTTGAGAGAGTTAACAGAATGGGTCATAAAGAAAGAAACAGAACTTTCATCACAGCCAGCCATCGGAGGTGATGTTGCCTGTATTGTAAAACAACAAGATGAACATAGAGCTTTCAGGAGGCAGCTAGACGACAAGAGGCCTGTTGTTGAAAGCAGCCTTTTAGCTGGAAGGCATTATGTTGCTAAAGAACCTCCTCTCTCTGATACTAGTGATTCAGAAGGTTGTGAATTATATCTGTTTCTCATTTATAATGTTTTTTATTATTAACACATTTAAAAGCAATGTTTAAAAAAATAATCAGCAATATTTTTATGGCATAATATTGCTATCTAAATTACTTTGTTTAGTGATCATATAAAAAAAATATGTAAGAATATATCCATATATCTAATACACTGAGGTGACAAAAGTCATGGGATAGCTATATGGAAATATATAGATGGCAGTAGCGTCGCTTACAAATTGTGGAAATCGTCAGTGCCTGGGCAGGACTTTAATTTGTGTTCAAATGCTTCGTGTGAGAAAGTTGATTATGTGCTTATGGCCACACGACAAGAATTAACGGATTTCAAACGCGGTATGCTAGTTGGAGCTAGACGCATGGGACATTCCATTTCAAAAATCGTTACGGAATTCAACATTCCAAGATCCACAGTGTGAAGAGTGTGCCGAAAATACATAAATTCAGGCATAACCTCCCATCATGGACGATGCAGTGGTTGGCCGCCGGCACTTAATGACTGCGACCAGCGACGTCTGTGTAGACTTGGCAGTGTGAACAGACAAGCAACACTGCGTGAAATAACCGCAGGAATGAATGTGGGACGTCCAACGGGCATGTCCGTCAGGACAGTCCGGCAAAATTTGGCTTTAATGGGCTATGGCAGCAGCAGACCAACTCGAGTGCCATTACTAAAAACATGATATCGCCAACAGCAGCGCTCCTGAGCTCATGACCATATCAGTTGGACCGTAGACGACTGGAAAAAAGTGACTTGGTCGGATAAACCACTATTTCAGTTAGTAAGAGCTGATGGAAGGGAACGAGTGTGGCGCAGACCCCATGAAGCCATGGACCCAAGTTGTCAACAAGGCAATGTGCAAGCTGGTGGTGGCTCCATAATGGTGTGGGCTGTGTTTACATGGAATGGACTGGGTCTTCTGGTCAAACTGAACTGATCTTTAACTGGAAATGATTACGGTCAGCTATTGGGAAACCACTTACAATCATTCATATACCCAAACAACGATGGAATTTTCCAGGATGACAATGCGGCATGTCATCGGGCCATAACTGTACATAATTGGTTTGAAGAACATTCTGGACAATTCCAGCGGATGATTTGGCCGCCACGATCGCCCGACATGAATTCCATTGAACATTTATGGGACATAATTGAGAGATCAGTTCGTGTGCAAAATCCTCCACCGGCAACACTTTCGGAATTATGGACGTCTGTAGAGGCTGTATGGCCCAATATTTCCCCAGAGGACTTCCAACGACTCCTGGAGCCCATACTACGTCCTGTTGCTGCACTACACCGGGCAAACGGAGGACCGACACACTATTAGCAGGGTATCCCATGACTTTTGTCACCTCAGTGTATATATATATATATATTATGATGTACTCTTGTGTGCAAAATTTTTTACATTCTATTAAAATTATCTTAATTTGAAATATGTAATTATTAAAATGAACTGTCCATTAATCTGTATTTTTCATAGTTATTTTTTGCATTATAAAATATTGATGTGTTATTCTTGTAAAACATCAACATATCTTGAAATAAAGATTTATAGGTTGCATTAAGAAATATGTACAAAATGTATAATTCCTTAGTAATTAATTTAAAATGCAATGCTTTCTTGAGCCTCATGAGATGAAACCTTCTACAACCGAAGCATAAATATTTTAATTAATTAGAACAGATATATTAAACTATTAAAACTGTTTCTTTAAATTAAAATGGATCAATATTATGGTACACATCATATTTACAGATAATGTCTATTTAAGTTACACTTCTATAGTTATTTGGAAAGCTTAATTTGTTAGGTATACAAAAGGGAAATGAATCTAATTGAGAACACAAAATAAAATTGGAGGAGAAATTTTTTAAAACTAAATATTATTCTTTGTAAGAGATGACAGACTTTTTTTTTATTATTTATGATTCAAAGAAAATAAACATATGAAAATGGTCAATAAAATTGGTTTCACACATGTAATTTACTGAAATATTAAATACACAGCACAGCTTCATTTTTTTTATTGAAAATTTACTTTTTTTAAAATTTGTTACTAATCTTATCTATATATATTTTTATAGCCAAAGAATTCGAAGGAGACAGCAGAGGATATAGAAGTGCAGAAGAACAAGTCAGAGAAATTACCCGAAGCATTCGAAGAGAAGTTAAAAAATTATCAGATAAGTGGAATGGCCTTCTGTCTCGTACAGAACAACGGCAGAAGAGACTTGATGATGTTCTTGTGGTGAGTTTTTAGAATTTAATAAATATTATCTTTAATCAACAAAATATTTGAAGTAAATTTAAAAATGTATTTAAAATATTTTAATTCATTATTTTTTAATTCTTTATTGTTTAAAAAGGTTATAAAAAATAATATGTAAAGTTTATACTATATAAAGTTTCATATTTTATTTCATTATTTCTCTCTTATTAATTTGATAGTTTTAACATAGTTTATAATTTTGTAAAGTCAGTTATTTTGTTTGAAATTTGATTAAATTCATTGATAAGCCATTGTTTGGAAACTCCATTATAATTCTTGGTAATACAAAGCTGATGGAGTTGCATCTCGGTCATCACATACTTACAACTTATCGCATTTTTACTTATGTTAAAATGCTTTTAAATATTTATTTGTTAGAGATCGTATGGAGTTAATCTATTATTTGATTTATAAATTCTCCCCCCCCCCCTCTTGTATTATATATTTAAAAAAAATTAATTTTGATTAAAGAATATTAATGTCTAACATGAATTATGCATGTTGCAGGAGGTGTTCACACATTTTTGTAACGATTTTGGAAAAAGAAATATATAAACAAATAAAAGAATTTTATTTTTTAATATGTTCAATCTGATTTCATCTTGATTTCCAAGGCAAAAGAGCTTTTTTAAAAAGATTGAGGTTGATTTTTTCCCCCTCTTCAACTACAATTTTCCAGAGTCCATCCAATGTTTTGGCATGTAGCTTATAAAGAGCTTGTTTTAAAAGTCCAAATGCACAGTAATCCATGGGAGACACATCAGATGTACTTTGGCAGGATGCATTTAAATAGAATAGCCTCAATTCTGGTTTCATTTCTTATTTTTTTAATATAGCAGTGGATTTAGAGGTACGGCAGGTAACCTTAACCTGATGGAACTTAACACAGCGACGATTGTTTGAGTGAAGTTATGAAATTTCTTCTTTGAAAACAGGTGTTAAAACACATTTCTTATAATAATTAGAGTTAATTTTGACATTTTTTTTTCTACTTTACTTATTTACAATTTTTCATTATAATAGAATCCTACAATAACCATAAAACCTTTTAGCAAAGCATTTTTTGTTTTCTCTAAACTAACATTTAAAATCCCCCCCCCCCTTTTTTTTCAATAGAAAATCATCCTTATTTCTATAGCAATCGAATAAATATATCCAAGCCTCATTAATTATAGCTACATATTTCCATTTTTCACCTGCCAAATAATTTTCATACAACAATCTGCACAAAATCATAGGCTGCTGAGAAATATATTTTTACACTAGATTGTGAACATAAAGTTTTTGTTTGGATTAGCTTTAAGGGGATTCTTCACTCACTTGAAAACATTGCTCCATAATGTTAAACCAATGGGGAGGTTGTTTTCGAATTTCTCGTTTAAATTTGAACATTTTTAAACGTTTTTTTGCATAGGATAGCTGAGCTGAATCTTTAATATGACTCTTTTTTATTTTTTCGATTTTGGTTGCAGATTTTTTTTAAAAAGATACTTTCAGTTTCGAAACCGGTTTGGAAACTGAAAGTACCTTTTTTAAAAAAAATCTGCAACCAAAATCAAAAAAGTAAAAAAGAGTCATATTAAAGATTGAGCTCAGCTATCCTATGCAAAAAAAATCGTTTAAAAGTATTCAAATTTAAAGAGAAATTCAAAAACAACCTCCCCATTGTTTTAACATTATGGAGCGGGTGTTTCCAAGTGAGTGAAGAATCCCCTTAAGTCAGATTTTATAATTTTGTTTATGGTTCCTAGGGAGATGTTTAAAGATTTTGTGGTAGTTCTTTGAGGGGTTAGATTTTCTTTAAAAAACACGAGATGCAACAACTTTGTATTTTGATGAATAAAAACCCATTAATTTTAATAATTTAAAATAATTTATAGGTGTTTTCAGTTTATTTCGAGTATTTAAATTAAAACTATTGTATTAATTACAGAAAATGCAAACATTACAAAGAGCAATGGATGATTTAAATACAAGGTTACATGCTGCTGAAACTGCAAAATCAAAATGGCCTCCTGTATCAGAGTTTGTTTTAGATCAGCTTCCTGATCAAGTAGATGAATTAAAGGTTTGTTTATTTTTTATCCTGTTGTTGTTTAATTTGTATTTTATTAGTGATCTGTTTTGAATATTAAGGCTGTTTACATATTTTCTTTTCAAGATATACCTGTTACAATATCTATGTATAGTAGATATACATTATAATAACATCCTATTTTAATGCCCCTTTCCTTGTCACAACCAATTTAAATAATTCCAAATACATTGTAAATTAGCATTGACATAATGCTACTTTACATCCAATATGATAATTCTTTTCAGTTTTTTTTCTATAAGAATGTTTAAGTATAAAAAAGCCTTAAAATTTTTTAGATTCTTTTATAAAAAGTGAAAAAAATCCTGTTCTTTTTTGTGCAGTTTATATCTCTTTATTTGTTCATTAGGAAAAAGTATCATGAAGTATTATTAGTGTCATCTCTACCTGTTATGGTGACCAAAGACCTTCCTATTGAGAACTACTATTATAAATAGCATTTGGCATCAAAATAATTTTAGGTGAATTAAATACGCTAGAAATTTATTTTTATCTGCCCAGTAAGTGAAGATTGTCAAATGCAAAAATTTCTATGCTGCATTCTGATTTACCAATCATTATGCACATGTCTTTTCATTATGACTCTTCCTGATTTATTGGAAAATTCTATTCTTTGGATATAACAGCGCATTGTTATCCTTCTATATATTAAAAAAAGTTTTGATTTGGAAATGGACCAATGAACATCTGCGTAGATACCATGAAATGCATTTGATTGGTCAAAGCTTTATGACGCTATAACGGAGGTTGCCAAGGGGAGACCCGTCTCTCTGTCGCCGAAAGTGGAGCCAACTTGGCGCTATTTCCAGTATTTCGCCAAAATTAATGGTATTTTTCCGTTATATGTACAGCATGCCAAAATGTATGCTAATGCTCCAATTATTTCAACCCTGGTCGTGAAAAGGATTTTTATTGTAAACCATGCGAAAAATTGTGATTTGTTATTTATGAAACGTGAATTACGTGAATGATTATTATTTAACCTTAACCTTGGAAAGCTTTTTAATTTGCTATTATTCGAATTAAAAATGCTTTTTTTTTTTAATATAAAGTTATAATTTACTTTTACTTCTGATGCTGAGATGGATTTTACCATTTGACAATTACCAGAATATGAAAAAGTTGCGATAAAACTGTTTCAGGAATTCTGCATAATAAAAGGTTGTGTTCAAACAACCATGAAATGAAATTATGGATGAGTTCTGAAAATCCGAAATGGAGACGTAGCTTACGATCATGCTATAAAAGCGTAGGAATATGACAAAAAACATGGTTTGAAGGATCGCAGTTGTCTTTTCTTAATGCTTTGAGGTTTATATATTTATGGTGCCAAAAGTTGCATTAATTGAGTTTTGAGAGCTGCAACTTGATATGAACCACAACACAACAGTGTACTGGAATAGTTATTTTAGAGAAGTTTGTGCAAATGCTTTATGTTCACGACTAAATAGAGAAATCGGTGGACCTAATAAAATTATAGGCACAGATGTCATATTCGCCCCATATTGGCGCGATTTTTTTCTGACGCCAAGTCATATACGCAACGAACTAAACTGGCACCAAATTGTCGTTATTTTGCTTGATGTGGTAACCCGGATTATGTTGTTTATGCTGTTGATATTTTCGCCAAATTGGCAACCGAAAAAAAAATCGTGCCAATATGGGGCGAATATGACATCTGTGCCAATTATAGAAGTAGATGAAAGTCTTGGGTACTTGTTAGTTATCCCGTCGACCAATTTTGCCAAATTATATAAATCGCCAAACCACTCGCCAAATTATACAAATTGACATAATTTTTATTTTAAATAACGAAAAAACAAATAAATTAGTATAACATTAATAAAAATACAAATAAAACATGGAAATAAAAATCATTTGATGACGTAAACACGTGTTGTTAAGTGAATGTGACATTTACGATCAACTATTATTGGCATTTAACCTTACAATTTGGCGACAGTAATTTGGTCGACGGGATAACTAACAAGTACCAAGTCTTTTTACCAGAAGAAAAAGCAACGTAGGGCATGTTCTTCCTCCTCAATGGGTGTTAGGTGGTTTATGCGTGAAACACGGGGATGTTTCCTTACACCTATTCCCGATCGTACAGCTGAAATAGAAAGCAATAATAAGAATAGCGGCAATAGAAAACAATGTAGCTGATGGAAGTATTATTTATACAGATTACTGGAAAGGATATAAAACAGATGAACTGCGAAGTGCTGGTTATGATCATTTCACAGTAAATCACAAATACAATTTTGTTGACCCTAATATTGGATGTCATACTCAAAATGTTGAGAGATTATGGGGCATCGCAAAATGGCGCAACAAAAGACATCGGGGAACTTTTCGTCATCATTTAGAGTCGTATCTCTTAGAGTTTATGTGGCAGTGTCTTCATTCAAAAAATGAAATGTTTACTGCAATGCTAAAAGATATTTGTAATTTTATGGCAGCAGTAATATGAGTTTTTATTTTATTACTTTATTGGGCACAGATGTCATATACGCCCCATATTGGCGCGATTTTTCTGACACCAATGTCATATCTTCACCGGGTACTTAGCTGGCACAAAGTGTCGTTATTTTGCTTGATATGGTAACTCGGATGTTGTTGTTTATTTATTAATAAATTGTTTATTTACATTTATTTTATTTTTTAAAACTATATAAATGTTTTGTTCCATATTTATTAATCAAACTTTTTTTTATTTATTGTTATTCCCCCTTTTAAAAATATATCCCAACAAAAAGTTTTCGGTAAAAAAAAAAGCGCCAAGTTCTTAATGTTTCGGCCAGAAAAAGTAGTGATATCTGAAGTTCGCACAAGTTAAAAGCCAAACATCTCAAATCTTTCATTGAAAATGGCTTCCTGAGACTTGGCCGTTAATGCCTTATACAGCATTTACAAATTAATTATTGGAAATTATGCATTTATGAATTATTTAAATATTAAAAGTAATATTAGAATCAGGGTTGGCAAGTTTCTTCCACAGTGGAAAAAACCGCGGAAAAAACCATGGAAAAAACCGGCCGGAAGAAATAGGTTTCTTCCAAGTGGAAGAAATGGAAGAAACTTATTCTTTAAGAATTTACCATATAACTTTCAAATTTGTAAGATACAATAAATGTCTTCTTCCTACAACCTTCAGTAAATTAATTCCATCAGACCTATATAAATTTAATTAATTATATACGCTAAATTAATAATTACATCAGTTTTTTAGCCATGATGCCTGTCAGATCTTCAACCATTGGCTGAAGAAAAGAAATATTATCCAAAATGCACAAAATCAAATGTCATCCATTTCAATTTAACAAGCATATTTTTTTAATTAAACCTTTGAAACTAGTAGTAAATAGTACGCAGATCATTCACCAAAGGTAGAATAAAACTTGTTTAAATAAAACGCAGTGCTTTTAATTTACATCAATTTTATTAAGGTAAGTAATATAGTACAATAATTACTGTATTTAAAAAAATTCATTAAAATTCTCACTTTCCTTACTACAATGCAGCTTAGTATAACAAAAAGTCTTTTAGCAGTAGGATGCTGCAATCAGTTTCTCAACTTAGAATGGATGAATGCAAAAGATGAAAAAAATTCTTTCAAGTCCTACAGAAAACTTCAGGAGAGTTTAAAACCATTTCGGCATACCCATAGATATTTTAAGAACTTTTTATTTGATCTAAATTAGTCTTTTAAAATCAGCATTGAGATATGCATGCTAGATACTAGTATAAATAATTACAAATTTGTTTATTTTCTGTGTTTTGCAGTTTAAAAAAATGCATTTTTATAAGAAAATAATGCATTTTTATATGAAAAATAAACATTTTGTAGGTAATTTTTTTTCTTTTTACATAAATGGCATAATTAATAAAAAAAAAATCCCTCTACCCCTAAAGTTGTAAAATCCATCACCTGTAAATGTTTGCTGAACCGTAAGTGTGTTATTAAAAAATTGACTTATTTTTCCAAAAATAATACTTTTAATACTAATTAAATTTTCCAATTTAGGGTTCATATAATCATACTTTGAGTTTAATTATTTTACATAGTTAATATACTTTAATTTTGAGCATATATTTTGTTTTCTGTTGGTTTCTTCCATTTCTTCCAGTTTTTTCCATTACTTCCAGTTTCTTCCACTGTCCTGGAAGAAACTGGTTTCTTCCGGAAGAAACCCAACCTTGATTAGAATGCAAAGAGGCAACTTCACATGAAAACATTATAAGTAAAAGATTTCTGATAAATTCCATTCAGTTTCAACAGACATTAGAGATCATTTAGTCCACTGGGGATTTAATTGCCAAATTGTACGGTCTAAAGCTAAAGTCATTAACATAAAACACCAAAAATAAAACAAAATTTACTTTCTTCAAATCTCACAATATGTGACATTATATTTTAATGTATTGTTATTCCCCTTTTTAAAAATATATATGTAACTGGTATTCAAAAACGAGGTTATCACCAAAATAGCATCGGAAAAAAATCGCGCCAATATGGAGCGTATATGACATCTGTGTGCCCTTTATTCTATAACAGTTATTTGTTCACTTATTTTAAGTATATATTTGTGATTTAATAAAATAGTTCGTAAAATTCTGTAATTTTCAAATGTTATATTTTTAAAATGCTCACTTTGCTATTGACAATGTTTTGGTACAGATGTCATATTCGCCACACATTGGCGCGATTTTTTTCCGACGCCGATTTGGCGAAAACATCAACAGCATAAACGACAACATCCGGGTTACCATATCAAGCAAAATAACGACACTTTGGCGCCGGTTAAGTATACATTGTGTATATGACATTGGCGTCAGAAAAAAATCGTGCCAATATGGGGCGAATATGACATCTGTGCCAATGTTTTTTTCTTTTATTTTTCAAATGTTTCAATTCACGTGATTTTCATTTTGCGCCAACTATTGCGCTTGGCGACAATGCTGTCCGTATAACGAAAAAGTACAAAAAAAAATAATGCTTTGGAAATGGACCAATGAAAATCTGCGCAGATACCGTGAAATGCATCTAATTGGTCAGAGCTTTATGACACTATAAGGGAGGTTACCAAGGGGGGACCCGTCTCTCTGTCACCAAAAGTGATGCCAACTTGGCGCTATTTCCAGTATTTCGCCAAATTTCCATAGACTCCCATTTAAATACAATAGGGTTTACTTGCATGCAAAAAATCAACAAATTGAGATATTTCAATGCAACAAAAACTAATATTAGCCTATGAATAGAGCTTAATTGATCTATTTACATTATTTTTAAGCACAAACAATAATCTGGGGTTGGCTAGAAAATAGGAATTGCTTCGCGATACCGAATGGAATAGCTAAGCAATTACGCGGGGGGTTGGTGAGCGTAGCGAGCAGGGTGGCGGTGCCCCCCTAGTAGATTAAAAAATAAAACCTACAATTTCTGTAAGAAATATATAGTGTCCAAGTGTTTTATTTATTTCCTTTACACTGGAATAATATTATAAGTATTATATTTTGAAAATCTTCAATTTTCATTGAGTATTTAATTTTAGATATATATTCTTATATATTGACAAAAATGAACAATATATTGATTATAAAGACTTTTAAATTTTAATTAACCTTTATACCAACTTACCATATGTAAAACATCAGTGGTTGTTGAGAATCACATGTAGTATATTAAGTTATTTTATTAAATATTTAAGCAAAATTTAATTGTAAATCTTAGATTTATAAGTTCAGTTTGTAGATAATTAAGCAGTGCATTATTTGTAATGTTTGATTATTTACATTGTCTGTACATTTCAATCTTAAAAGAAGAGGGGAAAAAATCAAGATAAAGAGGTTTTAAGATGTAGAGATTTAGTTAAAATTAAATTTTACGATAAAATAACGTTGAACATATGTATAATTATCTTAAAAGTATTAGAGTGTATGCAATCAATGCATAACAGTATAAAGTTATTATAATATTATCAATGTTTAATTTTATTTTTATTAATTTTTAAGCTAAAATCATAAGCTTTATCAAGATTTAAGTTTTGCTATTTAATCAAATGAAAGAAACTAATTTTGCACTTTAATGTACCTTTGCAACAATATCCTGCTGCAAACTGTTGTTTGTTATTTATTTATTTATTTTTTGGAATGTGGTTAACTTTCTGAAACATAGTAATCAATGTAACTATTTAAGGGTCAATTTAAATAAACTGTAGAAAGATTATACATTGCATTGGCAGCTTTATCAGCTTCTTTAACCTTTACTTTTACAGAATATCTTTATTATTCTGCTATATCTTTGTCAAATGATGGGAATTTCATGTTATTAATTGTATATGAATTTTTGGGCAAAATAGTGTGTGTGTATGGAGGGGGGGGGGGGGGGAATGCTCTACAGCTAAATGTTAAATCATCCTAGAATTTTTTTCAAAAAGAATTCTTTCATGCATTTAAAAAAAATTCAAACAGAATAAATAGATCATAACTGCTTATTAATTTTTGAAAGAGAAATAGAAATATGAAGATCAAGATAGCAAAGATGTTAAAGGAAATGTTTGACATAAGGAAGTTATTAGAAAATATATTGATTTGATCCTGAAATTATAGATAATATTTATCTTTTTGAAATATCAAGGAATTTGGGATAAAGAGGTTCAAAATGTGAAAATTTGTTGTTTAATACCCATGTTTTATTCCATATGGAAATAATTGGCTTTTATGATAATATACATACATACTTGCATACATTACAGCACTACAATCCATGAAGGATTTTAGCCTCTCTTGATATACTCTGCCAAACCTTCTTATCTCTTTCTTGATAGTAGACAGTGACTTTTCAGTCATACAGAATGTAAGATGATTATTTTTCTGTACCACTTTTCTGAAAAGTTCTGCGATAAAAAAAAAAGTTGAAAATCTCTATTCAGAAATTGTGACATTAAAAATAATTATTGTACATTGCGTTTAATTGTCAGATCACAGTATTTCTATTAATTAAAAGCAGAATACTCAATTTCTGGTTTTGGGATGCAATTATCAGAACATAGAGAATCATTATTTAAAATTTAAAGTACACCAAACTAGAAAACAAATATTTTTTTTAATGATAACTCATTTTATTGATAATCTTAGAAAACTAAATATAATACATACCTAAAAGAAGAAAGTGAAATACAATGTTTACCTAAAAGGGGAAACAATGAAATACACAGTGTACCTAAAAAAATTAATGGTATTAATTTCTTATTAATATCTCCTAGATCAGAGATGACTAACTGTTTTTCATGAGTATCAAAAATATCAGGAAGATTTACTGAGATTCACACATGCCAGGAACATTCTAACTTAAAATATAATAAAGAATTAAATCTTCAACTCGTAAGTTATTTATTATGATGTATGGATTCAATAATACAGACAGTCGCATTGATTTCCATATTAATATTGTATAAATAGAATTTTTTTCGGTTAGTCGGGCGCCAGTGTTATATATACATACATATACCTATATACATATAAATATATATTCATATATATGTATATATACATACATATATGTGTATATATACCTATATATGCATTTATATATATATATGTATACAATATACATATGTATATATAACACTGGCGCCGGCTAACCGAAATGTACCTTGTTTTCACTGGTGTGTGCATTCAAGCCAAATCTAGTTTTAATTTAGTCATTTTTAATTACTTGACTTAATAAGGGTCCATTTGGAATTTTATTATTTGGACTGATATTGAAGATGCAATTGAAACAAGTTGGAAATTGCTCGTCAAACGTGGCAAATGAGGTGCGTTCGTACTATAACTAGTTTTATAATAATTTTTTGCACTGCATATTGTACTGAATGTATATTTTAGTGCACTTCATAAGTGCATATCAATTTCATTCTGTTTGAAAGGTTGTAACATCATTAAAATGCACTTGCAATAATTTTTCCCATTGGGCGTAATGTAACGAAAAACTTTTGACTGTCCCTGTAATTAAACTATGCATCCTATTTTCATGAAATTTGAATTGACTTGACAAAGTTTTGCAACAAATATATATTTAAAATTTCAGACCATTCGGTTGAGTAGTTTTTGCTCTGTTATATGCGGACGGACAGACAAACAGACCTATTATTACCTACAAGGCCTATTATTACCTATAAATCAGTTTGTGTACCAGAGGAACTTGCTTGCGTGTCGCCTTTGGCATGGTTCACCATCCCATCCCATCCCTAAATGCCTATTAAATGCCAGTATTGCTTCAAATCAAGAGTCAAAGAACAAGTCAAAGTTTTAGTTGAGCAAGAAATTTATTTATTCGTATGTGCCTCAGCAAAGTTGTCAACTCCCAAACAGAAATCATCCTCTGTTTTGCAGTTTGCTAAATTTGAATCTGTAGTCACAGTTCATGTGTGATCTGTTGAAAGATTAATTTTAATACTTCAAATGATAATAACATTCATCGATGGTGTAAGCAGTTTGAAAATAACAGACGTTTGTGTAAAAGAAAAGTATGGGACTTAGGAAACTTTTGCAGGAAAAACTATAGGTGTTACTTTATTCATTTTATTTGCGATTTATTATTGTAATTTAAGGGTAGGTTCTACTTATTTGGGTCATTTTTTTAAATTTTTTTTTAATTTTACATTTCTTGCATAGCTCAAGCAGGTGCCCTAAGCAATTTCACAATCTTCCAATTCCTTACAATCTTTTTTGCTCGTTGAATGTGATGCTATTGTAAAACTTTAAGCTTGTTTTTTTTTTTTTTTTTTTTTTTTTAATTGGGCAACAAGGATAATCAGTTTTGCTGGAGATTATACCACTGAAAAGTATAATCTTCATTAATTATCTGTTCAAACTCGCAAAGGATATCGAAAAAAGCAAAAAAAAAAAAAAAAAATTTGTTTAATTGATTGCCATTTTGTCAAAATTCAGTTTTTATAACTAGATGTTGGTATAAGTTCCAGAAAATTGAATGAACTTTCATAATTTGGTGACCCATTCTTTTTCTAATGCTTGTGACCAAAGAAAAAGGGGTCGCTTGATTGGAAATCTATGGCCAACACCTGCAAGTATTCCTCATCACCCTAAGCATGTTATTCATTTTTTGGGCACACAACAGTTTAAATATATAAGTGAAATAAATGTCAGTAAATATAATACAAAAAATCTGAATGTTGTGTTGTGTCTCTTTTCTTTGTAACCGAAAATAAATCATTAAAATCATGTGAATTTTAAGCCAAAGAAGTAGAACATCCCCTATATTTTAAATGCCTGTGTCTTTTCATATTTTTAATTATATAGTGTAATCAAATTTAATTATAGATGCATCATATATTTGAGAATTTGATTTAAAAATTTTTTGAGATTTTTTATTTTTGTATAAGAGTAATTTTACTGCTTATTTCTGAGTATTTAATTTTACAGTTTATTCTCTTTTAAATGAAGAAAATTATTTTAATAGGCATTTAAAGATCGTACTGCACCTCTTCAAAATCATGTAGATGAAGTTAATGAAGCAGCTGCCCGTATCACTGGTTGCAATGTCCTTTTATCTCATTCTAATCTCAATAGGCTTGAGGAACTTAATACAAGATGGAGGCTTTTACAGTTAGCTGTGGATGATCGACGTAAACAGCTTGAACATTGTTTATTAGATCAGGGTTCTGCTCAACAGCAATTTCTCAGTGGTAATGGATCTAATATATTTAGGAATTAAACAAACACTTTCTTTTAAGAAATATAATTGAAAATATGAGGAAAAACAAGTGTTATGTAACAAAAATTTAATTTTGTGAAAATTGAAATGAAATGCCTTTTTGTTGTAAGTTTTTAAAAATTTATTTTATTCATGATAGCATGCATTTAAAATGTTAATGAGAGTGGTGCTAAACTCTCTTAGAAAAGTCTTAAATCTTAATTTGAGTAATGTTGTCTATTTCCTGAATCATACATAACACTTTCTTCCACATTTCTTCAATTGTTTATTGAATGTGAGTGTGTATGCTTTTAATCTCTCATAAATTCCCTTTTATAGAAATGTTGCAGTAAACGTTAAAGTTATATTTATCTTATCAATATATTTTAATACAGATGTCGATTGCACTTTATGAAATCTATTTCCACAGTCAATTTCTATACAAAAATCCTGTATTTCTTGTGACATTTTAACTATTGGACGGACAGCCTTGACTTTTGCCCCAGGCTCAACATATGCAGTCGCCATTTGTGACCAAAATACTTCAACTGGCGACTGGAAGCATCAACATTAAATAATCTAACGATGATACTCTTGAACATTTTATTTAATGACTATAAACCAGAAAACACTAGCAATAGGTGGTAATTAGGGTTTAAAAAAAAAGACTTACAAACATATACAAGGACATATGGCAAAAATATATACAAGCCAATTGGCAGCATATAAGAAGTAAATATTAGAAAAATGCAGATTTTGAAGAGCCATGTCTAAAAATGTGTTTATAAAACTGTTTCTAATTTAAAGTGCCCTAAAACTTTTTAGTGTATATTTCCTTTTTTTTTGAGTTATATAGTTTCATTGAAAATTTTAATTCATATTATATTTATAAATTAAACTAAACCGAGTTGAAGATTTAAAGCAATTCAAATTTTACTGTTACTATCTATACTCAAGATTATTCTTTTTCAATCAATTCATTAAAAAAAAAATAATATTTTTTAGAATCCATGATTTAAGTTTTTAAAAAATGAGAAAACCCTTTCTATACATAGAAATTAACCGTGGAAGAAAATAGTTTCCATAAAGTGCAGTTGATCTTCTGTAAGTAGTTAAAAACTATAATTTATTACATTGTTCATTCGGTTTAAAAATATTATGAAGGTTGCTATTCCAGGTATGAATGTAATTTAACTCTATTTAGACACATGAATCAGGGAGTATTTTATGGTTTGGTTATGAAAATTTCTGTATTTTGATAACTGCTGAAAGAGGGGGGGGGGGTAGTTATTGCATAACTAATATTCATTACTGTTATTCACCCCTCCCCATAAATTGTAAAGAGTGGGCAAAATGTTCATGTAAATTTATAAATAAAACATCCTCACATAAATTATCAGGAAATTTTACTCTAAACCTATAAAAAATTTTAGGAGATTTTATGAAGACCCACATATAATTTCTTCTAAAACCTGTTTGTTAAATCAATTTCTTTCTAAATTCTTTTATTTTTCAGCATCTGTTACACATCCATGGGAAAGAGCTGTTGCTGGAAATAAAGTGCCTTATTATGTAAAGTAAGTATTTTTCCTTATTCGGTAGAATATGAATATTTTTATCTTAATTGTATTCACTAATTGTAATCAATGGGAAAAATTAATGCAATTTCTATCTTTTCTTCCTATTTTTAGTCATCTGACTGAAACTACTCATTGGGACCATCCAAAAATGATTGAATTAATGGACTCTTTAGGTAAAATATTTTTGCTTTAGTAACAATCTGTTTTAATAGCTGTAACTTGTCTGTCAATTTATGTCAGCGATGTTTTATCATAGAAATTTTTGTGTCTATTTCCTGATTTCAGAAATTTTTCTAAATTATTTTCCATTGACTATTTAGAAAAGAATGTTGAATAATGGCAATTTATTAAGCTATCCTTTGTAATTTTAGATTTTTTTTTTTTTTTTTTTAATCTTGATGAGAACTTTTAATGTATTTTGCTTGTGATAGTCAAAGCTAATCAAAAGACAAATTGTCCTATTTTGTCTTTCATATAATTTCTAATTTTTATTTTTAAAGTAAAGATGCAAACACTCCTGCTTATAAATTTATATATTTATTTATTTATGAGTGTATATAATGTATATGTATATATACTTTTTTTGTTTGTGTGCATATTTATTTGTGCATGCACATACAGAAAAATATACTTGAAGATGCGAGTTTCAAAACTCGCCTTATGCAAAATTTAAAAAATCAAGTTGTCTGTATCAATCTATTCTATTGGTGAATCTGCATCAAAAAAACACTACAATCTGCAAAACAACTAGTTTTATCGTGTATTTCTGGCATTGTAAAATGTTCGTTTACAAAGAAAATCAGTGGACACAGTCAGAGGTTTTTCATGATTTTCTAAAATTTGATTTCCTTGATAATGCTAGTTTTGAATTTTAGTCCTCACTTATACAAATTATCAGTTTATTGCAGTTTAATTTACAAATTTGTAGTCTGCAATGAAAATTAGAATTGAATTACTGTAAAATTTTATCATGAAAACATAAATCACAACATTATTATGTGGTGTATATACAATAATCAAAAGTTAAACTAAACAAACATTAAAATTACATTGAAATACTTAAAATCAGGGCTACGGAGTCGGTGGGGAAAATGACCGACTCTGACTTTAACTCCTATTCTGACTCTGAACTGGCAACACTGTTACCCCAGCCCAGATACTAGTGTTGCCTGTTTGTTAAAATAATGATGGAATATAAGAAAATAAAGCTAAAATCTCACTATTTCAGCATTCATTATCTTTTTAGGGCTTCAAAAATAAAAAAATTATATTTTAGCTTTAATTATTCTACAATTTCACTCCCACAAACCTAAAAAATCCAACTGTCGAAGTCTAAAGAACACAAAATGTAAATTTTACTATTTTAGATCTGCGGATTAAGAAAAAGCGAAATTGTTACAATTTAGTTATTATTTTGTGTGTCCTCTGACTCGAAAAATTTCTATGGAAAGGAGGAAAAATAACGATGAAATACTATTATTTTAACAGAATCAAACTGATTGGTAAAGTTATCATACAAATTGAATAATTTCCAACAGTGAAAAAATGACGAGCCCAGGTATCGAAACCAGATCCTTGGCTTACGGCCACATTACGTCTGAGCATTGGCCCTGTAAGCAAAGGATCTGGGTTTGATACCCAAGGTGGGCATTTTATCACTCAGTTGGAAATATTCAATTCGTATGATAATTTTAACAATCAGTTTGATTGTGTTAAAATAATAGTTTATCTACATACCCATTGTTCATATGGAGTTCCTTTACCTGCGATTTATTCTGTTGAGCTGTCTACATGACAGACCAGATGTTATTACCAATAAGGTTATCTGAGTGAAATATGCTCGCTGGTTGGCAGCCCAGTTAGCTTAAACGGCAGAGCATTGGTCCCGTAAGCCAAGGTTGGATTCCTGGGTTGGGCATTTTTCACTCAGTTGGAAATATTCAATTCGTGTAAAGATGAAATGTTTATTATTTTGGAAATAATTCGAATTCTATAGATTCTAATGAAAAAATTAAATTTTTTGAATTAATTTTACAATTTTGGCTTTATTTCGGGTTCTGCAGATCTGAAAAATCTGAAATTCAAAGGGTGAAAGATAACAAAATTTCACTATTTTATTGTTATTTTGGGTACCGCTAATTCAGAAAAAAAGAATAACAATTTCATCTTATTTTGACTCCTGTGCACAAATATAAATAAATAAAAGAAGGGTATTTTAGAATTTTGACTTTTGGTCATACAGACTGGAAAAATTTGAGGGGGGGGAGTCTTCTATTACAATGCTTTACCTGGTTCTTAGTTCTTTTTCCTCCAAAAATGGTAAAAATTCATAATTTTCACATTTCCTCTGGTAAGAGATCTGCATGAGACGAAATTTTAAAGCTTGTCTCCTAAAATGTTCAGCCATGCCTTTGTATTTATTCTCACCCCAATGATGCCTGTTTTCTAAATTGTTCCAATTTTATTGCCATGGTTCGATTCTTTCAAATTTGTTATATTGGGCTTGTCAACCTGCTCAATTTTTTTATCAGTGTGATCCGGCCCATTAATATAAGACACAACCAGTTTGAAAAATTGCCTTGATTTTCCAGTTCTTGCAGATTTTTGTACCTCATGTTCTATCCACAACCCCCCAAAAATACGAGGGGAAGTACTTATAAACTAAATATAAAATATCTACTACAGTTATGAATTAAAACAGTTTTCATTTATTCTGTACACGGGTAAGTATCCTGTACTTATTCTGTATTTACTCTTGTATTTACTTTGTACACCACAGTAAATTGGTCATCTTTAACTTGAGTAGCCTGATATAGTCCATAAATAACAATGATAATTAATTTTAATACAATTTAAATTGTGTATAATTTGCATCAGTTCCCTTTAAAATGTCTAACAAAAAAATCTGGTTTCGAAGTCAGCTTGTATTTTAGCAACTCCGACTCTTTTGCTCAAAAATGGGTTTGACTCCAACTCCGTAGTCCTGTTTAAAATCAATGTTTCGTTCCACTTCTATGACCATCATCAGGAATATGATGTTACATTACTTTAAAGTTTAAATGAACAGAGTCTATTAGACGAAAAAAAAGGCTGAATTGAATTAAATAAATAAAAAAAAAGGAAACTTTGCCAGAAACATGCACATAGTTTCACATTGCTAAACGTTTAAATCATAGGATGAACATAAATTCAGTACCATGTGATTATTTTAAGGTACGCATCCAAAGTTAAGGGATTACACATAAAATATTATCATTGCAAATTCCGTTACTTCTAATCATAATCTCGATGGATTCTTCCTGGAGACCTTCTATAACACTTTTACAGAGAATATTTATCTTGGCATTTTAAAAATCTATGTGGCTGTTAGGATTGCTAAAATAGAACCTAGCAAGTGCCATTGTTGGCTGATATTACAATATATCTTTTTTATGCTCTTTTAAATGTTCTACAAACTTCCTCTTCATAACCCTGATGTAGAACTTCCTGGTACTATTTTTCATATTAATAGGTACCTCATAAACCCTGGCCCATTGATGTCCAGGTGTAGAATCCAGGTTACTATTTAACAAATCAGTAAGGTAAGGCAGGTGGAGGCAATAAGTTGAATATTAAACCCACAAACAATTTCCCTTAAGTTTTCAAAAATAACTGGAACATACTGGAACTGACAATAGGTTGGATTCTGCTGATTATTAGGCAGGCTGTGAGCAGGGAGACAATTATGCTTTTGAATGATGTTATAAATGTATTTAATAGGAAAACCACAATTTATAGCAATCTGCTTTATAAAATTAAGCTCTTGTTCTAATTGTGTGCCAGAACAGATTAAGCTCATTGTATAAAAGATTTAAAGGCTGCAATCTGGCAATGAAAAAGCAAATTAGCATTGAAAGGGATAACAGCATTTTTTTTTCATAGGTTTTCTGTAAACGCTACTGCTCAACATCTGATCACTGTGGTGTAAGTTTACATCCAGGAAGGGCAAGCAAGCATCTTTCTCTATTTCTAAGCTGAATTTTATATTATGATCCAGGTTATTAACATTTAAAAGAAAATTATCAAGGGCCAGGTGACCATGATCCCATAAAACGAAAACAACACCTGTGTACCTTACCTAAAATGCTGTTTTTTTATTAAAAGTATCAAATATAAATTTCTCTAATGGCCTCAATTTAAATTCTGCAGATAAACCAAAAACAATTAATAATTGCTAATTCATATAAAAGTAGTTTTGTTCACCTATTCATATTCTGTGTTTCATGCTCTTTGCACCAACATATTTATTTATGGTTATATCTTTTTTGCAATAGTTTGTAATTTATCTGGAATAAAATTTCCATTCTAATAAATTCTACATATTTTCTAATTAGGACAATCTTGGTAAATTTCTTACTTAAAATTTTTGATATGTTCAAATTTTTAAAATTAAATATGTTTTACTAATAATGTAAGTATTGGATTTTTAGCTGAATTAAATGATATCAGGTACTCAGCCTATAGGACAGCAATGAAGCTCAGAACAGTCCAGAAAAAAATTTGCTGTAAGTAACAAATAATTTGATTAAATATAATGAAATTATGATAAGTTATTTAACCTTATAAAAAATTTCTAAATTCCTGAACTTTTTTTTATGCTTTGTTTTATATACATATTTTGCTTATTCATAAAGAAACATCTGCAGTTAAGAAATAAATATCCAAAATAAGCATTGTTCTGTTGCTTTATAAATTGTAAACTGAGATAGATTTTCAATTTTATCTATATTGCTATTTATTTAGCATTATGCATGTTTAACCCTTTCAGGAGCAAGGCATTTCTGCTCCAAAAATGTTCATATAATTAATTCACACTGCAATAAATTTATTTGAAATTAATCAAAAGCTTTTCTTCATGTATATCATGAGATCAAAATTGTAGTAAAAAGTTACTGGTGCCGTTAGGTAAATTGGGCAGTAAAATTAAGCATTTGCAGATTGCAAACGGCACCCCTAAAAGGGTTAATTGAATATGTGAAGGGTGTAAAACGCAAATTTCGACAAAGAATCGCGATAAAGAATCACAAAATTCTTCAAAGTATCGCGAAAAACTCAAATTTCGTGAAAAGATCGCGGAAAACGCAAATTTCGTGAAAAGATCGCGGATAAAAGCAAAATTAGTGAAAAGATCGCGGAAAAAACGCAAAATTCGTGAAAAGGTCGCGGAGAAAACGCAACTTTCGTGACGAAATCGCGAAAAAAACGCAAATTTCGTCAAAAGATCTCGGAAAAAACACAAATTTTGAGAAAACATCGCGGAAAAAACACAAATTTTGAGAAAACATCGCGGAAAAAACGCAAATTTCGTGAAAAGATCGCGAAAAAACGCAAATGTCGACAAAGAATCGCGAAAAAGAATCACAAAATTCTTCAAAGTATCGCGGAAAAACTCAAATTTCGTGAAAAAATCGCGGAAAACGCAAATTTCGTGAAAAGATCGTGGATAAAAGCAAAATTAGTGAAAAGATCGCGGAAAAAACGCAAAGTTCGTGAAAAGGTCGCGGAGAAAACGCAACTTTCGTGACGAAATCGCGAAAAAAACGCAAATTTCGTCAAAAGATCGCAGAAAAAACGCAAATTTCGACAAAGAATCGCGAAAAAGAATCACAAAATTCTTCAAAGAACCCCCCAAAAACGCAAATTTCGTGAAAAGATCGTGGATAAAAGCAAAATTAGTGAAAAGATCGCGGAAAAAACGCAAAGTTCGTGAAAAGGTCGCGGAGAAAATGCAACTTTCGTGACGAAATCGCGAAAAAAACGCAAATTTCGTCAAAAGATCGCGGAAAAATCACAAATTTTGAGAAAACATCGCGGAAAAAACGCAAATTTCGTGAAAAGATTGCGAAAAAACGCAAATTTCGACAAAGAATCGCGAAAAAGAATCACGAAAAAGAATCACAAAATTCTTCAAAGAACCCCCCAAAAACGCAAATTTCGTGAAAAGATCGCGGAAGAACGCAAAATTCGTGAAAAGATCGCGGAAGAACGCAAAATTCGTGAAAAGATCGCGGAAAAAACTCAAAATTCGTGAAAAGGTTGCGGAGAAAACGCAAATTTTGGTGAAAAGATCGCAAAAAAACTAAAATTTCGTCAAAAGATCGCGGAAAAAACGTAAATTTTGTGAAATGATCGCGGAGAAAACGCAACTTTTGTCAAAAGATCGTGGAAAAAAACTCAAATTTCGTGAAAATATCGCCGGAAAAAACGCATCTTTCGTCAAAAGATCGTGAAAAAACCCGCAAATTTCACGAAAAGATTGCGGAAAAAACACACATTTCATCAAAAGATTGTGGAAAAAACGCAAATTTCGTCATAAGATCGCCTATAAACGCAAATTTCGTCAACAAATATTGAAAAAAGTGCAAATATTTTCAAAGAATGGCGAAAAAAATCCACAAATTTCGTTAAAAGATTATAAAAAAAAAACGCAATTTTGTGAAAAGATCGCGGAAAAAACGCAGATTTCGTCAAAAGATCACGAAAAAAAAACACGAAATTCCTTAAATGGTCGCAGAAAAATGCATATTAGTTAGTGCCGAGGGGGGGGGGGTGTTCCCCCTCGGCT
Organism: Maratus speciosus; assembly: GCA_963932465.1. NCBI lineage: Eukaryota > Metazoa > Arthropoda > Arachnida > Araneae > Salticidae > Maratus > Maratus speciosus. The sequence goes on along the minus strand of OZ010789.1, from coordinate 513,244,711 downwards.
GTAACCTTTCTGAAAATTTCCTGTGAATTTATTTCATTGCAATTAATAGTAGAAATAAAATTTTTCAGTTGAGTGTAATCATATCGAATGGTAAGTAATATATATTAGTAAATTACAATGTTGATAGTTAGAAAAAACACAATTTTGTATGGAGCGTACATAACTTTGTTACTGGCTAGTGGTTTAAAAAAAACTGGCCAGTGAAAAAAATCAGTCTACTGGCCAGTGGGTAAAAATGTTAATTTTGACCTATAATTGTAAACCTACTTGCTTATAGAAAATCAACAAATTGAGATATTTTAATGCAACAAAAACTAATATTAGCTTAAGGAATTATATTAAATTTTTCTTTGATGACCTAAGTAGGAATTGACTTTAAAAACAAAATTTTTATATTACTTGTTTAGTTTTATTTAAGGAAATTTAAATGTATGCATTTAATTTGTTGAAAAAAAAAAAAAAGTTCCATTTAATGCATGGAAAAGAAATGAGTATGTAACTGATTAGCTACATCATGTATTGAAGGGTTAATATCGTAGCCATTTAATAAAATTATTTTTTAACATATTGTTTGTATTTTAAGTATTTGAGATTATAATACTTTCTGACATCCATGAATAAAAGTAGCTTTAATCTATTTTTGCATTTTTTTTTTTAGAAAGATATATTTTAGAAACACTTTTGAAAAATTTTCAGTCTTGTTGGTGTTTGATGTTTGGGAAAGGAATTTTGTAGATAAAATTAAAGGGATTCTTTTAATAAAAGTTTTATTCTGTATCTTTGCTTAATAAACTTTTACATGATATTTTTCTAGTGGACTTGGCAAATATGAATAATGCCATCAATGCTTTTGATCAACATGGTTTGCGAGCTCAGAATGATAAATTAATCAGTGTTCCTGAAATGATTACTTGTCTTTCTACCATATATGAAGGACTTGCTACTGAAAATAACTCTTTAATTAATATCCCTCTTTCTTTGGACCTTTGTCTGAATTGGTTGCTCAATTTGTATGATACGTAAGTTAAAGTTTGTTCTATTTATTTGATTTATAAAATTTTTATGTTATTTATAATATTTTTTAAACTTACATACTATTTATTTAAGTAAATGACTATTGCTTCTATTTTAGATGATATGATGCTACAGTTAGCATTTAAATGCATAGCAATTATTTTTTATATCTATATGATAAGAAAATTGTTATTTAAAACCTGGAATTACAAATTGATTACAGATAGTGGTTGTTAATTATTCTGCACAATTTAACCTTTCAGATATTCAAATTATTTTGTTGGTTTAAAGATGTCATTGAAATTGCAAGAATTTCGGTTCTTAAAACTTTACTACAGATTTCAGAGAATAGACTACTGGCACATTTTACCTGATATGACTTTTAAGGCTTTTTTCCCTTAAAAGGTTTCTTATATTGTTGGGAGTATAAGTACAAAATTACATGTAATTTTATTAAAACTGATATATTTTTAGTATAAAACGCTGGGCGTGAATTGTTTTAAATAAATGATATGATGATGTTTTAGATATAAGGAATAGTTTATAATGCAGTAATAGAAAAATTACCAAAATGTTTAAAAATATTGTTATCCTTTGTTAGAATTTAATTTTCTTATTTCTCTTTATTTATGATAATAAAATGTTTCAAACAGATAAAAATTAAGCAATACATTTAAATAGTACAATAGTTGAGCTCTTGGTTAGTAACTGTTAAATAATTAAATCTTAACCAAGGATATATCTTAGATATAACATATATATATATATATGGGAGTGATTGAAGATCAATAACCACATTTGTACTAACAGGCACGATCTCCATGCAAGCATGATTATGTATCCATGATATTTATGAAGAAAACACACAATGAACAAATGAGTAGTTCTATACATTTCAGTCGAAGATGAAGGTTGTTTTCTTCTATGCAAGGCTTTAGAAGCTTGCAGAGAAATGTTTTTTTCGAATAGTCAAAATTCCGTTATGATTCCTTAATGCTCATCTATTTAAAATCTGTTTAACTACTATCTGCATATTTAATTGTATTATTAAGTGTAGCGTTTATCTTTGTATTTGAACATAATCCTTGTTGTGGTAATGTACTGTATAATCCCATATATATAATTAGTAGCCAAAATGTCCAACAATTTTTAACACATTTCAAATGGGGCTCTAAAAAATGTGGCTGATCATGAAATTTAAGTATGAAGTATAATTAATAGTAAAAAATTAGAGTACTACTTTCAACATCTGTAATTTGAGAAAATACAAAAACTAAATTTTTGTAGGGTAAAATTTCCATCCATTCCTGGATTAAACAACAACAACAAAAAAAAAAATCATCTTGATATCTGCAAAAGCCACGGAGATATTAAAATCCCAAATTCGTGACTTACACCACTTAAGCATTCCTCTGAGCAACATCATATTGATACATTTTGAATGCAAAGTCATCCATAAATTATACGTTATTAAAAGTCAATTTCAGATAGTGCCTCTCCTTTTGGACATTAAACAGCTGCATATAGATTTTACATTAAACCAGTTTTTGAAATGGGCTGGAGCTCCGCACGGGCTGAAATTTCCAGGCCCGACGCAGTCCGACCCATAGAAAAAGAGTTTGGCCCTGCCTGGCACGGTATAATAATTAAGTTAGGCTAGAGAGTCTGACTGTCCCGTACAAAACAATCAATGGCCCGGCCTTGTATAGAAGTTATAAGTTACACCTGAGACCAAACCGTACAGAAAAATTAATGACCTGGCCTGGTATATAAGCTAAAATTTCGGCCCGAGACTGGCTCGGCACGGAAAAAAGCTAAAATCTCGACCCATCCAGACTGAATTTCCACAAAACGTGGACTTTTATGGCTAAAAATTGATTTGTATGAGGAGTGCTGACCAAAAATACTTATTTTGGCTTTTTTTTTTCCATGCTTATAATCTTCATTGTTAAAGGCAGGCCCTAGTGATATTTATTTTTTTAATGAATCTCTATTTGTATGCAAATGTTTCAGTTATTATTAATATCGTTAATCCTTTGATGTTAAATGTATGACTTTGGAAAATGCTAAAATCTTCAAAGGCAGAATAAAATAGAAAAGAAAAAAAAATGTGTTATAGACAAGGCTCCTTTCTTAGCGGGGATAAATGTATTCTATTCTTTTCTCGCATATTATTATATTCATTTTGCATGGATATAATTTTTTCTCTTTTAAAGGCAGGTTCTTTTTCACACGCTTTACTGTATTTTAATTTTGTTGCCTAGAAATGTACTATTCTTTAAAAAGAATAAATTTATGTTTAATCGTAGAATAATGGCGATTTTAAAATATATGCATTTTTTACAAAACTTTTTGGGCTGGCCAAATTTTATGGATTTTTACACTGACCAGGCCACGCCGAGACAGTGATTTTCATACAGACTGGGAATGAATATTTTGACCCATACAGAACTAGGAAGAAGTTCAGCCAGGTCCGGTTCATTATTGTAAGAATACATTAGGCCCAGCCCTACTGGATCCTTTAGAAAAAAGTAAGGTCCAAGCTCAGCCTGGCCCGGAAAGAGTAAATTGAGTCAGAAACTTAAGCTACAGGAAGGAGTTACTTACTCACCTGCAATCTTTTAAAGGCATTTAAGCATTCTATTAGAAGACAATCTTTGTTTAAAACTTTAAATGCGTTTTTCTGCATGATGGTTTTTTTCACCATTTCTCTTCTTTAAATTGTTCTAAGTTAAGAATCGTTAAAGATAAATGGTTCAAACTTGGAAAACGTCTTTTTCGATTATTTTACATTAATTTTGTTTCGGCAAATTTGAAAAAAAAAAAAAAAAATTACTTCTGAAAATATATTTTTTTTTTTTCATTTTAAATATTTTTATTTTTTTTTAAATTAATATTTAAAAAAATACTGAAACAAAATTGAAACTTATATTTTTCTCTTTAATTAAATGAAAAAAAAATTGAAATTCAGCAAATAATATTTTAAATTGCACATCATAAAAAAATTAATTTAAAATTAACAAAAAAAAATTATGAGGAACTTTAGGATGTAATTTTGTTTACAATTTATATGGTTAATAATTAACCATTACAAAAAAAATCAAATTTCTAATTCAATAAATAAAAAAAAATTTAAATGTTTCCCGAACCTCATAAATTAGTAACAATTTTTTCTTGAATTACATATATTTCAATTTGTGTCTAATCCCTTAAAACCTGACGAATTATTTAAAAGGATGTATCTCTGTGAATTTTGAAGATATACAGATGGAATTTTTTGTGTCTAATTCAGGAATGGATAAGGAAATTTTTTTAATTGAAACTTTATCCTACAGGTGCCATATAAATATTTACTTTGTCTATTTTCTCAAATAGATCCCCATGGGGGTTACAACTTATGTCATCAAATTTTGCACCTTTTTTAATGAAACTTTGCAATTGGAAGTATGTGTCTAGGGACAATTTTTAAGGAAATAGGCTATTGTTTCATTCTTTATGAATCAGACCGCGTATATACACACAAATATGCAAAAAATCTGTCAAGTTTTCTGTTCAACAATACTTGCTGTAACTTTTGTATTAATTCATGAACAATAATGAAAATCAAATATATTATTGAGTATTCCTGTCATTTTCCAGTATTGACTACCAAAGAAAGAGATGATCTCTACAAATGATTACTAAGGTAGGTATTTTGAAATTTACAATCCATACCAATCTCCTACATTTTCATTTATGGTTGCCAGTCCACTGTAACACATAGCATTTTTAAATTTAGTGTATAATATTTAGCAAAACATTATGCATTTCTTTTAAAAATACTGTGTGTTACAGATGAAGTGTCAAATCTGGCAATGAGTGAACAAGAGATTAGTGTATAAAGCTGAGAAATGGCCATTTCTGCAGCAGTTAGTGCATAAAAGTCTCAGAGAACAGAGGGCAGATTCCTCTAACAGCCTTCCAGTAATATTTTCTTGTAATATCTTATGTATATATATATATATATATATATATATATATAGAATTAATTAGAATTTCTGTTTACCTTATTAAATGAATTATTAGAACTAAATCTTTTCCTTAATGGATATCTTATTAGAAAAAATAATAGCAAGATATAATTTTATCTAATATCTTTTCGATATTCTCTTCCTTAGAGTTACTAGAACTGGTTATATTCGAATACTCTCCTTCAAAGTGGGTATTATTTTACTAAGTAGAGGAAGTTTGGAAGATAAATTTAGGTGTAAGTATTTTTCTTGTTAATTTATTCAATCTGTATAATTATCTTAATATATTTTTTCTTTTAATATGAAATTCCATTGGTAGTTTTATAAGGTGTCAATGAGGATAATTATCCTTCCCAAATCTTTGAAATTCTTAGCAATTTTTTTCATTTTGTATAGAAAAATATATAAACCATGCTAAATAACTCCCATCAAAGGAAATTTTAATGTCCTATCCCCTGGCTACCTTTCTGGAACTGTCCTTGTGTATAGTACTTAGTGTTTTTGTTATAGAACCATTCACCCAGAATGATCGGTATTAGATATATTGATATATTCTGGATGACTGGTTGACCATCAAAGCAACATCTATTTAAATCAGATTTATAGAATGTATATATATGACTATGCATGTGTTTTCCTGATTTTAAACTAATTATTAGATTAATCAGATTAAGAATCAAATCCAATCAAAAATCAATCAAATCAGAGTTTGAAATGGGGCAGTTTAACATCAAGTTATGCAATACATGTAATAATGTATTAAGCAATGCGCATGTGAAACTGACGCTGTATTGCTCTTTTTTTCTGGAAATAGCTGAAGACAGCCAATTGAAAATATGATCTGGACAATGTAAAAAAATATATATATTCTTGAAAATGTAACTGTTTTTTGGATAAACAGTTCCCTACTGTAAAATAAATTTTGTATGTTTTCTGGCAAGTAATGTTTTAGTTATCTATTATGTTTTTAAACTTAAAAATATTTTGAACTTTATTTACTCAGTTACAATATAATATTTTATATCATTCTATTATTGTTTCAATTGTTAATGCCTTTTAATAGTGTGTACTATTGTGTATGTTTAAATCAATAATATGCCGAAAATATTCTTAAAAACTCACTTTCTTATTCTTTCATTATGCAGACCTATTTTGTTTAATTGCTGATGTTAATGGATGTGCTGATGAAAGAAAATTAGGTCTATTGTTACATGATTGTGTACAAGTAAGTTTATATACCTTCATTATCTATCATAAGAAAGCTCTTTTAGTTTTTAAAATAATTTTTACTTATCTAGATTTTTAATGTACTAGGGAGGAGGAGAAATATATTTTTTTCTAGTTTATTTATTAATTTTATAATGAAATAATTAAATTATTATTTATGTGTAACTTATTTGCAAAACTCCATGAATTTATGTATGAAAATACAAACAAAACTTTCTAAAAACTAAATGTCTGGCCGCTGTCATAAGAATAGTATTCATTTTCATAGAAATCAGACAAAGATTTGTTATCTAAATCATTTTGTGACCAGAGAAGCAAGAAGTATTTTCTTTTTTAACTGAATTATTCAATTAAACAGTTTTATAGTCACACTCATCTTATGTTGATACAACATTAATGTTTCACCAGAATGCAACTTAATTTAGTAAAACTTTTTTTTTAAATTAAGAAACAAAGTTACAGAAAATGTTATTAATCTGATAAAAGCTTATGGAAATTTAAGTATTGCATTTTGTTGAAGAAATATGGCAAAATATCTACATTTAAAACAAGTTAAAACTCCCATCAGCGTTCCCATCTATGTGAATTCAATTGTCAGTATTTAATTATAGGGCCATTCCACACAAAATGAGCAAAAATTTTAAAAAAGTCGTGGCTACATAGTAACCGATTTTAATAAAATTTCATACACAGATTCAATTCATATTAAAATAGAGCTCTGCAAAATATTTCGACAAAAAAATAAAAAAATTTGGAAGTTTTGGACATTTAAAAAACTTGTGACATAGAATGGCATGTATACAATCGTTCAAAGTTGCAAGTTTGAAGTTCTGTATCTTGAAAACTATTTAACATAGATTAAATCTTTTTGTAATATTGTAATCTCTGGAAAATTATCTTCATATTTATTTAGTAATAATAATTTGGTAATGTCATGATTAATCTTAAATTTGTTGTAAAAATTGAAAATTTGTCAATTTTGAGAAAATTAAAGACATTATAAAAATTAAAGGAAATCAAAAACATCTCTGAAATTGATGCCTGATGTAGTGTTACATATTAAGATCGAATTGCTAAAGTTTTTAAGTTGCCATGTATTTCCTTCACCTTTAAAAAAATGACAAAATCGTAATTTTTTCCTCTTATTGATAGGTTAAAAAAATAATGAAGGGAAGGTCAGACATTCCAGTTATTGCACAGACATAAAGGTCAATAAGTCCATGATATGCTAAAAAAATTTCAAGATTGCCTTTTGATTCCTAACGTCACAAAATTTGGTTAAAAAAGTAATATTTGCTGCATTCCCAGAGCCTTCTTCTTTGAATATGTGTGCGTTTTTTTACAATATTACATGATTTCAAAGGGAAAAAAGATGCAGTGCTGCCATTTATGGATTTAGGGGATACATACATATATATATATATATATATATATATATATTTTTTTTTTTTTTACTGTAGTTTAAAATAAATATATTAATAGCCAAAAATAAACTGAAAGCAAGAATAAAAGTTTATAAATCTAAAATATACACTTTTATCTATAATATGAAATAATTTAAAAGTTTCATAAAGCTTTCCTTCACTTAAAAAGAAGTGATACAAATATTGCATTTTACCCTCAACATTTTTTACTATTTATTTTTTTTTTCTCATTAAGGAATAAAAAGGCAAGAATGAAACTTTCGATATTTAAAATATATACTTTTAGCTATAACGCCAAAAAAAAGTTAAATTGTCAAAGCTGTCCTTCATGCTTAAATGAACAATAGAAATATTGCATTTTTAACTCAAAATTTTTGAAAAATAATTTTTTTCTCATTACGGAATGAAAATACAATTACTAACTTACGCCAATCTGTTAATTATTATTCATTCCTAATTATAAATAATTTTTAATATAGTCTTTCCATTCCCAAGGCTAATAATCAGATTTGAAATTTTAAGCATGTAGACAATACCTCGATTTTGCATCCACTTTTAATGTAATTTTTAATACTTAAATAAACAATCCTGAAATCTATTATTTTACATTTACTCATAAATAGATATGATCTACTTATAGACTGATTTTCATTAAAATCTGTGACATGTCTGCCACAGCTGATTTGCTCATGTTGCATGGAATGACCCTATAGGCTTTAACCTCAGCCCATGCAGAATGAAAATTCATTGAAAATTGAGTCATAAATTTAGAAACATGTTTCAGCCTCATGAATGATTGTGTATATTTTCTTTAGAACATGAGATCATTTTCATCACTGGAAACTTTTGTAAAATTAGGATCTAAGTTTTTATTTATTTTTTATATTAATATTTATTTAAATGCATGGTATTTTTAGAAAATCAAGTAAATCAACTCCAGGTTTTTTCTATTGCCTAAAATGCTCATAAATTATATCTTACTAAAATTTAATATTAATATTTACCCTACATTTGTCAGTATAATAAGGAATGTTATTACTTCTGATGTATAAAATTACTTTTTTTTTTTTTTTGTTAACAAAAAAGCTCATTAAACTTAGCATCATAAATTGCTTAAGATGGTAGTAGTTATCAGAGCCCAGAGTACACAATACTAGGAAATGCTTTTATCTCCCAGAATTATGCATGAAGGAGTTACTGTAACTATAGGAATAGTAATTTCAGTTGCATTCTAATTTATTTCTTCTTCACTACTCTCCCCATCAGCTTATATCTTTTTCTTAAACACAAATGCATACTTAAAATTATATATTTTATGCTGTTGACTATAAAATGTTCAGTCAAAATGTATTAATTTTTTTTATATTATTTGTATTAAATTCAATTTTTAGAATTATGATTTTAATATCATAATATTTCATTATGATCATAATATTTCACAATTAAAAATCTTAACTTTTTAATGTAATAGTTGCATGTAAGAAATTGGATTAATTCAAAACTAAAAGTTTAAAATAAAGTATTTTGATTAATTATTATTTTTGTTAATTTTTGATGTGCTATGAATATTTTATAAATTACACTTTTGCAGCTATGTCATTTATTTATTTATTTACTTACTTATTTTTCATTTTTTTTTCAGATTCCAAGACTTCTTGGTGAAATAGCTGCCTTTGGTGGTAGTAATATTGAGCCTAGTGTCAGAAGCTGTTTTGAAAAGGTACTGCATGTTGTTCCTTGAAAAGTTTTTGTATTATTTTATCAGATTGCAAGCATTATATACATGAAGATATACTTTATTTGACTGGTACTTTATTTGACTGCATATAATCTGCAGATTATACATTAAAAAATTATGAATTTCATTATGTGTATTATACAATATTGCAAGTAATCTTTTTTTTTTTAAAGAAGAAAATAACAGATAGTGCTAATCACTTTTGCAATTTAAAATTCTGCTACAAACTGAAATTTTCAGATTGCAGCCTGACACGGCCTTAAAGAAGTCTATCTATCTTGGCCAAGCATACAAAAATGAATGAAATCAGACTTAGCCTGACTCATTTTCCAAAGAAGGAGTCAATACTTCTTAACCAACATTATTCTAGAATTAAAATTCTTTTAAAAGAATATTTCATGTATATTTATGTGAAAATTTCACATTTTTCTACTTATATGTCATAGAAATGTACTATGTCCTGAATATATATTTTTTAAAAGTGGGGTCCAACATGGCTCATAAAGAAGTCGTCACAGGCTCAACCTGAGTCTACAGAAAAAAATAAGCCTAGATCCAAACAGTCTTTTTTTTTTTTTTTTCAGCTTAATTTGAGTCTAATTAAAAAAAAAAAAAAAGAAAAATCCACCTGTCCCCATTAAGATCTCTACTATAAGCTGCTTTTCCATTCTTATTCAAGAACAGCTTGGTAGTTCATTTCTCTAAAGATCTTTCTATTACTATTGCCGTTATCACTTCTGAAATGAACACATTTGATTTCGGTCGATTTCTCCCCCCCCCCCCCACCACCACCACACACACACACACACCCTATTCCTACTGGCCTGAATGGCTAACCTTCTGATGCACTGCTATTTTACTTTGAAGTACATGATGTGCATATCAGTTAATAATTTTTTTTTTAATGTTTCTTTCATCCCGTTAAATTTTGAATATAGTAGAGACATAAGTTTCTTAATGTTGTTTTAAAAATTAATGATATATTGTTTTTTCTTGCAATTGCAATAGTCTTAGAAAAAAAAAAAAAGAAACAGTAAGTTTTGAGTTAGAAATAGCTAAAAAACTTATAAAATTAGAGTTATCTCCTCCCTTTCCTTTAAGAGAGTTTTACTTTTGAGATTCTGAACTATGTCCGTTTTGAGAATTTTGGATGAGAGGTCTAACACTGCATTGATAGCATGATTAATGAATTCCATATTTTTTAAGACTCATTCTCTTCTATTTGAAACATTGTAGAATGAGGCAGAATTCATTAAATTTTTAGGTATATATATATAGATATGTTTTCACAGTTCTGAAGGAAAAAAAAATAGTTTGTATGATATCCATCACAGTGAAATAATATAGACATTAAATTATGGATATTGTTAACAAGAAGTTATTTAACATATATAGAGTGATTTAGGTATGAAATTATGTTACCATTTACAGGCTGGGAATCAGAAAGAAATTCAAGCTAGTCATTTTCTTACTTGGTTGCAACAAGAACCCCAGTCATTAGTATGGCTCCCTGTGCTTCATCGAATGGCAGCTGCTGAAACTGCTAAACACCAAGCAAAGTGTAACATTTGTAAACAGTATCCTATTGTTGGATTCAGGTACTAAATTTATTTGAAATCATATAGTGTTACTATTCTCATAATATCTGTATTCTAAAGCAAAAGTTACTAATGGTTACTTATAGTTCAATTACATTGAATCAAAAATTATAAATACCAACATACCCTTTTTTTACAGACATATACTTAACTAGACTAACTTCTAGTGTACAGTATCCAACCATTTTTATACTAATTTGACTTTTTCTTCTTTTGAAAGTGTATGTAGGTCATGTCTAGATAACTTTTGTTTTCAAGTCTCTAAAAGTAGCTAAAATATTTCTCTGAAACCCTCATTAGAATACAAGCAAAAAAGAAAAATAAATAAATAAATAACAAACAAACAACAACAAAAAAAAAAAAAACCTAATTCAAATAAAATTTTAGTAAAATATTAAATTGGATGATTTTATATGATATTTTACTAAAATTGTAAATTTTATTATTTAAATCGAAAAATATTTCATATTTTTCAAATGAAATTATAGTCTTATTTTATTTACAGTTGCCACATTTGAAATGCCCTAATGGAATTACTTTCACATCAATGTATTCATTTTAATATGTATTACACATGAATATTGAAAATGGAAAACAAAATTGTTATGTACAAAAAGATTTTGCCTATAATAATTGCATAGCATTTAAAATGAATTCTGCATTATCACATATTTTTTTCAAAAGGAAGTTTTTACTTTTGAAAATTGCATTATGGTTAACAAGCAATTATTATTTTTATATATTGATAATTAATTTTGACTTCTAAGATTATGTGAAACATTTATAATTATTTTTTAAACATAATTAATGTTGTTTCACATAAAGCATTTTTTTTTTTTTTTTTTTTTTTTTTTTTTTTTTTTTTTTTTTTTTGTTACTATGTTGCTAAAAGAAAATTAATAAGACTAAAAATATTTCAATAACAATACATTAATATTATAGTTTATATGTGAATGTCATGTTATATTCAGCAGATCATGTGCATTTACACTTAAAAAATCACAAACTATACCAGATTTTTTTTAATCTCTTTTAAACTGTATTATTAAATATTGTACAAAATGTAGTTTTAATTTATTTTTAACCTTATTTTAATTCATCATTTAGATGGAATGGGTTAAATTTTTTAGTAAAAAAAAGAAAAATGTAATCAAATGTCATAACTAAAACATGAATAAAAAAATGTAGCAATTAATTAAAATATATCCATCCATATTTTTTTTTTTTTTTTTTTTTTTTTTTTTTTTACTTTATACGCTGGTTTAATTTAAAATTTTTAACTTTGTAGAAAAAACTCAGGGAAGATCAGAATACAAATTGAATTGTTTGTCCTCTTTACTTTCATTTTACTTTGATTTATTCCTGTTATTTTTAAATTATTTGTTATTTTTTGAATTAACTAGAGTTCTTCATTGTTTAAAATTTAGAAATTACTTATTTTCCATAAATTGTAGATTTTTTTAAAAAAAAGTTTTAAAAATTTTAGTGGGCACATTTAAATATTCTATGGCACTTCAGTATCTCTGATTATTTTTAGAATTGTTGAGAAAGTTGAATTGTTGATTTTTTTAAAATGAATATTTAAAATTGTGGTTATTTTAAAGGTATATTCGTGTTAATGTTTCAGGTATCGATGTTTGAAGTGCTTTAATTTCGATTTATGCCAAAGTTGTTTCTTCTCTGGTCGTAAAGCAAAAAATCATAAACTCACTCATCCTATGCAAGAATATTGTACAGCAGTAAGTAGTAGTTTTTTGTTATGTCATGCATTAATTTATAATTTATAGATAGTTGTGGTGATCATTATCATGAAATTTTCATAACAATATTTTTCTTTCCAGCTGTCAGTGTTAAAGTAGGTTCTTAAGTCGCAAAATGTAACTAATAATTGACTTAACAAAATCTCTCAGATTATTTAAAGTTTTCATATTCTTAATCTTGATTTTAACAACAACAACAACAAAAAAAAAAAACTATTAGTATAATTGGTTTTATTTTTTCTGAAACTTAAAAAAAAATTAAAAGATAAATATATATAAGTAGAGATTTTGTTTAGCATGTTTTTTATAATTTCTTCTAATGCCTAAGCCAGTTTAAATAACTCATATATATCTTGTTAGAAAATTTTGAATATGGCTATCTTGTATTTGGGTAATATTTGTACCAAATGTATCTGTATCATAGATTAAAAATTCTGCACCTTTCATCATTCTACCCCTTTAATTGTTGTTATTTCATCTAAACCTTCTTCCCATTATTTCCATTCCATCCCATTTTGGTGAGAGAGATAATTATAAAATTAAAAAATATCTCAACTTTATTTTCTTCTAATGTTTTGTTGCCTGTATAAAATATTTGGTCGAACAAATCCCAGGCTTTCTACTCTATTGTGGATAAGTTGCATATCACTACTGTCTTTCATTAAAAAAAGCTAATCATCAAATAAATTATTTTATACAAAAATATTTACCATTGTTATTAAGATATTTTAAACAGATAATTACTAATATAAATTTATAATGTATATTTTTCAAATACTGTTTTAGATTAACTGAAGTAAGTCTTATATGAATCTTTGTTTTAAGAAAAGAACATACATACTTATTAAACATACTGGGCATTAAATTTAAAATTCTGCCAGTTGGCTGTGAATCTATAATAAAAAATTAACTTTAATATCCATCATCCATAAATATTTAGTTGAAAATCCGTGTTTTTTCTTTAAATTCAGTTCATGAAAAGGGAACAAGCAATAATAGTTCTGTTGATTGAAAGCAGCTTAAATTTGTTTCACCTCTTATGATTGTGTGTAAACTCAAAAAAGCTAAGAGTTATTGATTTCTATATTTTGATTTGTTGATAGCGGTTTCTTGTTCGTTAGAATAAATTGATTTATTTAGTTTGAATATGTTAAAATATGTTTTTATACCTCGAATTTTCTTGAAAAATGTAATTTTTTTACTTTTTATTAAAACTGAAAAATATATGTATATTTTCATTTTTAATGAGAAAATTATGTTACTAATAGTTCCCATTATAACTAATACTGTTACTAATAGTTCCATACTAATAGTTCCCATTATTTCTTTTTTATCACAACAATGGGCTTATTTTAGTTTCTACCAAATTTCCTTAAAAATTTCAAAATTTTGAAAGCCATAATGTCATTTTTGAATCTTTACAAATAATTTATAGAGGAAAGAAGGAGTAGTTCAGATGATTGTTTATTTATTTACTACAAGAAATACAGCAGAAGTTTTTAAAGTTATATAGCAAACCACTATTTATTGTTATTAAAGAGCAACAAATAGGGAGCAACAATTAGGCAAGGGAGTTTATAATTTAGATGATTTGATTATTCAGTTATTGTTACTAGAGAGCAACAAATAAGACAGAACATTTTTTAAAGATTCTCAAGGTTTTAAACACTTTGTGAAGGGGTGGGGGGATAAAAAGAGAAGTAGAAATGGGAGATTTTGTTGGAAAAAAAAAAAATAATAATAAGTGGCAATCCACCAAAAGTTTTTCTCCCCTGAATGTTTTAAATCAATTTGTGGGGTAAGAAACAGTTTGAATTAAAATTAAAATTGTTAAATTGTTAAATTAAAGACAAAATTAAAATTGTTTAAAAGTTGGGGGGGGGGGGGGGGGCGAGTATTGTTGAGATTTTATGCTATGTACTTTTTTTTTTCCAATTTATTTGTAATTTAACCAATTAATAAATCTCATTTTCGGGCTATTTTAGTAACTAAAATTTTTAACTAATGAATTTATGCTACATAAAAGTGTATTAAAAAAAAAGTATGGATTATAAATTATGATTGTAGAAAGTAAAAACCTTAAAGCCACACACAAAGTCGATTAAAAAAAAAAAAAAAAAAAAAGTTGCATGCCTGGCTTTTAATTGGTTAATTTAATTACTTTTCTTTTCATTGTTGCACAGATTGTATCCAAACAGATATTCCAAACAGACAGAGTATGCACAGAAGTAAAAATTTTAGCATTTCACAGTGAACATTTTAAATGATCATTACAGCCTTTGATGTGCTTTTTAATCTTATGATTATCCATTTATCTATTTTATAGACCACATCTGGGGAAGATGTAAGAGATTTCACTAAAATAATGAAAAACAAATTTAAATCTAAGCGTTACTTCAAGAAACATCAAAGACTTGGCTACCTTCCTGTCCAAACAGTTCTTGAAGGAGATGACTTAGAAAGTCCTGCTCCATCACCTCAACACACACTTTCATCACAAGAAATGCATTCTAGGCTAGAATTATATGCAAGCAGGTATTATATGCTATTGGTCTTTTATAATTTTTTATTTATTGTTAATTTTTTTTTAATTTAAATCAGAATTTTATATATTTTAATGCATTCCCTGCAACAATAACTTATTGAAGTTTTTGTTTCATACTTATATCTTTTGATGATAAATAAATACTATTGGCAAAACTGCACAGAAAAAAAAGGCTTTATTAATTTACAAGTTGTTAAATAGAGCAAAAACACACCACCAGCAGGAATTATCAAAAAAGAAGAAAAAAAAACTTACCTAAACAGTCTTGTATGCAAGAGCAAAACTTATTATTGAACAGTCAAGTTTTCTTAATACACGAAGGTCAATCACATTTTTTGGAAACTATTTTTGCTGTTAATTTCATAAATATTTTTCAAAACAGTCTATAATTACTGATTTATATATCAGTTTTAATAAATGAATCCCTTCTAAATGTTACATTGTTATCACATAAATTTTGTAGCCTATTGTCAATATTAAGCAAGAAAATTATTTAAATGAAATTTTTCTTAATATATCTGAAATACCAGTTAAATACAGGGAAATTATTTTTTATGTATATTTTAAATGTTGAATCAATTTATCGTTTATAATTGAAAAGTGATATTAATTTATCTTCTTTGTATCATTAGTTAAAGCACATTAGAAATTGATTTTATGTCTGAGTGTGTGACTATCAAATTATTATCTAAATAAAATATTTTTTCTTTCAGATTAGCAGAAGTTGAATTAAGGGCGAGAAGTAATTCTACTCCGGATTCGTAAGTCCTTGTTTTATTATGTTTAATGTGTTATGATCATTAAATTAATTTTGTATTATTTCCATATGCAAAATAATAATGTTTTTAAATTAACCTTTTTAATAATGCCAAATTCTGATAGATTACTGTAGTATCTTAAACATAAATAATTTAATTCAACATTTTACAAAGTGAGTTTGGCATCACTTCCATTGATTTTTCTTGGGGTTTTTTTTGCACATGATTTTACTCGTAGAAACTGTTATTGGAAACGTTATTTGTACTTGATGCTGTAAAATGTTGAGTACATTTTTTTTTTTTTTTTTTATGTTTTCTTTACAAATTAGTGAGATTTATTTATATTAATTTGATATTTTAGAATTTAAATAAACTTTATTCATAGCTAGCATTTCGAATGCCAATTTGGAGAGAGATTGTCTTTGGACAAAGTTACCACAAATTTATTTAATTTATAATATTTTGTTTTCCTGAAAATATAAACGTAAAAGCAAAAATTTACTGCAAATATAAGCATTATATTAGTGTATATTTATTATTTTCTTGTACAGGTGCTTATATAATAATGCCTTGTACATAGTATAAATCTCCTGTAGGTAGTTGTAATTATAAAAAATTATACTGATGAAACGCTACAGAATGCACTAGACATGTTCTACATCATATATTAAATCAAAGAAAAGCCACTGTAAAATATTCAATTCCAATCCTACTTTAAAGAATAAATTAAAAGGTCCTAAAAAATTAACCCTCCAAAACGTATTTCTTCTAAAATAAATGTTTTTTTTTTCAATGCATATGTGAATATATCTAAAATATGTTTTCTGGAAAAACATTAATCTTACGATGTCCCAATTATTAAGTGTTTTTACATGCCTTGCATAATGGTCATTTTTGGAATTTTGTTTTTGTTTTTCTGTTCATTTTCATACAAAATTTATATTTTTTAATGATGAAATGACATATTTTTTTATGTTTTATTAGTTTATCATAATATTTGGGCTCTATTATCTTACAGGGTTATTCAGTGGTTATTTAGTATGTATTTTTAAGGCTAGTTATTTTTTAATTATAAAGTTATCCCATGCAAAGGTGACTTTGACACTATAAAAATATGTACTTTAAAAATACTAAATGTGAATTTTAAAATTTACAATTGATATCTTGGAACTAGAAAACAGGAATTAGAAATTGTTTAAATGAAAACTTCAATAACTTTTAGATCTTTAAAAAAAACAAAAAAATATAAAATTTGAGACAAAGTTACGGCGGTTGACAGTAATTACTTTAATTTCTCTGTAATCCTTTTAATTTAAAAAAATCATTATTTAATTTATATAGAAATGTATAAAATAACACCATTTTTATGAAATTTTTAATCTTTTATTATTATTACTAGCAGCCTTCGCCCGCTATGCTGGGCTGTTTTTCTAAACAAACCTTGAATCAAATGAAATATCTCTGTGAATTCGATCATGCGATTGAAAGCAATATGGACATTTACCTGGAAGGCCGCATCCGAATTGCCACAAACGATATGGACGTCATTATGCTATTATATCTTCTATTGAGACAGACAAAATTTGAGCTGTTAAGGACCAAATTCTTTAGTTGATCCTTTACTATAGGATTTCGTAAAGTACGATAGAACAATATGTAATATACTAAAATCCTTCCTCTGAAAATTTATCAATGCAATTCTCATCAGAATCCGTCCAATAGAGCCTATTAAAAAGGCCAGTCTCTCATAATTGGGTTCACCTGATTCTAGAACTTTCAGCCAAAATACTATAACCAAACAACCTTAAACGATATGTTTTTTGCTACTAAAACATTTCCTGAAAAATTAACTAACTGAGCAAGTTCCACCGAATTCCACTTAGCAGAATCTTTTAAACTATCAAATGTACCACAACCTTTCCTAAAAATTATCTATTTAACATACCGGGAGAGGGAGCACAGGCAATCACCTCATTGAGTTCACGGCTGAAATTCCAGAATTAGTTAAAACTCGATCCGCATATATAAACGCAATTGGTCTGCCAAGTCCTATCTTGGTGGAAAACACCTGAAAACCTGATTTTAGAGGTTGACTTGTAGGTTTACCATTGTGATTTACTGTTCCCAGTCCTCCATGTTTTCATTCCTTTGGGTGCAGGAAAACACATTGTTAAACCCACAAATCAACCGCTAAAATCGGGTTTTCAGGTGTTTTCCACCAAGATATGACTTGGCAGGCAGACCGATTGCGTTTTAATATTCGAATCGAATTTTAACTAATTCTGGAATTTCAGCCTTGAACTCAATGAGGTAATTGTCTGTTTTGTTGCCTCCCAGTCTAACAGATCCCATTAAAATCCATTCAGCAGAACTTTTAGTAAAGCCAATCTTTCATAATCCTGTTCATCTGATTTTGACTTTTTCCCATAATTATTTAACCAAGCCACATAGAACGATATGATATACTAAAGTCTTTTCTGAAAATTTATCTAACAATGCAAGTCCCATGAAAAATCTATTCAGCAGAACTCAAGTTCTAAGTGGCCGGAACGAAATTTCTCTTTACATTTCATATATATTATAGATAGTTAAATTTAAATATATCTTTCATAATCATGTTAACCTGATTATAGATCTCTCAGGGATATAGGGATAGGTCTACGTTATATACCCTCTGGATTTTTTAAGAAATTCTGCACACCTTCCATAGCAATAGCATCTATATGCTCTAGTATATTACTGTCTGCATATAGCGTACGTCCTCTAGTTTTTTACTAACACCACTGAACACTTTTTTTACCACGCCACTGAAAGCATCAAAATCCATTCAGTACAGCTTTAAATAAAAGGTAATCTTTCATAATCGGGTTCACCTAATTTTTAAACTCCCATAGCTATCACTAAGAAACGAAGAAATATTTTTTTTTACATTAAAACACTTCTAAAACAAATTACCTAACTAACAGTATAAGTTCTACAAAATTCCATTCAGTAGAACCTGAGTTATAATCAATCGGAATGAAATAATTTGCGTTTTATATATATAGTAGACGACGATGAGTAAAAATGTAAGGGCTGGTATTTGCGATTTAAAAAATGCTATTTGTGAGATTTGTATATGGCTAACATAAAATTTCCCATTTTTTCTTTTTATCCAGGAGCAAATGACAAATTGCAAAACAGTTTTTTAATTTAAAACTTTGAAAATGAAAACTTTTTTTTAAGCAGTACAAACATTGCTTTCATATTTAAATCAAATATTTCCGTTTTACAACATTTATTTCTTATTAAACCTTTTTTCTTTGTATTTTAAATAAAATCGGTAACTGTTTTGGTATTTTTCCATTATACCTACACCGTTGTCGTCAATCATAATAATTAGCACAAAATGAAATGAAACATTTGAAAAAGAAAATTATTTTGTTGATACAAAATTGAGCATTTAAAATTTTTAACATTTGAAAATTACTGACTTTCACCAACTATTTTCTTAAAAATCAATACAAATCAAGGTACTACTTAGTTATCCCGTCGACCAATTTCGCTAAGTTATATAGATCGCCACACCACACGCCAAATTATACAAATTGACGTGTACAAATAAAAATGTTATCGACATTGACATTTTTATTTTCGAAAAATAACAATTTAAGATGTTTTGCTACAATTAAATACTTATAAAAAAAACATTCACGTTCAATAAATAGTAAATCTTAATGTTTGGCACAGTTTGCAATAAAAATCCTTTGCACGATTAGGGTTGAAATAAATGGCGCAATAGCATACATTTTGGCATTTTTTGCTATCGCGGAAAAAGTACCAATTTTTAAAAATTTTAGTTTCGAGGTGTTTGTAATATTTTATCTAACTCATATAGCTGTTTTAATTATTCAACCAAAAGAATTGATTAACAAAATTGCTCAATTTAAATGTTTCCGTTGCTATAGTAACGGACATATTTTTAGAAATTATCACTTCAAAATTTGAGGTTTTGGCGCCAAAGACATCGCCAAATTAGAACAATATCAAATATCTCGCGAACTATTGGACTTAAAAGAATTTCGTTAGTACCATTAGATTCAGCATACAAAAATACACTTAAATATGTTATCAGTTGAAAACTAAGTATAAAATCAGATTTTTCGGGAATTTTTAAAAAATTTGTTCTATTTTTTAACCCCCTTAGGGGTGGAATTTTAGAAAATCCTTTCTTAGCGGCACTCAATGTTATAAGAAGTATTTTTACCCCGATTTTCAAGATTTTAGGTTCAGTAGTTTGGGCTGCGCGTTGATTAATACAAAATTCAGACTTTCTTTTATATATATAGATTATGATTAAAATATATTGCAGTTTTTTAAAACAACTAATACATATTATTTGCATTACTATTTTAGGTATTTTGGGCTAAAATTAATCATGTAGTCAATGTTTCAATGACATTTTTAGATGTTTAATCTTTTAAAAATTTGTCATTTAAAGGAGAATAACAATAAAACATTTTTTATGACTACATCAAACTGACTTCATTTTTTTTTAAAGCTCAAAACAGGAAAGAATTATTATTTCTATAATCAATAGTACTATGTTTGGATATCATCCAGCCATACTATTTATTATCAGGTCAATATTGTCAGTGTAAGGTGAGAATTTGTAATAAAATGATAAGCTCACATTTCCTCAGTGTTAGGAATTATTGTCAAGCACATTCATCATCAACCAACAAAAATGTCAATATATTATTTTGAATGTTTACAAGATAATACATCAGATGAATGAATAAAAATATGCAGTAAAATGCTTTTTCTGTATTTTTCATTTATTTATTTACTTTTTAATTTTTATTTATTTATTTTTTTTGCTTTACTGTAGTAAAAGCATTTATAGTCTGATTTTTACTTATAATATTCAATATACATATTAAGAACATTTGCCTTCCAATATCTGAACATCTGTTCATTATAGTTGACACTTGACAGTTAATAAATTTTACTACAGTATGTCAGTATTTATGCTAACAAGATTAACACTAGAGAGCACGATTCCATAATACTTTTTAAAGTCCCACTTAAAATAATAACAATAACAGAATCTCAACTATAAAAATTTCTCCTTAATTTCTTGTTTAGGATGAAAAATTTCACCTTACTTTTTTTTACCTTATGTGAACCTTGTATCTTAGTCATTCCTCTTTTAGAGAAACTGATCATTTATGAAGTTAATTCTCATGTTTAATTGTATTTCTTTTTTTATTAGAAGTGAAGATGAACACCAGTTAATAGCACAGTATTGTCAAACACTAAGTGGCGAATTAGCTCTTCCTGTGGTAAGAATTCACTTTATGAATATATGAAATAACAGAAATTTAGCGTAATGAAACCTGAATTTCAATATGATTCTACATTGAAAAAGATTATTGATATAATTTTAGTGACTTATAAACAAAATTTTGAATAATATATCGCTTTAATATTTTTCTTTTTTCCAACTAAAATTCTCATATTTTGAACTAACTAATAATATTGATCAATGTATTGATTATTTAAACTAAGGATGTATTTTATTTTTTAGAAGTTAAAGTTACTTTAATTAAGTAATGTATCATTTTAGCAAATTATTAAATAGTAAATTTAATTTGTTGTTTGTCTTTATTTTTTAATTTCCTTTTTTGCCTCTTTGTTTCTTGGTTTTGGAATTTGTGTTAAGGACGTGAAAATGCAGGTCTGTAAGTTTAACAGAAAAGGAAAAAACAAACATTTTTGCTTAGTATACAACTTCTTCATGCAAGCTTCCAAATGTCTCAAGCGAATAAAGTTAATTGCCTTGTAGTTGCCTCTACCTTCTAGATATCAACAAACAAAATTCTACATCATATTATATCAAGATTTTACGATATTTTCAGCTTTTTCTTTTTTTAGCTCACAGGGTATCAAAGCCTGGGAACTAATGTGTCCGCAGGTTTTGTATGTATGTATGTAGTATATGTTATAGGTGCAGATTCACGGTCGCCAGTCACCACATGGCGACTAATTTTTATTGCGAAATTCCATACTTATATTTTTTGACAAAAAATGTGTTTTTTCTTTGTGATAATTTGACAAAAATCACGAGTTTTGTGACGTTTTCGACTCTGACGAAAACGTTTTTACCGCAATCCTTTGATGAAAACATTTTTTTTCGCGATTCTTTGATGCAATTCACATTTTTTTAGCAATCTGTCGACTATTTTTTTTTTTCACAATTCTTTGATGAAATTTGTAGGTTCTTTTGGTGATCTTTTGACGAAATTTGCCTGTTTTTGCAATCATTTGACATAATTCATGCTTTTTTTCTTTGATCCTTAGATGATAGTTGCTTATTTTTCTGATGACAATTGAAAAAATTTATTATTTTGGCGACCATTTGTCGAAATTCTCAGAACAGAATCACCTC
This sequence comes from Maratus speciosus, assembly GCA_963932465.1. NCBI lineage: Eukaryota > Metazoa > Arthropoda > Arachnida > Araneae > Salticidae > Maratus > Maratus speciosus. Next base: position 513,222,207 of record OZ010789.1, on the reverse strand, counting down.
TGTAATAGTTTGTGATGGGATTTTTATTTTAAAGATAATTTTTCTTGTGTGTTCTTGAAAAACAAATTTTGAATTGTATTTTGATTTTCATTGTGCAAAATAATCTCGCACATTCACAATTTTTTTAAATTGTACTCTTGTATGATAAAATGAAAAAAGAAATATTGTTTTTTAAAAAAAACATTTTATTTAGGACAGTCTATGAGTTCTGCATTCCCAATATCAGATGAAATATTTATACACCATAAAATCCCGACTGTCCCCGCCCACTTTTAAGCAATTTTGATTTTGTATAAAAAAAGAGGAAAATCTTCTCTCTGCCTTCTTCCTCCTCCATGTCTTAGAAATTGACCTCTTTTTTTGTGAATTGGGAATTGAAATTGAAGGAAAGAGTTAGATGATTACTTATTTATTGTTGGTACAAATATTTTAACATAAAAATCTAAAAAGAAAAAATAGAGTTTTAAAGGTTTTTAAGATTGTGTGCTGAAGAGGGGAATGAAAAGAAGTTTTTATAAAATATTTTTTTTTTATGGGAGGAGATTTAATTTAGATGATTATTTAATTATTGTTACAAGAAAACTATAAATAGAAAACAAAAATTGTAGAATTTTTTAAAAGGTTTTAAACTGCATGATGTGGGGGAAAAGTATAAGATGAGGGACTGTTTTAGGGGGAGGAGGGTGTTGGTGAATTAGACGATTATTTAATTATTGTTACAACAAACTCATAAATAGGACAGAAAAAAATTAAACAATTTTAAAGATTTTAAACTTTATGAGATGTGATTGGGACAGGGGACAATGAGAGAGAAGCAGAAATTTTGAAAGGAGGGAATAATTTAGGTGATAGATTATTTATTTGTTGTTAATATAGAGTATTAAATAGGTCAGGAAGAAATTTAAAAGTAAAGAGTTATAAAGGTTAAACTATGCTTATTTGGTTCCAAAGTGTGTAAAGGTAGTTGGTGGATTTTTTTTTGGGGTGTGTGTGTGTGTGTGGGGGGGGGGGGGATTTAAAGGATTAATTATTTATTGCTACAATAAAATAATAAATAGAACAGAAAAATGCCAAAAAAAAAAAAAAGATTTTTAAAGATTTAAAATTTGTGTGCTTAGGGGGCTGGTGGAGAACATTTTAGGGGGATTTAGATAACTTTTTTTAAAAAACTGGAAATCTGGATAAAAGGCAAAAGAGTACCCTTGTGTTTACCTCTTTTACTTCTAAATTAAGTTAAATTTTTTAAAAAATGAATTTAAAAATAAAAATGTTGATTATAAGCAGTAATTGGGACCGATCCCCTTTCGGAAAATCGAAATTTTTGGATAATCAAGAATGCTTCAGTTTTAAGATTAAGGATAAATAAATGCAATATTTCTTATTATGGCAACAAGTGCTTAATAAAAATAAAGCAATAGCAAAATAGAAACAAAAATAAATTACCCGAATTTTAATTTTGAAATTAAGTACATTTTACATTTATCACAAGGGTTTGAAAAAATGTTTTGTTTGTAGCAGTTTTGATTGCTTTTGCTTTGAAGCTCTATCACAGTTTTTTAATATTATTAGTTCACCAGTATCACAGTCTTTCTGCTGCTCCAGCCATGCCAAACCTTTTGCAAGACATTCAAATGCTTCAGAATTGCCAATTTGTTCATTTTCTTCGTTCCACTCCTCAGCTTACGGGATTTCAAGTTAAATTCGAAGGAACTCTAAGAAAGGAGATCAAAAATATTTATATATACTTGTAGTTTGGAAAGGACCGCTTGCACACAAGTAATATGATAGTTTCAAAAAAAAACTTTCGAAATGGATTTTGGATAAAAGAGGTTCTACTGCACTTTTGTCCCAAAAGGTTAACATGGAAAATGGAAATTTAAAATCTGGCTGATCAGCAAATTTAAGTCAAAATTTTACTCCAAAATTGCATTATTCGTAATTTTTTTTCGTTCTTGGAATAAAATTATGGTATGCAATGTTTTAACAAGATTTTTGTCTGTGCCTGAGTTAAATTTATTTGAATGCAAGTTTAACAGCAATTTATATCTTTTTATTCAACCCCATTGCCCATAGTCGTACTGAACAACAAATATAAAAAATGTCAAAATAATTTATGCATTAAATAAAAGTTTATTTTGCAATAATTATAATTATTGATTTTAAAAAGTTATCAGAAAGAGGGAAAATTAATCTGATCTGGAGAATATTTTGCATTTCTGGAAATATATTTTTAAGACTCTGTTTATCTAATGAATTATTTATTCTACATGTTCTCTACTAGATTATAATGACTTGTAAAAAGCAACAGCATTTTTGTAGAATCAATAAATTACTTACCTTATGTTTGGAAAATTCCTAGACATTCAAATTTTGTTTATTCATTTCTTATTAATTACACTTTTATCATTAAAATTAAGGATTATTTTAAAGAAGTGTTACATTTTCTGCATGCTGAAAAAGAATTTGTCAATGTTTGCTAATGAATATTAAATGCGTTTTTTAAATACATAAGTAATACAAAGTGTGATTGGAAAGTTTTAAGATAAGTGCCACCACTGCTCAATACGAGGAGATGTGTAAATGAAAGCCTGTTTTGTCTTTGAAAAGTTTTTAAAATATCACTGTGGGATGTTTGTTCAATAGAGAATGACAGTCTGGTAAGAGAAGATGTGTTTTCGCTTCTCGGCAGATTTTTGATTTAGAAAATGAAACAAAAAAATTGATTTAGAAAATGAAAAAACAAACTAAGAGTTTGTGTAAAATTTTGTTTTAAAACCAAAAAATCAGCTTCGGAGACTTATGACCTCTTGAAAACAGCATTCATGGATAAATGTCTGAACCGATCAAATGTTTTTATCCTGTTCAATAGATTTTAAAATGGCTGCAAATCAGTCGAGGATGATACTGTTCTGGCAGACCTTCAACTTCAAAAGCCAACAAAGACATCAAAATTCATTATTTAGTGTGCTCTGAAAGTTGACATACAATTAAGGAAATGGCTGATGAACTGAATTTTGTTTTGGTTCAATCAATTTCAACTGAAGTTTTGAACATGCTTCGAGTGACTGCAAAATTAATTTTTAAGTTATTGTCAGGCGAGCAGAAAGAAGACTGACATCAAGTGTCCTAAGAATGCTTAATTGGGCCTAAAATGACAAAGATTTGTTAAATAACATTATTGCAGCCAACAAATCGGGGTTTTATGGGTATGACCCCAAAACAAAGGCACAATCATCACAATGGAAGAGGCCAGGTTCACCACAACCAGAAAAAAATGCATCAATTTTAGTTTTCAAACAATCAATCAGGAGTACTATAAAAGTATATTTGAGCATTTGTATGAAAATGAGCGGAAGAAAAGGCCTACACTCTGGTAAGACAAGAATTGGAGTCTCCATCTTGATAACACACTAGCTCAGTGCTCTCCATCAGGGAATTTTAGGCAAAAATTCCAAATTCCTCTGTTTTCACACCCCCCTTATTCTCCACGTCAACACTCTTAAGAAAACAAATTTCCAGGAATACTTCCAGAAGTGGCAAACCTTTTGAGTTGATGTGTTCAGTCAGAATGGAACTACTTTCAAAGAGATTCATTGCAGCTGGTATGTACTACCATTTTGAATTTACAAGCCCAGTCTTAAAACTTTCCAATCACACATCATGCATTAATTTCACATTCTTTATTTTATTACTTTCTCTCATCACTTTTAAATACTTCTTTCTTTATCTCTATTTTTATTTATCATTTTATAATGTATACTGCTTTGAATATGTTATTTTTCTCTAATTAGCCAAGAAGTCCAGCTCAAATAATGGCATCCATTGATGCTGAACAGAGGGAAGAATTGGAGGCAATGATCCATGAATTAGAAGAAGAAAACAGGTAAAGTGAAATAATTTATTTTTTAATGTACAAGCTTAGACAGGTGCTAATTGATTCTTCTGAAATTAAAATGTTTTCTTTCTATAAATCCTAATTTTGGCTAAGGTAGTTTGTTTAATGACCTCGAATTTGAGATATTTTGTATTGTTCATTTTACAGTTTAATTATTCAACAGTTAAAATGCAATTTTGTTTTTATTTTTATTCTTAAATATTTTTAGTTTACCTCTCATTTACTTTAATCATGCTTCTGAAATATTAGAACATTTTTTAAAACTTTTATAAAGTTATATAGAAAGGTTTAAAAAATATATTTTTCTTTAATTCTATGTTTCAGACTGTTATATAAAATTTTTTAAAGAGATGCTCCAAATTTAGTAATTTTGTTTTTGGCTGGAAAAAGCCTGTTTTCATAGTAGTCCATTGTAAAGTTTATTGGAATTGAAGAAACAGCATGTTTGTCTGTCTATTTACAAAATAAGAAAAGGAAAAGGTGTTTCTTTAGGTACATATTAAATTAATCTTTCATTTGAACTTAACAGCATCAGTGCAGCTACATGCATCTCTTACAATAAAGAGAAGATAATTGCTCCTTCCTGAATTTTAGAGTTTAATTAGCTAAGTTTTCATTTTATCTGTTGATTAAACAATTCTTCTCAAGTAACTTAAAATAACTTAAGAGTGACCATCAGTAGTATTTTGTCCTATACTTTTCATGCTATATTCTTATCATCACAGCTACGCATTTTCTATGAAACCGATTTGCTTAAAATTTTTTTTGGTCATTGAAATAACTTATTTCTTTCAGATGGCATAATTTTGTAAAAGAAAAGTACGACCTCTTTTTTTAAATTAAATTTTAAAATTTCTTCCATTGGTTCCTCAAAAAATTACCAGATGGCACTACGGGTTCTATATATATTTTTTAAGGACCACAAATCAACTATTTTTTTAGTTTTTATACATTTTTTTGTAAATTGTTCTCATTATCTCTTTTACAAATTTAACAAGGGACATTTCTTAAATGATATTATATAAAATGTCCCTCAAGAAACCTTTTTGTTTTCTCAAAATGCGATTTTATTCGTGAAATTTCACTGCAGAATTACATAGTCCTCCAAATTTCTAGCAACCCTAAGATTTCGGTTTTTCCGAGTGAGGTAAGCACTGTACTTTTCGCTCGACTTTTTGTTGGCAGAGAAGTGAATCTACACCGTGTAAGGACCTGACATTGACCTTTGAAAGGGGTGGGGAGTAAAAGTCACCGTTTGTGGATATTTTCTCTTATTTCTATAAAAGGAAATTTGTCTTTGCAGGAACGTTTAATGATTTGCAGTATGTACTGATCATTCGTATAAAGCGCAAAATGTTTTATCCTATAACAAAAATGGTTCATTGTATGCAAATGAACAGATAATAACGTTAATACTAAGAATTTCTGAATAATTTTTGGTCTAGTGATTACATCAGAAGTTCGGTATCAGAATTTTTTGAGTTCCATTTCTGTTTTTAAAAAATGCCTTATTTAAGGAGGTTCTCAAATCCAAAAGAGCAATTTTCTGACATAAGTTTTAATGTATTTTTGTTCGAAAATGCATGAAACTAGCTAATGTTGTTGTTCAGAAACTATGTAATTGAGCTGTTTTTTTCCATTTTTTTTTTCTTTTTCTTTTTTTTTTTTTTTTTTTTTTTTGCAAACGCAATAGATTTTTTAAAAAAATTGTCAAAGTGTGTGTTTTGAATCGAATTTCCTCGCGAAGGAAGAAAAAAGACCCAAGAGAGAGCGAAAAATGTGTTTGTCGTGTGATCAAGATCGCAATAATTGATTGATCAAAAAATGGAAAAAACAGTTCAATTGGAAATCGCTTTCATAGCCAGGCTTTCCAATTTTATACCTTTCCATTAAAAAATGAATTTGTAAATGTGTAAAAACGTTTTGCGCTTGTTGAGCGAGCAGTTAAGAACGGCCTTAAAAAGAACATTTCCAATAACCTCGCTTGCGCATGGAACCAAGGGCGTAGGAACCGGGGGAGCTGGGGGAGCTGTGGGAATATTTTAGACGGGCTCAGCTCCGCCGGGAGAAATTCTCGCACCACATTTGTTTACGATACATTTCTGAATTAAAAATTAAAGTATACTTTTTCTAGGAAATTCACACAATTAACAACAAAGATAAGAAAGAGAGGGGGTGATGAGCACTCTTGTTTGTGCCTTCACCCTTTTTCTCATTGCTTACAACCCTCCCGATTTCCAGAAAAAAAGGGAGTCTTATATAGGTCTACTACAAATTACCTGCACCGATAACATATTTATAAGGAGGAGGCCTTTAAAATTGATTTAGAAGAGATTTGTAAAGAATATGTAAGCAAAACCACAGAAAGCCTTTAAATTTTTGGTAAATGGAAGTGGGAGAAGCCTTAAATTTTAATATTGTATTCGGAATCGTACATAAATTAAGTTTCTATGTATCAAGTATATCGATTAAAAATTATTTTAACTGGATTAAAAAGTTGGTGATCTTTTGATATGCTTCTATTTTATACTCCTGTTTTTGAAACGTGCAAAACTATGAAGGAACCCTCCAAAATAAACGAAATGATCCGCGCCACTAGCTTTCCGCCCCGGCTCCCCCTGTTTGTACAAAGTTCCTACGCCACTGCATGGAACTATTATTATTATTTTGAACTAGCTCATCTTACTTGCAAAAATACATAGGCATGCGAGATTTTATAAGAAAGACGCGAGGAAAAGTGCTCTCAAGACATTTTTTCATTCGATTTTTAAAAATTTAAACCAGTTCTAAAAAAAAAAAAAATCCCCTGCTCAACAACGCGAAAATTTGTGACTTATTTTTAAACACAAAATCATGATGGTTGCAGGGACGATTATTGAAGTGATGCGTAATCGGACAATTTTTTCAAATAAATGAGTTATAAGCAATAGTTGCCCCCAGGGCAACAATTTTTCCTTTTCTGCACTGTCGCGTCCCAGAAATTTTGTTCAAAACATCAACTTTGATAGACTTTTCTGAAAAATCTTTTGCCTTTTAACAAAAACGAAAACGAAAAAAAAAAAAAAAAAAAAAACAGCTTTCTCAAAAAAGCACCTGCTAATTTGTTAGGTTTGGGAAGAAAAATGAGTTTGTGTCAAAAAGTAGTCAATTTGAATTTGAGTCTTAATTTTTTATATGCGATTATTATTATTATTTTTTTTTTTTCGTGTTACATAGCGGTTTTTCCATATTACTAAAAATATTCTGATTTCATTCTTTTAGCCCAATACAGTAAATTTCATTCGGAATTCCTAGAGCGATTTTTTTTCATTCCATGGCGATTTATAACGAGATTCGTAAAAGGAATCAAATTTCAATCTAATATGTCAATATGCTAAATTTTGTCCCCCGCAATTTTTGAATTTTTCGCGTTTTGAGGTGCGTATTTTATTTTATTTGTTTATTTATTATTATTATTATTTTTTTTTTTTTTTCTTTTACAATTACATAAAAGGAATCCAATTTCAGTCTTTTAACCCAATATAGTAAATCTTTTTGTAGTTTTTGAATTTTAAATACATATGCAATTTTCCATACTTAAATAATTGTAAAATGTGAATATTATGTGAATATAGCCAACAACAAATTCGAAGAAAGATAGATTCGTAACATGCAGATTATGAAATCAGTGTAATCGAATTTTGTGCTTAATCGACTAGTTCGGCAATTCCAATTCAACAAAAAATTTTTAATTGTAATCTAAACGTACTCGTAATCTAGAACTTAATATATAAATTTGAAATCACAAATATATGATATATATATATATATATATATATATATATATATATATATATATATATATATATATATATATATATATATATATATTTTTATATATATCTATTACCGATAAAGGAATTACATCTTCAGATATAAACGATTATAGTCTCAGGGCGTCAGTTCTCCTTTCCGGCTCTGTCACGTCCGGAAATTTCGTTCAAAACTTTAACTTTGACATCATTTTCTGAAAATTTTTCTGCCTTTACAGAAAAATGGTTTGATAAGACATTAAGTGCACCTGTCAATTTGGTGCATTCATGAACAATAAACGGTCAAGTGCGAGTATTACTCACACTCAGAGGGTTCTATACAATAAATATATGAATTATTAACTGTATTATTAAAAAAAATCACTGCTAAAAGAATAATAAGACTTTGTAAAAACTATACAATGTAGGGTTGGTTATTGCTGTATATACTAGAAAAGTATTAATGGGCATACAATAAAAGTTAAAAAAGATATGAAGCCTAAATAATAACCAATATTGCTATTCTATATAACCTTTTTTAACTCACAGGTTATCAAAGCCTGAGAGCTAATGTGCCCGCCTGTTCTGTCTGTCTGATGTACGTAGCTATGTATATACGTAACGCGATAACTCTTGATAGAAACATCTGATTAGCTTCAATTTTTTTTTTCTAGGTTCAATCTGATAAGGCGCTTCCTTGATTAGTTTTGGGGGTTCATTGGTTAAGTATAAAGGTGGGCTTGCCCCCCCCCCCCCCTTTAATTTAGATAAATGGGTTTTTCATGCAGAATTATTTGATTTGCTCCAAATTTGGTATACCGGTTTGTTATGTTAAGGAGTTGCCTTGGTTAAATTTGGAGATTTATTGTTTAAGTATAAAAGGGGGGAGGGCGGGGGCTTGTCGCCCCTCCTTAATTTAGTTAAATGGGTTTTTCATGCAGAATTATTCGATTTGCTTCACATTTGATATACCGGTTTATTCCGATATGGCACTTCCTTCATTAGATTTGGAGGTTCGTTGGTTAAGTATAAAAGGGGGAAAGGGGACAAGTCCCCTCCCCTTAATTTAGATAAATGGATTTTCATGCAGAATTATCCAATTTACTTTATTTTTTTTTTCTATATTCATTCTGATAAGGACCTTTCCTGATTAGATTTGGAGATTCATTAGTTAAGGATAAAGGGAGGGGGCAGTTAGACCCCCCCCCCTTAATTTAGCGATAAGGTTTTTTCATGCAGAATTATCTGATTTGTTTCAAATTTGGTATACTGGTTTATTATGTTAAGGAGCTTCCCTGATTAGATTTGTAGGTTCATTGGTTAAGTATAACGGGGGGAAACGGGGGCTAATCCCCCTTCATTTATTTTTTGAGGGCATTATTCTTTGAAATAAGAGTATAATATACAATTAGTGTGAATAACCTGTGAGCTCAATGCCATCAGTTTAACTGGGCACTTTTCTTTTTATTTTTTATATCTTAATCTTTTTTTTTTTTTTTTTTTTTTGGATCTTAATTTGGTACTGACAATAAAAGTAGTGAATATTTGAACTTCATTTGGCATTTCATAAAACTAAATTCAGCGCAGTAATTATCTTTTCTTTTTAAAGTGCAGATAAAACAAAATCCTTGTTCAAAGTTTAAACTTGGCATTGTGCTAAGCGCGTTTCGAAAGGAGGTCGCGAAGTTGCCATGCCGACTTGGTCCGTGCCACCTTTTTCCAGATGGGTTTTTAATTAACATTTTAAGACACGGGATGCTTATTGAGAGATCCCCTCAATGCAAACTATTCACGAATGCCATAGTAATTTATGCGATTAATTCAAATTAGTCTGTCTTTAACAATTTGGCGTTTATTGCTTTTATACTGTAACTGGGTATGTATTAAACAAATATATCCTTCAAAGTTGTTATCTAGGCTTTAAAAACCGATGATACACAGAATACGCCATCACTGATCGTCCGTGTCTTCTTTAGTGTTAATATCTCGGCTAATTACTGATGATTTTTTTCGAAAATCATCATCAATTCTTTTATACTTCTGCTACGATAGGTACTTCCAGCGCTTCTCAACACCTCTTGCTGAATGCCCGCAAATCAAAATTTTTGTGTAACGGAAAAATCCGCTTTTCTCAAAAACTATGCGACCTATAGGTCACATTGCAGTGTACATCGTAGGGTAATCGCTATATTTTTCCTGCAAGGTTTAAATTAACGTCTACTACCTGTAATTTTTTCATAATTTAGTTTCAGTAGATTTGGAAATAGATGGGGGGGGGGGGGCATATTTTTGCACTATTCTTTCGACGATATCTCTGAAAATATAATACCTAAAATAAAAAAAAAAAATGTATTTTTGAGTCCAGCTTTACGAAAGCATTCACACGATATAAAAAGAAAAAAAAAAAAAAATATATATATATATAAAGTAACTTAATTAGCCCTCTGCATTTTTCCCAAATATATTTGTGAATGTATAATAATCTGTAAATATGTGGGTTTATAGTCTTTATTACTTCCCCCAATTTGAACTTTCCACATTCCGTAGTTTACGAGTAAAATGGCTGTGACAGACAAACAGACAGACACAGGAGTAATCTTATAATGGTTCTGTTTTTACTTTTTAAGTACGGAACTCTAAAAATGAATTAAAAAATGTGTCAGAAATTAGCCAGTTTGAATTTGAGAACAGCATTAAGTAAATAAAATATGCATGCTAAAATTTAAATTGGTAAGTCGAAACAGATACATTATGTAAATAAAATGTACATGCGAAAATATAGCATAAATTTTAAATTCTAAATACTTTTTTTTCTTTGTAATTAGATTTCATTTACCATGCTTCCATTTTTTTTTCTTTTTCAAAATTTGGTTTGGATTGCTAGGGTTCAACTAAAATGCATGAACGGAAATATTTCCCCTCAGAATTATCCCATAATTTGGCCTTTGGCTAGTTAAATGCATTAGCAATGTACCTGTAAATTTGTGGCAATAATAATTAACCGTTTCAAGGGCGGTGGCTAGAGGGTCTAGCCACCTAATTTTAATTCCAAAACAGACAAATAGCACCAAGAATATTTTAATAAAACTTTGCTTTTGTAATGACAGTGGAAAATAGCAAGTTTTTACTTTCTAAGAAATTCGTTTGAATATTCTGGTGTCAGTCAATTATTTCATCATTTTACAAACAGAACTCTTTTGCCCCTAAAAGGTTTAAAAGATGCCAATATTGTTGAAATTCCGAATTTAAGTTCTTTAATTTAAAGCGTTACGTAGCAAAACTATATTAAAGCCAAATATTAGATTAAAAATAATTTATTATTAGACATAAATAACACGGGAGTAATGTTGCCTGATAGATATTTATAAATTGGGCTGAAATTTTGAACTTGGTCTCGAATGATAATCATCTTACTCCAGGCCCAACGCACACTACTTACATACTTACATTTCCTTAGTTTAGTTCACGCCGTGGGCCGGTAAAAACTGAATCTGAAGTTTGATGAAATTTCGGGCATTAATTCTTGCGATAGCGCTATTGCGTAAATCGTGAAAAATGCAGCATAGCAGCACCACCTGTTGGGCGATTCACACCAAAATGTAAACAGTATCAACTCATGTTAAGGATTAACCGAATCTGAGGTTTGATGGAAATCCGTGCTTTAGTTCTTGAGATAGAACTATTGCGGAAATCTCGAAAAATGCAGCATAGCAGCGCCACCTGCTGAACAATTTACACCAAAAACTAATCAGCATCAATTTATATCATGGACTAACTGAATATAAATTTTTATTAAATTCCGTGCATTAGTTTGAGATAAAGCGGCCACAAGATTTGTGTCGCATACAGACAGACAGACATTTTGTAAAAACATGTTTTTTGGAATGTTTGACCCCTAAAACGCGTAAATCCACCGAAAACCGGAATTCGAAAATTTTCACGAATCTAATACTTTCTTCTTGTAAAGATAGAAAAACAGTGTTGAATTAAGGGGGCGGGGGGGGGGGAGGCAATAGGATGTCCGGAAGATTTGAGATTTTGTGTTTTCAATGTTCAAAAAGTAAAATTCCCCCCCTCCCTGGAATTCTATAATGTCCCCTCCAAGAGCAATAGAAATCCCTCGCGGAGAAAAGTGTCTGAATTCAACACTGTAGAAGAAAGTTAAAAAAAAAAAAAAAAAAAAAAAAAAAAATCGCTAATCCAATATTCTCCCTGTAAAGATAGATGAAAGTAAAAATTGACCAGAATCCAAAATTGACCGGCCCGATCCATGTAGATAAAGATCAGCCGTGTCCCCTTTCCCCTTTTCTTTCTGTGCTGAGTGAGGTGTTTCACACCTTGGAGGAAAGATAGGGGACTATCTCGGGGAACATATATGAGGCGTCGCTGGTTCACATGGCTTGCCAAAAAATGAAAGTTATCGCGCCCGACCTGTGAAAGTCCGTGCCATCTATTGCAAAAAGGGGTTTTTCGACCTTTGTGATGCAGCCCTTTAACACTAAGAGAAAAAGAAACAAAGGATTTTTGTCAAAGAGGGTGCTGCCTTCCTGAACTTACCATGAAGATAATATTTTACTTAATTTCTAAACACAGGAATAAAAAAAAAAGAAAAAAAAAACTTAATGGGTGCCACTTCCCCAATGATGGAAAAGCTAACAAACTGGTTCAATTCTTCATTTTGAAAAGAGTGATAGAAATTTACTTTTAAAATTTTTAATATTTCTTATTTGTTTTGTTTCTGTATTAGTTTTTATGTTGACATGTTTAAAAATTGTCTTGCATAGTAGGTTCTAACCAAAACTTTTTAGTTTAGCTTATTATATGCAGGGGTCAGAAAAACTACATCTTCTTAGTAGCGAAGTACAACTACAACTATTTTATCAAAAACATAGTTAACTACTACTACTTGTTTTAAAAAGTAGCAACTGCAAACTGTTTTTTAAAAGTTTTTACTACTTTTAGATTTTGAAGATTCAGTTTACACTCGAAATTGAAGGCAGCACAGAATCCAAATTAGGGATAGTATGGGTAAGGATATTCCGAAGTTGAAAATTCTGCTTAAAGGCAAACTGAAACCCGACAAAAAAATTCTCCCCCTTTGAAACCGAATGAAAGAAACCAAATCCATATTTTAATACAATTATGGAAAATAGTCTAGGATTATACCTCTAATATCATTTTTATCTTTTTGTATGAAAATGAACACAAATACACTCATTAATATTCAAATATAGAATTTTTTTCATTAAAAAATATTCAGAAATTTATTTTGAAATGTTGGGTCATTGACAAATTTCAATAGCATCACCCTATTTTGAAAAAATATTTATAATGTACATTGAAATTTATACCCCCATATACCAAACTTCAAATAACGTTGACTAAAAGTTTTGGAATCTCTTGTATCTAATTTCCATAATTTTATGATAAGAAATAGAAAATGAATATTAAAAAAAATTGTAAATTATAACCTATAAATATTTTCAAATTTGATTAACATATAAATATTTTCAAGAAGTCGATTTCTAGAAACTTCTAATTATGTATATACAAAATTTCAGCACATTTTGCATAATACAGTAAATTCTGTCTTAGGCGCACTGTGTGCAAGCCGGAAATCTGTCTACCGCAGAAAATTTTTGAAGTCCCGGCGAACCCATAGAAAATAACATTAATTCTTGCTGCATAAGCCGGAATCTGCCTAACGCGGAAACGGAAAGTGTTTTAAGGTCCCACGAAACCAAAATTTTGCATAAGGTGGAAAATAGGATATTTTAAAAATGAAAGGCTCGTTTATGAAACTTTAAAACTGATATATATTACATCAAATAATGTCGAGCATAAAAATTAAATTCCGTAATACTTTAAAAAAGTTAATTTAAAAGAACAGAAACTGTAAATTTTAAGGAATTCTTGCTTATGCCATTTTTCCTATATAAATATGCATTTAAAAGTTATTATTACTAGTTAGTGCACATTTATGAAAATATGTATTGTCTACAATATATTATGCTTTAAGGTTGTACTCAAATTCAAAGTGATGGCTTTCTGTCTCATTCCTGAAGTTATTATTATTTTATTTTATTTTGTGTGTAATCTTCAAATTTGTAGGTATTACAGCGATACTAAGAAATTGAATAGCGTTTCTCATTTATTTATAAAGACAAAGGATCTTCCAGGATTTCAGTTTTCAACAGATTTTCGAGTCAGGACAATCAATGAAAGATCGTCATCTGTGAGCAATTCATTATAACTCAAGATCCAATCTTTTTATTGAAAACATAAAACGCTATTCGACTGACGTATGCTTCATTCCTACAAATCACGCTCTTTTGCATAAGCCGGAATATTGTCTACCACGGAAAATTTTCTCAGTCCCGACCGATTCCGCCTTAGACAGAGTTTACTGTACTTTTTGAATTATGCTTAAAAAAACAGCTGAGCTACAGTTTTAGAGACAATACATTCATAAAAAAGTGATTAATATCTTAAAAACTTCTAACAGATGTTATAAAATTCTTAATTATTTGTATTTGATAAAATTTTTATTTGATTTATTTTGGAGCTTTTTAATAATAATGATATTTTCTGTTGAAAATTATAAAATTTTTTTCTAATGATTCTGAACCTTACACTAACAGACTTAGGCTAATTTTAGAGACTACCTCTAAAATTAGCCTAATTTTTAATATTGAATATATTGAGAACTAATCATAAAAACTTCGCAAATATTTTTAACTATGCTAATTTGAGAGTCTAAATTCGTATTCTGGTATCAAAAGCAAGTGTTTGTATGGAAAAGCAATGTTTGTGTTCTGACTGACATCACATCAATTATAAAACATTATAATTTTTTTAGTGATAAAGAACCTGTGCTGATAAAATAAAAGTAAATAACAACAAAAATAAAGTTAAGTATTCTTTGGCCGTTTTTTACCCAAGCACTTTTTTATCAACTGGAATCTGGAAGAAAGGAATATGCATTAAATTAATTTTATGCATGCACTGAACAAACATTTCACAACTACCAAAATGTGTGTTAATAAGATAAATTTTTGCAATAATAAACAATTAGATTTGAAAATTTTCATTAGAAATCTTCATTTGATTATATAATTATATATTCTTTTTATGATTATGGCCTTTAGATATTCGTTGTGAGATGCAATCCAGTAATTATTGCAAAATAATAATAATAATAATTCACCTCTATATACAACTTCACGTTCAAAGCGGGTGATTTTGAAACTGACATCTTATTAAATGCGCAAAGTTTACAGGTTACAATATAATTACTATTGACTGTTGCTCAATAATTTTTAAATACTTGTTATGTGCTGATTAGGCAGTTCAATTGTAGACAAAGTGTTAAGTAAGAAAATTTAATTTTTTGGTGAGTTAGCACTTTAGTTTGTTTTATCAGCAACAGTCAATGGAAAAAATCTATGACGCTGTGGCAGAGATTTGTTGCTGACATTCTCAAATTGATGCACAGAACACATTTTGATAAAAAGAAATAATTTATAATCATGTGGTTAGATGAATGGTAATTTTTTCTCCTTAAGCTTTTGCTACAAACTACTGATTTTTTGTATAGTGCTATTTGCTACACTACATTTTTTAATGTAGTGTAGTAGCAGAACTATACTAGCTGCTACTTTTTCGAGTACTACACTACATTAAAAAATGTAGTGTAGTACTCGAAAAAGTCGCAGCTAGTATAGTTCTGCTACTTGTAGTGTGATGTGATCCCCTGGTTATATATTTATATTCTCCATTTAAAACAACATGGGCTAGGCAACATAGTGCAGGCACATCTATTCCAAAATCTTGCTCCTTCTTGGATTTTGTTCTGCCTATCCATATTTTACAATTAAATTTTTTCCCTATTTAGTAATGATAAGGCACCTTTTGACTATCTTAAACAATTAACTTTTTTATAGACATCTACAATCTGAATATGAGAGGTTAAGAGGCTCTAGAGGTAGCAGAAGTGTTTCTCCTACTGTCACTGAAGAGGAAGAACAGGAAGCTCCCCCCACACCGTGTAGGGATGAAGAAATGCTGGCTGAAGCTAAGTTATTACGGCAGCATAAAGGTCGCTTAGAAGCTAGAATGCAAATACTAGAAGACCATAATAGGCAATTAGAAGCACAATTACATCGTCTTAGGCAACTTTTAGATGAGGTAAATGCAATCTTTGAGAATACTTTTAAAATGACTTTGGTTTATCTAACCAATATTGTTACTTGTATGTTGCTATTTTGCATTTCTTTTATACATGTGCCTTTAACTTATTTAAAACAGAACAAAATACATACAAAGTATCAAAGCAAATAATACAAGTGCAAGCATAATTGAACATTTAGGAAGAATTAATATGCTTTGACTCAAAAAAGTATGTGTGTTTCACATGACTATGGTCAAGTCACAAAATAACCACCATTTTTTTTTTTTTTTTTTTTTGGCCCAGAATTTGCCACCATTGCTATAGATAAATTAATAATAATAATAATAATAATAATATATATACTAGGGGGCTCTGCCCCCTGCAAAGTACGCTTGCCAACCCTCGTCCAGACACTGCAGAATCTAAAAGTACGCTAATTTGATCTGTTTTTTAAAGATTAGAAAAGATTGAATTATAATGAAAAAACCTATAGCAACCCTGTAAACGGGTTTCCATTCAATTCCCTTTGATTGCAAAAATTTAAAGCTGAATCAGTTGCTGTTAAGATCTAATGGTTGTTTTCGTGTATGATTAAAGAAGATCAGTTAAACATTTGAAAAGAAGCTAAAATAAAATGAATTAAATAAACAGAGTCTTTACCTCCCGGTATTTTTTAACAGCATTATAAAACGATTGACATAATACAATTTACTAAAATTACTACAATAGACGCTTTAAGTCATGACGTTTTGCTTGGAAACTGACTCCAAACAAATGGTTGCTATGCTGTATTTTCTACTTTGTTTGTATTTTATAGCTTTATCTTATAGCTATATCTCAGAGATATGTCTTTTTATACTTTATAGGCAGTAGGGTCATTCCATGTCACTTCATCCAGACCATGTCACCCACCATCACAGATTTCTATGAAATTTTAAACACAAAAACAATGTCTAAAGATATGCTGTTACACCAAATTTCAGTTTAAAATAATAAGTTTTTCATGAGTTACGAGCATTTAAAAATACCCCTCTCACTCAATTTTTTGCTGAAAATGATCTTCCGTCAAACATGTAATGTTGGATAAAAATGCTTATTTTTCTAAATATTAATAAAATTAGATATATATTTTTTTAGAGATTCTTAATAATGTATTTATTAAAAGAATGGTTTATAAAACTTTTTAGAGCTCGAATATTGTTTAAAGAAAATATTTTGTCTAAGGAGTTAAGAAAAATATGAAAATATGCAATTAATTTTTTTTTTTTTTTTGCATGTGCCACCCATTTGATTTGGCAGATTTTTTTTTTATATACATAGTTTAAAAGGAAATCATTTAATAATAAAAAAATTAGAAAGTTGTTTTTTGAAATTCTTGAGAAAAAAATTTTTTTGTTAATTTTACAGAATATATCTAAAGTATTGTTAAAGTTCAAAATTCTTCAAAAATACATGTAATAATAATAAACAAATATTATAATTAAACTATAATTTTGTTTCTAAAAACTCTTTTTAATGTTATTTAAATAAATTAAAGTATAAAATTCATATTATTTCTGTTATAGAAAATTAATTTCCGCTATGTATTCAAATAAAAATTCCATTATACTAACTGAAAAACAACCAATAAATATAAACTGATTTATAAAGCTATATTCATTCAAACAATCTAAGCTTTGCATCTTCTTTTTAAAAAAATGTGGAAAGTATAAATTTATAGTTTAAATTTTGTTTCACCTATAGTCTTCAAAATGAAATAAAAATAAAGTAATAAAAACATAAATAATCACTGGTATATTGAGATTATTCAGACCACAGATTATGATGAAAAAGATGCAAATATAAAGTTTATTCATATCCCAGTGGACCTTTCGCCCCACCAGTGGCTGAGAGGTTCTGCTCTCGAAGCTGGTAGACGGGAGGTGTGGCGTTCGATCCCAATCGCGCCCGTTGACCTAATCGTTCGGAGTTTTCGTGGTTTTCTTCGAACCTTGGATTTCCAAGCGTTAATATGGGTTAGGTTCCCTTAGAAAGACCCGCACGAAGGGCACTCCCCCCTGAGCCTATATCCCTCGTGCAGATAATTGGCCGTCATAAATACAACCAACCAACCCAATGGACCTTTCACTTCATTTTGCTGGCCAAATAACGATTATTGCAACGTGCCCTTCAACCATATATTGTGTAGCATTGAATTGACTACTGCAACAGGACAGCCATATGCTCTTTCAAAAGAATCTACTGAAACAATCAATCGTAAGTGAAGTGTATTTATAAAAAGCAATATCTAGTGAAATAATGTGTTGAATTTCTATTTCCTATTTCCATTTAAATTTATCATAAACACCTTTAACCATTCAATTATAAAAAAAAGTGCAAATCTGGCATAGAAATAAATCTTATATTTGAAATTATTTAAAACTTGAAAAGCTTCTGTTTCATAAATGTAAGTAAATTTTGTATGTATATATTATATCAGTAACAAAGAAAAAAATATATAATTTTTATGATTTTATTACAGGATATATAACCTAGAATTTTATGCAACATATTGTTAAATTATACACAAAATTTATAAAAATAAATCTTTATTCATTTGCTTTTTTAATAATTTCATTATTTTTACCTTAAATTGCTACTGATTCTACTTAATTTATTTATAATAATTTTATTTCTGTTTATGAAGGTAAAAGACTTGATGTTAGTTTTAAAACTCAATCCTCTTATAATATCATATATTAATAATTGAAACTAATTTGATAAAAACTGTCAAGATATCCTCCTCCCTCACCCCCCCCCCTCCCACCCCGAAAAAAAAAAAGAAATTATTTAAATCTAGGATTAGTTAGAAAATTATAGCACTTATGTTTATTTTGACAGGATATTGAAGAATCTGTCTTAAATATGCATCTCATGAATCTTTGGAATGTATTGGCAGGGATGTGGACGTCCACTATGTTATCAATAATGGAATTTACAAGTTTATTGAATATTAATAAAGTTTATCAGTCTCCAGATCATCTTTATGCTAGATTATTTCTTTATATGTTTATGTGTCTTCAAAATACATGCATATAAAAAAAATAAAAAAAAAAATCTAAGAAAAATTTTTCCTCAAGTTTTTCAAAAAACACCTCTTTATTTTATTTTATTTTTTTTTTTTTTTTGAGAAGATTGATTAATGAAAAGCTCATAAAAAATATTTAACAAAATAAAATGGGTGGTACATCTAAAAATATTTTTTTTTTAAATTCATACATGAAATGTCAATTTTTTATGGATATTCAAAAAATCTCAAAGAAAAATTTTTTTCTCAAGTTTTTCAAAAAACACCTTTTTAATTTTTTTATTGAGAAAAGATTGACTAATAAAGAGCTCATAAAAAAATATTTAGCAAAATAAAATGGGTGGCACATCTAAAAATATTTTTGTGAAATTCATATATGAAATGTCAATTTTATATGGGTATTCAAAAGTTCAAAAATTAAAAAAAAATATTTGTTGTAAAAAGAAAATAAAAATTGCTATTACTTTATGAAATAAATAATATAAAGAAAGTTCTGCCAAAATTTTTAACCATTTTAATTATTTGGTAAAGAGTTATGAAGTTTTTTGTAGAACCATACAGAAAATCAACACTTTAAAAATGTCCATCGAAAAAGAAAAGTGTAGCATGTTCAGATGCTTATAATTTGAAATATTTTAATTGGATTCAACTGAAATTTTACGTGGTAGCATCTTATACATGTATGTTTTCATGTACCAAGTTTCGTCAAAATCTGAGATGGTGGGTGACATTTCGTAAAATTGTTGGATGATTTGACATGGAATGACCCAGTAATAACATTTTCTACAATTTATATTTAATAAGAAATGAAGCCATAGCAACCGTTTGTTTGGAGTCAGTTTCCAAGCAAAACGTCATGAATGACGCCACACTGAAAGCGTCTATTTACTGCTTTAATCCCTTCAAGGGTGGTGGTTCATTTCTGGACCACTTAATTTTAATTGTTAAATGCCACATTGGCACCAGAATATTGGAATGAAAATTTTCCTTTTGTTAAGTAAGTAAACAAAAGCATTTTCGTATTTCGAAATTTGATTGTAAATTCTGGTGCCATTCACTGATTTTAACATTTTACGAATAGAAATACCTTGCCCCTGAAAGGGTTAAACGCATATTAATGTATTTATTATTTTAAAGTTTCCTTTCTCTTTTAATATGCTCATGTAAATACAATTTTCAAGACATAATTTTCAATATTTTCCTTCTTTTAACACATAACCATTTAATAGTAATTTTAAAGGGTTTTTTTTTTTTTTCTGTTTTTAATAGTCACTTGTAGATAAATTTTTAATCATTAGGAAATATTATTCTTTGCATTGTTTTTTGAATTGAAAACAATCTCTATAGTAATAGCCTAAGTCATGTGACTATTATCAGCAGTTCTGGGCAGATCCCTTCGCTTTTTATATTTCAGGTGGCCATTTTGGTACTTTAATATTAGCCAGTCACAGCTGATAAGTCGCCAAATATTATTCTATTGCCATTATTTCACCTATACTATAATAGTCCAAATCATGTAACTGCCAAAAACAATTATGGGCTGATCCCTTTGCTTTTCATAAGAAATTTTTCCATTTTAATTAAAGAATTAAAGTTATTTTTTCAAATAAAACTACATAAAAGTTGCCATTATCGCAAAGAATTCTTGGCACTTTTATGTTAGCCGGGTGCAAATCTTGCCAATAACTTTTTTTGAACTTGCCAATTAGCATTTTTTTTTTCGAGGGATAAGTTAAAACGGTACTACTTGGTTATCCCATCAACCAAAAATTTATCGCCAGACTATAAGATTAAATGCCAGTAATGGTTCATCGTAAATGTCACATTCACTTGACTGTAAGGAAGTTACACATGTTTACGCCATCAAGTGATTTTTATTTCGACGTTTTATTTGTATTTTTATTAATGTTATACTGATTTATTTATTCTTTTGTTACTTAAAATAAAAATTGCATCAATTTGTGTAATTTGATGAGTGGTTTAGCGATTTTTATAATTTGGCGAAATGGCCAACGGGATAACTAAGTAGTACCATTAAAACATCGCTTTGAATTTGAAATTAAATGTTATGATTTGTTGCATTATTTAATCAGGTTTGGCGTGATTTTTTTTTAAAGACAATTTGGCAAAAACCTCGTTTTTGAATATCAGTTACATATGTAATTTTAAATTATTTTCTATTATTTTTAAAAGGAAATAACAATAAATAAATAAAAAAAAAATATTTAATAGCTATAGAACAAAACAATTTATAACATTTTTTTTAATAAAAAGAAAATAAATGTAAATAAACATTTATTAATAAATAAGCAACAATAGCTGGGTTACCATGTCAGGCAAAATAACGCCATTTTGGCACCAATTAGGTACCTCGGTGCGTATATGACATCTGCACCTAATATTTTTCTTTTAGTTTCGTTTTTTTTTTTTTAAAAAAAAGAAGTGAAAGCCATTAATTTTAAATGTTTCAGTTTTAAATGAAAGTTTTGTATTAAATAAAATAATAATGAAATACAAAAAAAAAAAAAAAAAAAAAAAAGCATTGTTCTTAGCATACATTTAAGGGAGGCCAAACTGGTTGCCAAATTAGTTTAAAATAATAATCTTTTCTAAAATATGAAAAAAAATATCTGTTATGATTCAGATTTGAGTTTCCATCATTAGAGAAAAGTATTTAAAATTTGAAAAAAATTAATATTTCGAAAATTAATTCAAATTTAAAAATTCTAATACCAGTGGTGTTAATTTCATCGCAAAGTATTCCATATTTTAGGAGAAATTGTCGGGAAACATAATCAGTTGTTTGATCAGTCGTTTCATAGAATTGTTTCATAAATTCGTTTCATTTCAGTCGTTACATATATCCGTTTCATAAATTCGTTTCATTAGGATTTTGTGTATAGAGATACCTGCCAAAAGAAATCTGCCAAAGATAGCTGCCAAATTTATACAAATCTATAAATAGGAAAAATAATTTAGAAGAAAGATTTTAAATGATAATGGTTATTTTTTAATTTAAATTATAGTTAAATGAGTCGATATGTTTTGAAAAGCATTATAAGTGTTTTCCATTGAAACATATGGCATTTTCACTGGATTACTTTTAATTTTAAAAGAGGTGATTTGACATTATATTTTAGCAAAAGTATTTGAGATCCATTTTGTTGGGCATAGTTCTGAAGTTTTCTCTACAATATCATATTTTTATTTAGTTTAGGCAAAAGAAAACCATCTTGTGCGATCATCATTTTTTTTTTTTTTTTTTTTTTCTGATTCAATGTTTATTAAATTAATGTTTTAGGGATGTAACATTCCACTATTTTAAAGTATTTATATAAGTGTCTCAAAAAAAAAAAAAAAAAACAGATTGAACATGATTTAATTTTTTACCTGTTGAAGATCCATAGGCAATGTAAATTTAAATTGTTCAAAATAAGATAGAAATTATGATTATGGGATGAAAAAGTCCTGCCGTTAATTTTCAAAAAGGTTTTACTTTTTAATTTTTTTCTATGGTTCCTGTATCCTATAAAAATTATATTTAGAAAAGAATTCTCTATGTTCTGACTACCAAAGTAAAAATTACATTTTTCTATGTCTAAAATTCACTGAGTTATGTGCCTTTAAATTTTATAAAATTTAGGTCGTTCCGACATCAGAAAGTGATCTGTCCATTTTTAACATCAGAAAGCTCTGAAATTTCATAAAATTCATTCTACCATAACTATTTGAGTTTTGGTCATACACAAATAAAATTGTTACTCTTGTACTTTCCAGAGGATGGAAAATATTTTTCTAATTGTAACTTATAGGATACAGAACTGTATAAAAATTAAAAAAGTGTATCTTTTTGAAAATTAATGATAGAACAATTTAATTAACATAATCATAACTCCTGCCTTATTTTGAACACTTTTTCAATTTACATTGCCTACTTATCTGCAACAGGTAAAAAATTAACACACATTTTAATCTTTTTTGGGATACCTTGTATAATATTCTGTTACTTAGTGCTATTAAACATAATAATGACAAAATATTTTTGTTATTAAATGATGGTATTTTTATCATTCTTATTTGTGAAACAAATTGAGGCAACAAATCATTGCAATTGCTTTCAAACAATTCTTAAATTACAATGATGATACTTAAAATTTCATCCTTTGTTATTTGAACTTTCTCAATCTGTTTCATTAAAAATGTAAAAACTACACTGCATTAATGCATACACTTACACTAAAGCAGGATTTAAAAAGGCAAGTATGCATGAGAAACAAATGACTTGTTAAAAATGATAGAAGTAAAAAGACTATATATATATACAGTAAACTCTCTGTAAGGTGGACTCTGTGTAAGACGGAAATCTGTCTTAACTCAGAAAGATTTTCAAGTCCCTGTGAATCCATAGACATTGAGTAAAATTTGTCTAAGGCAGAATATTGTTTACTACCGAAAATTTTCTTGGTCCCGATAGCTTCTGCCTTAGACAGAGTTTACTGTATAATATATATATATATATATATATATATATTGGAAAAATCTGAGAAAGGCAGAACACTGTCACAGGTGGTAATTATATCAAATTTAAAGGAATACAGTCATTTTCTTTTATAAAATAGAAACATATTTGTACCATTGTTATAAGAATGTATTTTTTACTGCTAGGATCAAGTTAAAAAAAAAGAAAGATAAAAAGAACTGTTTCAGAGAGAAATCTATTGCAAAAGTTCATTGCTGAAAATAATGTTGTTTTTTAAAGAAAATGTGCTTTTTCAATCATAAATTTGAAACATTTTGCTCTGATCATGTTAAAATTACATAATTTTTATGGACATTAAATTCTACCAGTTTTAAGGATTACATCTGTTATCCTCATATGATATGGGTACTGTATCATTTCCATTGAACATTGAAGTTAAGCTAGATTGGACATGGTCAATGCTGAGAAGGATGCTCCCTTGAGAATACTGTTGGATCCATGTAGATATCACAGACCTGCATTTGAAAACAGTGGTGTAAACTGGCCTCTCACTGGCATGTCTGTAGGTAAAAGATTGGTACTAATTTGGGAGAGTCTTCTCTTCTGAAACCAAAATTGTCGGAACAAGAGAGAGGGGTGCAGAACCTGATATTCTGCACCCCTTTTCTAGGAAAAATGATTCATTTTTCTCATCAATACAGCAGATAACAAATGATTACATCATCAAATTCCTACAATAATGCCAACATAATATTATGCATTTTGACCACTCTGACTTTAAATTCTGGCAAAACACTTTGGTTACATTTAGTAAAAACTTAAAGCTGTTATGGATGTTAGACTTATTTTTTAACATGATATCATTTTCAACAAAGAAAGTTTTTAGTGTGTACTTAGATTACATTTTTTTAAAAATTTTCTAAGCATTCAGCATCAAATAGAAATGTTATTAACCTTATGTATTGACTTATGGACCCAGAATCTTAATCTAAGAAAAATTGAACGTTTTCACTAGCAAAAGTGACATTAAAAAAAGAAAAAAAATGCTATTGAGTGGCAATGTACGTCTCTGTCAGCCTGTTTCAATTAGAGTCACTCCAGATGAATTGAAATACTGTGTTAGAAAGAACAGAAAATTAGATCTTTGCTTGATAGTCAAAACAAATAAAACTAAGAATTATCTTTATTATCCATGTTTCCTATTTTTATGAACAGAATTATGTACTCTGGTCTGCATTTTGATACTGTTATTTGCCTGTTATTAATATAGAATCTATTCAGTAATAAATCATCATTGTAATAGAATTGTCCTGGTGAATTACGGTGCTTTGCATTTCTATAAATCTTCACAGGATAAAGTATCTGGGTTAGTGCTTCTTCTAATAATGTGCAAGTGCATTATAGTCATTTTTATTTTTTTATAATGTTCATCCCTATTCGAAAATAAATATCCTCTATTAGATGTTGTTTTTCTTTTTTTGTAATTATGTCCCAATCATGTGCATATTTTATTTTTTGAAAATAAATTTCATAATTTATTTTAATACAATGATTCATTATAACTTTCTCTTAACCATTTGAGCATTATGCCAGTCTTTTCCCACAAGTACTTGATGACTTAAAAGTGTTGTAACAAACTTATAAAAATTATATTGTGTTTGACTATTTCATAAGATAAATAGATATGTAAAATATTCAAATTTCAATCTACAATCAGTGATTCCCAACGTGGGGCGTATGCCCCACCGGGGACAATGTGACATTTTAGGGGGCGATTTCAGATTTGTAAATCATCCATTCGCTGTGATGTTTTTTGGGAAAGTAATCTTTTAGACTAAAAATAAAAGTAATACATGCCCCCCCCCCCCCCAAAAAAAAAAAAAAAAAAAAACTACTAATAAAAATAAGTTTTTTTTTTTTTTTTTTTGTTGAATTTGAAAAAGTTTCAAATCAAAAGCTTTAAATATAATCAACACCAGAATAATTACATGACAACCCCTTTTTAACATTCATTTTTTTTTAAATAATTTTTCTGGTTTATAATCTAATTTGCAATTTTTCTCAACTTTTTCGATTATTAAATAAGCTTTGCATATCTACTTGCTCTGCTGTATGGATCATGAAGAAACTTTTATAAGTTAAACTACTTAAAGCTATATATAAATTTTACTGTCTTGAACCTATTTAACCTAAAAAAGATTTGTAATAGCTAAATGTGGTACTATCATCTTTATAAGATTTATAAATCGTAAATAGCATTATATAAGGAAATGTGTAACTAAGAAATATTTATGGCTGTAGGGCAGTCACTCCTACACAGTAAATGAATATAAAACAGACACAATTTAAATTTTAAAATTCAATAATACATGGCAATCGATTGATGATATCTGAGAAGGAAAAAAAAAAGATAAATATGCTTTCATGGGGAATAATGACAGCATAATATTAGTAAATGTTAGAATCTTGAAATGCTTCTTGTGTATTTTGTTTTTCATAGAAAAAATTGTGTTCTTTGTTATCAATTTTAATGCTAAATGTGAGTCTTTCCAGCATTTTCTGGAGTTAAAAATGTTGGCCATATAACACTTTTGTTAAATATTTAGGTAAGTTGGAAAGGCACAAAACTATTTTGGGCATAAAAAGGAATATGTATCGCCTCATTTATGGAATTATGTTAAAAACACATTTATGACAGGAAATTCATATCTTTAATAAGTTAAAAAAATGCGAAATTAATAGTTATTATTAAGGCTCTGTTAGGCTTCCTTTTAAAATCATAAAATATGTCTGTTACAGAATGCGAGTATGGGAAAAAAGAGGGGGGCAATTGGGATTTTACAGATGCTTCGGTGGGGCGTGGCCAATAAAAGGTTGGGAACCACTGATTCT
This sequence comes from Maratus speciosus, assembly GCA_963932465.1. Taxonomy (NCBI): domain Eukaryota; kingdom Metazoa; phylum Arthropoda; class Arachnida; order Araneae; family Salticidae; genus Maratus; species Maratus speciosus. The sequence continues at coordinate 513,195,912 of OZ010789.1, read as the reverse complement.
ACACATTCATGCTTTGCATAGCTATTATTTTATGAAGTTCTTAACAGATATAAAAAAACATATTACTAAATGTCAAAAAGGTTAAAATGAATGATTTTTTAAAGCATTTTCTCCTCCTTGAGTTAATCTTTTGACATCAATGTCTTTTCTCTTATTTACCATAGCCTCAACCAGTTCCAGTTCGAAGCAATCCACAAAATAATGGGTATGGAACACCTCAATCATCTTGGAATAGAACAGTTATAATAGAACAAGCTCCTAGAAGAAATGGTCAATTAGCTGATCATAGTGGTATATATCTTTAAAATATTGTGTGTGTTCCTTTTGAAAGAGCCCTTTCAAATTCCAGAGGTATCTCTATCAAGTTGTGTATAATGCTTAGTAGATATTAGTAGTGTTTCCCCTAAATATATTTTGAGAAAAGCTCAGGTCCCTGCCTGTTTCTTTGTGGCAGAAAATGCATCCTGTCCATTTATTCACGGGAATAAATGCACTGATTAACATTTTAAAATTATATATTATATGAATCACATTTACATCTCAAATATTCATCTTGACTGTAAATTCTTATATTTATTCATTATTCATATCTTATTTCCTACCTAGTTCACGTGTATGAGAGGTCTGACTTTTCATTAAGCCTTAGATGACCTACGATTTCAGATGCCAAATTAAATTTTACTTTATTTTTTTCTTATTAAAAATAATAAATAGAAGGAAAGAGGAGAACTCTTATTAAGTTATCTTGAGGATTATCATACTGTTTTGATTGTCTGTACCTTGATTTTAGTTATGAACTTTATTCTCAGGTAAAACATTTGATTAAAAAAGTTAATGGGTTTTTTAAATACAAGTTTATTTTTTTTACTGAACACCAATTTATATAAAATTTAATTACTGTATTTTAAAATTGAAATAAAATTCCTATTGCCATTTTCTTTGAATAAATTTGCCTTTATATTAATGGCCACCCTGCCCATTTTCTTTTCTAGGGGAAACACTATATTAGTAGCGACTGATATTAGTTTATCATAATCAGTGTTAGAAATTATACTTTAGAATTAAGTAAGTAAATTATATACAGTTTTATTGTAAATCCGAAGATAAATTAATTTAATTGGCACCCATTCTGTGTTTCAAATAGAAACATTCTTGGAACACCAAACTCTTTTGAAACCTTGATTTAAGTTTAGTTTTTTGTTTCTTTTTCTTTTTTTTTTTTATTTTACTTAAAAATGAAACTTACATAAAAATATCTAAGCAAACAAGCTTCCTTTTATCCAGATTTGTGATGAGTATTATAAAATAGCAAATGATCAAAATTAAATATTTTCTATATTTTCAAAATTTTTCATTTATGTAATTTCTGTCTGTCTTTCTTTTTTGTTTTAAAAGTAATGTGAAATATGAGGATTAAAAAACACAACCTAAAGTTATTTCACTGTTTCATCATTATATTTAATTTTCAAACAGTCATGAATTTATGTTAAAAATTGCTGTAAAATTTTGCTTATCAATTTTGAAAGGAAAAATGGTGCATCAAACATTCAAACAATACAGAAACAGAATTACAAAATTTCCTTTTTACCTGAGCCAGTGTGTGTTTGTTTTTCCCTTTAATTTTTAATTCTGCCCTTTTTTTTATATATTTTATTCTCTTATTTAGTGCTTTATCATAAGGTGTGCATTAAACGGTTCAAAAGTTTAATATTAATATGGCACATTATATAATGTAGAAATACATCATCCACATTCCAATGAAAGGGTTAAACGTTTTTAAATCTTTTAATTATTTATCCTTTTTATTAAATCCTAGAATGAAAAGGTTTTAAAATTTAAAGAGCTAGGAGAATATTTTTGTTATTAAAATGCAGAATGATTAATTATTTTTGTTCATATGCAAAATGGCCAACTCTTGCTTTTTTTTTTTTTTCAATTGTACTATTTGTCTTAAAATGTTAAGTATGGTGAATGTTAATTTTTGTTTCGGAGATCAACATCAGAAGACCTGAAATGAACAATGTGTGACTGAATGAATTTGTAAATTTCACATTATAAATCATTTAAAAAAAATTATAGAAGTGCAGGTAGAAAAAAAATTAGCTTTCAATAAATCTAAATTTAACATAATTGATTAAAGATTTTTTTTCCCTTTCATAAAACTCAAAAAGATCTTTATATTATGAAAGAGAAAGTGTAAACAATGACATTTAGAAATTCACCTGATATATAACATAGTAGGATCATGTTCTGATGTAAAAAAAAAATATTTTTTTTAAATTATTTTTGTAGGTTGTGCTTTTTTTCAAAAATATTTTACTTATAATAATTTAACAGCCATACTAGACTGTTAAATATGCTATAATGTCAATTTTATAACTAAAATGAGAGGGAGAGAAAAAAAAATGGGTGCACCAGGATGATGTAATCATATTTGATTGTATTAATTAATCTGTTATTTTTGGATTATTTGTTTTCTAAATCAAGAATAGATGTTTAATTATTAATAATCCATTATTTAAAAAAGAACAAATAATGATAATACATTATAATGACATAATAATGACAGTAATAAGGAAAACTATACATCCATTTTGCTAAAAATATTTATTTATAGAAAATAAATGATAGATTGTACTTTACTAGTAAAATAGTTTAATTTCAAACACTGATGACTGAAATTTGCTATGCCAATCAAGTTCATCTTATATGTAATTTTAAAATGCATGACTATAGTTTTTAAATGCATGAGTATAGTTTTAAAATGCATGAGTTATGATTCTTATATCTAAGTATAGAATATTTAAAAATTCTGTGTATTTAATTATAAAATAGTGTTTTTATATTCTTTTGAGAAGGATTGGATTAAGGCAAAACACATTGGGGAAATCTTTTTATAAATGTTGATTCTTTGCATAAAAGAATTACTCAGAAGAAAATAATTTTTCTTTACAATGAAATTTAGTCTTTTTACATAATAGCTACTATCATGTGCCATTAATTCATTGGGGAACTTGCTGAAAAAAGTTGAATTACATTCACTTATGTTCATGTTATATATGACAAAGAACATTTTAAAACTGAAAATAGTATGTTTTTCTTTAAGGTAGTCCTTAAATTCCATTTTAACAACGCAACACTTTCTGGTACATTTTCGGACTTATTTTTAAATAAAAAGGCATACAATTGACAGGCCTGACTATTGAAGTTATTTGGAATCGAATAGCGTTTTCTATTTTTTTTTAAATAAATAGATTACTATTAAGTTATAAGCAATTCTTGTTTAAATAGAAAGGTATACAATTGACAGGCCTGACTATTGAAGTTATTTGGAATCAAATACAATTTTCCATTTTTTTTAAATAAACAGATTACTATTAAGTTATAAGCAATTCTTGTCACATGATGACAAGTTTTCCGCCTTCTTGCGTTGCTGTGTCAAGAATTTGTTTCAAAACACCCACTTTGACAGTATTTTCTGAAAGATCTTCTGCCTTTGCACATCATTTGATTACATAGATTTTGAGTAAGAACACCTGCAAATTTCATGCATTTCTGAACAAAAGTTAATTCAGAAATGTGTCAGAAAGTAGCTCCTTTTAATTTGAGTCTTAACTGAGAACTTACTTGAAAAAGAATTACCATATATACTCATCTATAAGCCGAGAAATTCTGACTTAAAATTGTCTTTTTAAAAGGGGGAGGCAGCTTATATGTGGATCAAATTTTAGAAGAAAAGTTTTAAACCACAGAGCTGTTTGACCGGCGTGGGCAGATTGATGTTTGATCAAGAAATCATTTAAAGACAGATCAGTAAAATTTGGATTGAGTGGATGCGATTGCCAGATGTGTAGAAAACAAAGGGCAGCAATTTAAAATAAGCGGGAATCTATGTTATCACCTCTTTGGTTAAAGAGGCGTGGATGTCAATTCTAAGGGAGACTATTGTGAAATCATTTAAAAAGTGCAGAATTAGCAATGCTATGGATGGTACTGAGGACGATTTTATTTACAAAAGTGATGACGAAAATTCATCTGATCCTGAGTTTGATTTTTATGACAAGGAAGCAAAGGGACAGGACTTTATAGAACTTTTTGGAGATTCAGGTAATGATTCCAAACTTGGAGGATTTGTTTGATGTTACTTAATATTTTATATGATTATTTTTGCTTGTTTAGTATCTCATTAAAAATGTAATTTTTGTCTGAAAACATATTGGGATTATTTAGGGTCGACTTATATGCGAGTCAAGAATTTGACCAATATTTTGTCATTCAAAATAGGGAGGTCGGCTTATATGTGAGTATACATGGTACTTTAAGTGAGAAAAGATATTTTATGGGAAATCAGCAGTGATTAATATTTTAAGCACTTGCATAATTTCAATAAAGTATATCATTCCATTTTTTTTAGCACAGTTAATGGTACAAAAATGACGGAATAAGATTTGAATTTGTATCTGTGAATGCTAAGGATAAATTTGACTAATCAAAATATGTGTATTGACATTAGTTGTAACAATTTTAAGTGTGGAATTAAACATTAAATTCAGATTTGTTGTTATAAAAGTATTTATTTGCTTGACCATGTTAAGTCAAGGTAGTAATTTTAGCTTTTAAAAATTGGTTTGGATATTTCAAAAACTGCAATAATAAATTATAGTCTATTGTGTGAATTGATCTCAGTGAATTGAATCAGTCCATTATAAATTGGGTCATTTTTGTCTATTTGTACAGACTCAAATTTCCAGGCCTAATTTTAGTTAACTTAATCTTACTTATTTATTTGGGAATTTAAAATATATTTGCTTAGTTGCTTAAGAGCAACTTCATATACTGTGTATGATTTGTAATTATTTTTTTAAAACTCACATAAATCTAATCATAGAAAGAAATGCTTATTTCTGTGACAAAAGTAGTTTTTCTGTGCAACAGTTTTAAAATATTTATATAAATATGCAATACAAAGTTTAAGTTATTAGATCCTCAGAAAGGAAAGAATTCAGATTTTTTTTTTTTTTAATGAAAAATATGTATAGTAAAGTAGATAAATGTTCCTGTTACAGAACAATATCAACATAAATAGTTAAAATAAAACAATAACAAACTTTTGCATATTTTTATATTAATTTCAGTAAAGCAACTTTGTAATTGATGTGTCAATTTATCTATGAAACCAGTAATAAGGGGAGAAGGGTATTTGTTAGGCATCAGCCAGTTTTAGCCATATTTCTATAGGCAGGGGTGCTTTCAAGAAAGTCTTTTGAAGATAAAGGGGCCCAAATTATTGTTCTTGTAGGAAGGACTCACTGGAAACATTGTACAGTCACCCTGCCCAGACCGTGGTAGTATCAAGCCCAAGAACGTTGTCACAAAGTCCTAATTTTGTGGCCAACCACTAGACTGAGTGGACAAATCAGTAATAAATTGTATATTTTAATTTGGAAAATATGAATTCAATTAATTTTTAATTTATACTGTCTTTATGTTATCATAATAAACAAGTAATTCACCAAAATAAATAAAAGATTCTGAAATATAATGCGGTTTCTCAGTTATCTATATAGTTCATTTAAACTTTGTCTTTACAGAAATGTGCTTGACTAAATGTATCTAAATGCATTTATCAGTTTAGTTATTTTAAATTTCTGCATTTCTCTGTTTTAAAGAACTTTTACCTATCAAGGAATTAATGTGAAAATATTTTTGTTTCATTTTTTTAAAGTAATTAATGTTGCTTACTTTTTGATTACAGTACACAGTGTATTAAAAGAAAAATAGGTTTATTTCTTTTACAGATTTATGATGTATGATATTTATACAGCTAAAAATGTTAAAGTTATATTAAATTTATCTCCTTTCTTTGTCATAGTTTTATCTCTATTATTATAACTATTTCTTATATTTTCCATTTTTAGGTTCTGCTCGGGTAGGAAACTTACTACATATGGCTGGTAACTTAGGAAAAGCTGTTGGTACCCTCGTTACGGTTATGACAGATGATGAAGATGTTAGTGGTTCAGATGATGATCTCAAACATTGACTGGTCACCTTGAATTAATGCTGTAATTAATTTTTCAAAACATGCATAAGTCATAAATTTGACTGTCAAAAATAAAGAATCGTTAAGTGGATTCTTTACAAAATACTGGATATGAGACGTTTTGTACAGGCATTGCTTGCATTGAGACTGTATTTGAAACATATCATAAACCCAACAATGCCCGGACGTCACTTCGTGTTTGCCTTAGTATCTGCACAAAGGGTGTCTTTACAAATGTAACTGTGAATAGTATTTTTTTAAATTGTTAAATATTTGTGTTGAATACTGGTTGTTTGATTAGATGGCTTATAAGTTACCATTTTAATAAGGCTGACTACTAACAAAATCTGAGCCTCTTCCAATGTTAGAAATTCAAATTTTAATGTGTCTTTTTCTCATTTTGGTTTATGAAATGTTAGTGTATCTTCCTACAAGAAAAAAGGCTGAACCTGAAGCCATGAAGGCAAGAATTCAAATTCTGCACAAAAGCCCACTTCTGATTGGGGGAAAATAAAAATCATTATCTTTTATCTAAATGCCAATTATGGCTTTTGAAAACTCCATACATTCAACAAATGCTGTTTTTTAATCAATTTCCAGCTTATCTTTGAGCAAAAATAAATTATATGAAGAAGTTTTAGTTTCATATTGTCCAGAGAGAGAATCAGCTGTAATTCTGAAGACAACCAAGAAATTTTTATTTTATGAAAATTTGAAAAATCATTAAGCAGTGATAAAGCAAATTTCATGTTCTTAATTTCATCGAGTTACGTTTTTCTAAAGTTCACAATGATTAAATGTACATGATAACTTTCATTATACCTGGATATCTTTGAAGTTAAATGGTTCGTGGTATTTCACTGCAGGAAAAAAAAAAAAAAAAGTTATGCTTTTAATATTTACTCAAGGAAAATATGCAAAGGTATGCAGGTGTTACTGCAAAAGTTACGGTATAATTCTGAGTCATATCATTGACAAATTATTCTGAGTGTTGCATTCTGCATGCAAGAAGCAAATTTCAGAAGCATTTATATTTTGTTTTGTAATTTTATGTTTCTTACATTTCCTCTATCTTTTAAAAACAATTTTGTGATTTTTGTCCATGAAAATTGTGATATGCTAGATCATTTTTTGTTTTGTTTTAACATAGTTTAATATATCATTTATTTTCTCATTTGCCTGTCTTCTTATTTTGTTTGGACCAAAACAGTTTTTAGTTTTTTAAAGCAACATACCTTCAGGTTGAGTATCAACATAACATTTAGTACACAAAGTAGCGCTTCATGTGCCATATCATGATCATTTCACTATCATTGTATTGTGAAATCAGCTAGAGATTTAGTATGTACAGCAGCTGTATCAACTACTTTTCAGATGTGATTTTATAAGCTCATTGCATCTTATCCAGTGATACTCTTTTGTGTTCAAATAAAAAAGTATATCATTGGCGTAATAATTGAAATTACAGTAAAGCATCAATTATTTGAATAATCATGAGAGTTGATTTGAAATTTTAATACATCAAATGAAAACACTTTCAACCAAGTTTCTCTACATATAGTATTATGTAATAAATAAAAGGAAAAATTGGGTTCTCCCTGCCCCTTCTTTTTAGTTCATGAACACATTTTCTGTATTTATCTCGATTGCTTATATCTTGATCATCATCATTACTAATTTTTTAATTTATGATTCAACACTTTCTGAATCATCCCATTTAGTAATTTTAGATAATTGATGCTAGCTGTAAGCTAATTTTTATGGATTTTCAGATGAATTTCTATCAAAGTAGTAAGAAGACTGAGAAATTGTTCAAGTGTGAACAAAGTAAATTTCAAATAAATAAACTGCTGTGCCTACTAATGTCTTTACTTTTATGCTCATACTGGTAGGTGATTACGGACATTTTTCATCTGCTCCTTCTTTTGTAATAAAGACATCATACATAGACTCTAGGTCACAGAAAGAAAGTAGAAGTCATCTTGTACCTTTCAGAGAGTTTATGCGATTTATCAAAGTTTTTGTACCTCATAGAATAAACACACTCATAATCTTGGGAAGCAAGAATTTTCTTGTGAATCTTATTTCTGTTTTTTAACAATTTTAAATATTTCATGATTCTAGAAACTAAATGGAGAATGTTTTTCCATTTCTTTGTACAAAAGTTTGTAATTACATTGTTGCTCATTTATTGTATAAAAAATAATACATTATTTAAGTGATTTCTTTTTTTACTGTAACAACATTCATTCAAAGAGAACTTCATTGCTTTTCAGGGTGAGTGTAAATTTGTTAAAATTCATTTGCAGCAATAAAATTATAAATTTAGTCAGTTTCTCTTTTTTCTCAGCTGAAACTTTTTTTTTTCCTTCTAAAAAAAAAAAAGTTTTGTCTTTTTCTTATCTATTCATAATCATGAATAGGAAAAGGTTTTTGTTTGTTAAATTCATTCTTTTAATTGTATTTATAAATAAAGGTTTGACATACTTTACTTTCATTATACTTATATGGTAAATATGAATCATATTAACAAATTTTCAAAAAGATGAGGGTGAAAAACTTTTGTGTTTCGGTGGTCTTAGCTCTTTTCAGGTAAACATCCTAATCTTTTTTCCTCAGCACATAAAGTGTAAAATATTAATTTTTTTGTATTAAAAAAAATTTCAGCCCAATTGATTGTTTCTTATAACAATAACTAAATAAATAATCATCTAAATTACCCCCTCCTCTCAAAATTTCCAATTGTTTTCCTTAGTCTCCCTCCCCCCTTCCGCAACACACAAAGTTGAAAACTTTTTTACTTCTTTAAATTTTTCTTCCATATTTGTTACTTTGTCCAACAATAAATAAATCAGTAAACTGAACTCTTCCTTTCCTCTTTTTCCCATTGTCTCTTCCAACACATAAAAGATTTATATATTAAAACTGTTTACTTTTTTGTTGTTTGTTTGCACTATTTGTTACTCTGTACAAACAATGAGTAAATGTAAATTATCTAAATTTCTTTCCCATAAATTCCCTGTTGCCAACATTCTTTTCCAGTCAAAAAAAAAAAAAAAAGAAAAAAAATAGCTTGGGAAAAAATGCAAAACTATTTTTTTTTTTAAAGGTTAGTTGTTCTTGTCCATTGGAAACAAAAGGAACAACAACAAAAATAAACACGGTTGCAAGTTTAATAATATTCTTAGTGATTGTTAGATCTTATAATCAGTATTTTAAGATGCAAGATGATGAATGAATAAGATGATTATTTTTTTTTTCCTCTGTGTTATAGAATATTTCACGAGGTTCTCCATGAACACATATTAATTATGTTCATTGAGCACTTTGTTTACAATTTCTTAAAGCACAAAGCATATTTTAAAATTTGGCAATAATGCTCTCATTAAAATTAAAATGTATATGGTAAAAGTGATTTACAGTAAACATAAAGGCCTAAAAATCTTTTAATAAACAGACCTACTAGTTTTGTACACACAATCAATGACATTCTAAATCAGTAACAATAACATATGTTTAAAAAAAAATTAATATGAACATGATAAACAAACATCATGAGATATCAGGAATCACTAAAGCAAGTGCTTTAATAAAAATTATCATCTGTAAATGTGATTTATTTTATCTTATTTTTAAATTTATGAATTGACTCATGTCAAATTCCAGGTAACTCAAAGGTGGCTGATTCATTACATATGTTCATGTTGCATATATAAATTTCTAATTATTCACAGATAATGGATGGGAAGTAAAATACTGAAGGATAAATTGTTTTATTACTTGTAAAATAAATCTCAGTGCGTGCGCAGCATGCCTGCCATGCAGTGCCATGGGCATTGGAGACCCGGTTCGAGGCACGTTCTGTTCTAGATTTAATATGTATAAGGACCCTGATAAAAGGATTTAAGTATATATTAGATATCCTGATAAAAGAAGGGTCCCGCTAGTGGGTGAAGCCTGCTAGTTAATCTCTAAAGGCTTTTTTTTTTTTTTTTTTTTCTATCTAAAGCTGTAGTATTCTTGCTGTATTTGGTATCTGCTATTTGTATTCTTTCATCATTGTTTTAAACTTTCTATACATCATTACTATATAATTTTGCAATGATCTATTGGCTTTGGTGAACAGGTTTTCGTATACACCCAAAATGTGATTAGGTTCTATCAGATATATTTTTCTTATAGATTACGTTTTTAATTTTATTGAAGGTTTTGCAATGAGATAGATATTTAATTTGTTAAGTTTATATTTCAGTCTTTCAAAGAACTCATGAAAATATTGTAAAGTATATATATATCTTGAAATTTTCCTCATTAATGTTTCTTTTCTTAGTATTCTTGCTCGGAATTAATATATTTATAGTTCTTTTTTTATATCTGTTATTTCTTACGATATCACATATTTTATTTATTTAATTGATTTACTGACCAGCAATACAATCTGTGAAAACTTTCTTAATAAAATGCTTAAATGCTAATACTTTGTAGGAAAAAGGAGCTTGAGCATTAGGTTAGATGGTCGATTGTGTCTGGCTATTGGGTTTCTATAGACCAGTGGTTCCCAACCTTTTATTTGCCATGCCCCACCAAAACATCATTAAAATCACAATGCCTCCCTCCTCCTTACACACATATTCTATAACATATTTTTCTTATTATTTAAAAAGTGAACTCATTCACCTGAAGGAAGCATAACAGTAACTAACACAGTACTATTTATTTCACATTTTTTAATTTATCAAAGAGATGAATTTTTTTTGTCACAAATGTATTTTTAACACAATTCTATAACTGCAATTAGGCTGTATATTTTCATTTTTATGCCAAATAAAAGTTTTGTTGTCCAATTCCAATTTACATTGACTTCAATGTTTAGCAAAAGTATTACGTGGTCTGAATTTTTTCTCCATAAAATACTTGGAGATACTCTCACATTAGCATTAAAATTGATAACATTGACACATTTTATAATTCATTTTAGTAAGATTTTAAGAGTTTGTAGAAAAGCGTTAGACAATAAATTTTCTTTGTGGGAGATTCTCAAAAGGTGGGATCATTAAACGTTAACTATATGTAATTTTTAAATTTTTCAAATTTAAGGCCAATTTTTTTTAATAGTATAGTATTTTGCCTATAAATATAATATATAAATATTTTTAATAGAATGTCTACAAAATTATCTGTAAACATTAAAAGACAGCAACTATTCTGGAAAATTAATGATTAAAGCATTTAATTAGCAGTTGTGTACGTTACAAATTTTGGACATTTTTTCGCACATACGTTACAGATTTTGGACATTGCTCTTAGTATTTAAAAAATTCTTAAGACTAAGAATGTAGTAAATGTGTCTGTATACATATATATATGTATAATTAACTTTTTGTTATCCAGTAATAATAATAATAAAATCAAATGCTTTGTTGCGTACGTTACTTTCGGACATAACAAAATACAGAAAAATTCTTTATAGAAAAGTCCTTCTATCTTCAAAAAAGCGATAAATCAGCCTGCCATCTCTTAACGAAATTATCAAAAAATCATTCGTTTCCTTTATGCATTCGTTGTTTACCATTAGAACCACCTGGAAAAAAGTTAAAACTCTTTTTCTTGGTGGTACATTGGAGCAGTTAACGTTATGAATGTCCGAAATTGGCCTCTTTAGCATAAAATAATGAAATTTTAAGATATTTATGCAAAGCTTTTACAATAAATTATGTCATTTTCTGTCTGTGAATAGAATTAAAAACTCAGTGTAAAAAAAAAATTAAGTCAATGATAATTAAAGTTATATGTGAAAAGCTTAAAGTTATGACGTGTGTCCAGTGCCCACCTTTTGAGAATCGCCCTTGTATGGATAACAAAATACACAAGAAGCATTTCAAGGTTCTGATGTTTATCAATTTTAAGTAGTCATTATTCTCCATCAAAAGACATTTCTCTTGTTCCCTTCAGGACCGAAAATAACCTTTTTTGCAACCGGGGAAAACATGGATTTTGGTCCCCCCCCCCCCCACCTCTTCCGCAAAGTATATTTCAAAGAGAATTTTACTATTTTTCTAATAGCCAACTTATTTAAAATATGTAATCATAAAATATGCAATACTGAACTACATAATTTACAATGGCGGATCCAATGGGGAGGTCACGGGGGTCATGACTCCCCCCTGAACACCTACAAAAATATTCTAAAGATAATTTTTAAAATGAAATATACAGTAGAGTCTCAATTATCAGAGTCCTGCTTAACCGAGTTTCCACTTTAATCGAGTTTATTTCTTCTGATGGACTGATGGCTTCCATTATTATGAAACAATCCTTATAAATGAAGTGTTAGGTGAAGATGAAAGAGCATAAAAATTATGGCCTTTTTTTTTTTTCCCATTCTGACCAGAAAATCAGAGTTCTAACTTTTTACGACTGCTTTTTAATCTTCATCTAACACTTCATTTATAATGGCTGTTTCATAATAATAGAAGCTATCAGTCCATCAGAAGAAAATGATCCATTCCAAAGGTATAATCCTTCATTTTGGCGCCCGGGGCACATGCCCCCTAGTTTCGGCCTTGGTTGCCTTTCTGGAATATCATTAATTGACTGGCCACATATTATCCAAGTTTAAAATTCACATTGTATATGTTATATATTCATTTACAGTTTTGGAGACCTGCATTACAGCCATAGATATTTACTTTATACCCATTTTCTTTGGTAAAGTATTTTAAGATTTATAAATTTTATAAAGTTAGTTGTGCTACTTTTAGATATTTAAAATTTTTTTTCAGGTTATATACAAGAAAGTAATATTTAGGTATGAAGTGTTGAGAACCAGAGTGGACCAACCTCAGCAACTGTGATTTCGAAGAATATGCTTTACGAAATTGGTACATATTTTTGTCAAGCTCTCGGCCAGATCTGCCAGAGGGCACCAATCTTCTTCAGCAAATGCATGGTGATTAAGTTGGCAGTGCCAGAGTGCACCAAGCTACATGGTCCACTGTTGTACTGGCAGCTTGTGATTTAAGTTACGTTGAATCATCTGTTAAACTAATTCTGTCACTTGAATAGTTTCGAAACAAATAAATTCATTATACAGCCAATAGATGGCATGGCATACTGTGCTTAGTCACTCCAAAACTCATTCTCCGCAAAAATGTGGAATAGTCCATTCTGGTTCCTAACACCTTATATAACTTAAATAATTTCACGTAAAAAATTATTTTATGTTACATACAGCAGAGTGAATAGAAATACAGTAGACTCCCTCAAATCCCCACAGCTTGGGACAAGAAGTTGTGCAGATTTTAGAATTTTGCGGATTTCTGGTCATTGTCTGGTCATTGCTTTGTTTACATTTTAAAAATGATAATTTGTATGTAATTATGTAATCAAAATTATAATGAATGCTTACAATATAGTAAAATATTAAAACAATGAAGTAAAGTAATAAATTAAAAGGATAAAAAGTAAGATAATTTAAAAACTGATTCAAATATTAAAAGTAAAGGTCAAGTAAATACAATTAATAATGTGTATTTGAATATGCATAAAAAAGATGAGATAACTTTCTTGAATTATTCAACGAAACTTTCTTTATGAAAAGTATTCTCTGTAAATTCACATAAAAATCATTGTAATAATAACCAAAAAAGCTTGATTAATACATAAATATGTTTGATAAAAAGATTGTGATTACCAGTGATATCAGCAATATCTTGATTAAAAAAAAATTTATAGTCCTTTCATGGAAAACCACGAGTTAAGTCATATTATTAATAATAACATATTAAAATACATATGTGATTAAATAAAACTAAAAAAATTCTGTAATTTTGCCTCTACATCTGAACTGAAAGCTTCATTGTTTACATCTGTAAAGATGCATGGATTTTAGGCGTTAGCAGATTTTAGGGTTGTGGATTTGAGGGAGTCTACTGTACAAAGACTCATTCAATAAATAATCAAAAAAGTTGAGAAAAACTATAAAATACACCAATAAACAGAAAAATTATAGGAATTTTTAAAAATATAAAAAGTGTGAAAATGTCTTTAAAGCTTATTCATATAATTATTCATGTTGATTCCATTTTAAACTTTTGATTTGGAACTTTTTTACAATTCAGCAAAAAAAAACTTAATTTTTTTTTTGCATGTATTAATTCAGTATGTATTAGTTTAAATATTACTTTTGCAAAAAATCAGACAACGAATGGCTAAGTTACAAATTTGAAAATTCCCTCCAGTGTAGTGTATGCTCCACATCGGGAACCACTGCATAGACAGTATGTGCCATGCTATGGTGAGTTTTGATTAATAGTACATCTAAATAAGGGAGGGGGTGTTCCATTCTGTTTAATTTTCAAAATATAAACTTAATTGTAGAATAAGGTTATTAATCTGAACTGATAAGTTATATAGTAAGTTGTCGTTATGTTGAAGATATCGTCTGTATATTGGAGTCATGTATAATCAAATATATATAAGGTATAATCAAATTTATTTTAAATATCTGTTTCTAGGGCTAGTAATACAAATTCGGCTAATAGTCTTGATATAGGGGAACCTGTTGAGTTCATAAATATAATCCAAAAATATAATAGTGCTTTTCAAGATACCATTAAGTACTAAAAATTAGGCTCACAGCCCTAGTTTGTACTTAATGCATCTCTAAAGTGGATTTAAAACTTTTTCTTTTTAGGATACATTATTTATTTTTAAATCAGTTCATTTTCAAACTAATCTCAGATTTAATATCAAAGGATAATTTTGTGTGTTTATAGTTTTATTTGAAAAATAACTACTACCACAAAAAGTTTAGGCATGACGGAAAGTTCATAGATGTTAAATAGATCAATGAATGGGAAAAAAAAACCTTTAGAGTGAAATGGAAGCCTATATGTCATTTTAAATATAGCAATAGATTATAAGTTCCATTTGTATAAAACGTTTTATTTTAATAAACGTGAGAAGATCATGACTGTAAAGATGGCTCTGTGGACAAGATAAAAACAGGTAAGGAGTATAATATAGTAAAATTAAATAGAATGGCTTGTAATATTAATTGCATAAAACTTAGTTCAGTAGCATTATTCATTTCAGTCTAATATTTTGTGTTACTACTAATAATAATGAAAACATCAGGTTATCCTGGTTACAAACATGGCATCTACATAACGTAATATTGCTATTGAAATAAAATATTTCTCATGAAAAAATGCTATTGAAATAAAATATTTCTCATGATCTAGGAAAATACTGGCGTGATGCTTAGATAAGTTCAAAGCAATGTTGAAACCATCTGAGCGTTTTGAGGGCTTTCCTGCATTTTCATAAAAAAGCTTATAAAACTAATATTAATTTTTAAAAATTTCTCTGTTTTTTCTAATATTACACTTCATGCTCCTTTATTTGGCATGTATCTTAAAATAAAATTCTGCTAAAATTATTTTTGCCTACAACCGATTTAAGATATTTCAGGGAAGTGTAGAAAAATACAAACACACTGCTTACAGGGTTAAAAACATTTTTACCCTTAATTTGTAATTATTTTTTCAGTAAATTTAGTAGTGAAAATGTACATTGGTGGAAAAATGACCCAAGTACTAGCAGGCGAGTTTTATTATCATTATTATTATTTTGTCATGCAATTCAAATGCCATTTAAGTAGTAGTTTATATGCCATTCAAGTGAGCAATTTACCTTTATATACTGTGCTTTAAACAAGCAACAATGTTTGCATTCTTATAATTTTTTTGTTGGTTATCTGCTATGAAATTTGTCTTTAGTCTTGAAGTTTGAAGCTTCATATAAAAATTATTCAGCTTTGCTTCTAATTTTATCTTATCTCTATTAAGAGCTATGAAAATTTGAAGAAAAAAGACTTGTTAAAACCCTAATATATACACAGCATCTAAAATATTATTTTTTTCAATATTTTTTTTAATTGTTTTTGGATATTTCTTGTCTTAAAAACTTTATACAACTACCCAGGTAGCACACAGATATCGGCCAATGTCCCGATCAATATTGGCCGATATCGCGAAAGTCACAATGTCAGACGTCAAATTTACAATGTCTGCCGATATTCACATATGTGACTTAAAATTAGTTTTTAAAAGAAAGCATCCAAACGAATTTTTTGCATTACTTATAGCATTATAATACGTAAATAGTATTCTAAACAATAAAATTTAACTATTTTAACCTTTTTAGAAAACTTGTATTTTTAATGCCTTATTTTTGATATTTTATTTACATTGGCCAATGTCGTAAAAATGATATTAGTATTCCAACATTCAGAGATATCTGTCGACATTCGTAAAAACAATATCATTTTTCAGACATTTCAAGATATCTGTCGACATTTAGCATATCTGACGAAGTTTGTAATCTTGACGAAAGTGAATGGAAAGTTCTGAAAGACCGCCCACTTTTATAGTTTTCGTTGGCCATGAAATTTGTGTTATATAAAAATTTTCTTTACAAATCTATAGTTATTTATATATATATGTATATATTTGAAGAAAAAAAAAACAAAAAAAACATAGAAATCTATTGAGATTAGTATGGAAAATTTTCTGTAGTACAATTTATATAGAAATTTATAGAGATTGCAAAATAGAAAAATTTCTTAAGAAAAGCATTTCATATTAAAATCTATTGATAGTGCTAATAAAAACTTAATAAGGAAATCTGTAATTATTGCTCTAGAATTATTTGTATTTAAAATAATAATGTAGTGCCTATAACGATGTTAAAATATAACAATTGTTAGTTTTATAAAAAACGAAAGATGCTTTTTTTATTACATAAAGTTTTTCAATAAAAAAGAGACCAATTTATGTATTTTTTAATTGATACTATGTTTATGTTTTTAAAATGCTCTCGAATTTCAGACTTTTAAAATAATTTTATTTTTTATTATAGAAAGAATACAAGTTTAGTTTCAAAAGTAGGTAATTAGTTTTCAACATCATTTCTTTTTAAATTTCTAGCAAACTTAATTATAAAAAGTGATATTTAAATAAATATATGTTAAGAGAATGTAAAAAAAAAAAAAAAAAAAAAAAAAAAAATAGTCGGTTGTGATTGAAAAAGTATGAGATAATTAAATTATAATTTTGTCAGACATTTTTTTCGTCACTAATAGAAAAATCTACTCCCACCACTTTCTATTGAAAGTTTCTTATTATTACAATTTTAGTAGGTTTTTCTACTTTAATCTTCAATAAGACTGAAAATCTCTTTGAGCATCAACTTCCAGCTCAGTGAGAAGTATACATTCACCCACCACATTTGCAAATCGCATTTGTTGGGCTTTAAAAAAGAAGTTAATGTCTAAAAAGTTATAATTTAATATTTAAAAATGTTATTCTGGATATTGGAAAAATATATCACTCAATGTCAAATAATGATACTCAGCAATGACAGAAAAAGATATCGCTTAATGTCATAAACTGATATTCAGAGATGCTGGAAAATATTGGCCAACATTGCCAAATATCAAAAAATAATATTCGTGAATATCTTTTTAGGGGGGGGGGGGGGTCATTTAATGTTGGCCAATATTACATTTTGATATCGGCCAATATCTAATTTTGATATTGGCCGATACCTTTGTGCTACCTGGGTAGTATGTTGTGGCCATCACAAAACTTTCTTCTATATAAATCACGTCAATTAAATCATTTCAATAGTACAAGAAATTACATCAATTTAGCACACATTCATATCAAAGTATATATGTAATTGAAGTTTGATGAAAATCCGTGCATTAGTGCTTGAGATAGAGCTACAGCGGAAATTCTAAAAAATATAGCATAGCAGTGCTACCTGTTGAGCGATTTACACCAAAACATAAACAGCACTAATTGATATCAAGATATACTTGAATCTGAAGTTCGTTGAAAATCCAAGCATTAGTTCTTGAGATAGAGCTATTGCGGAAATCGTAAGAAAACAGCGTAGCAGCGCCACCTGGTGAGAGATTTACACTAAAATGTCAATTCATGTCAAGGACTAACCGATTCTCAAATTTGATGAAAATTCGTGCATTAGTTCTTGAAATATAGCTATAGTGGAAATTCTGAAAAATGTTCCATAGCAGCGCTATCTGTTGAGCGATTTGCACCAAAACAGAAACAGCTTTAATTCATATCAAGGTATACCTGAATCTGAAGTTTGTTGAAAATCCAAGCATTAGTTTTTGAGATAGAGCTATTGCGGAGATCGTAAATAATGCAGTATAGCAGCGCCACCTGTTGAGCGATTTACACCAAAATGTATAAAACTTCAATTGATGTCAAGAAATAACTGAATCTGAAATTTGATGAAAATCCGTGCATTAGTTCTGGAGATTAAGCTATTGCGGAAATCATAAAAATTGCTGCATAGCAGCGCCACCTGTTGAGCGATTTACACCAAAAACTAATCAGGTCCAGTTTATATCAAGGTCTAACTGAATCTGAAGTTTTGTGAAATTTCGTGCATTAGTTCTTGAGATAGAGCGCCCATGAAATTTTTGTCACATACAAACTCACAGAGTGAAGACAGACTCTGGGACAGACATTTTCTAAAAACCATCAAATCGTGTTCAGGACATTCTAAAACGTATAAATCCGTCGAAAACCGGAAGTCGAAAATTTTCACGAATCCAATACTTCCTTCTTGTAAAGATAGAAGAAAGTAAAAATTTATCTTGCATCCTTTCTAACATGTTGGTGATTTTTCTGACACATCATTTATTTTTCTCCATAAATGTTTTTCAAAGGGCTGCCACTAGTACCTTATTTTTTAATTATTTTGTCTATCACTATTTTAAAATAGAAATTTTTGTAGTAGATTTCTTTTAATCTTCTAGGTAGATTATTTTTGTTTATAAATATTGATAGAAAATAATAATAATAATAAAAATCACCTGTGTTATCCCTATGAAAAGCATTTATGAAGAAAAATAATTTTGAATTAAAATAGGTGTCACAAAAGTTATTTCTAAAAGTTGTTGCTAAGACCTGCAGCCTACAAAATGACTTGATTGAACAATATCGGTTGAAAACAAGAAATTGAGGCAAGCAGTCAGGTAATTAATTTCAAAGCATACATTTGATTTTAAAAGTAATCGAAAAGAAAATGTTCTCCTGCAATAAATTCCAATCAAATATGCAATTTTTTTGATGATAAGAAACTTTTGCAAAGTGTTTTGATTTATACATGGAGCAGATAAATTAGTTCAGATTGATTCAAATATTGATTGTTCAAAAATTTGTTGAGTCTTACAATTTTTTAAAAAATTATGCGTAATGCAGTTCTTACTTATTATCTATGACTTATTACAAATTATCTAAGATTTTCAAAAAGAATAAAGTTGTTGCTTTATTACCAGATTTTACTGACATATCAGAATGGCTAAGATTAATAAATACTTCTTTATTTTTTTTTAAACAAATATTTTGTAGATGATGTATATATTTTTTAATGTTTCCAACTGACATCCCCCCCCCCCCCAAAAAAAAAAAGAATTCCTAACATTTTGACATGGTCATATGTATTTTTTCCCTGTAATTTGCATGTTCTGTTGTCGGTCCTTTCAAATCTTTTCTTCCTGGTCAACTGACTTCAAGTTTACCAGTTTATAAGGTCCAAAGTTAGTTTGACATATAAATTGTTATTGTGGGATAAGTGCTGGCCTATCAGTCAAAAGTAGTTTCGACCAACAGCCAGTGGAGTGGGAGGCCTCTACCTTTCCCGAATGGCCCTCCTGCTCGTAATTAGTCCCCCCCCCCCCCTAAATATACCAGAAATTTCTATTGAGTAGACCGGCTAATTTTTATATAATGTTGAGTGTAAAGGTTTATAGTACATTAATTTCCTGATTCTTCTGCATTATTCTTAAAATAAATAAGTGTGACTCTAAAGGAATGTTTTCCTACGGCTATCATCTGCACGAATACAAATTAGATAACAATATTGTAACCTTTACGGGTGAAACAAGGATTTTCTGTAGGTAAAAGCAATGTAGGGCATTTCATATGTAAACAGATATGAGGCATTCTCACAATTTTTTAACTTTCAAGAATAAAAATCTGGTGAAATTAAACTTACTAAAATAACATTTTAAACTTATAAGACGAATGCCTTAATGATTCAAAATAAGGAAAAAATGGTCAGCAGCGAAATTTTTTTATATTTAACTGAGGTTTAAGTTAAACTTGCGAGTGTAATTTTCCTTACCGTTTTATCACTATAACTTTTTATTTTCTTCTAAATTTTTACTTATAATGAATTTGCATAGTACCCACAGGACATTCAAATACGAAATAATAACAATGTAGTATTTTTAGTACAAAATTTTGGTATAACATTTTAACATTGTCTTAAAGGGGTGTTAAAGAAGGGACGGCAAGGGAAAAAAAAATGGGACGGTATAGGAAAAAAAAAAGACTGTAAGGGGGAAAAAAAAGGGCATTCATTGTTGTTACACTCAACTCTAATTTAACTCATCCTAGATAATAAATAGTGGTGAATCATCGCCGCAAAGAAAAAAAAAAATCGTCAATTTGTTTAAAACTGATGAACGTGTCCAGAGGGTGTTTACACATATTGGGAACGATTTTGATGTTAAATTAAACAAGTTGGAAATTGAACGTCAAAACTGGCAAATGAGGTGCCTTCGTACTGTAACTAGTTTTATAAATATTTTTTGCAGTGCATATTGTACTGAATGTATATTTTAGTGCACTTCATCAGTGCAGAGCAATTTCATTCTGTTCGAAAGGCTGTAATATTATTAAAATGCACTTGAAATAATTCGTTTCCCATTGGCCGTAATGTAACCATAGGTGCCAAGTTGCCACTAATCCTCCGTAATATATGGGTTAATTTAACCCTGGTTTAATACATTTCGCACCAGAATTTTTTTTTGAGAGATGAAATTAAATAAGCTCCACGTAGAAAACTAGA
Source organism: Maratus speciosus (assembly GCA_963932465.1). Taxonomy (NCBI): domain Eukaryota; kingdom Metazoa; phylum Arthropoda; class Arachnida; order Araneae; family Salticidae; genus Maratus; species Maratus speciosus. Next base: position 513,174,914 of record OZ010789.1, on the reverse strand, counting down.
ATTATATAAATAAAGATTTATCAAATAATTTTTCTGGTTCGAAACGTTGTTAAACTGGGTTAAATTAATCCACGCATTACGGAAGATTAGTGCGAACTTGGCACCTCTGTGTAACATAAAACTTTTGACTGACCCTGTAATTAAACTATGCATCCGATTTTCATAAAATTTGAAATGACTCGACAAAATTATGCAACAATTATATATTTTAAATTTCGAACGATTCGGTTGGGTAGTTTTTGCGCTGTTATATGCGAACGGATGGACAGACAGAAGGACTGAACGACGACTATAGGTGCTACGCATTTATTAGGATGAGCGAAGCGAATCCTCTATTAGGTTACTCATATTACATTTTGTCGTGCACTTTATAATGAAACTATTCAATAATTTTACTTGAAATTAAACATAAAAATAAATTATAATGTGTAGATTTTCATTTTTTTTTTTTTTTTAAACAGAATAACCTTAAAAAATTATTATTTTAATTAATTTATTTTCCATGTTTTTCTATTACGGACGCATTTTTGCATATCGAAAATGAAACACGTAAATTTTCTAAAGAAAAAATAAATCATGGAGTTAGTAATTATAGATAGAATCATGATTAATTAAATAGCTTCACGATTTCTTTTATGAAAATTTTAAAATACCTTTTGTTATGAAAATTATAGCATATTTTTAATGAATTATTAAAATTTGTGAAAATTCAGTTATTTACATTCAGTTATAAAGGTATCAGTTATAATCAGGGCTGCGGAGTCATTAGGAAAAATGACCGACTCTGACTCCGACACCTGGATTTCTGAAACAATCGACTCCGACTCCGGCATACACACAGGGTTTCTCAAAAAGATTGAAATGCGCTTTAATTTTTTACCTTTTGGAGATATGTATATAATGAAAATTGAAAAAGTGTTCAAAATTAAATAGTAATTAAGATTAAGGATCGACCGAAATCAAAACAGAAACCGAATTTCGGTAATATTTCTATTTTCGGCCGAAAATTTCGTGCAATTAGTTCTAAATATAGTAATAAAAACAATTCAATTTATTACTTTTTATGGGGTGTCCATTACTGGAATAGAGGGTGTCCATTACTGGAATAGAGGGTGTCCATTACTGGAACAAAGGGTGTCCATTACTGGAATAGAGGGTGTCCATTACTGGAACAAAGGGTGTCCATTACTGGCATTTTAGGGGTTTTGATATATTTCTGCTAAATTTACAATTTAGCTTCATATTGGCAGTTAAATTTTAATTCATATTGGGAAATGAGACTATGGGAATGGTTAAATGTCATTGATAAATTAATGTAATATTGAAAAAACTAGAATATAATACACATAACTATTACTTAAAAAACAATTTTTAGAGAAATTCCTTAAATATGTCCATTACTGGCACATCTACCCTATTTATAGATATATAACCCATATAATCCGACTGGCAGGATTTCCTGCCAAGCATTATAGACAGTTTAACTCTTTAAAAAAAAAAAAAAAAAAAAAAAAAAAAAAATTGTTCGGTTGGTACCAGTTTTTTGAAATAATAATTTCCCCCTTACTTGAAGAATGATATATTAGATGAAAGGAATATTACTCTTAAAGTGCCGAGTAATTATCCTCATATTATAAAAATGTAGTTATCTACATTTGAGATTGTAATGCCTGTATTTATAATTTACAGTTTATATACCAATTTCAGACATTAATTCAAACTTTAAAGACAATTTTAATCACTGTAATATATACAGGTCTGTTTCCATAAAATACATTTAAAAAATATATGTTAAACGCCGCATTAAAAATTCTTTTGGTTTTTTTAAATGTGACGTCTAATATAAATTTTTTAATGTTACATCAAATATATTTTATGGAAACAGACCTGTATATATTACAGGGACTAAAATTGTCTTTAAAGTATGAATTAATGTCTGAAATTGGTATATAAACTGTAAATTATAAATACAGGCATTACAAACTTCAAATGTAGATAACTACATTTTTATAATGTGAGGATAATTATTCGGCACTTTAAGAGTAATCTTCCTTTCATCTAATACATTATTCTTCAAGTAAGGGGAAAATTATTATTTCAAAAAACTGGTGCCAATCGAACAATTTAATTTTTTTTTAAAGCGCTAAACTGTCTATAATGCTTGGTAGGAAATCCTGCCAGTCGGATTATATGGGTTATATATCTATATATCTTATAAATAGAGTAGATATGCCTGTAATGTACATGCCAATAAACTGAAAAATAACTAAATATTTATTAATGTAGGGTAATTCCGGGATTTATGCCGCACATTTTTTTGAATTTGTATATAAAGTCCCATGGTAGACATAAAATAAAAAAAATCATGCTGTGCTTGTGGAATATTTTGCAACCTTCTCTCGCGGGCCTCTCTTAGCCAGGCGGGCGCCGCGAAGGATCACGTGACGTTTGAGAGAATTGATATTAAAAAACATTTTTTCCTTCTTGTTCTTTTTTTTAGTTGGTTTTGTGAATGTAAAATATGAACGCAGTAAGTAGACTGCATTTTTTCTCTTGGTCTTCTAAAATTAGAAGAAATGTTGTTTTAATTTTAAAAAGAAAATTTATCTCGAGCATAAAATCATGCTATTGTTCTTTATGGCTTCTTAATAGAAGAAAATAGTTGCTGGAAATTTAATTGTATTTAGAATCATGACTTCTAGAAGGAGCAAAGCAACTAAGTATGTTTCATCTGTAAATAATGTACATTATGTATATATTCGAATTGTAAATAATAATCTACAAAAGGTTCTAGTGATGATGATTATTTACCAATGATAAACACAAAAGTAAAAACCTTTATTTGTGAAATATGATGACTTTAATATGATTTAAATGGAACCTTGACTTCTTATAATAATGCTCTCCCTATAACAATTTCGTGAACTGTGATTTAATTGTGGAATAACTTGAAATTCTTCAAGTTTTTGGTGCCGAAACCCGGGAAAAAAGGTAAGAAATACCTTTATTATTCTGCATGACTGTTGATTTTTTGAAAATATACATTTTTCATGATCATTTATTTTGAACATTGAATTTAAATTTAAACATGGATAAGCCTGATAAGTTAAAAAGTAAAAGAGCTACTGTTCGTGCAGCCATTACGAAATTAATCACAAAATGTGATACATTATTATCTGTTGATATTGATAAAACTGATTGCGACTCATTAATGGAATCATTAGAGCTCGTAAATGAAAAGGAAGCTCAACTAAAGGAATTAGATTCCGAAATGGATGAGCTAATTCAGGAAAAAACTGAATATGAAAAAGAACTAAAATCGGTAGAAGAATATTCTGAAAAAATATCCAGTTTGAAATTTAAAATTAAGATGAGGCTTAAAAAATGTAAAATCGAAACTGAACCAAAAGTTGTACTAGAATCAAGTAACGGTTCAAAAATCGGAAGTAAACCAGTTTCGGCAGTGAAGCTTCCTAAACTTAATATAGAAAAATTTTCTGGTGATGCAAGCCAGTTCTTAGAATTTTTTAATTTATTTACTAGTGCGATAGATTCAAACGAATCGTTATCAAAAATTGAAAAATTCCAATATCTCAAATCCTTGTTGTCTGGTCCTGCATATAATATTGTATCTGGTTTTGAACTGACAGATCAAAATTATTCTACTTGTTTAAAATTGTTAGAAGAGAGGTATGGTAAGCGGGAAAATATCATAAACTGTTACATGAATAAAATTCTAAATCTTGAACCAGTGAAATCCTCTAACAATGTTATTTCTTTAAGAAAGTTGTATGATAATATCGAAACTTCTATGAGAAATCTTGATGCGTTAGGAGTAACATCAGGCTCCTATGGCCATTTATTACTACCCTTATTACTGAGATTATTACCCGAAAATTTGATACTAGATTTCCATCGAAAACGTGACCCCGATAAGGACTGTGAAGTCACCGATTTAATAAATTTTATTAAAACGGAATTAAGATGTCGTGAAGCTACTAATTTAGTAAACAATTCCCAAACCAAGACTTATGAAAATTCTAAAACTAAATATGAAAATCCTTCAAGTAAATATCAAAATTTTCCGCAAAAGAAAAATATACCTTCAGCTGCTGCTTTAAATACATCTACAAAACAGTTTTGCATATTTTGTAAGTCTTCTGATCATGTAGGACTAAATTGTTCGAAATTCACTGATGAACAGAAACGATATAAATTAAAGAAAGAAGGTCGCTGTTACAAATGCTTTTACAAGTCCCATTTATCAATTAATTGTAGAACAAAAATTAACCCTTGTTCCAAATGTGGTAACACTACCCATAGTACTTTATTTTGTTTTAAAGAAACAGCAAAAGAAAATCCTGAAAAAGAAATGAAAGGTGCAATTGTATCTATGATGTCGGAACAAAAATATAAACAAAATAAATCTACATTATTGCAGACTTGTACAGTTTCTGTGTCTGCTGGTAAGGAATGCTTGTTGGCTCGCGTTTTATGTGACAGTGGTTCAGAAAAATGCTTCGTGAAGAGACCTCTAGTACAAAAATTAAAATTGAAGCCATTGCGAAGAGAAAATTTATTAGTTTATCCTTTTGGGCGGAGACGCCCTTATGAATCTTGTTATGAAGTAGTTGCTCTAGAATTATCCAGTGTTGTGCAACCTATTAACTCGATAAATATCGAAGCTCTTGTGGTTGATAATATAACTGGGGCTTCTGTGAAAACACTAGAACCAGAACTTCTAGACATAATGAGAACAAGAGGCTTTAAGCCTGCTGATACAGGTCTTGAACAGGAAATAAATATTTTGCTAGGGTCTGACTTTTTGTGGAAAATATTAAAGGGAATCGAGGGAAAATTGACAAAAGAATTATACGTTGCAGAAACTATTTTCGGTCATACGGTGCAAGGGCAAATAGAGTCTAATAAAAAAGAAGTAGCTTGTTTGCGTGTTTCAGTTGAAAATATAAATACCCAACTGAAAGCATTTTGGGATCTTGAATCAATTGGCATTGCTGAAAGCAATGAAAAGAACATTACCGATCATGAGGTAATAAAAGAATTTAAAGAAAATCTAAAATTCGTAAATGGGCGTTATGAAGCAAAATTATTGTGGAAAGATTCTCGCGAATTACTTAGAAATAATCTTGAAGTAGCAAAGAAGCGGTTTTCTAGTTTAGAAAATAAATTCTTGAAAAACGATTCTTTATTTAAGGAATATAACTCCATTTTACTAGAGCAGTTTAATGAGGGTGTAATAGAATTGTGCACCGAGAAAGATTCTAATAATTCCTATTACATGCCACCCAGACCTGTTATCCGTGACGACAAAACTACAACAAAAATGCGCATAGTCTATGATGCCTCTTCCAAATATGGTGATTCTCTATCATTAAACGAATGTTTGTATCATGTCCCTAACTTGAATTCTAATGTTTTAGATGATGAAAACATTCCTGTTTCGAGTTTCGAACCTCCAAATACTTCCTTGAAAATTTTAGGATTGATCTGTAACAATACAGAAGATAAATTTGGACTAGAATTACGACCCTTGTTAGAAAAATTAAATAATGATTCTTCTACTAAACGCAATGTTTTGAAAATTGCAACTATGTTCCTTGATTCAGCCGGATTTATTGCCCCTTTTGTTTCTGGTGAACTAGAAAATGATTGGCAAAATTGGCTTTCAGAAATCCCTGATCTCACACACTTGAAAATTCCCCGACACTATTTTAGCAATCTGATCATGGAAAAGGAGCATCTCCAGTTGCATATTTTTCCTGGTGCTAACCCTAATGTGTATGTTCCTGAATTTCTTTCCTTGCCCGAAGATCAGTGGTCTAGCGTTAAAATTGTCGCAACACAATTACCTGATGTTTCTAAAGAGAAGTCTCGAAAATCAGCAACCATTTCTTGTGTTGTTCAAACAAATAAAGCTGATGAAATTCCTATTTTTAATCTTGAAAAATATAGCTCCCTAAAGAAATTGTATCGAGTAACTGCTTGGCTATTTAGATTTATTTCTAATATAAAATTAAAGATAGAGAAAAGAACATTTTCACAATTATCAGCTGAGGAAATGTTACATGCTGAAAATTTTTGGTTAAAGCTGGTGCAGGAAGAAAGTTTCCCTGAAGTTATAAAATCCATGAAATGTAACAAGAGTATCCCTAAAGAATCGAATCTTCTTCAGTTAAATCCTATGTTGTCAGATGAAGGTTTGCTGTTGGTACGAGGACCGTTACAAAAGTCTGATTCCTCATTTTATGAAAAACATCCCTTTGTGATTCATGCAAAACATAATTTGACTGAATTAATCGTGAAAGATGCACATGAAAAAGTTTTTCATTCAGGAGTGCCCAGTACATTAGTATCAACTCGTGAAAAAATTTGGATTTTAAGATCCAGACAATGCATAAAATCAGTCCTAAAAAAACGTGCAATCTGGAAGAAATCTAACGCACGCCCTGGTGAACAAGTTAGAGCACCTCTAAAACCTATCTTGTGTTTACCTACCATAAAAGTGAACGATTTGATTTTACTAGCAACCAAAGAATCTTTAGTGAAATGCTTCCGTTTGCGCGAGACTCTTCTGAATCATTTTTGGAAGCGCTTGAAAAATGAGTATCTTTTCAACTTACAATCTGCTCACTACACCGACCAGAATAAAACTTCTGACTTTGAAATATATGATGTGATTTTTATGCATATGAACATGTATCAAGAACTTTCTGGAAGTTAGGTATTTGTGGACAGAGATTAAAAAAAAAAAAAAAATGAGGTCTTATGAACTGAAGGCAAATAATTCCATCATTAAAAGACCTATTGATTCTTGTGTATAATTTAGAGGTGAAAAAACTCTGAACTTTTTTATTAATAGAACTGAAAAAAAAAAAAAAAAAAAAAACTTTCATTTCATTAAGAGACTAAAAAACTCTCATTGACATTTGACTTTTAGAAAAAATCTTGAATTGTTTCTGTTATTGACTTTAAACAACATTTTATTTTTTTTCACTAAAAAAAAAAAAAAGAAAGTTTCTTGTTTGATAATATGTCTAATTTTTAGTTTAATTTTTTTTGTGAGGAATATTCTAGAATTTGTATAGATTTAAATTGTTCTTTCTATTTTTAGTAGCGGAAACTTGTTCTCAAATCTTTTAAATTGTTTAATTATTTTATTGAAGTCCAGTATGTAAGTATATATTTTGATTTGTATTGTATTTATGTATAGTGTAACTGATAATTTTTTAGAATAATTTTTATTTCTACTTTAATTATTTGAATCCCCATTTTGATGAACCCTTGTTCATCGGGGGGGAGTTTGTGGAATATTTTGCAACCTTCTCTCGCGGGCCTCTCTTAGCCAGGCGGGCGCCGCGAAGGATCACGTGACGTTTGAGAGAATTGATATTAAAAAACATTTTTTCCTTCTTGTTCTTTTTTTTAGTTGGTTTTGTGAATGTAAAATATGAACGCAGTAAGTAGACTGCATTTTTTCTCTTGGTCTTCTAAAATTAGAAGAAATGTTGTTTTAATTTTAAAAAGAAAATTTATCTCGAGCATAAAATCATGCTATTGTTCTTTATGGCTTCTTAATAGAAGAAAATAGTTGCTGGAAATTTAATTGTATTTAGAATCATGACTTCTAGAAGGAGCAAAGCAACTAAGTATGTTTCATCTGTAAATAATGTACATTATGTATATATTCGAATTGTAAATAATAATCTACAAAAGGTTCTAGTGATGATGATTATTTACCAATGATAAACACAAAAGTAAAAACCTTTATTTGTGAAATATGATGACTTTAATATGATTTAAATGGAACCTTGACTTCTTATAATAATGCTCTCCCTATAACAATTTCGTGAACTGTGATTTAATTGTGGAATAACTTGAAATTCTTCAGTGCTATTTAATGGTAAATATACAACGTGTGTAGTGCGACAAAAAAAAAAAAAAAAAAAAAAAAAAAAAAAAAAAAAATTCAAAACAGATTATTAATATTTTTTAACAATTTTTTTTCTAAAACATTACACTGCGGCGCGTCACCCGTACATTCAGGCTGAGACGCCGCACTTGTGCGGTAGTTATGCCGCGCTTATAATAAGAACAAAACGAAATTATAAATAAAAATATTAAAAAATATATTCATATCTGGGCTATAATTAACGTTGTAATAACTAAATGAGTACAATGAAACGTATTAATAGATTCAAATTAATAATTGTTGCCTACTTTCACTATTAAAATTATCGACTTATTATTTTTGCATTAAATTTTAATTGTTATTTCCACAACATAACATCAATGTATTAGAAAGGGAAAAGAAAAAAGTGAAATTGTGTTTACATAATTTATTTGTTAACCCTTTCGGGTACGGTGGCTTTTACACACATTTTATTCGGTTGGTACCACTTTTTTAAAAGAAGTTACCTTTACTTGAATAATCATGAAAATACTCTAATTAAACAAAGCAAATATTACTTTTTTTTTACTGGTGCCATAAATAAATTTTGTAAGCTCTTTATGAAAGTGCTTATATGCACCTATGGTCCCGAATGTGTTAAGGGACCTGTTTTTTCGACTACAATCTACAGAAAAAATGTCGAAAAAGTACAGTCTTTATGTAACTACATTTAAACACATGATGCAACGAAGCCAATTACACTTCCTCTTTTTTGGAGTAGTTTGCAAAGAACGTCTGCGTTACGCGTAATCCAATTTTTCATTATTATCATCTTGACATGCATTTTTCGTGCCCTTCTTACTTTTAATTTTCCCCTTTTTCTCCTTCGGTTTTAGTAAACTTAATAACATGCCTAACATGGTTAGTCTATGCGAAAAGAAAAGGAAAAGTTAATAACACTTAATCATCCCGTACAAAAGAAACTGCGGCATGTATACAGGAACAGCAGTGCGGCATGTATCCCATTTTGCATGGTGCAGATGTCGGCCATCACAGTTACCTGTCATCACTAAGGGGAATGGCGTAAACATACGCACAGTACTCTATACAAACGCTATACTTAGTTTTGACTTCGAAATCATGTTGCATTTAGTAATTAGTGTATGAAAAGTATTTAACATAACGTGTTTAAAATTTTGGACACTGAAATCATGCACTTACGTCAAATTAAGGATTGTACTTCTACAAGTAAACATCGAAATGGGATTCACGCTATACACTGGTTAAAATAATCTCATTGCGCACCTATATTGTGCGTTTGACGACCATCTATCGAAAATTACAAGAAATACAAGGGGTGCGGCATCTATCCCGTATGCGGCGACTCCCGGAGTTACCCTATAGAGTTAAAAAAAATAAAATAATAATTCCGTTCATAAATTTAAAATTAAGCGTAATTGGTTTTATTTTTTGTTTCACTTCAAACTGTTCAGCAAAAAGTTTGGAGTCGGAGTCGGAGTCGGCATATTTTTAGCGACTCCGACTCCGACTCCACGACTCCGACTCCGACTCCGCAGCCCTGGTTATAATTTATAAAATTAATATATAAATTTTATCAATTAAAATTAAATTCTTTCAGTGTTAAGAATTCAAATACACAATTTATTCTCATTATGTGAAATCATTTACGCAAACGATACTAACTCATTTTAAAAGAATTATATTATGATTTTTTTTTTTTTTTTTGCAAAGTGGCAGCAAAAGAAGTGTAAACAAAGAAAATTAATTGTTAAATTCGTTATATCATAAATAAAAAATTCCAAAAACACGCAAATTTCGTCGAATGATCACGAAAAACACGCAAATTTCGTCGAATGATCACGAAAAACACGCAAATTTCGTCGAATGATCACGAAAAACACGCAAATTTCGTCAAAGGATCGCGAGAAAAACATGATTTTTGTCAAAGGATTGGTAATTCCGTCAAAGAACGAACAAAACACGGTCAAAAGATAGTGAAAAAACGCTAATTTATTTAAAAGATAGAGAAAAAACCGCAAATTTCATCAAAAGGTCTCAAATTTCGTCAAATGGTCGCGAAAAACACGAGATTTTCGTCAAAAGATCGCCGAAAAAACGCGAATTTCGCAAAAAGATCGCGAAAAAACGTTAATTTTGCCAAAGGGGATTTTTTGACGAAATTTGCCGTTTTTTCCTATCTTTTAAATAAATTAGCGTTTTTTCACGATCTTTTGACCGTGTTTTGTTCGTTCTTTGACGAAATTAGCAATCCTTTGACTAAATTCGCGTTTTTTCGCGATCTTTTGACGAAATTCGCGTGTTTTTCGCGATTTTTTAACGAAATTCGCGCGTTTTTCGCGATCTTTTGACAAAATTTGCGTGTTTTTAGCGATCTTTTGACAAAATTCGCGTGTTTTTCGCGATCTTTCGGCAAAATTTGCGTGCTTTTCGCAATCTTCTGACGAAATTTGCGTTTTCTTTGTGAGCTAAGTTCGTCAAAATGCGAACAAAACACGGTCAAAAGATCGTGACAAAACGCTATTTCGTTAAAAGATTGCGAAAACCCCCCGCAAATTTCATCAAAATGTCGCGAAAAATACGCGAATTTCGTCAAAGCATCACGAAAAAAATGCTAATTTGCCAAAGGATAGGAAACTTCGTCAAAAAACGAACAAAACACGGTAAAAAGATCGTGAAAAACGGTACTTTAGTTAAAATATTGCGAAAAACCCCGCAAATTTTATCAAAAGGTCTCAAATTTCGTCAAAAGATCGCGAAAAACACGAGATTTTCGTCAAAAGATCTCGAAAAATACGCGAATTTCGTCAAAAGATCGCGAAAGGCGTCAAAGGATCACGGAAAAAAAAACGTGAATTTTGCCAAAGGATAGCTAACTTCGTCAAAAGACGAACAAAACATGGTGAAAAAACCGTGACAAACGCTACTTTCGTTAAAATATCGCGAAAACCCTGCACATTTCATCAAAAGGGCGAAAGTTCGCGAAAAACACGCGAATTTTTGTCAAAGAATCGCTAATTGCGCAAAAAAGGGGGTCAAAAGATTGTGATAAGACGCGAATTTCGTTAAAAGATCGCAGAAAAAACCTCAAATTTCACAAAAAGATTTCGAAAAGCACTCTAATTTCGTCAAAGGATTGCGAAATAACGCGAATTTTGTGTAAGAGTCGCGTTAAAAACGCGAATTTCCTCTAAGAATCCCAGGAAAAACGCGAATTTCGTCAAAAAACCGCAAATTTCTTTAAAATATCGCGGGAAAAACCGCAAATTTCATCAATATTTCGAAAAACACTCTTAATTTCGTGAAAAGATCGCGAAAAACGCGCAAATTTCGTCTAAGGATTGCAAAAAAACGCGAATTTTGTGAGAGTCGTGGAAAAAATGCGAATTTTGTCAAAGAATCGCAGGAAAAACGCAAATTTTGTCAAAGAATCTCAGAAAAACGCAAATTTCGTCAAAGAATTGCGGAAAAACGCGAATTTCGTAAAAGAATACCAAAATGACATTTTGATGCTCCAAAAGAGTTATTTTCTGCTCCAAAATGAGCATTTTTCTGCTCCAAAATAGTTATTTTCTGCTCCAAAATAGTTATTTTCTGCTCCAAAATCGTTATTTCCTGCTCCAAAATGAGCGTTTTTGCTGCTCCAAAATGGCTTTTTGCTGCTCCAAAATGAGGTCCATGCTGTTCCATCACTGCTAGCAATAAAAATAGAACTAGAGGAATTATTTATAAGTTTCAAACAGTGCTAATATTTAGTATGCATGCCCTTTGCTTCAGTTACAGCTTGTAATCGTCTGGGCATTGATTCTATTAATTTGTGACATGTTTCACTGCTGATTTGTAGCCATTCTTCCCTAAGAGCTTGCTTAAGTTCTGATTTGTTAGAAATTTTCTTTTTCCTTATTTTCACATCCAAAATATGCCATAAATTTTCAATCGGATTGAGGTCTGGTGATGGTGGTGGCGTTTTCAATTGATTTTTTACATTATAAAGCAACCACAACCTCGTAATATATGCAGTGTGTTTCGGATCGTTATCTTGTTGGAAATAATATGAATTAGGATTTCCTAATTTCAGAACACTATTAGATAAATGATCTCGCAATATATTAATATATTGTTTAGCATTCATATTGCCTTCAATAAAGGTCATTTCGCCAACTCCGTTAAAAGACATGCATCTCCAAATCATTACATGACCACCGCCATGTTTTACAGTTGGTTTCAAGTTTTTAATTTGAAGAGAAGTATTTGGCTTTCGCCATACAGTTTTCTTACCATCTGAGCCAAAAATATTGAACTTGCTTTCATCGGAAAGAATAACAGTTTTCCAAAACTCTAGTGGTTTGCTGACATAAGCTTTTGCAAATTCAAGTCTTTTCACCCTATTTGTTTCACTAATAAATGGTTTTTTTCGAGGGGCTCTTCCTCGAATATTTGCATCATGAAGAATATTTCTAATTGATTGTGGTGTAACTATTGTTCCCGACGTTGAAGCGACAAGAACAGCCAATTCTCGAGCACTTAGAAAAGGGTTTTTTAAGATTCTTTTATGATGGCTCTCCTTTGCCTGGTATTTAGCTTTCTTGGACGCCCAGTTCGCGGCTTATTTATTGTCGAACCAGTTTCTTTTTTCTTCTTAATTACATAACGAACACTAGAAAAGTTTAGATTTAATTTTTTACCTATTCCTATGTAACTTAATCCAGAATTGTGAAGAAATATAATCTTCTAACGGGTAGCAACAGACAGTTCACACGTTTTCGGCGCCATTAGAACAAAAACTCTCCAGAACCCCTGCTCCAGTTAATATATTACGTCACTTTAAAGTGCGGGGCTAATGTACTGCGGGACTGATATGCTAAACATTTGCATAATGTTCACATTTAATGCCTTTTTTAACAGTCAATGCTTCCTGTGCAAATACTTTTTAGGTACGAGAAAATATTAATTTATTTTTTAAAATGTGTAATATTACTGTTTAAGGAAAATGGGTAGTTATTTTTATTTTCTTCTTATTTAAATAAATGAATAATTAAGAGAATAGTATCAAATTTGCTTTCTATGGTTACTGATGCAAAAAATCGTCTGTGTGCAAATTCTTTTTTTTGCTCACTGTAGCTAGATAGTTTTCTTGTGCTCGATTTAGATTTAGTATAGAATGCAAATTTCCTGAAAATCGTTACACCTTCTTCGATATTGCCCGTAATTGTGTAGCTGGTCGATGACCAATAGTATTGGCGAGAATTTCGAGTACTGAAGATCAATTTCGAAAATTGCTTAAACCAATGAAACGAAATTTTGCAAAATAGAGATTTAGCTAGACCATTTTATTGTGCTCGATTTAGCAAATTTGTGCAAATTTCTTGAAAATCGTTAAGCAGTTTTCGATATTGCACGTAATCGTTTTTTCATCAATTACTTATATATACTATTGGCAAGAATTCCGATTTCTGAAGATTAACCTCAAAAATTGCTTAAACCGATGAAAACGAATTTTTTCGAAGTCGAGACCTAATTAGATAATTTTCTCGTATTCGAATTATGCTTATTTCATGACAATTGTCGGAACTGTTTTCATTTTATACCACCATTTTGAGTAACTGATTTTTTTTTAAACCATAGAAGTAAGAAGGTCCTGCTTCCAAAGTTTTAATAGTACCATTTTCAGGGCTGAGTTTGTTTTAGCTGTCAAAACGAACGTTTCTGAATTCGGGACCTAGGTAGTTCGTTTTCTCGTGCTCGAATTAGTATAGAAAACACGTTTTGTGTAAATCGTTTGAGCATATTTCGATTTATAACAAGCAGCATTTTTAACGCTGAGTTGATTGCGGGACCTTTCTAGATCGTTTTCTCGTGCTCAATATAGAATGGAAGGTAAAGTTTCGTCAAAAATGTTCCTGTCATTTTCGATATCATCCGTAATTAAGAAAATTGCTTGTTCGTTTAATATATATAATTTTTCTTTTGTCATAAGTTGCTTCTACATTCACTGAAGCAATGTAAAAAATAGTAATAACTTCTTTGTTCCAGGGTAAAATGCTATATAAGTGTAAAATTCCTTCCCATTTCAAAACGTTTACATTCAAATTTAAAATTTAATGCGTATGGGCTAAAAACAAACAATTTAACATTCGAAATTTGATAGGTTGTAAACCTTGTAAGCCAACGAACGCATGAAGTGTAAATAAGACGACACGATTTACAACGACAATAAAAAAGACAGAGAACTAAATTATAGACCAAACAAAAAAAGATTTATGTTCTAGTGGATAAAAAAATGGAGGAGGAGGGAATAAATACACTCGTGCTCCCTGAATAACTAACTGCAAGCAGCCGTTAACTTTTTTCGTTTTCTTTTTTCCGAGTATCAAAAGAGTCTGAATTACCAGAAAGTACTACTTTCTCTTAGATATTGATGATTAAAATACAGAAGACGAAAGAAAACAAAGTATAGAAACATTTAATAAATAAAAATATTTATTGGGTAAAACTGCATGCAAACTTTGATTTGTAATGTAATATAAAGACAAGAAATGGGTTTTAGTGAGTGATATTTAAATTTTTCCTTATTCCATTGAGTAATTATTAAAATATATGTGCGTGTTTAAAGTTTTCTTTACAGATTACAAATTTTGTCTGCAAATCGATAAAATAATAATTAAATATTCCTATGTTTCATTATGAATTATGTAATAGTTAATAAACCGTATTACACTATAAAGTACAACTTATAAATATTCTTTAGATATAATGTTAGCGATTGTTTTCTTTAATGCAGTATGAAACAAAAAGTTTATAACCCATATTTTCGTACTATGTAAATTTAAAACCTGCTTAAATTTTAAATAAAAAAAATAAAATTCTTATGTATAGAAATAGGTTATTTGTACTTAAAATAAATTAATGTAAACATTTATATTAATTTCTTTCAATCAAAATTCTCCTAAATTACCCTGTTTCAAAATTATTGGTTGTTTTGCATCTCTACTTGTATGTTTATTAGGCGGCGGCTGCACAAACCATCACCTCATCGAGCTCACGGATGAAATTCCAGGTTTAGATAGAACTTGATTAGCATATTAAAATGAAACTGGTCTGCCAAGTCATATTTTGGTGGAAACCACCGGCAGACCCTATTTTAGTTGTTGATTGGTAGATCCACATTGAGTTTTCTAATAAAATTCCTACATCAGATAGCATATTAGCATGGAAAGGGATGTAGGGCTTTTAAAGAAAAACTCATTGGGGACCTACCAATCACAGGTCGTTTGCACCAAGATATGACTTTGGCAGACCAGTTCCATTTTAATATGTTAATCGAGTTCTATCTAATCCTAGAATTCCATCCGTGAACTCGATAAGGTGATGGTTTTTACAGCCACCGCCGGCACTATAATTACGCTTAAAATAGTCAGCTGTTTTCTCAGGTAAAAAAATAAAGCATTTGCTCACTCAAAAAAGTTTACCATCGTCTTTGAATGCAAAAATCTTATTACCAGACATCCTATCGCTGGCGGTTGCCTTTAAGTCAGTCCTTCACCCTGGCAATGTGTACCGGAGAACTTTTTTGCTGAAAAATACCTCTTGAGAGTCGTGTCATAAAAAGTAACACATATGATGGAAAGTGTAGTGCTGGTATCTTATACTAGTAGGGTGCCTCTGCAGGGTTGGAAGAAAGTTTAAGACCACGTGCTAATTTTGTTGTTTAGAATAAAATTCTGAAAAGAGTTATATATTAAGAAGCAATTAAAAATGCACAAATAATACGTGAAAGGCAGCAAACAGCTGTTTCGAATCTACTAGCGAGATTCTTATTCAGTGCAAGATAGAGCAAGACACAGCGTGCTAGAAAAAGCAAGGTTGAGCAAAATTACAGAGACTTTTTATACCCGATACGGGTTGCGAATGCGCCAAAAACAACCAATGAGACAGAAGCAGATGAAACGACTGAGTGGACAAGTAGCAACATCTACCGGAGAACGAGAGAAAAAGAAACCAAAAAGGGGAAATTAAATTAATACTTTCCAAATACTTGGAAAATCAGGAGTACTAGATAAGTCATTGACTAAAGAGTGAGAATTTTTAATGATGTGGTAAGCTTTCCAAAAATCAAGATCAAGGTTAGAAGAACATTTCTGGATAATGATGGCTGAGGAAAAATTGTAATGTTATATATGTTGAATTTAGACACGAACATCGGATATAATATGTGAATATAATTCAATTGTAAAATTAAAAAGTGTTTTTTTTGTACGTTAAAATTTTGTAATATTAACTAATGTAAATAAGTTTAGGATCAGTATCTTCATTTAAATATAGCATAGTAAGATGACGTCATGACTGTAGTATTTTATGCGGGACTCATCTGTAATGGTGTTTATATGTTAGTAGTCGCTGGATTTGAAGTTTTGTGAAATGAAATTATTGCTTTGAGCGTGGTTTGCGGGAAATCATTGGGTGAAGAAGAAGAGGGTAGAATAAGGGCTTCTTTCGATTGCAGGCTGACTGAAAGGAAAACTGCTATAAAAAAAAAATTAAAACTGTTGTACACAATTTTCTTTATGAACCAATGAATTATGTTATAATAAAAGAAGCGGATGACTATCAAAATCTCAATTCGGTGTAAACGGAACGTTATTAGAATGGTTGTTCAAAATTGTTCTTATTCTTCTTCTATAAAATCTGCTCTAGAACTCTCAGCAACGACCAGAAATGTATTAAAAAGTGCCAAATTCTTGAATTATGCTAAATTAAAAAGCAAGCTAAAACTGAAACAGCATCAAATTGATGCAAGACTAAAATCTGCATGTTCAATGTCTTAAAATTCAATCTATGGCGTAAATTGTTTTTTACTAATGAAAATGTAGTCACCTTTGATGGTACAAAGGATTTAAGGTATTACTGGCATGACTTACCAAATGAGCCATATCTGCTTTCAAAACATGTAAAAGGTGGTGGAAAGTCGTGATTTGGGAAGGTTTGTGGAAAATAAAAGACAAGATTGGTTTTCACCGATACAAAGATGAGCTCCTTTGACTATCAAGATACTCTTGATAATAATTTTTTTCCACTTAAAGATGAACTTATGGATCAGAATTCTGTATTGGTTCAAGATAACACTTCTATTCGCAAGTCTGCGTCAACTTCAGACTGGTTATCTACAAACAACATCAAAACTTTTGACATTTCATCTAAAAGTCCTGACATAAATCCTATAAAAAACATGTTACGAATCTTGGTTCGTGAAGTTTTTGCCAACATAAAGCAATTCGATTCGATCGTTGAATTGAAAGCAGCCATTTTGGAAATGGGGAACCAAATTCCCATTTCCACATGTAAAAATCTGCCCGAATCCTTCCCAAAGCGTCTCTTGGAAGTCACCATTATTAAGTGGAAACTAACAAAGTATTAAAATTTAAAGCACAATTTCTTTACATCCCAGGTAGCACAAAGATATCGGCCGATATCAAAATGAGATACTGGCCGATATAAAAAAGTAATATTGGCCAACGTTATGACTCCCCCCTAAAAAGATATTCCACGAATATTATTTTTTGATATTTGACAACGTTGGCCAATATTTCCCAACATCTCTGAATATCAATTTGTGACATTAAGTGATATCTTTGTCATTGCTGAATATCATTATTTGACACTGAGCGATATATTTTTCTAATATTAGACAATAACATTTTTAAATATTAAATTATAACTGTTTAGATATTAATTTCTGTTTTGAACCCCAACAAATGCGATTTGCAAATGTGGTGAAAGTAAACTTCTCACTGAGCTAGGGAGAAAGAGAAAACTGGTTTTATTTCAAGGAATAATAATGCATGTTACCCGGTGAAAGCAGTAGATTTTTCTGTTAGTGACGAAAAAAAAATGTACGACAAAATTATAATTTAATTGTCCCATACTCTTTCAATCATAATCGACTTCTGTTTTTTTACATTCTTTTATCAAAGATTTATTTAAATATCACTTTTTATTATTAAGTTCGTTAGAAACTTAAAAAGAAATTATGTTGAAAACTAATGACCTACTTTTGAAACTAAACTTGTATAGTTCCAATAATAAAAATAAAATTATTTTAAAAGTCTGAAATTCGAGACCTTTTTAAAAAGATAAACATAGTATCCATTAAAAAATACATAAATTGATCTCTTTTTTACGTAAAAACATTATGTAATAAAAAAAGCATCTTTCGTTTTTTTTATAAAACTAACAATTGTTATAATTTAACATCGTTATAGGCACTACATTATTTTTTTACAAATAATTCTAGAGCAGTAATTGCAGATTTGCTTATTAAGTTTTTATATAGCACTATCAATAGATTTTAATATGAAATGCTATTATTGAGAAATTTTTCCATTGCAATCTGTAAAATGTCTATATAAATTGTACTACAGAAAATTTTTAATACCAATCTCAATAGATTTAAAGAAAATTTGTATAAAATTCAAATTTCATGGCAGGCGTCTCTATCAAATACTCTTCGACGAAAACGATAGAAATGGGCGGTCCTTCAGAACTTTTCATTCCCTTTGAAACCTCTAAATGTCGACAGATATCTTGAACTGTCTGAAAAATAATATTGTTTTTACGAATGTTGATAGATATCTCTGAATATTGGAATACGAATATTATTTTTACAACATCGGCCATTGTAAATAAAATATTAAAAATAATGCATTAAAAATTAAGTTTTCCAAAAATGGCAAAATTGTTAAATTTTATTCTTTAGAATACTATTTACGTATCATAATGTTACAAGTAATGCAAAAAAATCATTTGGATACTTTCTTTTAAAAACTAAGTTTAAGTTACATCTGTGAATATCGGCAGGTATAGTAAATTTGACGTGTGACTTTTGAGATATTGGCCAATATTGATCGGACATTGGCCGATATCTGTGTGCTACCTGGGATGTGTAATTTAGATTATAAATATATTGGTCCTAAACATTTTTCCACCAATTTGTATTATCTAGAAATTAATTTTTGCTTATTTTTTTTAAAACATGTTAATTGTAATTTAAAACTTGTATAACTTTATGTGTATAATTTTACAATGATATTGTTTCTTCATTAAAGTAAGAGCTTTACTGTTTTTGTTGATGGTTCTAAACTTTTTTCCAGCACTGTATAAGAGAGTGGCGATATGCGTGTAATAAAATTTGACTGGTCGAGATTACTTAGTCAAGGCTCGCAGTGTTCCTAAAATTTTCACACTTTTCTACCACTAATTTAAAACGATAATCTTTTATGTACAATTCAATTATAGATGTTAAAGGAATCTACCACGAAGAAGTTTTATTTAAAATACTGGTAGCAAAGTGCGAAAATTTTAGGAACGCTGCGAGCCCTGCTTAGTACAAAAACAAATCGACAAAGATTTTGGCAAGCCTGCTATTCTCGCTAAGCTAATATTTGTTGTCGAACTCGTATAGATAAGTATCGCCAAGTTCTGGATTGTGGGTTGTCATAGTTAAGATAAAAATTTCTATCTAAGAATGTGACCTGTCCCACGGCCAAACTCGATCGCCTGCCTTATACGGCCTTCACAATTCCCTTTAGTTTCGGAATCATTAATGTTCTACTCTCTCCGGCAGAGGGCGTGAATACAAACTGTAAATAGATTTTCTCTACTGTAAATAATGCTTATTAAATGTTACTTTTACATATAAAAATACGAAAAACCTCGCTCTGTATGCGTTATAAAAGATATACACTGCTCAAAACAATTAAAGGATATTTGAAGTTTTATATAAAATAAAGATATAAACGAAATTTTTTTTGCCGAAAATAGAAGAAGAGAATCACAAATGCAAATTTTTCTGGTTTTCAAACTGTGGAGTATGCAAATTTTGAGTTCGACGTCAAAAACGCCGCTTCAGCGGCAGCGAATGAAATTTGACTTTCAACTGGATAAAAGAGAATGAAGACAAGGATGATCGGCATTCAGTGATTGCTTTGTTTCGATGAGTACGATGTCTCAGCGAAGTCATTTGACAGATTCAGAAGCTTTGAGAATTGTTGGTAGGTTAGAAGGGGGCCAAACTCAAGCCGAAGTAGCGGAAGCCATTGGAGTGTCACAAAGTGTCATTTCCAGGATCTGGAACCGTTTTTTGGAGAGTGGATGTGCAGGTCGAAGACCAGGGCAAGGTCGTAGACGGGCAACAACGCCCAATGAAGATCGGTATTTAGCGTTAACAGCTCGGAGACACCGAACCATGAACGGTACTCTTCTCCAACAACACCTTCGCTCGGCTACAGGCACCACGATTTCAACTCAGACTGTCCGAAACCGGCTCCATGCTGTAGGTCTGTATGCTCGCCGACCGATGGTATGTGTTAGATTAACATCAAGGCATCGTCGCGACCGCAGGGAGTGGGCAACCGAGCATGTCAACTGGAGGAGAAATGAATGGAGCAATATTCTGTTTTCTGACGAGTCCCGTTTTTCTGTGCATCCGGATAATAGGCGTATTTTCATCTGGAGGGACCGTGGCAATAGGAATAATTCTGCGTTCGTGCACGAAAGTGTCAGATTTGGCGGTGGAAGAGTGTTGGTGTATGGTGGCATCTCCATTGACGGGCGCACTGACCTCTACATCATTCGAGATGGAGCTCTGACTGGTCGCCGATATAGGGATGAGATCCTCAGACCTATTGTAGTCCCTTACGCTGCAGCAATCGGAGATAACTTCATTTTAATGGACGATAACTGCAGGCCACATCGTGCAAACCTGGTGGAGGATTTCCTTTTCGAGGAAGGAATCGTTCGAATGGAATGGCCAGCGTGTTCTCCAGACATGAATCTAATCGAGCACGTTTGGGACGCTCTAGGAAGACGAGTTTCTGGCCGCCAACAACCCCCACAAACTCTCCAAGAACTGGAAAGAGCTCTTCTGGAAGAGTGGGGCAGAATACCCCAACTCGTCATTAATAGCCTCATTGAGTCCATGCCTCAAAGGTGTTCAACGTTGCTGGCCGCCCGTGGAAACCATACCCCCTACTGAAAATGATTTTCTTTGAAGAAAACACCTTTTCTTATTCTTTTTTTCTCATATGCACAAATTGTGTTTTTTTCCTTTAGTACACAAATGCGCAATAAAATGCATTTTTTTTCTGCCAAACATGTGTAATTTATTCTCATATAACCTACTATGTCTGTCGACCATGTATCAATCAGCTAAACAGTTTACCAGATACAAAATCCACCTAAAACTGCAATATCCTTTAATTGTTTTGGGCAGTGTATATTATATGTATTCCCTCGGCATTCTTTATATTATAAACAGGAAAAACTAAAAGATTTAGAGATAAATAAATCCAATGCTTTAAGCAATTAAAAATATTTTAATTAACACTCTACTATAACATCAAAAACAAAAATTATAAGTAAATTTTTACTTTTATTTACATTTAAATTCTTGATTATTTGAAACATTGAGAATTCTGACCGTAAAATACACAGTAAATTTTTTTTTTCATAATATTTATTAGTTTCAAAATAGAAAATTAACCAAAGCTTTTTCAAAAAACCAAACTCTACTCAAATCAGGATAACTTTTAAAAACATTTAATTATTTTTACACCATACTTCGGATGGAAACTATAGGTATATAAAGTTGATTGCGGGCAATTGTTTCAATAATTTTAAACATTGGAAGTACAGAAGATGAAGTGTATTAGGAAATAGAAAAATAATAGTTATTATAGATATTATGTTTAAGACAAAAAATAAAATAATAATTTTATTTTAAGGGAAATTGTAAAATCAAATATTCGAATTCTGGACAGTCATAGTATAAAAAATACAATACTTTAATACTTTTTTTTTTTTTTTAATATCTACACAATATTCAGTACATCGATTATTTTGTACGATTCTTAATTATTTAAAAAATATAGATATATGTATTCTGCAAACAATTTTCAATAATTTTGGCCATTATATGTGTTGATGTGAAATATACAAGCATATAGAAAAATAACAAACTTACATATAAAATTAAATATTTTAACTCTGGACAGTCATTGTATTAAAGTATACGATAAAAATATATTTACATGTTTCATAATATAAACAAAGTAAGCAAACCTTTTCGCCAATATCCGGCAAGAAATCATATCATTTTTTTTTTAATGGAAACTTACACGACTCTTAATTATTTAAAAAATATAGATATTTGTACTTTGCAAACAATTTTCAATAAATTTGGCATTTGCCATTATATGTGTTGATTGAAATTAGAAGCATATAGATATAGAAAATCAACACACGTACATATAAAATTAAATATTTTAACTTCGGACAGTCTTGGTATTAAATTATACAATAAAAATAAAAATATATTTACATACTTCATAATATCAACAAAATAATCAAACCTTTTCGCCAATATCCGGCAATCAAATTATATGGATTTTTTTTTTTTTCCAAAACATGGATATTTTACATAATTCTTAATTATTAACAAAATATATATATCTGTACGTTGCGAATGATTTTCAGTAAATTGTGGATGGTGATCATGAAATACAAGGAAACAAAATAAATAAATAAATAAATAATAATTTTTACAGGTTTCATTATTTACAGAATCAATAAGTCGTTTTTTTCTTCTTTTAATATTATGTACTCCATTCATCCCAGAATAGCTTTTGCAGAAGGTTTAGAACACTGATTAGAAATTACAGAATATTTTTTTCAGAATTTAAAAATATTAATTCGTAAATCTATTTACTATACCCATATAAATAAATATATCTGTAGATACCGGGTGTCCTAAAAAGGACTGACTGATTTAAAAATTCAATAACTTGCAAACGGTGACAGATATTTAAAAATTTCTTGCAGGAGGTTTATGCATAAGGTCAAAAGTTTTATTACAGTGATTTTCGATTTTAGTTCGAATTACAAACAATAGATGGCGCTGTAAGCAATAGTCGCCAAATACAGGCTCGATTTTTGGTCCTTTCTCTTGTTACATGCGGAAAAAGTAGATGGAAATGTATTATCCGGGCCACGAAGTACCAAAAATCGAGCCTGAATTTAGCGCCTGTTGATCGCAGCGCCATCAATTGTTTGTAATTCGAACTAAAATTGAAAATCACTGTAAAAAAACTTTTGACCTTATGCATAACCCTCCTGCAAGAATTTTTTAAATATCTGTCACCGTTTACAAGTTATTGAATTTTAAAATCAGTCAGTCCTTTTTAGGACACCCGGTATATGCACGTTCAATTTCTTGGTTATATTTCAAACACTGAGAATTTTTACAATAAAATATACAATAAAAATAAAAATTAAGTAAACTTTAAAAATTTTCTTGATAAAGAATTCTTATATGAAGATGAATTTGCCTCATTTGTAAAGTTCTTTGCCATATTTTTTAAAATAATGTGCAAAAATTTTTCACATATTGATGTTAACGAGCATATATTTATTATATTCTCGTTTAAGTCACGTTCCCACAAAGAGTTTTTTATTAGTCTCTGATATATCAATTCATAACTATATGGAACACAGCAATGAACCATTTTTTAATAAATAAAGAAATCAAAAATCGCACTTTCATTCAAGTTATACCTAAAAAAAACACAAGAGTAGAGTAGGGAGAGTAAAGAAAAATAAGGAAATTCCCCATTAGACACAGTTGTTAAAAGCGCCCCCTACAATTCGCCGGAGCGAAAGTGATTCCCCGAAAACAAATGGATTTCGACTGTTTGTTACGGCCGTATACGGGATCGAGTTTGGCCGTGCACTGTAAAAAAAAAATCTGTAAAGTTACTAAACTTTTTCTAGGAAACTGGGATTCCTAGAACTTTTTATGTAACGGTAACAACAAAAATTCCTGTAACAGCGTCTGTTACAGGTATTTTTCTTGTTGCCGTTACATAAAAAGTTCTAGGAATCCCAGTTTCCTAGAAAAAGTTTAGTAACTTTACAGATTTTTTTTTACAGTGTGCCTGTGCTTATGGGATTGTTCTCTTTTAAAGGCATCCTAAATACAGAGGCGACACTACAACAGTCATGGACGTATATCCTACTCTAAAGCATAAACAGGAATGCACAAGTCCTCCAGATTCAAACACGGTCGCCATTAGTGACCAAATCACATCTAGAAGACTTTCTGTGTAGTAAATGTCGAGGGCAATACATAGACGCTTTGAATTAATCTGATGATAGCAATATTTTTGCCTATATTAGCAGTAATCAAACAACAGTCATGTTTCCCAACAACACCTTGATAAAATTAATGGCCTAAGCTGGATAATGACAGGCAAAATTGATAAAATCCTCTCGAGCAATCAAAACCATGAGATGTGATTGGGAAACAAAATTTACGTTGAGAACAAGAACCCCTCTAAACGGAGGCCACAGTTAATCGTCTCCATTTGGATGCCATTGGCAGCACACATAATTGACTACACGGTAAAAAAATATAATCAGTTAATTTTTTATATTATAAGTTAAAAAAATGTTCGTTGAACAATCAGTTGCCCAACATCATACAATCCAATCATACAACCCAAAAGTTATCTGATATTATTTTTGTCAGCTGTAGCTGAAAATAAAACCTCTTTCCTTGTATTTTATCGGCTTATTACTTTGTTCTATCTTTACAAGAAGAAAATTTTCGACTTCCGGTTTTCGACGGATTTACACGTTTTAGGTGTCAGAGATTCCGAAAAACATGGTTTTACAAAATGTCTTGTCTGTGAGTCTGTCTATATGTGACACAAATTTTGTGGGCGCTCCATCTCAAGAACTAATGCACGGAATTTAATAAAAATTTATATTCTAGTAGTCCCTAATATAAATTGGTGCTGATTAGTTTTTGGTGTAAATCGCCCAACAGTTGGCGCTGCTATGCTGCATTTTTCGCGATTTCTGCAATAGCTCTATCTCAAGAACTAATCCACGGATTTTCATCAAACTTCAGATTCAGTTATTTCTTGATGTGAATTGGTGCTGGTAACGTTTTGGTGTAAATCGTCCAACAGATGGCTCTGATATGCTGCATTTTGCAGGATTTACACGATTTTCGTAATAGCTCTATCTCGAGAAATGATGCACGGATTTTCATCAAACTTCAGATCCAGTTACTCCTTGACATGAATTGACGTTTTATACATTTTGGTGTAAATCGCTCAACAGGTGGCACTGCTATGCTGCATTTTTTCGATTTCCGCAATAGCTCTATCTCAAGAACTAATACTTGGATTTTCAACAAACTTCAGATTGAGGTATACCTTGATATGAATTCGTGCTGTTTACATTTTGGTGCAAATAGCTCAACAGGTGGCACTGCTATGCTGCATTTTTCAGAATTTCCACTATAGCTCTATCTCAATAACTAATACACGAATTTTCATCAAACTTCAGATTCAGGTATACCTTTATATAAAGTAGTGCTGTTTATGTTTTGGTGTAAATCACTCAACAGGTTGCGCTGCTATGCTACATTTTTCAGAATTTCCGCTATAGCTCTATCTCAATAACTAATGCACGAATTTTCATCAAACTTCAAAATCAGATATACTTTGATATGAATGGGTGCTAAGTGGATGTTATTTCTTGTACTATTTAAATGATTTAATAGACGTGATTTATATAGAAGAAAATTTTGTGATGACCACAACATACTAGTTTTTTTATACAATGTGGTGAAATCAAATTAAAACAAAAATAGATTTAACAATATTTCTCCCTCAAAAAATGAAAACAAAATCGCAGAAGCAACAATAAATGTAACTTTAAATTTGTCTTGAACGAAAGTATCAAATAAAATCCATGCTTATACAAGCTTTCATTTCAATAACAGATAAAATAAATATGTCACTGGAGAAAAAATAACAATCAATTAACCATGAAACAGATTCTTTCGAGTTATTGAAAATCTCACATTCCATTTTCACCAGTTTAAAAACTTACAACGAACTTTTTATTTTTGATGTTTTATTTTAATTAAAATAAGATGAAAAGATTCTTTTAATTAATTTTCATTAACTCTTTGAATATTCTGATGCCATGAAACAGATTGAAAACAATAATTGTAAAGAAAAGAAATTTTATGAATAAATGGCATGACAATTACATAAGGTACTTATGATTAAACTGAAAAGGAATCTTTAAAATAAAATATATTATTTTTTATACGAAATAACTTTTTTTCATTGAAATATGTCAAATGTCAACATAGACATCAAAACATTATAGACAAGGGGACTCTAACATTTCACGTTTGAGGGATATATCAATAAATTCTAAACATGTTTTTATAGAGTATAGAGTGAGTAAGCAATTATAGTTCGTATTCAAGGACGCACAAAATAATTCCTTCACATTATGATTTACGGGGAAAAATCATTTACAGTGTGTTTTAGTTATACTATTATATATATACAGTTATACTATTTCAGACATAATGAAATTGATTTATATTACGGAAGTGGCACTGCAGCAAGTTTTCCATAGGTTATTGCATATGTAGGTTTAGTTTCAGAGACAGCGGAAAAATTTGGTTACAGGATGAATATGAACAATTAGTGGGGCATGTGCTCTTTATGTTGTGATATGCATTTTGAAACTTAAAATAATTTTTATTGTACTGCTATGCGAGGTGTGTAAATCATATAACGGGCTGTACGAAAGAATTTGTTCACGTTACGGGCTTTAATAATGACGCCGTGTATAACTGTGCTGAGCTTTGGTTCATCAACCTTCAGAAACTCAGCATTTTTATTATCTGGTCTGGCTGATCTATAGTTGTTAAGTTTTTTAATAGCCATTTCAACCTCTCAGATAGTTGATATGTTTCGATCTTCGATGTGGTCTTCTATGGGTGGGGGTAGGGGGTGGGACCAGGGACTGCTGCTAAAGAAGTCAGTTTTGATATTACAATCGTCCCCTCCTTCAAGTAGTTCTTTAAAATGTTATCTCCATCTGTTCAGCAATCCGCCTTGTCCCCGGCCAGTTGTGCATTCTCCTTACTACAACTGATAATCATTGGTTTATATTCCTTCCATACGTTGTTAATAAGTTTAAAGAATTTCTTTGTCTAATCTAAGTTGTTCCTCATAATGTTTTCGCTTTCTCTGTATATGCATTCACTTCTCATTTCTCTGTAAGTCTCCTCAGATTTTCTAGTGTGAGATCTCTGGATCGTAGTCCTATAGGTCTATCCGGTTTTTCTATTCGTGGCCTCCTTACACTCGGAGTCAAACCAAGCGTTCTTTTTCAATAGATTTTCTACATTAATAGCTATGTTTCGAGGTTCTCTGCCTTCTGTAGTCCATCTCTAATCCTGGGTTTATATTTTAGTAATACACACTCAGAAATGAATACTCAGATTTCACGAAATTTTCTTTGTTTTTGACGAAACGGTTTCCTGGAATATGCTCCAAGCGAATATTTCGTCAAATTGGTGAAATTACTTTTTTCACTTGTTTGACGATATAAATTTCCTCAAAAGTTTCGTCAAAAAAGGGCTGGTGGCGCCATCTATTGAACAGTTTGGAAGCTCCTCTACCAAGGGAAGAAAAATATCACTTCTCGTTTTCCTCGGCGTGATTTGAACCCGCGGGCTTTGGGGTATGAGACACTTGCTCTACCGATCAGGCTATTGGGGACTTATATGAATGTGCTTTTAGACTGATCTAATGAAAGCTGCCGCGTGATATACTTTTATAAGATAGATTGTAATTTTATCGGTGCTGAAAGTTTTAAGGAAGGCTAATTTATTATTATGTTTTTCTCATGGTCAATGAATAATTATAATATGGCTTGATTAAATCATTTATTAGTGAAATTTTCTTTGCTCAATGAATGGTTAGAATATGGTCTGGTTAATTTGTTGCACACAAATAACGAACTGTGAAGTGCATATTGCGTGAGATTTTATCACGTTGAATAGATGGATAAGATTTTAACACTTTACTGTTTATAAAAGGGAGAGGGATCAATTATGTTTATTTTTAATCTGATTGAAAACAGAATATACTTCTTAAATAAATTTTAAAAAAAGATATCCCGGATCTTTGAAATTTTATTGATTAAATTTTATTTTTGGATGTTTTTGAACACAGGAAATATATTCTTTTCGAATTAAAACATAACGAACAACAACATAAGTAATAATAATAATAATAATAAGCATTCCTAAAAATTTTAACAGCTAAAAAAATAACTTATGAAGAAACAATAACTACCTATATTTCAGTATTTTCTGAAAAGCACTAAAAAGTTCTGTTTTAAAAATAAATTATTACGGGACTAATACAAACAAGCAAATATCTGCTTGCTAAAATCGCAGGATTTGAGGAGGTACAGCAACGGTTTCCTTAAAATGCATTGAGTCTGACCATGATTAAGGAAAAACTTTCGTCAAATATCTGAGAGTTTACCTTTCCTTAAAAGTCACGTGATGGTGATAGGAACTGATCGTCAAAAACGACGAAATACAGCTTGAGGATTGCTAAATCGTCAAAAGTAAGAATTCTATTTCTGAGAGTGTACAGGTTGTTATTTAAGTTTGCAGATGCTCATATTTTCTTCTTTGTCTCTTCCTCTCAGATAAAAATTATTTTTAATTCTGTGTCTAAGCTGAGTTATCATTAAGAGGTGGTCAGTAATGGTTCTTTCACGTTTTTGATTCACAAATGCTGTAGTGTATGACACAATCTCTATCAAAAACACTCTTGGTTTCTAAGATGAACACGGCTTTATTTACGCACATCTACAAATAAAATAAATATCGTTGATTACTTTTTCCATAATCTATTCTCACAGTAACATTTAAAATACTATTTAAGTATTCATGATAACGCAGCCGACACGTGTTTGTTCGCAACTTCCAAAACGGGACCTCGCCATGAATTGACTTCTGTTCTCGCCATAGTAGTTCGACGTTGGCGGAAGTTTACTGCTTGGCGGCCATCAATATCCCGCGCTCCGCCACATTGAAGTTAATGCGGTCGTTACATGGTTAGAGTCAATATTTGCCGCTGTGTAGCTTTTTAAGTCAATCAAATTGTTGCGGTTCCTGGCATCAATGAGTACGTGATCCATTTGATTATTTGTCAGCCCATTGGTTGCGCTCCATGTTAATTATTGGATCGAGAATACTGTGCTCCCTATAACCATGTCTTCCGAGATGGCAAAATTGATGAGTTTCTATATTACCTTTTGGTTCACAGACTTGCATTGCCAACACTGGATCTAGGTGTTGCTTCAGTACCAACCTTAGCATTAAAATCTCCAATAATTAACGTTACATCATGTGATGAGTACTTCTCGTATGTTCTTTCAAGCAGGTCGCAAAAAGAATTCTTTTCATCCTTATTTAACTGTAGATGGATGTGCAATTAACTTTTCTTCAAATGGCAGTCAAGTTCTTTAATGCTCCTTCCCTACATTCATTCATTCGTTCATTCATTCCATGTTCCAATTCTCAGTGCCGTTTTCTCGTTTCGTCGTCTGGGTAGTTTCCGTCCGCTAATTGTATTTTGAAATTTCTGAACTAAAGGCCCGACCCATTTTAGTCTCCTCTTACGACATGTATTGTCTACATTGGGACTATTCTTTCACACCCGGGCACCACACAAGTGAGATACTATATTATTTCATGGAATGAAAAATCAAAATTCTTAACAATATTCCGATAATGCTGGAAAGTACTTCACGAACCATGCCGTAATGTATGATTTTTCAATCTTGTTTCTCTATAGAAAGGTTTTGCCCTACTAAGGCAATTCGAAGAAATTTTTCAATGTTGCGACAACTTCTTGTTTCTTAATATTCGAAATAACATGAGGTATATCCATCCATTGGGTTGAAAACCCCTATTATTGATCATAAAATACAAATTGAGTTGATTCAGAAATCTCGCATTTAGTTTAAATTTTTGTGTGTCAAAATTTCTAAGTAAAACTTTATAGATTCGATCTTAAAGTACTTAAAAAATTCGTTTTCATTTCTTTTTATTTCTTGACCACATAGTTGTTTAAATTAATTTTAAAGTAATCTGAGTTAAAGTTCTGTTAAACTTCCCTTTATGAGTCAATTAAAAAAACTTAAATATACTCTACTGTGTGTGGAAACAGAAAAAGTACTTAGATTACTTGCTATTATATTAATATACAGGGTGCCCCAAAAAGATTCGTACAACTTCAAAATTTGATTTAAAAAACAAGTTGGAAATTGAACATCAAACGTGGCAAATGACTAGTAGATACTAACTGATAGTTCGTACTATAACTAGTTTTATAAATATTTTTTGTACAGCATACTGTTCTGAATGTATATTTTAGTACGCTTCATAAGTGCATATAAATTTTATTCGTTTCGAAAGGCTGTAACATCATTTAAATGCGCTTGAAATAATTTCTACCCATTTGCCGTAGTGTAACGGAAAACTTCAGACTGACTCTGTATTTGAACTACCCATCCGATTTTCATAAAATTTGAAGTGACTCAACAAAATTTTACAACAATTATATATTTAAAATTTCAGACCATTCGTTTGGGTAGTTTTTGCTGCGTTATATTCGGACCGAACGGCGGATATAGAAGCTACGTATTTATATAATTACGAGTGCATCTAAAAAAGAACAGTCCTACAGCAAAACTAGTTACAACAATAGATAGGATAACCCAAAAAGTTTTTTTTAACTGCCTTAGTAAACTTTAACGTGAGATCCTTTCGTAGCACGAAGACTATCCATTTTTATGAAATGATTCACACTTCCCGCTATCATAAATTTCTGATACCACTCACGAATGCTTGAACGTGATGGTGGCGTTTCCGCGTACTGTGTTCAATAATTTCTTTTCGTTTGAGTATCGGATTTTGTTTCGATACACCAGTCGACACATTGAGCTTTCTTCACTGAATACGCCATTTTGAATAACTGAATTCTTTAATAATCGTTTACGTGTTGTGCAGCGCCATTTATGATCAGAAACATACTTTAGGAAAAACTTTTTGAGTTACTTTATCTAGTTTTATAACTAGTTTTTCTCTAAGCCTATCCTTTTTTTAATAAAATTTTGAAGTTGTAGGGATTTTTATAGCACACCCTGTATATTTCTCAAATTAATTACTCCAGACATTTTGAACTTTAATAAAAGATTCTTAAATAGATATAGTTACATGCTCCTTACATTTATGAAATTATAAACTGAAAAAATATAGCTTTGCAGACTTGGGGTTAAACTAGACAACTAATTACTTTTAACAGATCATTTAAAATTGAAAGTTTGCTAAAAAGTAATTTTGGATTTTCTTAAAGATAAAAAAAAGCACTCGTGATTTGAAATAAAATTATAAAATAGCTAACATACGCACCTGTTAGATTCATTAAAACTGTTGTGTTGCAGATTTAATTAAAATATGTTAGGAAAGTTTTCGTACATTTAAGTGTAGTTTAATGAATATATTTAATTAAGATCTATGTTGATATGTTTTCATTTAGTGAGTTTACGAGTTTTTCACGGTTTGGAGGAAATGGGTTGAGACCTTAATTATACAAATATGACTGCTACATCTCATGTAATAAGCTCAGTTTAATTATACTTTTTGATAAAATAATTTATAACCCCTTAATTTTAAATTTAATTTATTAAGATATTATTAGAATAAGAAGAATTTATTAGAATAAGAACGTAAAGTAAATATAAGAACGCTCAAAACAATTTATGGCACAATTAAATTCCTGTGGCATTTGGAGTGAGATTAATTAAATTACTTTGAGTTTAAAGCATTTTTATTGTTGAAGACATTAGCTTGACATCATATTATGTAATAGGTGTAATGAATATTTTTAAATATTTCCTTTACTATTTCTATATAATATATTTTGAATATCCAAATACATTTAAATCATGCAGCTTCCCAGAATACGCAGTTTGTGAGTATTTCCATTCAGGTTACTCCCCCCCCCCCCCGCCCCCAACCCCAGTCACATCACAACAATAATTGTTTACGTTGTAAATTGGTCAGCAGCGCAGCGTAAAAAAATTCTTTATTAAATGGGGATGCAAACATCGTTACCCGCAGCATGTAGCATATTTATAAGGATGCAGTAAAGACACAATCAAATCTGCAGGGATACAGATCTGCATCCCTGCAGATGAGATTCCATCCTTACTGTATCTTTCTTTAGGACAATTTACGTTTATAATAACCATTAACCCTTTCAGGGGCAAGTAATTGTGTCTCTTTGATTTTTAATTCACAACGGAATTTTCGAAAAAATTTACCTCAAAATAAAGCAAAGCAATTTTTCAGTTTTTTTCCAGCAAAGTTATAAAAGTAAAATTTATTTAAAAGCTTATGATACAAATCTTGATTAAAATTAGGTGGGATATAATATATCCCACCGCACCTCAATGGGTTAAAGGCATAATTTTGGTCCGCTTTAGGCTAGCTTTTATTCTTGACAACCACAAGCGGAATGGCTCCGACGAACTTCTCGCTAGCTTTTATTAAACATTGTTAATGGCTTAGCTTTTGCTAGCTTTCATTCACAATGGTCATTAAAGGCATAATTGTGGCTAGTTTTGGTCTGCCTTTCATTTATGATAACCGTTAGTGGCATGATTGTGGGAATGTTCATGTATTTACGTCCAATTGTTACGCGGCCTCATAGTGGCCGGTGCAACACTTTTTCGGTAACTGCCTTTACGGCCACTGATAGTGGGCCCCTATCAAGCACTTTGGACCAAGGCTAATGTAACCGTCAGTAGCCTATAAGTTGTATGTTTGTTTGGGGGCGTCTTTTTGCGATTTGGAAGACTGGTACTACGGTACACTTGGGACTTTGAACTATCTGACGTTGTTATTCAATACATCAACTGATACAAATACAGTGTAGATATAATTGGCTACAAAATTTCCTACATGATCCTCAAATATATATGCTGCATGCTTCAAGTAACACTAATTTCCATTTGTAAATAAAGGCGTGGTCACACGTTATAATTGCCTGTATATTTTCATTTTTAATGCATTATTCCTCAATGCTGTAATTCAGACAGAAAATCCCAAAGAAATCTTTTTGTATAATAGTAGGTTCGCACCTTGGGGATTTTGCAACACAAGTAAAGGATGTCAGCAAAAGAATAGATAAAAGCATCGTAGTTTTACATGTACTTGAAGTGTTTTTTTTCAAATATAACTTTTTGTTACCAGAATGATAAAAAACTGTGAGAAGTTAAATTGAAAAATTAAGCCAAAATGGGTTAGGATCAATTTTGGTTCGGGAAAAACATAAACAGAGATAGGGTGTTTCAAAACTCATGGTGCAAACTTTAAGTGGTTATAGAACACACTTAGACAAGGATAAAACACCATAAGATGCATGATCGTAATTCAAGTGGTAAAGCGCTAGACGACATTTTCTGATTATGGAGAGAATATGTTTACTACAGAAAATCCTGTAAATCAATGGTACTCACTACGCTAATTTATCGAGTAAACACGTTCTTTGTCTCGATTAGAAAGGGCCTTGTAGCACTTCACCACTTGTGTTACGACCATGCATGTGTAAGGTGATATGTGCTTGTTTAGGTATGCTCTATTTCCCTATGAAAGTTGTAAAATGAGTTTTGAAACACCCTGGTATCGCACATCTAGTTTTATAAACTG
This sequence comes from Maratus speciosus, assembly GCA_963932465.1. Classification (NCBI taxonomy): domain Eukaryota; kingdom Metazoa; phylum Arthropoda; class Arachnida; order Araneae; family Salticidae; genus Maratus; species Maratus speciosus. Next base: position 513,141,297 of record OZ010789.1, on the reverse strand, counting down.
CAAATTTGTGGTTCTGCCCCAAAATTCTGTCCTTTTTATATGTTTATCTTTTTAATTTGTCAATAGTTTACTACGTCGTCTTATTTATTGCTTCAGTAGTTCATGATATAGAGAAAAGAAAATATGATTCATTAATTTTCTACTGAATAGTAAATGTCTCAGAAAATATTGTTGAAATGCTTAATGGTGTGAGATTTTTTGGATAGTTATGCACGCGTTTGAAACTGTTTTCATAAATACTGTGAAATAGCAATGAAATTTACATATACAAATGCATTGTTTAATGTTTGTTTTCAAAGAATGTTAAGATATAAAAACGTCAAAAATATTTTTATAATTTTAATCTTCTTGTATTGCTTTTTAAATTTTTTGATAATAAAGGAGTAATGTTATTTGCAAAGGTTTACCTTGCAATATGTAAAATCTGTATTAATTTAACTTTGCTAGTATTTTTATGTTTCAAAAGATATTTTAAAACTTTTTTTAAAATTTGGAATCAAATAGGATTCCGTTTGACAGTTCCTGGTTTATGAATTTTTTTTAATAATTTTTATGTTATAGTTTCGCTTTCTTTAGGGACATATACACATTTATTTTAAAACCAAGTTTAAAATCTCAGTACGAATCCTTTATATATACAGGGCGGCCGAAAAATCGCGCAATTCAAACTTTAGAAAAAAGTACAAAATCCAAAATTTATAGTAATGGGATTATTTGTCTATAGATGGCAACACTATCGATTGTAGATGTTAACACTATCGACAACATATGGCAACACTATTGAAAGCAATATGGCGCTAAACATTTCTGTTGCAGTTTATGCTGTTACATATAAGAACCGTTTGTTTGGTGCAAGATGGGGGAGAAATTTTCGCAAGCAAAACGAATTTTTAAGATTGAGCGTTATTTCATTACAACGTCTTTCATTAAAGTCATTGAGGCGTTTAAAACCCAAAACGTTTTTGAGCCGAACAAGACAACAATTTATTATTTGGTAGCCCGATTTTGAATGCATCATTTCCAAAGAACTGTGGCATGTATACGGTCCCCAATTTTTTACCCACTGATTTCTTTTTATGTGTCACCTGAAAGCATTCATTTATACGAACAATTCACATTCTGTCGATGCTATGAAAGAAAACATTGAACATAAGATTTAAGAAATAAGCGTTCGAACACTAAGAAGAGTGACCTCAAATGTGGTAAAAACGCATTGTCGCATGTATCCGAGGAATCACGTTATATTTAAAGTATCTGCTATGATATGTTAATTTTTCTTTCTGTTTTCTTTCTCAAAGTAACCCCTCTTTCAATTTAGTTCCCTTTTCTAGTTTAAATCATGTATCTATTTTTTAAATAAAACATTTTTTCACCGGTTGCTTGATTTTCGATCACTCTGTGTTTTTTTTTCTTTGATTTGTCATCATGCACTTACTCTAAATTTTCATTTCTCTATCTTGAAAAAAAAAACAACAACAAAAAACAAAAACATTAAATATCAGTTAAAACACAACTGGGGGCTATGACAATATTCGTAAACGATATTATGTATTCGTATTGAATATGTTTTGTCGGTGTAATTTGAGTATAAATTAATTTTTATTTTATAAAACCTGACATTATTTGCTTTAGAATTATTTAATATGCCATATTTATAATATTTTCAGCTTGAAAAGGTTTTAGATTACCAAGAATAGTTATATTTTCTTAAACAAACAAACAAAAATAAAATTAAACAAAAATGTAACAGTAATTATTGTTGTATGTCTGTCTACTATCATGGAAGACGGTAGTATTCCGAGTGACGCAGCCTTAAGCCTAAAATCGTATCGTATCGTATCGTAGAATTCATAGATGGCGGAACTCATATATACAGCTAACTCGACATCAAAGAAAATGCGAAAAGCCGCCTGTTAATAACTCAGCAAATATAGGTCCTATTGTTCTGATTTTTTTTAAACAGTCTTATATCTGCAGTCTAATCCTATTCTGAATTTTTTACAATTCTACGTGCAGTATATTTTCAGATCTGTAAACCCATTTTGAAAGCAATTTCGATGGTGTAAGTTTGTCTTTTTTTTTTCTCCGAAACGGTCTAGATTTTTTTAAAAACATTAATTTATAAAATGAATCTGTTTTTAATGAAGTGGATAAGACTAACCTAGTATCTAGGAAAACTCTTAATTTTTATATAATCCGCATGAAAAATTGGACTTCTTAGGATCGCGGATTACATGTTATTCTATGGGCTAGCAGACAGAACGTTGCACATCGGTTTTGCGCGGTTTAGGTCACAGTTAAAAATCTGTATATTGGCAATAAATCTTTTTTTAAACTACAAAAACAGTTTATTATGTGCTTTAAAATACTTAGACTGATTTTTTAAAATGGAGCAGTATTTTGTAATTATATGTATTTTATTTCATTGTTATTCATAGTAAGTAAATATTTTTTAAGGAGAAAATATTTCTCATTTTTAAAAAAATTCTCGTATCGAAATTCGATATTTATCGAAAATTCTCGTATCGAAATGAAAATTCATCGTGTTCGCCATTAGACTTCGCCATGTATCACTCCGCGATACGCGAAGTTGACTCTCGACTGAAGAAATAAGAAATATCAAAGATCTTGAAATGGTATTCCAAGGGGAGAAAGTGAGTACAATTTCTAATTATCCAGACAGCATTCTTTGCAACCGATCCTTTCTAATTAGTATAATGTTCTGAATTGTTTTTATTTTCAACAATACTTATAACTGTTTTCCTTACAAAATAACGTTCATGTGTGGCATAGGTATTTCTTGTGATATGTGAGTATAGATTACTAATTTAATTTTGTGTTTTGAGTTTTCTTTTAAAGAAATTAAACAAAATCTTTCATTTTTAAAGAACGCACAGTTTAAATAAAAGGTATGTCGAAATCAAAATTAAGATTTCCAATCCCGTTTATAAAATGATTCATTTGCGAATCGTTTCTAATAACATTATAAACGAAAATTGACGTAAAATGACATCTTTTTCGAAATATGGGTATCTTTCGTTTATTTTTTTCTTATATAACTCTTTTCAGCTTCAAAAATTAAAGCATCGTAGTATTTTATTTTTATAAAATTAAACCTAAAGGGAAAAAAAAAATTCTTATTGCCGTTTATCTCTGTAATAAAAGAAAAACAGAAGAAAAAAAACCTGAAGCATTTCTTTTAGGCTAATTGATTACAGGCATGGGTGCAAGACCTTCAGTCTCAGAACTGATTTCAGTCTTGGACATATTTTTTACTTATAGTAAATTCTACTTTATGCAGGGATGTAGTGGAGGGTATACGGGGGTATACGCCGTATACGTTCTGGATTTTTTTAAGGAACACCGTATACCCTCTGTTTCTCAAGAAAGCAATAGTTTATACACTCTAGGGTATACGCTCTGCCTTGAGCGTATACCCTCTGCTTAGAGCGTTTACCCTCTGTTTTTTTTACGACTACATCACTGACTTTATGTACTTAAATTATCACGATTAGCTCAAAATGAACCATTTTATCCTGACTGCTTGTTTTGAGCTCCTAAAAGTAAAATTTTTCATCATGATATTTTTCCTTATTTAGTAATTAAAGTTTATAGATAAATAAGATAAAACAGCTTTTTTGCAAAAGTTAGATACTTGTTTTTATTTAATTTTAAAGTTAATATGCTTTAAATAATTTACTTTTAAAAAATATAAAAGTAGCCAGCTCCCTTATATGGTGTTTGTGGTAATGAAGTATTATTGTAAATAAGAACAATTCAGAACATGTTACTATTTAGAAAAGATTGGTTTCACAAAATTTCATTAGCAGCTGCATTGTAGCTGTCATGATAATTAGACTTTGTATAAACTAATAAAGTGATTACCCAGTAACCATTTCAATTAATATATTAATCTGACTCGCATCTTAAATTAAATATTAAGTTTTTATTCTGCTTTCATTAAACCATTCACTATTCTTTAACATTTCGCATATTCCGACTACAAAAACTCTTTTTATCAATTCCACCTGTACACTGGAGGGTTGCCGTGCCACTTACAGAGTAGCGCGTTTATCGCCTCGTTGTGCAATAGCATTTGAAAGATCACCACACTAACATAAAAAAGTAGCAATAAAAGAAAATCAAAATTAATCAGTTGATTGTAAAAAACCCGCTCCATTCTCGGTCGGGGTAGGAACATCACAAGAAGAAAAAATCCTCGCGAAATTTGACAGCATGTCAGGGAAGGGGGGGGGGGGAATCCAAAACTTCAACAAAATAGTTGTAACTTTTCTTATAAATATGTTACATATAACATACGGTAGTAATAATCGGTATATCTGATGAAAATACAAATAATTTTTTAAAATGAAATATTTAATGATTTTTTTTTTATCCCTATTACTGTATTGGATTAATAGTAGTTTAAGAGCCATAATTTTATATTCTAAAATCATTAAAAGCACTCTGCAAGCAGTTCTTGTTCAATCACAAAAGCCTGCCACTAAAAAATTTTAATGCAGAAGATGTAATGTATTTCTCAGATATAAACAATGAATTTTGCAGTTGTAATGTATTTCTCAGATATAAACAATGAATTTTGCAGTTAAAAAGCACATGTATTTTACAAATATTGCTATTTCTTGGAACACTAAATATGATAAATTATCGCCTTTAACACATTATTTTGGAGTAATGAAAACATTGTTATTATATTAAAATTTTTTGTAAATAGGTGTTATAATCAGTAGTAGCTCATGACAGGTTTTTCTTGCAGCACTAAAATGCATGCTTTCTAAAGTTTTTTTTTTTTTTTTTTTTTTTTTTTTTTAAACATTGCCATCTTTATTTTTTTCCACTGTCTTTATTTACCTCAGAAGTGGTTAAGATTTTTTTATATTGTAAATCCTAAAGGTTATAATTGCTAAAAAGCATCTTTAAGCCCTTGGGGATGAGCGACCGGTATACTTGGCCACTTAAGGTGTTCAGAATCCTTCATTATTCTCACCACTTATTTTTAATTGTAAAGTTTACCTTCTTTAATCGGAGCATTTCTGTGATTCAATTAAAGAAAATTTTCTTTTTTAAAAAACCTGTAGTAATAGGTTAAAAATTAACCAAAGGGCTCTTGTCGCGAAGGGGTTAAACATCTTGAATTACAGTGAACTTTAATAACCCTTGGCTTTAATTGCCAGTACTCTTCCAATTGAGCTATCTGTACGACATTCCAGCCAACACAATATTCGCTCAGAACAACTATTATCATGACATCAATTGATTGTGGGAAAAATAATTAAAAGTGTATATGGTTATATATTTTATTATTAAGCAACAGACTGCAGATCCGTTTTTCTAAAAAGATTTAAAGATTGAAATCTCTAGGCTGGAGCGGGAAAGTGGTAATTTTGAGGAATAGGAGGATAATTTATATAGAAGAATTTTCTGTATAAAAATAAAGATTTAAATTTTTTTAATGCTGGGGAGTAGGGGGAGGGAGAGGAGGTGAAATGTACAGTCGTGGAAAAAAAAAAGTAAACACCCTCTACTAATTCCTTAACAAATTATTATCGTAGACGAAAGTTATTGGTACCGAACGATTGGAAATAAAGTCTATTTTTAAATGATGTATATAAAATTTGCTTAGGGGAACATCTACATATTAAAACAAATCCAACTTCATTTTTTTCAATGGCAATACCCAATTTTAACGAGATATTTCAAATCTTCGGTTCAAACTATGCCTAGGCACCAAATCTCAAGTCATTTGAATGATAAGTTTTTTTTTTATTATAAACATTCAAAATTTAGTGCTTCTAATGTTAAATTACATTTTCTTATTTTTATTTATGTCTCCTGAAATTATACTCCTAATGTGCTAATTTTTTGTGTAGCAGTAATACTAATATACCCAAACATAAATACGTTGAATTTGCAATTTTTATAATTTTATCATATGAATTAGGAAATTAATATTCGAAAAAATTATCAATTGTAACCTACAATTTTTTTTAATGGATTTAGATTTATTAAGTCCTGCTTTATGGAAATGCAAAATTTCACATTTTTCTTCCAAATAGTTTTCAAATTATGCTTAAAAAACGGCAAAATGATGGTTTAAGGGGCCGTCTATGATAGAAGTGACTAGATATTTTGAAATTCTTACGCTGTCCTGTAATCTAGCAGACTTCATTGACTGCTTGAGTGACGCTTAAGGTGCCTTGATCAAGAAGGGGCTCTCTCGGTTAACAATCGAGTACCGAACTTCAATTTGGATACAGCCCTTAAAATAAGCTTGTTTTAAAATAATTAATTTCTCGGAAACTTATAGTACGAATTGCATAAAAATTTGTTTTTAGGCTAATTAAATGGTGTATAATTCATTTATGCTGTAAGAATTGTGTACTGCTATTGAAAAAAAACCAAAGTTATGGTTCGTTTTAATATGTAGATGACCCCTTAAGCAAATTTTATATACATTTAAAAGTAGACTTTATTTCCAATCGTTCGGTACCAGTAACTTTCTTCTACGGTTATTTGTTGAGGAGTTAGTAGGGAGTGTTTACTTTTTTTTTCCATGACTGTACATTAGGGAAGTTAGTGCTTATTTATTTATTTATGTTAGTGAGCAACAAATGTTGCACATTTTTTTTTCAAACTAATTTTTGAAAGATTTTACTATTGTAGGTAAGCTGGAGAGGTGGGTGCAAAAGCAGAAGTGGAATCTTCGGAGCTCAGGGGATTATTTTATATGATTTATTATTATTGTTAATAAAGAATTTTAAACGGGGAAGGTTAAAGATTATTTTATATAAAATTAAAGAATGTTTAATTTTTTTGCACTAGGAATGAGAAAAGGGAGAAGCAGAAATTTGTAGTTTTGGATTTAATTTAATGTATGTAATTACTTTTGTAAGTGAGCGATGATTGTTATATATATTATATATATATAAAGGTTTAAAGAGTAATATTTCTTGCTATTTTTCTTAACAAAGTAAATTTTTTATATAGTAAAATTTAACATAGCTTTTTATATCTCTGAAACAAACCAACAGAAATACCCTCTAAACATGCATGTTGTACATTACTTCCATATCTTACCAAAGAGTTCTTATTGTACTGTGCTCTTTAAAATTGAAGTATGGTCATCCTTTTTTGCGGGGAGGGAGGGGGGAGAGATTGAAGGTGAATGGAAATCCTGACTATGAATTCTTTGTATTGGTCTTTAATTTTTTTGTGTGTTTATTGTTTTATTTATTTTTTCAATAACCTCAAAAAAGTAATGATATCAATACAAAAACCCTTAACGGGTTAAAAGTTTGTGACGCAGCACTTTATCTTATGCTCTAAGAATTTTAAATATGGAACTTAAAAATAATGATATCAAAATTTGAGTGACGCTATGCTATTAATTATAATCTCTCTATATATTATTTATTTCATCTTTTTATTTTCTTATAATCGCATGTGCAAAAATTATGTTCAATTTAAAAAAATGTATAAAAGTTTATTCATTGATGCTTTAACATTTACACCTTTTCATAAATTCCAAGTATGAGTTTTAAAAGATATGATATCAAAATTTTAGTGACGCTTTGATGTAGCTTTAAACGATTTGTTTTAAAATTAAATTTAAATTATTTTTGTTTTGGCTAAGATATATTCACACATCTAAATAATAGTTTTAATTTTCCAATATACTTTAAATATGTCACTTTCACTGAATTTATATAATGCATTTAAATGTATATATTTGAATAAATTGATTTATCCTTTCTCCAATGCTATTAAAAATTTAAAATAAGATTTACGTAAATAATTTTTTTGCGTCATTGTATCCAAACTCAAATGGATACTATGAGGCAAAAAAAATTATTTACGTAAATCTTATTTTAAATTTTTAATAGCATTGGAGAAAGGATAAATCAATTTATTCAAATAAATACATTTAAATGCATTATATAAATTCAGTGAAAGTGACATATTTAAAGTATATTGGAAAATTAAAACTATTATTTAGATGTGTGAATATATCTTAGCCAAAACAAAAATAATTTAAATTTAATTTTAAAACAAATCGTTTAAAGCTACATCAAAGCGTCACTAAAATTTTGATATCATATCTTTTAAAACTCATACTTGGAATTTATGAAAGGTGTAAATGTTAAAGCATCAATGAATAAACTTTTATACATTTTTTTAAATTGAACATAATTTTTGCACATGCGATTATAAAAAAATAAAAAGATGAAATAAATAATATATAGAGAGATTATAATTAATAGCATAGCGTCACTCAAATTTTGATATCATTATTTTTAAGTTCCATATTTAAAATTCTTAGAGCATAAGATAAAGTGCTGCGTCACAAACTTTTAACCCGTTAAGGGTTTTTGTATTGATTTATATATACCGTTAACAGTTGAATGCAGGCGTTATTTATGTGTGTTTTATTATATATTGTAGTGTGTGTGCGTGTTGTAAAACAACAACAAAAAAAAAAGTTTAACGGGTATTTCTGCACAAATCTAAGAGCTGAAGCATAAACTTCAAAAGCACAAGTTTACAAAGTTATATGCTCTACTGCTTTTTAATTCAGGTTTATATTAAATCTATTTACAATAATTTGACTTAAAAAAATTAATTTTAAATGAATTAAAAGTTTAATGTTAAATATTATACCAAAACAAAAAAAATAATTTGGTTCTCGCAATTTGACTATTTCTATTGTTCCTTTCCTCACCTGGGGGATGGTCCACATGATCATAATCAAAATGATAATTCCTCTGCATATTAAATTCTTTCGGGGAACCCATCAACGCCATATTCTAAGATTGACAATCTGCTTACTTTTAAATCCCGCTCAAATTCCATTCAAAGTCTTCGAAAGTTCATGCCCCTTCAAGTCACTGATTCGTCAACACTTCCCAAATGGCTGTTGTTGGGATAAATCACCGTTTAGCAACACTAACATACTCTTACATGGAAACAAACTTGTGCTAATTCTCGAAAAAAAAAGCCAGCTATTTTACTGAGAAAAAAAAGAAGTCTAATTTAATTTACAAAATTTTCACTTACGAAAGTTAAGTGTAGCGAATTTAGCATCAAAAGTATTGTAAGAAATTGAATTTATAGCTTAGGGAATGGATACAAGATAAATCTTTCGATAATAAAAACTGCAATGATGTAAACAGTCCTATTAAATATCTAGCTCACAAATTTTTTTTTGTGTAGTCCCATTTACTGACATAGAAAATATATATGCAAACTGCAATACACGAAGTATGGGAATCGGTGATTCTCAAGGATACAAGTGTAATTTCATTCAGAAAAAGAATAGAAGCCTGTATTCGCTTACTTAAAAGGAATACAAGCAAAATGATTAGCAGATAACTGAGAAGCCAACAAATTTTAGAATACAGCTACAAATTTAGAATAGGGTCAATCCATTTCAAGTGGTCCAGCACTGGTTGCTCGACCATTTTTTAAAAAATCTGAAATTTTTTGTACAACAACCCTAACATGATGGAAGTTCAAAATGACTATTATTTTAATTTTATTAATTTTTGTTTGTGCATGGCGGCAATCTTTGCTTCATCGTCTGCAGCAATTTTCTCACAAGAAGGGTTTACGGAATTGTAAATAATTCATCGTTTATTTATCCAATTCAAGTGCGGATTAAAGCAATTTGTACAGAATACATTGGGCTAAAAAATTGGTAATGGAGTAGTTTCCGAAAATAACTGCTTATTGGTAAAATTTAAGCATAAAGTTTCAGTTTTTTTCCAAAGTTTGTCCGTTTACAAGAGGAAATTTTTCTAGCAAGGAAAACTGTCAACATGACATATTTTTCTTTACAAATAGGCCGAAAGTACTTGTACTCACACGCCGAGTTCCAGATCTGAGACTTGCTTTCTCTTCACTAAAAAAAATCCCAAATTTTTCAAAAATGACAAAATTCGCACTTTTCAGGCTTTGATATCTCTGGTGGGGCACGAGATAAAAATCTGAAATTTTTTTTTATAAGAGTATTGTATGGTAGTGCTATGCACAGGAAATTTCAGGATGGAGATTTGACTACAAGCTGAGATATGGCAAGGGCAACATGTCAAAACAATACTGCCAAACTATAGTTTTGTTGTAGTCACAGCTAAGTATTTATCTCAGAGTATCATTTAAATTTATTTTTTAGATTATCTTTAAATAATAGTAACAGAAAATAAAGCCTTTTGCAATTAATTTAAAAAATAATTATGCCTACGTTTTGTATGGTTTCAGTAATTTTTGTTGTAATTTTAGTAACTAAAAGTAACCTCAGCACTTTTAAACACACACACACACGCACACGCACACACACACATATATATATACAAGACCTGAGACAAAAACGGAATAGGGAAAGAGAAAAGCTGTTAATGTTGGCATACTTGTTGAGACATGATCAAACGTGTTAAAACAAATTCCTGCTTTCTGGTTTAAAAACCACAATTTTAATACTGATTGCCAGTCCCTGAAACTTGTTCCTACCATAAGTATGTTCCTTTAAATGAAACATTATGCGATATTACCATACATCAGCCTCAAGTAATTTTCAGAAAGTAAAGATAACCAAAGCCTTTTCAAAATTTATACTGCAAAAAAATCACATTTTGGCATAAGAAGTAAGCTAGGAATTATTAGTGAATTGAGACTTGCACATAGTGATTTCAAAGTATATTTCTATGAGCCAGCAGGGCCAAGATCTTCAATCAAGTTATCAAGAGATGACAAGACTTGGTTCCTACAAATAAAATTTTGAGAAAGATCAAAATTGTGGTTTTTGAACCAACAAGCAAGAATGTGTTTGGACACGTTTGATCATGTCTCAACAAGTATGACAACATTAACAGCTTTTCTTTTTCCGTATGTTGTTTTTGTCTCAGGTCTTGTATAAAAATATTTTTTTTTCTTTATGTAAAAGTGCTGAGGTTTCTTTTAGTTACTAAAATTACTTACAACAAATATTACTGAAACCATAGAAAATGTATGGCCTTAGGCATAATTGTTGGAATACAACGTCCATTTATCTTACCCTTTTCTTTCAGCGCATGCGCGTAGAGTGACGTTTCTCCAAATCCGCTCTGCGAGCGAGATTATTCAGTTCTGTTAAAAACATGTCAGTGTTTAGTCGCACTTAAGCTATGTATATATTTTGTCTTCGTGTTAGTGTTAATAAATGTTTATGTCGAGCTATTCTGCTAACTCTGTGTGCCCCCAAAACCAACAAAGGTTATGGGTACCAGAGACGCTACTCACTGCGTTATAAATAGCAGAAATATTTTTTAATTCGAACTTTTGAATCGTAAAGTCTTAAGCCTGAACCGAAACTAAGAACTCTTCTACGTTCTGTCATTAACAGTTTTGATTTGTGGCTGCGAGATATTTTATTTAATCATGTCTCATATTACGACAATTGAAAAGCTCGGTAAAGACAACTTTGATAGCTGGAAACTTCAAATTGAAGCAGTATTAATAAAATGATCATTGGGATTATGTAACCGGCAAAGAAGAGAAACTGGCCGAAGGTAGCGCAGATGAAAAGAAATGGCTCCAAGCTGATCAAAAAGCTCGTGCTGATATAATTCTGGCCATAAATCCTAGTGAATTGTGCCACATTAAACATTGTGCGACTTCAAATTCTGTATGGAATAAATTGAAAGACGTTTATGAATCAAGAGGCCCCGCAAAGAAAGCAACGATGTTAAAACAGCTTCTGTTTCAAAAGATGAGTTTCAGTGAAACGATGTCTGAACATTTAAATATCATTTTTGAGATTGTTGATAAATTACAAGAAATGAAAATAGAAATTGCGGATGATTTGTTATCAATTCTTCTACTCTACAATGTTCCTGAGAATTTCGAAAATTTTAGATGCGCTATAGAATCGAGAGATGAATTACCTAAACCCGATTCTTTGAAAATTAGGATGCTAGAAGAATGGGAAGCTATAAAAGGAAAAACGGGTCATGATTCACAAAATGCCTATTATATAGAAAACAAGAGAAATAATCAAGAACAGAAGAAAAATGAAAAATGGAAAACTAATATGAATAAAAATTTTCCTACAGAAAGAAATTATCGTAATTTTAAGTGCAATTATTGCTCCAAAATCGGGCATAAAGCTAACGAATGTAGAAAGAAAATAGCTGATAGAAAGCTTGCATCTTTAAATAAAGGACATCAAGGTTCAATGATTAGTTATGAAGAACCGGTTAGTATGGCATTTAACGACGTATATCATCAATCTGCTGCATGGTTTTTAGACAGCGGTTGTACATCTCATATGTGCAAAGATAAAATTTATTTACAGAATTTCATCCTCGTGATAATTCTACAATACAGCTTGCGGTTTATAAAACAGCAAAAATCACAGGAATAGGAACAGTTCTTATTACAGTGCCTAACGGTAGTGGGACTACTAATCTCACACTTAAGAACGTTCTGTGTGTACCTGAGTTAAAATGTAATTTGATTTCAACGTCAAAAGCAACGGCTAATAATCGTTCTGTGCTTTTTAAAGAACGATATGCTAAAATAATTGAGCCTAATGGTTCTATACTAGTACAAGCTGTTCGTCAAGGTGATTTATATTATGTACATCCAATCACCGAAAGAGCTGCAATCGCACACGTAAGTGATTTTGTAAAATGGCATTTAAAGTTAGGATATTTAAATGAGTGATTTAAAGAAACTTAAATCTAATAATATGGTTAGAAATTTAAATTTCAATGATGATGAGTCTCTTAAAGACTGTAAAGTTTGTATTCAAGGTAAACAAACTGTACGCCCTTTTCCCAAACAATCAAATTTTCAAAGTAATGATTTATTATTTCGGATCCATTCCCATTAGGGTCCCTTCCCATGGAGGATCGCGATATTTTGTTACTTTTATTGATGATAAATCACGTTATATTGAAGTTAGTTATCTTAAAACCAAGGATGAGGTTAAGAATGCATTTGTTAAATACAAAGCAGCAGATAGATATGAACGTAGAGAAAAGAGAATAACTTTTAAAAAAGAAAACTTTAATACTCGAATTGTAATATAATGTAAATAATTTTTGTTTTGTGAGTGTCTAAGCATGTTGTGTACGTCTACAAGAATGTTTAATGTAATATAGCTTTTTTGTTTCGAAGATTCAAGACTTATTATTTGGATGTTGTATTATTTAATGCATAGAATCCCCGGCTATTTCTCCTTATGCGAAGGAAAGAACAGGTAGGACATTTAACTTTTATTTTATGATTGTATAAGTTGAAAGCTTTTTATTAGATAATAAGATTAATAAGAAAATTAGAAACAGAGAATAAGATCAGTAGTAACATTTTGGCATCCCTTCCGTGGATATATAACCTAATTATGAGATAAATAGAATAAGATATTAAGATATTAGAATAATTAGAAATTATTTATCAAGCTATTTAATTTGAAGAACTGAAAAAATATTGAGAACTGTTGAACATATAGAGAATTGTACTTTTTAATAGAATTTAGTTGTTGTTGTTATTAGTTCGCAATGGGTGAAAGTTTAGTTATCGCCAAAAAAGAAAGAGCTGTGCTACGTGAAAGCATAAATAAGTTTATAAATAAAATAGAAGCTATTTTGAAAGAGGGAGAACCAGACATTTTTGATTTGGAAGAGGTAGTGGAACAGTTAAGTGTGACAGAAATGGAACTGACGAGCAGACGGGGAAATTAAAAAATTGGTGCAAGAAGCACAATTAGATACAGAATTACAGGGCGCTCGCGAATTTAAAGAGAAAATTACGTCATGGCGCTTTAGAGCAAACAGAAAAATAAAAGAGTTAGATAAAAAGAAAACACAGGATGATTCGTTTTCTAAACGAGAAAATCCCTTAAAGGAAAACGTAAGCATTAAATTACCGAAACTAAATATTGCAAAATTTTCTGGGGATTTTGTTGAATGGCTTTCGTTTTGGTCAGCTTTTGAAACAACCATTCACAACAATGACACATTAGATCCAGTAGATAAATTTAACTATTTAAAATGTTTTCTAGCCCCCATTCCATTAAAAAGTATAGATGGATTTTGTGTCACTGCAGAGAATTATTTAAAGGCCGTCGATATTTTGAAAGAAAGGTACGGGAATAAGGATATGTTAATTTCGGTACATACAAATAAACTTCTTAATTTAACTCCACTCAGACACTCGAATGACACCAAATCATTTTGAAAACTTTTTGATGAGATACAAACGAACATTAGAGGTCTAGAGTCGCTTAACATTTCATTAGGCTCTTATGGAAGTTTATTATCCCCCATTTTATTTAAATTATTACCGAGAGACCTAGTTTTGGAATTTAATAAAACGCATGAAAACTCAATTAATGTCCAAGATTTAATATCGTTCTTACATAAGCAATTAATATCCAGAGAGAAAATGTATGCGTCATCACTGAATGAAATAAATGAAAAATCAACGCAAAATAATTATGTTGCGCAGTCATTTAGGAAAAATCCTTCCTTTTCCCCCCGATTCAATAAATTTAATACGCAGAGTAATAAATTTGATTCTCCGAATAGAAAATTACCGTCAGCGAGTGATTTATTGGTTCAGAGCGAAAATGAGACTACTTGTGGATTTTGCTTTGGCAGGCACCAGACAAATTATTGTTTTAGCACTTGTAATTTACCGTTTGAAAAAAGACTTGATTTACTGAGAAAGAGAGGCCTTTTTTATATTTGTTTATCCCACGGACATATTGGGAAATACTGTGTATCGAAGGATTTATGCGGTATTTGTAATTCGAGACACGCCCAGATAATGTGTAATAAAGAAATAAATTCAAAAGGGAAATCTACTAATTCAGAGAGTAGCGATGTTACGAGACCAATGCTGTCAAATCAGGATATAATTTCTAATGTCTATTTGCAAACTTTGACAGTGGAGATCCGTAATGATAATCAATCTTCCGAATTTATTCGTATCATTATAGATACTGGGAGTCACAATAGCTATATAACTAGATATGCTGCAAATAAATTGAAATTAAGGAAAATTCGATCAGAAACAATTAGACACGGACTATTCGGAGGGGTAGAAAAAACGAGTAAACATAATCGCTATGAATTTACTATCAGTAATTTAGATCATAGTTTCCGATTTAAAATACAAGCTTTAGATGAAGGAAAAATTTGTTCAGGAGTAAATTTATGCCGCGGTAGCGAAATGATAAAAATCTTAGAAAAAAGGGGAGTTCATCTGACCGATGTTCGTGAAAATAATCGACTATGTTTATATGAGAATAATCCGGAAGAAGTACACATTTTAATCGGCGCTGACATGGCGGCGATATTATTCACAGATAATATAAAATATTTTCCTGATTTGGGTATAACAGCTTTTGAAACAAAGTTAGGCTGGACAATTATGGGAAAAACAGAGAGTAATGGAAATGATTCAGAAAGTTCGCTGTCAGTTCTATCGCTGTCATTATTTACTTCAAATGCTAGTTTATCACAACTGTGGAACTTAGATACCTTGGGTATCACTAATGAAGATTATAAAAATAAAGACGATTTAGCAAGAGAGACTTATAACCATTTTCTTGAAACAGTCAAACGTGATGAAAGTGGCCGCTACGAAATGACACTACCCTGGATTGTTGATAATTCAATTTTAGCGAGCAATCGCGTATTAGCAGAGAAACATTTGCGCAAGACAGAACAAAAACTTATCAAAACAAAATAGAAAACAGAATATGAAGAAATTTTTAATTTGTGGAAGGATAATAATATTATAGAAGAAATTTCAGACGATAAGGAGAATAAAGTACATTTCTTACCCCACAGACCAGTAATTAAAGAAAATAGTGAAACGACGAAAATGCGACCAGTTTTTAATGCCTCCGCACATAATGCAAACTCTCCTTCTTTGAACGACTGTCTCACAAAGGGACCTAATTTGATTGAAATAATTCCGAGTATTTTGAATCGTTTTCGTAAATACAAAATAGGTATTTCTTCAGACATTGAAAAAGCATTTCTCCAGATAAAAATCACAGAAAAAGATCGCGATTTTTTACGCTTTCTCTGGTTCGACTCCAAACATAATTTGAAAGTTTATAGACATTGTCGCGTAGTCTTCGGACTCACTTCAAGCCCGTTTTTATTAATGGGTACACTAAACCATCTTTTAAGTCAAGTACCCGAACAGTGGGAAAATACAGTACGAATTTTGAAAGATTCATTTTACATTCACAATTCCATTACTAGTTTAAAATCGATCGCAGATACTGGAAAATTTATAACAGAATCACAGTGTATTAGATAGATTTCTTTACAAAAAAGCTACCTATTGCAGCCGTTCGGAGGAAAGCGATTTCAAAAAATTTTGGTATATTTTCATCGATCATGACCCCCAGACCCCGAAACCACCCTCCGTTCAAAATTGATATATATATATATATATATATATATATATGACCTATGTCACACTGTAACTCCCGTAATTATGAACCGATTTCGATGTAATTCGGTGTGTACATAGTACATACCAATGTATCGACCGAGTTCGTTGGCCAGCTTCATACGCCGTTTTGTTTCAAAATGGCGGCCATTTAAAATTTAAAAAAAAATTTAAAACTTGAAATGTGGTACCAAAAAATTAAAAATGGAAAAATATTTTTTTCTTATGTATTTGACCTTTATACAAAGATTCCGGAGCAGTTTTTGTTTCGTCTATATATTACAAAATGGCTGAGTTATAGCATTTTAAATTTCTAGCGTGGCTGACATTTTGAAACGTCCTGAATTTTGTCACGCGATAAAAGGCGTATTTATGAACCGATTTGGATGTAATTCGGTGTGTACATAGTACATACCAATCTCTCGACCGAGTTCGTTGGCCAGCTTCATCCGCCATTTTGTTTCAAAATGGCGGCCATTTAAATTTTTTTTTAATTTAAAATTTGAAATGTGGTACCAAAAAATTGAAAATGGAAAAATATTTTTTTCTTATGTATTTGACCTTTATACAAAGATTTCGGAGCAGTTTTTGTTTCGTCTATATCTTAAAAAAGTCCTTCCGGCCAGTGCCGGGAGGAAGAGGTAGCTTTCATAATCTTTATTTAAAAAAAGCCAAATTATATCATTCAAACACACGAAGCTCAATTTAATGGAAACCGAATATAGGAGATTCAATACTAATTTTTATCAATATAATGAATGAGAATTTCGCGAAATTAGTCAGCTTTATCCAAGCTGCTTTTCTTTAAAGTAACATATATTTGGCTGCCAAATTCGGCAATTTCTTAAAGTGCCTGTCATTTTAAGACAACATGGTGGATGAGGCTAAGCAGTGAACTTGGTCGAGACCTTAGTAATTGCTGTGCACATGCTCACTCACATCGGAATCGGTTAATATATAGGAGTGCTGTCGCATGCAAAAAATCAGATTTTTCAAAATGTCACCCACAATAGAAATTGAAACTGCTATATCTGAGCCATTTTTTAAGGTAAAGACAAACAAAAAATGCTCCTGAATCCTTATATCAAGGTCAAATACTTAAGAAAGAAACCTTTTTCAATTTCTAATTTTTTTGCACCTCACTTTAAATATATATATATTTTTTAATTTAATGGTCACCATTTTGAAACAAGATGGCTGATGAATCTGGCCAGCGAACTTGGTCGAGGTGTTGATATATACTATCCACATGCCTTCTTACATCGAAATAGGCGAATACGTGTGTTATCGCGTGACAAATACAAGATCGTTTCAAAATGTTAGCCATGCTAGACATTCAAAGTGCTATAAATCAACCATTTTTTAAGATATAAACAAAAGAACAAATTTTCAGAAACAAAAACTGCTCCGGAATCTTTGTATTAAGGCCAAATACATAAAAAAATCTTTTTCATTTTCCAATTGTTTAATACCTCATTTTGAATTTTAAAATTAATTTTTTTTAATGGCAACCCTTTTGAAACAAGATGGCGAATGAAGCTGGCCATCGAACTCGGTCGAGACATTGGTATGTACTATGTACAGACCAAGTTACATCCAAATAGGTTCATAATTACGCCTGTTATCGCGTGACAAAAATCAGGTCGTTTTAAAATGTCAGCCACAAGAGAAATTCAAAATGCTATTACTCAGCCATTTTTTTTTAGATATAGACGAAAGAAAAACTGTTCCGGAATCTTTGTATTAAGGTCAAACACATACAAAAAAAATCTTTTTCACTTTCCAATTTTTTGGTATCTCATTTAATTTTTTTTATTTTTTAATTTTTTTAAATGGCCGCCATTTTGAAACAAGATGGCGGATGAAACCGGCCAACGAACTCGGTCGAGATATTTGTATGTACTATGTACACCAAGGTACATCCAAGTCGGTTCATAAATACGCCTGTTATTACGTTAGAAACATCAGGACTTTTCAAAATGTCAGCCACTCTAGAAATTCAAAATGCTATAACTCAGCCATTTTTTAAGATATAGACGAAACAAAAACTGCTCCGAAATCTTTGTATAAAGGTCAAATACATAAGAAAAAATATTTTTCCATTTTCAATTTTTTGGTACCACACTTCAAATTTTAAATTTTTAAAAAAATGTTAAATGGCCACCATTTTTAAACAAAATGGCGGATGAAGCTGGCCAACGAACTCGGTCGAGAGATTGGTATGTACTATGCACACACTGAATTACATCCAAATCGGTTCATAAATACGCCTTTTATCGCGTGACAAAATTAAGGACGTTTCAAAATGTCAGCCACGCTAGAAATTCAAAATGCTATAACTCAGCCATTTTTTAAGATATAGACGAAACAAAAACTGCTCCGAAATCTTTGTATAAAGGTCAAATACATAAGAAAAAATATTTTTCCATTTTCAATTTTTTGGTACCACATTTCAAATTTTAAATTTTTAAAAAAATTTTAAATGGCCGCCATTTTGAAACAATATGGCAGATGAAGCTGGCCAACGAACTCGGTCGAGAGATTAGTATGTACTATGTACACACTGAATTACATCGAAATCGGTTCATAAATACGCCTTTTATCGCGTGACAAAATTCAGGACGTTTCAAAATGTCAGCCACGCTAGAAATTCAAAATGCTATAACTCAGCCATTTTTTAAGATATAGACGAAACAAAAACTGCTCCGGAATCTTTGTATAAAGGTCAAATACATAAGAAAAAAATATTTTTCCATTTTTAATTTTTTGGTACCACATTTCAAGTTTAAAAAATTTTTAAAAATTTTTAATGGCCGCCATTTTGAAACAAAACGGCGGATGAAGCTGGCCAACGAACTCGGTCGAGAGATTGGTATGTACTATATACACACTGAATTACATCCAAATCGGTTTATAAATACGCCTTTTATCGCGTGACAAAATTCAGGACGTTTCAAAATGTCAGCCACGCTAGAAATTCAAAATGCTATAACTCAGCCATTTTTTAAGATATAGACGAAACAAAAACTGCTCCGGAATCTTTGTATAAAGGTAAAATACATAAGAAAAAAATATTTTTCCATTTTTAATTTTTTGGTACCAAATTTCAAGTTTTAAAATTTTTTAAAAATTTTAAATGGCCGCCATTTTGAAACAAAACGGCGGATGAAGCTGGCCAACGAACTCGGTCGAGACATTGGTATGTACTATGTACACACCGAATTTCATCGAAATCGGTTCATAATTACGGGAGTTACAGTGTGACATAGGTCAGATATATATATATATATATATATATATATATATATATATATATATATATATATATATATATATATATATATATATATAAATTTTGAACGGAGGGTGGTTTCGGGGTCTGGGGGTCATGATCGATGAAAATATACCAAAATTTTTTGAAATCGCTTTCCTCCGAACGGCTGCAATAGGTAGCTTTTTTGTAAAGAAAGCTACCTAAAATGGCTGAGTTATAGCATTTTGAATTTCTAGCGTGGCTGACATTTTGAAACGTCCTGAATTTTGTCACGCGATAAAAGGCGTATTTATGAACCGATTTGGATGTAACTTCGTTTATACATAGTACATACCAATGTCTCGACCGGGTTCGTTGGCCAGCTTCACCCGCCATCTTGTTTAAAAATGGCGGCCATTTAAATTTTTAAGAAAAATTTAAATTTGAAATGTGGTACCAAAAAATTGAAAATGGAAAAATATTTTTTTCTTATGTATTTGACCTTTATACAAAGATTTCGGAGCAGTTTTTGTTTCGTCTATATCTTAAAAAATGGCTGAGTTATAGCATTTTGAATTTCTAGTGTGGCTGACATTTTGAAACGCCCTGATTTTTGCCACGTGATAACAGACGTATTTATGAACCGATTTGGATGTACCTTGGTGTGTACATAGTACATACAAATATTTCGACCGAGTTCGTTGGCCAGCTTCATCCGCCATCTTGTTTCAAAATGGCGGCCATTTAAAAAAATTAAAAAATAAAAAAATTTAAATGAGATACCAAAAAATTGGAAAATGAAAAAGATTTTTTTTGTATGTGTTTGACCTTAATACAAAGATTCCGGAACAGTTTTTCTTTCGTCTATATCTAAAAAAAAATGGCTGAGTAATAGCATTTTGAATTTCTCTTGTGGCTGACATTTTAAAACGACCTGATTTTTGTCACGTGATAACAGGCGTATTTATGAACCTATTTGGATGTAACTTGGTCTGTACATAGTACATACCAATGTCTCGACCGAGTTCGTTGGCCAGCTTCATTCGCCATCTTGTTTCAAAAGGGTTGCCATTTAAAAAAAATTAAATTTAAAATTCAAAATGAGGTATTAAAAAATTGGAGAATGAGAAAGATTTTTTTTATGTGTTTGGCCTTGATACAAAGATTCCGGAGCAGTTTTTGTTTCTGAAAATTTGTTCTTTTGTTGATATCTTAAAAAATGGTTGATTTATAGCACTTTGAATTTCTAGCATGGCTAACATTTTGAAACGATCTTGTATTTGTCACGCGATAACACACGTATTCGCCTATTTCGATGTAAGAAGGCATGTGGATAGTATACATCAACACCTCGACCAAGTTCGCTGGCCAGATTCATCAGCCATCTTGTTTCAAAATGGCGGCCATTAAATTAAAATATATATATATATTTAAAGTGAGGTGCAAAAAAATTAGAAATTGAAAAAGGTTTCTTTCTTAAGTATTTGATCTTGATATAAGGATTCAGGAGCATTTTTTGTTTGTCTTTACCTTAAAAAATGGCTCAGATATAGCAGTTTCAATTTCTATTGTGGGTGACATTTTGAAAAATCTGACTTTTTGCATGCGACAGCACTCCTATATATTAACCGATTCCGATGTGAGTGAGCATGTGCACAGCAATTACTAAGGTCTCGACCAAGTTCACTGCTTAGCCTCATCCACCATGTTGTCTTAAAATGACAGGCACTTTAAGAAATTGCCGAATTTGGCATCCAAATATAAGTTACTTTAAAGAAAAGCAGCTTGGATAAAGCTGACTAATTTCGCGAAATTCTCATCCATTATATTGATAAAAATTAGTATTGAATCTCCTATATTCGGTTTCCACTAAATTGAGCGTCGTGTGTTTGAATGATACAAGTTGGCTTTTTTTAAATGAGGACTATGAAAGCTACCTCTTCCTCCCGGCACTGGCCGGAAGGACTTTTTTATCATCAGCTCATTTTAATTTTAGATGTTGGCGATCAAATTTGCCTCAGGCCATGATCGATGTTTCTGAAGAAAATACAAAGTTAGCACCAGTTTTGGGATTGGTCTGGGACTTAGAGCAAGATAGATTAATGTGTAAAATAGAAGAAAAAATTGAAACGAAAGAACCACTCACAAAGAGAAAAATTTTATCGGTTACCCAAAAGATTTTTGACCCCATAGGTTTCTCCGCCCCGAGCACTCTTATTCCAAAATTAATTCTTCAGGAAACCTGGAAACAGAAATTAAAATGGGATGAAGAACTTCCTGAAAATTTAAGAAAACAGTTCGACTTCTGGTTAAAACAAATTAAGTTTTTACAGGAAATTCAAGTTCCACGTTGGTTGAATGTATCGCCCGAAAATGAAAATAACATTTCCTTGCATACCTTTTCCGATGCGAGTAGACACGCCTATGCCATTTGCGTGTATCTTAGATGTCAAACACAAGAAGGAGTTAAAGTTCAGTTAGTCAATGCTAGAAGTAGAGTAGCGCCCATTAAAGAACTCACAATTCCTCGACTGGAGCTACTCTCGTGCCTCATTGGAGCTAGACTCGCTAAAACTGTCATGAGTGATCTTCAGTTAAAACCAGAGAAGACAATCTTTTGGAGCGATTCCTCAACAGCTTTAGGGTGGATAAGAAGAGAACAATCTTGGGGCACATTTGTCCACAATAGAGTTTTAGAAATCAGAAGCCTTACTCAAGTTGAAGATTGGCGACATATACCAGGAAATTTAAATCCGGCAGACCTCCCATCCAGAGGATGTTTCTTTGAGCAATTGGAGAAATCACGATGGTGGGAGGGACCAGCTTGGCTGTATTTACTGGGAGATCAGTGGCCACAACCGGAAGAACACCCTGACGAGGATATAATAAATAAAGAATGGAAAAAGACAATCCTAACACTTTTAGACAATGGAGACACTGATTTACACCGTTTTTATCGATATTTTTCCTCTTATAGAAAAAACATAAGAATGATTGCATTTATATATCGTTTTTATAACAACACAAGAAAGAAAGAAAGAATTTCATCACCTAACATCTCCGTTGTTGAATTTGAAAAAGCAGAAAAAATACTACTCAGATTAGTACAAAAGGAATCCTTTTCAGGAAACACAGATCCCAAATTAAGAGCCTTAAGACCATTAGAAGATAAAAACGGACTTTTGAGAGCAAAACAAATATAATCTGTAGACAAGACAAAGAAGATTTTCGTTATCCAATAATTTTGCCCTCAAAACATCCTGTGGTACAGAAGTTAATTTTTGAAAAACATTTAGAAAATCATCACGCTGGAGTCAATGGCTCAACTTCGAGAAAATTTTTAGATTTTGAAATCAAGAAAGTATATCAGAAACGTCATTAGACAATGTGTTAAGTGTCAAAGATTCCAAACACCCAGAACAGAGGTCGAACCAGGAATCCCACCTGAAGACAGAATCAGAGATGCAGCTATATTTGAAGTGGTTGGAGTCGATTTAGCCGGTCCTCTATACCTTGCCGATGGTTCAAAGGTGTGGATAGCTTTATTCACCTGTGCTGTCTATCGAGCAGTACATTTGGAATTGATAACATCTTTATCAGCTGAATGCTTTATGCAGTCCCTAAGAAGATTTATAGCACGGCGAGGCAGACCATATATACTTTACTCAGATAACGGAAAGAATTTTGTTGGCACTAACAGAGCCCTTTCTAGTGTGGATTGGCAAGCTATAAGTACATTGGCCTCCATTCAGAAGATCAGATGGAAATTCAACCCCCCTTCAGCCCCCTGGTGGGGAGGGTGGTGGGAACGCCTCGTGCGAACAGTGAAAGATATTTTAAGAAAAGTTTTGGGTCGCGCCTCATTAAATTACGAAGAACTGAGCACAATACTCTGTGACTGTGAAAATGTTGTCAATTCGAGACCGATAACATACATCTCCGAAGATAATCGCGATCCCGAACCTTTAACTCCATTGATGTTCCTTCAAGAACTGTCTACATCCGGTGTCCCAGATATAGATGCACTAGACTCCCAAGATCTTAACAGACGAGCAAGATATCGTCAAAGAATAAGAAATGATCTGCGAAACCGATTTAGAACGGAGTACTTAGGACAGCTGCGGCAACAGTCTATGAAGAAGAATTCCAAACCTTTGCAAATAGGAGCCATCGTTCTTCTGGAAGATGCCAACAAAAGACGTCTTCACTGACCTTTAGCCAAAATAATTGATATATTTCCCGGAAAAGACAAAATAGCAAGATTGGCCAAAGTCCAAACAGAAAATGGCATTTTCCTCCGTCCTTTCCAACGCCTGTTTCCTTTGGAAATTGATGCAGCTAGCAATTCCCCATCAGATAACATAATTCAACAGAAAGTGAACTTTAATATCCATAATGAACAACGAAAGACTACTCCAGAAGTCGATCAGACTAGAAATCAGTGTAGAAAAGAACCGACCCAGTGACAGAGATATCTCTCCTGTGGTTACCAGAAGTGGACGACTAGTGAAACCGCCTCTGAGACTCCGATCTGGACTTCTAAATTGTTGAGTTCCTCCCATGGATCACAACTCAAGGTGGGAGGATGTTGCGAAATCACGTAACTCCTCTTACCCCTTGAATAAAAAACAAGAACAAAAACTCACCTGCAGTGTGTTACGTCAGACCGAATGATCCTACTGCGCAAGAGCGGACAGAACTTTTTTTCCCTTTTTCTGTGAGAATTGACTCAGATTTAGATTAGAACAGAAACTAGATATGAACGTAGAGAAAAGAGAATAACTTTTAAAAAAGAAAACTTTAATACTCGAATTGTAATACAATGTAAATAATTTTTGTTTTGTGAGTGTCTAAGCATGTTGTGTACGTCTACAAGAATGTTTAATGTAATATAGCTTTTTTGTTTCGAAGATTCAAGACTTATTATTTGGATGTTGTATTATTTAATGCATAGAATCCCCGGCTATTTCTCCTTATGCGAAGGAAAGAACAGGTAGGACATTTAACTTTTATTTTATGATTGTATAAGTTGAAAGCTTTTTATTAGATAATAAGATTAATAAGAAAATTAGAAACAGAGAATAAGATCAGTAGTAACAAATGGCTTAGAATATTGCGGCGAAGAATTTGATAAATATATCGAAGAATGCGGTATAAAACGAGAAGTTTCTTCCCCTTTAATCCCTCAGCAGAATGGCACCCCTGAGAGATCGAATAGAACGTTAACTGAAATGGCAAGGTGTTTACTATTACAAAGTAACCTTCCACAATGTTTTTGAGCCGAAGCTATAAATTTTGCTGCTTACATACGCAATCGCTGCCCGACACGACGTTTAAGGAAAATAAAACTTCATATGAAGTATTCTTTGGCATCAAGCCAACTTTATCATACTTCAAAATATTCGGGCAAAAATGTTTCGTACTTAATAAAAGGCAAAATAAGGGAAAATTTGATCCTAGATCAGAAGAACATATCTTTGTAGGTTATTCTAATGAATCAAAAGCATATAGGCTTTGGAACAAGAAATCTAGAAAAATTGTTATAAGCCGTGACGTTCGATTTATTAACGAATTTGAAAATAATCCCTCCTGTAACACCGAAATAAAATTAATTTTTTCCTTTCCCTCAAAATAATGAAAATACGAGCACAAACACAATTACGCAACAGTCAGAAATATTTCCAGTCATGAAAAAGGAAACAGACAGCCCTGATGGCGACAGTGAAATTGATTCGCAATCTGATGAAATTTCCGACCCCCCTTCTTTCAGAACGCGCGGGAGGCCGAGGAAAATAAAAATAGGTAGAAAAGGGAGACCTCGAAAGGAATATCAAACAATTATTATTCCGAAAGAAAAAAACCTCAAACTGCCGTAAATAATTCTTTTGACTCTTGTCCTGAATTTTCTGAAGCTCTGAATAGTCCATATAAAAACGAATGGATAAATGCGATAAATTTAGAATTTAATTCATTAATGCAAGAAAATGCATGGCAAATAGTAGATAGGCCAAAACATAAGAAAATTATAGGATCTGAGTGGGTTCTAAAAACAAAATATAAGCCAGATGGGTCAATCGAGAAGTTTAAAGCGAGATTGGTTGCAAAAGGTTGTACACAAAAACCTGGTATCAATTTTGAAGAAAATTTTTCTCCTGCAGCTAGAATAAGTTCAATAAGAACTGCGATCAAATATGGCATCCAAAATGGGTTCACTGCATATCAATTAGATTTTATTATGGCTTATGTAAATGGGGATTTAACTGAAGAAATATACATGGAATTACCTGAAGGTTTTAAAAATGAATCTAATGCTGACAAAGTTTGTTTATTAAAAAAAATCCCTTTGTGGATTAAAACAATCGGGTCGCCCAATGGTTCAAAAAATTAGATGAAAAATTGAAACAAATGAAGTTTAAATCACTTAATGCTGATAAATGTGTGTATTTTTCTAAATCTCCCATTGATGCTATTATCATTGTTTATGTTGATGATCTCATAATTCTTACTAAATTTAAAGAAAATTATCAATATATTCGAGATGGATTAGCAAAATCATTTAAGATGAAAAATTTAGGTCTCTTACACTATTCTTTGGGCATAGAATTTATGCAAAACGGGGACAATATTAAAATTACTCAAAAGAAGTACATTGAAGATATTCTGAGCAGATTTAATATGCAAGAATCCAAACCAATATCTACACCTTTTGATAATAACGTGAAGCTTACTAAAGATATGTGTCCCAAAACTGAAGAAGAAAAGTCTGAAATGAATAATATTCCCTACCGTCAATTAATAGGATCCCTTATGTATTTATCAGTCGCTACTAGACCTGATATAACTCACGCTGTGAATTTCCTAAGTCAATTTAACAACAATCCAGGTAAACCTCATTGGATAGCTGCAAAAAGAATTTTGCGATACTTAAAAGAAACCCAAAATCAAGGGCTGATCTTTAAGCGTGATTCTGAATCCTTGATTGCATTTGTCGATGCCGATTGGGCGTCGGATGTGAATGGCAGAAAATCATACACTGGCTACATTTTTAAATACGCAAGTGGAGCCATATCGTGGGAATCGAGAAAACAACGAATTGTCGCATTATCCACAACAGAGGCGGAGTACATGGCATTGTCAGAAGCCGCCAAAGAGATTTTGCATCTCAGACGGTTTTTAAGTGAACTTTCTCCTGAAACAGTGACTGCATCAACTATAATATTTTGTGATAACCAGTCTGCTCAAAAATTAGTACGAAATCCGGTTTACCATTCGCGCACGAAACACATCGATATTCGACATCATTTTGTGCGCGAAATTTACGATAATGGCGAAATAGAGGTTAAATACCTAGAGACAGAAAATATGCCTGCAGACATTTTAACCAAAGCTTTAAATGCTTATAAACATAAAAAATGTTGCGGAATGATAGGACAAAATGTTTAAAATTTTTCAGCATTATTCTGTATCCCTTTTTTCATATAAGTATATAATTTGTATTTGTAATTTTTATATTAATATTATTTCTCTGTAATTTGTTTAATAGGAGAATATTGTTTTGTGAAGAAAATGCACGTTGTAAAGGGGGAATTGTTGGAATACAACGTCCATTTATCTTACCCTTTTCTTTCAGCGCATGCGCGTAGAGTGACGTTTCTCCAAATCCGCTCTGCGAGCGAGATTATTCAGTTCTGTTAAAAACATGTCAGTGATTAGTCGCACTTAAGCTATGTATATATTTTTGTCTTCGTGTTAGTGTTAATAAATGTTTATGTCGAGCTATTCTGCTAACTCTGTGTGCCCCCAAAACCAACACATAATTATTTTTTTAATTAATTGCTAAGCTTTGCAAAGGGATTTATTTTCTGTTACTATTATTTAAAGATAGTCAAAAACATAAATTTAAATGACACTCTGAGATAAATACGTAGCTGTGACTACAACAAAACAATAGTTTGGCAGTATTGTTTTGACATGTTGCTCTTGCCATATCTCAGCTTGTAGTCAAATCTCCATCCTGAAATTTCTTGTGCATAACACTACCATACAATACTCTTATAAAAAAAGTTTCAGATTTTTATCTCGTGCCCCACCAGAGATATCAAAGCCTGAAAAGTGCGATTTTTCTCATTTTTGAAAAATTTGGGATTTTTTTTAGCGAAGAGAAAGCAAGTCCCAGATCTGGAACTCGGCGTGTGAGTACAAGTACTTTCGGCCTATTTGTAAAAAAAAAAAAAAAAAAAAAAAAAAAAAAAAAAAGTCATGTTGACAGTATTCTTTGCTAGAAAATAGTGATGGGCGATTCTCGTGAATTCGACAATCGAGAAAAATTGTCATCGTAAAAAATCACAATCGATACAGCCATCGATTAATTCATAGAATCTACAATCGAGATGTTTTACAATCGATTATAACGAGAAAAGCTAAAAACAGTTATTGGAAAACTTAGCTATTATTCTGGCCGACAATTTCATAGTAGTGATAGGGCTTAGTGATGGGCGATTCTCGAAAATTTACCAATCGAAAGAAATCGTTATCGTAAAATACACAATCAATACAGTCATCGATTACTTTCGAGAATCTATAAAGGAGATGTTCTAGAATCGATTATTGAAATCATTGTTTTTACATATATATAAGGCAGATTTTATTAAATATAGGGTAACTGAAAACAGATGGAATAAAAAAACAACAAACCAAAGGGAAACTATAAAGGAGCCATGAGACTGAAAAAGTCTTGTAAGGGTGCCCCCTGGTTGATAAAAGCTGAAAAAACGCGAGTAGCTATGAAGCGGTAAGGGGAGTTTAAGTATCAAAAATTAGAATTTTTCGGCAATTAGTACCAAAATGGCCAAAGAAATAAGAATCAAAAGCACCCCCTAGTGGCAAAAATATGAACTAAAGGATGATAAAAGGGATCAAAATTTTTTATTGATTTTTCTACGTCATTTGAGATTGGATCTTTAATTTCCCCATTTTTATAAAGTCTTCGACTGGAATACATTAAACGAACTCCCGCGGGGAGCAAAGTAGGAGGGAGCGGCAAGGAAAGTGCATAATATGAATAAGTGGTCACAGGACTTTCCAACGATATGGCACATGAGGGGTGTCGGCTAAATTTAGTAAAGTGCCCCCGCTTGGGAGCAAAGTAAGGGGAGGGACGCGGGCGATATATAAAATGAAATAGTAGTCACAGAGCTTTCCAATGATATATCACATGAGGGGTGTCAGCAAAAGATAGAAAAGAGTCCCAACTCCCAGGATTCCAATTATCGTGCCCCCCCCCCCGAAATATACCCTGCCCATCCTTCTCTTTGAAATTTTCGTATATTAAAAATTATTTATCGGAGGGCTCCGTAAAAAAATCCGATCTAAAATGTTAAAAACGCTACGATTTCAAAAAAGTTCGAAAAGTGCCTTTCTCGGGGCGCCAAACTAAGGAAGGAAGAAGAAAGGTTCATAATATGAAAGAGTAACTTTGCGATGATAACCGAAAACTTTCCGATGATAGATCAAATGACTGGTCCAAAAAAAGTTTGAAATCTACCCCTCCCACGTGGGTTCCCTCTTTTATCCTAGAATATACCCGGAAATCACGCAGCCCCACTTTTAAAATTTTATATTTAATAAATAATATTTATCGGAGAGCTCCATTAAAAAACCTCATTTAATGATATTTATTGTAGAAATCTCTATAATTAAAAAAAAAAGTCACCCCCGCACCGCTCCCTCCCCCCCCCCCCTTCCGGAATTCAACTCTGGTAAGAGAAAGGTTCATAATATGAAAGAGTGGTGAAAGGACTTTCCGATGATATGTCAAGGAGAGATTTGGTAAAAGTTTGAAAATTATCCGCCCTCCCCCCCCTCCCTTTGTGCACTCTCGCGCATCCCAGAATTCACTCACCTTCCTCTTTGAACTTTTTATATTTAATAAATAGTATTTATCTGAGTCTCCAGGTATGGGGCAGCTTCGCAGAGCTAAAATAAGAGAAACATTGAAAATTCGTGGCAAAATGA
Organism: Maratus speciosus; assembly: GCA_963932465.1. Classification (NCBI taxonomy): domain Eukaryota; kingdom Metazoa; phylum Arthropoda; class Arachnida; order Araneae; family Salticidae; genus Maratus; species Maratus speciosus. Next base: position 513,111,563 of record OZ010789.1, on the reverse strand, counting down.
CACTAAATTTAACAGTAAAGTTTGAAACTAGGACTATACAGAACTGAATACATAAACCACTATGCTTCATAACCCACATCGGTTAATAGCAATAAAATGATAAGTGCCAGTTAAACTGATGGCATTGAGCTCACAGGTTATTAACACTAACTGTATATTATACTCTTATTTCAAAGAATAATGTCCCTCAAAAAATAAATGAAGGGAAATATCCCCCGTTTGCCCCTTTTATACTTAACCAATGAACCTCCAAATCTAATCAGGGAAACTCCTTAACTATAATAAATCAGTATATCAAATTTGAAGCAAATCAGATAATTCTGCATGAAAAAAAGTAACATGTCGCTAAATTAAGGGTGGTCTAACCCCTTTAACCCTTTTATACTTAACTAATGAACCTCCAAATCTAATCAGGAAAGCTCCTTATCAGAACAAACGTAGAAAAAAAAATTAAAGTAAATTGAATAATTCTCCATGAAAATCCATTTATCTAAATTAAGGGGACTTGCCCCCTTTTCGCCCTTGTATACTTAACCAATGAACCTCCAAATCTAATGAAGGAAGCGCCATATCGGAATAAATCGGTATATTAAATTTGAAGCAAATCCAATAATTCTGCATGAAAAACCCTTTTATCTAAATTAAGGGGAGACTAGCCCCTCCCCTTTATACTTAACCCATAAACCTCCAAATCTAATCAAGGCAGCTTCTTAACATAATAAACCGGTATCCCAAATTTGGAGCAAATCGAATAATTCTGCATGAAAAACCCATTTATCTAAATTAAGGAGGGGGTCTACCCCCCTTTCCCCCCTTTATACTTAACTGAACCTCCAAGTTTAATCAGGGAAGCTCCTTAACATAATAAACCGGTATACGAAATTTGGAACAAATCGAGTAATTCTGCATGAAAAACCCATTTATCTAAATTAAGTGGGGGACCAGCCCCCCTTCTCCCCCTTTATCCTTAACCAATGAACTTCAAAGTTTAATCAGGGAATCTCCTTAACATAATAAGCCGGTATACCAAATTTGGAGCAAATCAAATAATTCTGCATGAAAAGCCCATTTATCTAAATTAAGGGGGGACCAGCCCCCTCTTCTCCCCCTTTATACTTAACCCGTAAACCTCCAAATCTAATCAAGGCAACTTCTTAACGTAATAAACCGGTATACCAAATTTGGAACAAATCGAATAATTCTGCATGAAAAACCCATTTATCTAAATTAAGGGGGGGCGGACCAGCCCCTCTTCTCCCCCTTTATCCTTAACCAATGAACTTCCAAGTTTAATCAGGGAAGCTCCTTAACATAATAAACCGGTATACCAAATTATGAGCAAATCAAATAATTCTGCTTGAAAAGCCCATTTATCTAAATAAAGGGGGGGGGGGGTCTAGCCCCCTTCTCCGCCTTTATACTTAACCCGTAAACCTCCAAATCTAATCAAGGCAGCTTCTTAACATAATGAACCGGTATACGAAATTTGGAGCAAATCGAAGAATTCTGCATGAAAAACCTATTTTTCTAAATTAAAGAGAGGGGGGGGGGGACCACCCCCTCTTCTCTCTCTTTATCCTTAACCAATGAACCGTCAAAACTAAACAGCGGAACGCCTTATCAGAATGAACATAAAAAAAATTGAAGCAAATCGTACATTTTAATCAAGAGTTATCGCGTTACGTACATACGTACGTACGTACGTACAGTACATGCATACACACAGAACCGACGGGTACATTAGCTCTCAGGCTTAGATAGCCTGTGAGCTAAAAAGAGATTGGATAAGCAGATGGACTCCTTTGAGAAATTATGACTTAAACCAGAAATGCGGTAAGTTTGACTCTGAAAGCTTCATTTCCATCTCGCATTTCAGCAAATCTCATCTCGATGATTTTTCCAGCATTTCGACGTTTCCAGATGGCAAGCTGCTCGATGGTTGGTTCTCTCGCGGTTTTAAACCTTTCGGGATGGGAAGTCTCTCGAGAGTTTTCTCTCGCCCTTTTCAACCTTTCCCGATGGGAAGCCTCTCGCTTGTTACTCTCGTCCTTTTCGAAATCTCCCAATGAAAAGCCTTTCGAGAATTTCTTTCGCGCTTTTCAACATTTCGCTGTGAGAAGCTTTTCGAGGATTTCTCTCGTCCTCGGCAGAGAAGAAAAGTAAGAAAATTTATCGAGAGTACCAAGGGACCAGATAGAGAAAAAGGCATGACAATGAGCTGTGAAATGAAGCTTTAATTTTCAAAGTTTCTCTTATTTTAGCCCTACCAAGATGTCACATACCTGGAACCATCCGATATAAATTATTTATTAAATATAAAATTTTCAAAGAGGAAGGTGGGTCGGGTGATTTCGAGGGAGGAGGACGTGAGAGTGGACTCATGAGGTGCAATTTTAAAAATTTTACCGAACCCTTCCTGTGGCATATAATCGAAAAGACCTTTGACCACTCTTTCATACTATGAACCTTTCTTCGCTCAAAGGGGGGTGGGGAAGGGGCGAACAAATTTTTAAAACCGTAGCCGATTTCTATAATAAATTTAAATATCACTTTAAATATGGGTTTTTTATGCAGTCTTCCGGTAAATATTATTTATTGAACATAAAAATTTTAAAGTGGCGGCTGTGTGAATTCCGGGATGAAAGAGTGGGCCCACGGGGGGAGAGAGGGGGAGCAATTTTCAAACTTTTTTTGGACCAGTCATGTGATATGTCATCGGTAAGCTCTCGGATGACTCTTTCATATTATGAGACTTTCTTCCTCCCCTCCCCAATTTGGCCTCCACTGCGAGGGTAGTTTTTTCCGCTTTTATCATTTTAGATCGGATTTTTTTATGGAGCCCTCCGCTAAATATTATTTATAATATATGAAATTTCAGGACACTTTTCCAAATTTAGCCAAGACCCCTCATGTTACATATCGTTAGAAAGGTTTGTGACTACTTATTAGTGCTATGCACTTCCGGTGGCCGCCCCCCCTCCACTTTGCCCATCCGGAGGACACTTTTCCAAATTTAGTCAGTACCCCTCTTATGAGATAGCGTTGAAAAGGTCTGTGACTACTTATTGATGTTATGCACTTCCGGTGACAGTCCCCCCCACTCTTTGCGCCCCCCTCGGGGACACTTTTTCAAATTTAGTCAAGACCCCTCGTGTGAGATATCGTTGGAAAGGTCTGTGACTACTTATTGATGTTATGTACCTACGGTGTCCCCACCACCACTTTGCCCCCCCCCCCCCGGGGGGGGCACTTTTCCAAATTTAGCCAACACCCCTCATGTGAGATATCGTTGGAAAGGTCTGTGACTATTTATTGATGTTATGCACCTCCGGTGATAGTCTCCCCCCATTTGCCCCTCCCGGGGGACACTTTTTCAAATTTAGCCAAGACCCCTCATGTGAGATATCGTTGGAAAGGTCTGTGACTACTTATTGATGTTATGCTCCTCCGGTGTCCATCCCCCCATATTGAACACCCCCCCCCCGGTGGACACTTTTCCAAATTTAGCCAAGACCCCACATGTGAGATATCGTTGGAAAGGTCTGCGACTACTTATTGATGTAATGCACCTCCGGTGATCCCCCCCCACTTTTCCCCTACGGGGGTGTTTTTCTAAATTTCGCCGAGACCCCTCATGTGACATATTGTTGGAAAGGCTTATGACCACTTACTCATGTTATCCACCTCCCGCACCCCTCCCCCCTTCCCCCCACGGGGAGGGTATTTTTATAAATTCAGATCCAGACTTTTCATGTGACATATGGTTGGAAAGGCCTAAAGACCTGTGACGACTTAATCATATTATGCAGCTGCTGTGCCCCTCCGCTCGCTTTGACCCCTCCTCCAAGAGATTTGGTCCGACGTTCATTCGTTTCGATATTATATTTTTTACAAGATTTTGTAGTGCGTGCACACCACACCCGCCTGCTATCATATATCAGTGCCGTATATAGCGGGTAACCTGTTCGTGATTTCATATTACAAGATTACGTATAAATTAGGGGCCCCGATTAAAGGAGGGGCCCGCTAGCGGTCGAAGTCACCTAGTCTTTATTAACATCGACTCATTCCAGTTCACCCGCAGACGATTCTTGATAAATGTATGACGTATATAATACATAATATATGATTTATAAAAGAAATTTGCAATCTGTAGTCATCGAGAAAAAATTTATACAATCGAAAAATATCGAGATGTCCATACAATCGAGAAAATCGAGAAAAACATCTCGTTATCGCCCATCACTACTAGAAAAATTTCCTCTTGTAAACGGACAAATTTTGGAAAAAAAACTGAAACTTTATGCTTAAATTTTACCAATAAGCAGTTATTTTCGGAAACTACTCCATTACCAAATTTTTAGCCCAATGTATTCTGTACAAATTGCTTTAATCCGCACTTGAATTGGATAAATAAACGATGAGTTATTTACAATCCCGTAAACCCTTCTTGTGTGAAAATTGCTGCAGACGATGAAACAAAGATGTCGCCATGCACAAACAAAAATTAATAAAATTAAAATAACGAGTTGCAACCCGTCGAAATTCGACGTACTAAAATGTTTGAAAGGAACTGTCAGATCGAAATTATAATAAACCTACAAAAATAATTACAACAAAAAAATCATCTTACATTGGTTGTCTAACTCTTAAACCAAGTAATATTTTAAACCCTAAATTACCAAAATATTATTTCTACAAACTTCAACTGCTTAAATTATTGAAAAATTAAACTGTATTAGATTACGTAATCAAGATGAGTAATTATGATGAAGTTATCGATGGAGCTCTTATGTTTGTTTTTACGGGATGAAAAATCAGTAAAAAGGATTTCGCTTTGTCACATCATAAAAATTTTCCCCCATAAAATCTAAACTGTACGTTATTTTCACATTCTCGTAATTTACATACGCACCACTCAAATTCACAATTTGAAAGTATTTTAACGCGCAAAAGAATAGATTATTAATGAATGCATTTCCAAAGTTAAAGTCACGTTTGTGCGATACAACTTTTCATGTGAACATTCGCACAAACCTTAAGTTCTAATCTTAGTACCCGCGAAAAAAAAATTCAGAAATTTGACTTCAGTTGTCATAGTATTCGCCATTTATAGTATTGGTCAAATATTTAGTTTTATCAAAAAAAAAATGATCGTTTTGTTTTAAATATATCATTTTTACTCAATGAATCATTTTGCCGAGCGCCTCAAACTCATTTATCAGCGTAATGTAAAAATATTAAAATGTAGCTGATTTATGAAGAAGAATGCGTGTTTTATTTAATGTCTGACATCATTTTCTGTTCAAAAATTATAAAAAAGTTACTTATTTTTGTAATGTGAAAATGGCATCAATAAGGATATAATGAATAAAAATAATAAACAATGAATATTTTCCCTTTACTTTCAAAATATAAATCTTCAGTTGCCACAATTACAAAATTTGTATTAAAAACTACAAAAAAATTAATATCTCAAAAACAAATTGAGATAGAGCTTTCAAACAAATAGTATTTAAAAGAGAATTTTTTTTCCTTATACGACCGTGTAAAAAGTTAAAATGTGTGATGCATAGAAGTTTAAAATTTTGCAGTAGAGAAAATGCAAAACCAAAATTTCATTTCAAATTTCAAAGTGTTGCCATTCGCAAAATGACGTATGCGTTACGCACAGATATGTTTGTCCTTTATAATATAGATAGTCATTTTGAACTTCCATCATGTTAGGGTTGTTGTACAAAAAATTTCAGATTTTTTAAAAATGGTCAAGCAACGAATTGATGATTTTCTGGACCACTTGAAATGGATTGACCCAATAATTAAAATTTAAATAAGGGTTTAGATAACTAGTATTATAAACTAGCAGATGACGTCAGAATGAGGGGTTTCATTTTTTAAAAGAATGATATAGCACTGCATTATAAAAAGAATTATGAAGTAATAAACGTTCATCGATCCGCAGTAGTGTTCATCGACTTCAACATTTACACGGCTTTGTAGCCCTCGAGAACGATGGGTTTCTGCACCTCTTTCTCGTCGTACTTGTTGAGTTGCAGCATTTGCTGCCAGAATTCCATCCAGCGTCTCCTGGCTTTGCCTCGTTAGCCATTTTGCTTGCTGCTCATTAGTCCTTCATCGTCTTCTTGCAATTGGACTATGTCTTCGTTTATTGCATTTAAAAAATCTATAACTGCTTCAATTCCTTATAAATAAAAAAAAACACTGTAAGATTTCAATTCCTAATGAATTTGTTTACTAACAGTATTAAAGAACACACGTTATATGAGTGAAAAATCAAATCTAAACAGTAAACATTCACTCTTTATGCCACTTGAAATGATATAATTTTTAGGAATAACAATGGAGTTATTTTCAAGAGTCATTCACGGCTGTGAACAAAAAATTACAGCAACCCGAATATAAAAATTCTAACAATATTGCATTAATTACACACCTTCGCTTGCTTTAAATTGGCATTATTAAAGAAAGTTTTAATCCATGGAGTTCGGTCAGAACGGTATATTGCCAATAAGTTCCATGGTCTATATTTTAATCTGAAGTATTCATAATTGTTTTTCAAAACAAGCAACATTGCAACATTGTTTTTTAAATCATGAAATGATTGCAAAAAGCAATAAAATGTTTTTGTATGTTTCATATTGCAATTGAGCAAAATTATTGCATCCATGGTCTGTATTTTAATGAATATCAAAGGAATGAATTGCATATTATAATAAAACACCCATACTACAATATATATTAAAACACACATACACACATAAATACTGTTTACCATCGCTGATTGCTTTGTGATACAATTTTCAATGCAAGATACGTATATGGAAAAGCATGTACATTTCGATGTAGTTCATCACTCAAGTTGTTTTTGTTTTCACTATCTTTTAAAAAGTTTAATATTATGTAGTTTTATTGAAAAAATTAAATCTCTGAAAATTAAAATAAAATGGCTGATTTTAACGAAAGATTATCGGGATCCGGATGAGTTCACTCCGGAAGTGTTATACACTTAGCGCTATTATATATATATTGTTATCATTTATTATAGTACTCATATAGTATTTATTTTTATAAAGTTGGATTGCCAACAGCTGTAAGAATATACAGTAGCTGGCAAAAGTTTTGAGGCGATATATTTTTCTGTTCTAACTTTTTCTGTAAGCAAAATTTCTTAATGATGTAAATTAGTAATTTGTTGCTTTAGTCATCCTACATGGTGCGCAACTAATGATATGTGTGAAAATTGTTAATTTAAAAAATACCAAACACGAATTTGAAAAGTTGAAAGCAGAAGATTTGGGATGATCTGATAAAATTCAAGTTTTTAATACTTGACTTAAATACATGTGATATTGTCAAACACACAATGGCTTCGCTAGCTGAGTTTCTAGAGCAGAGGAATTCCACGCAGAAGATGTGCGTTCGAATCAAGCCCTGTCTTTTAAATTACAGTTTCATTATTTTCTTTCTATACGAGCTGTATGCAAATGACTTTATAATTTCGATAACTTTGCACAGATAAGAAAATTAGTATCTTTGCGTAGTCATATTCCCAGAATGTTCTAGAATATACGATGCTTCATGTATAAAGCACTAAACAACCAGGCACCTCAGCCTGGTTGTTGTATCCAAAACTCACTTGCTTAATCCTTAAAGCATTAGAATTCTATTTCGTACGTGAAAATTTTAATGTTAGTATCTGTATCAGTTTCAGTATGAAGACAGGGAAAAATACGCCTTTGGCCATTCTTCTTTTAATTATTAAAGAAACGAGGAAATAAATGTCATATTCTGCTATCGCCAGAAAGTTCCAAAATCAACTGTCGGCCACATAGTAAAGAAGTGGAAGGATGGTACAGGTGTGCGCGATCATGATTAGGAACCCCAAGAAAACAGACTCAATGGCAAGACGCGTTGACCCAAAGGAAGTCGGTCGCTAACCCAGACAAGAACGCTGCTGAAATATGTAAGAAGATGGCCACCGAACATGGACTCACAACGAGTAAGGACACCATAAGACGTCGTCTGGATGCTGCTGGATTGTGTGCACGGGTTCCTGCAAAGAAACCTCTCATCTGGGCAAAGAATAGGAAAATCCGATTGAAATTCGCTAAGGAGCACGAAACGTGGATAACCAAAGATTGGAAGAAGGTCCTTTGGAGCGACGAATCCAAATTAAATTTGTTTGGAAGTTCTGACCAACGTTACATTCGTCGTCACCAGAATGGATATCCGGTACCAACATCCAACAGTGAAGAACGGAAACGGATCAGTTATGGTCTGGGGAGCTTTTTATCGTGATGGCCTCGCACCTTCGTACTCATCGATAGGATTATGGATCAAAATGTTTATAAAAACATTTTAGAAGATCGCATGCTGCTTGATGCTCGTAAAAAGATGCCTCGTGGATGGATGTTTCAGCAGGATAATGATCCCAAGCACACTTCCAAAATGGTGACAAATTGGTTTGCAGTTAAGAAAATTAAAGTTTTAGATTATCCAAGTCAGTCACCTGACCACAACCTAATTGAACATCGAAAGAAAAGTCGGGACACTGAAGCATTCTTCAAAGGCAGAACTCCTTCAGGATCTTCAATCGGAATGATCAAAAATTGCTAAGGTCCACCAAGCCTTGTTAATTCCATGCTCAGACGATGTGCCGAAGTCCTCAAAGCAAAAGTATATGCAACTAAACATTAAATATTGCTGTATTTTGTTAGGGGTAAAGTACCCATATTTCGTCCCTCCCCCCAGTCACTTTTAGGCCCTAAATGTTGTAATTTTCAGTGAAAACCTACCAAATTTTGATTTTACATAGACTAACTACACACGCACATAGCAACATAGGCAAATATAGTACAAAAAATTTTTAACAATTCGAAAAATTGTTTTTTCAAAAGTATCTAAAAAATGCAAAAGAAAAAAATGGTCCCAATTTCGTCCCCCCAAAAAATCCAATACGCCGAGGCTTAACTTATAACTAAATCAAAATTTATTTCTAATTGAGTAAGTAATTTAATTTACATTGAAGTAAGCCACAAGGGGATGTACTAATTATCAGTGGAAGAATAAGATAATGAAACATTAGCAATCCAAACGTAAGGAAAAAATTGTCATGAAAAAGCATTCCTAATTTCGTCCTCGGGACGAAAATAAGAACTGCAAGAGGGACGAAATTGGAATCACGCTACTTCCCAATATGTTGGAGCTTCAGTTCCCGTAAGATGAACTGAGCGTCCTAAAACTCACTGTATGCTACTGTCAGCATCTTACCTAAGTAAAATATATGAAACGAATAAGAAATAAATACTTACAGTATAGTAAATAACATTCTACAAACGACGTAATAATAACTCAGGTCTTCTAAAAATAGGAAATTCGTAGTCTTTAATTTATGTATGCGTCTTGGCGAACGAAACTTTCAATACTGACCTCTTTTACCTTCCGTCTCCTGTACATTCCGTCATAAGTGGCGCCACTTTCAGAGAAGCAGATAAGTTAAGGGGGACGAAATATGGGCACTTTACCCTACATTAAGACGTTTAATTTCAATAAAAGTTTATGAAAACTCAATCGTCTCAAAACTTTTCTTTAAGTAATTTTGCGAATTTCCCATTTTTTTAATTCATACATATGACTCAATTGTTCTAAAGTTGCATTTTGTTGAGCTTTAAAAGGGGTACAAATTACTAATTTACATCATTAAGAGATTTTGCTTACAGAAAAAGCTAGGACAGAAAAACGTATATCGTCTCAAAACCCATTCCAGCTACTGTATACCGTGTTGGTGTTTATATAATGAATGATCTATGCATTCCACTGAAAATTGTTTTCGTTTTTAAATTAACATATTTTGTATTAAAATTTCTTTTAGAAATGGAACATGCGGAAACACTCAGAAGCACGTTCGTGCTATTAGATTAAAACCTTGAAAATCATAAATACGTTTTTGCCTAAACAAGTTAAAATTATTCAGTTTATATAATCCTATAATTAAGGTAAAAACATTGTAAAAACCCTACAAAATTGTAAATTCCTTAATGCTCGAATTTTAGATAAAACCATTATGTAGCAATGGCCCCTTTGTTATTTTTTCTGAAACTTTCGTAGATCAGAAATTAAAATTTAATACAAAAATTAATAGAAGGCAACATTTGTATTTAAAAATTGTGATATAAATTGAATTATGCATTTGCACGCTACATAATTTCACCATAAAATATATTTACAAATTACAAAATTATTTAAAAAATACATTTAAGCAATATTGTAAAAATCAGAAGTTATTCATCTATGATGGAATAACGAATTGGAGATTTATCTAAATAAAAGCTTTAGTGATATACTTTCGGGAATATATATGAATAACAATGCCTTTGTTTTCACTTAAAATCATTAAAAATGTCTCTCGGGGTCCCAAACCAACCATAAAGATAATGCATTTGATGCCTTCTACTTTCTTTGATTTATTCATAAGGTACACTGCTTTATTATTTATACATTTAGCATAGAAAATTTTGCAGCTTTACACCTCCATACCCACTTATTTATTCAGGAAATTAGATAAAAATTTTTATCGCATCTGTTTTGTTATGCGTAAGTAAAACATATTAAAGGCTGCAAAAATTTCAACACCTCATCACTTTTATAGCTCTTATCTTCATGAATTATTCGTGCATAATTTTTATTAGCTTAAGCTTTCCTATTTGTTAGGAAGGAAAATAGCCATTGAAAAGCATTTTAAAAGGATTCTCACATCTGTTTTATGCTTAATAATCATTTTAATTATTTAAACATATATATACAAGAAAAAAAATCTTTATTGCTAGGTTTTGTTTCGTATTTTTAAAAGCAGATTTTGTCAAGACATGTTTGAAAATAAAATGTATCTGTATATTTGTTTTTTAAAACATTTCACCATAAATTTTACATTTATTTTTCATATATTTTGCATGTTTGAGGACTAAAAAACTTAAGTATCCGTTGTTTAACTAGTTTACTTTGAGAAAGATAATTTTTTAAGCTTATAGACAGGGTTGCACAAAGCATCACCCCATCGAGTTCACGACTGAAATTCCAAGATTAGTTAAAACTCGATTCGCATATTAAAATGCAACTGGTCTGCCAAGTCATATACAGAGTGTTTCATAAAAGATGGGTAGCGTTTTAAGAGATGATAGTACACATTCAAAGAAACAACTTTCTCCAAAGAATGCATGGCCAGAATTAAAACGCAAAGATGCTAGATGGCACCGAAGATGTTGTTGGTATACTAAGCAAAAACACACAAAGAATGATTAAGTGACAAAAGTAAGGTGGGAAACTGCTTTCCTTACAATCGTTGAACTTCTGAGACATTTTCATTTGTAGTTCCGTGGATAAAATGCATATCAGCACTTTCCATATTAGTGAAGAGTCACAATTTCAGATACGTTCCTACCGCGATTGACAGTTGCACAGCGATCAGCGACATTAATGTATTATACAAGGGGAAATTTTGTATACGTGTTTTTATTCTTCCCCATATGACATTTGCATGCTATTCGTGTCGTTCTTCTCCCGATAACTCGCAACAGAAATGGAGCTTTAGCGTTTGTATAGACCAAGTTTGCAAATGCGACAGCCCCTTTGCGTTTTATTTCCGACCATGCATACTTTGATGAAAGTTCTTTATTTGGAAGTGTAATATCACCTCTTAAAATTTTGTCCATCTTTTATGAAACACCCTGCATTTATGGAAACAACTTGAAAACCCGATTTTAGTGGTTGATTGGTAGGTTTACCATTGAGGCATCTAGCATCCATCTAGCATCCACACAGTCCTGCATGTTTTAACACTATCACATGTCACAGACCAGCATATGTGATGGCTGCTTCGCCCAACAGAGTTGAATTCAGGGCCCGTGGGGGGCACTTGCTGTTTTAAAAAAGGTCTTGCAAAACCCGTGAAAAATCGTACCATAAACATGCCAGAATATATTGGGCTTGAAAGTAGTAGTTGTACGGGTACTGATGACTGCCGTATTATTCAGCAAAAAATAGAGATGGCCCTGACGACTGGAATTGTTATTGGTATGACCTCCTTAAATAGTCACGTACTTTCTTAATATACGACAATATGGCAAGTTTCAAATGGTTTGGAGAGCAATTGGGTTTATACTGGACCAGATTATACTGGACTCTTCATGGGACACAAAATTAAAAAAAAAATCTATAAAAAATTCATGATAAAAGATACCCCACTCGACCTAATTAAAAAAAGTTGAATTCTCTCTCCCGCCCCCCAGTAAAATGACCCCCCCCCCCCAAACAAAGGAAAAATAGTTTATTTTTTGGGAACTCATTGGATCTTTATTTCCAGTGCCAAAAGGGTTTTATTCCCAAATTTTGTGAATGGCGATCAGTTGTTACTGTAAAGACCTATTTTACCTGCATAAAGTATAATTATCAACTTTGTATTCATATAATCTGCCGTAACTTTGTAAAAATGATCGTATTGACTTGCGGATGGTGTCTTTCGATTCAGAATGAGAAAATACACAATAAAGGATACCCCACTTTACCTTGTTAAAAATTTTTATCTCCCCCCCATCACGAGGTAAAATGCCTCCTTTTCTCACTCACCCCCGCCCCCCCCTCCCCCCCAAAAAAACAAAACCGGGTAAAACAACTTTATTTTTTGGGGACTCGTCAGGCTTTCATTTCTAGTACCAAAGCGAAGTTTTCCCCAATTTTTCGTGAATGACCATTGTTGTATTTTACTCACATTTTGTTCTATTTTACCGGTACTATTATGCGAAATAAAGTGAATGGCTCAATGAATGCTAATTCCTTTACAATTTATATAAACAAATGTTAAACTTTTTTTTTCGAGCGCGAGGACTTTCCAAGCTCGAGGCTGCACCAGGTCTAACTTGTCGCACACCCCTAAGGATGGCTCTGATCGGTGATTTAGTACAGTGCTCTTCAGAGTTCTCTGTGTTAGCAATATTTAATCTTTGCTAACTAAAAATTTGCGTGATGTTCGATCTTTATCCTCAAAATTAATTATCTATTTCTCAATATAAAAAGCATAGGTAAGATAAATTGGGCTTACCTTATATTTATGTATATCCTTTTTGACATCTGGTATTTATCCTCCGGATAGAGTAAATAAATCTATATCTTGCTCCTGTATTTCTTATTTATTCCGTATATGTGACTGATGGTCTGAACTTCATGTTGTTTAAAAAGACGCATATTTTGAGTGTCTTGTGAAGTTAAATTAGTGCCGAAACTTATGAATAGAAAAGTAAAATTACATTTAATAAGAGCTTTAAGGCATACATCTCCCAGTTTTGAGAGTTTGAGTAACAACTGGAAGTAGAGAAAAAAATACATGAATAAAATATTATTAACAATAAAGAAACAGGAAATTAATCCCATAAATCAGCATAACAAATAGTTTGTATCAATATTTATATTTACGGTAATTTAAAATTAGAGTTAATAAATGTTTTGTAGTTCTTGAGTATTGCAAAAATGTTTATAATAAAATATCTGTTTACGATTTTGCAATCACTTTTCAGTTTCACTTCCTTCTTTTAGATCGTAAACACTTTCGATAATTACTTTTGTAAATCACATTTGACACATGAAAAGCAATTTACTTCACTTGATTATTTTAATGTCCTTGTTTGGAGATTATATTTCACAATATATCTGTCAACAATTCCCCCCTTAATCTCCTAACGAGAATTGTTCTGTAATTTCAGTTTGTTTCTGTTATTTAGAAATTCAGGCTTGGGCTCTGGTTTCGTAAGTATGTCCGCCGTCATTGACTTGCTTGGGCAATAACGCAATTCAATAATTTTATATTCTTTCAGCTGTTTAATCACATTATATTTGATGTCAATATACTTCGATTTATTAGAAAACTTTTCGGATTCTATCATTTTTATGCAAGATTTATTATCTTCATAAATTACTATAGGCAATCTTTGTGGTATATCGAGATCTTCTAATAGTTTTAGCAGCCATATCAATTCCCGTGTTGCGCTCGCCGCTGCAACGAACTGTGCCTCTGCAGGTGATTGTGCCACACACGTTTGTCGTTTTGTTACATACTGTATTGGATTCTTTCCTAAAAGGAACAAATTGCCTGTTGTCGATCTTCTTGTTTTTAGATCTCCACCCCAATCCGCATCAGTATATACTTCTAGGATGGGTGGTTCTTCCGTGCATAAAAGTGACGAAGTATTTTTTCCCCCCAATTGTGGGTGTATTTATAGGGCCGCATACATCAGTATGGACTAACTCGAGCCTTTTTGTAGCTCTATATGCACCTGATTTAGGAAATGGGGTCTCGCTGATTTTTGACTTGATGCATACCTCACATTTAGCGTTATGTTTGCAGTTGTTAATTTTAATTCCCTCAACTAAGTCCTTTGATAACATAGACTTTATTGTGTCGTAGCTCCTATGCCCCATTCGCCTATGCCACAAATCTATGCAATTTGCATTTGACATTTGTAGGTGACATTTGCATAGTGCTTGTGATTTTTATCTTTACTAACATGTATTTCGTACAGATAGTTTTTAAGTTTACCTTGAAGTATAACGGTGCCTTCTTGAATTATATCACATTTATCTTTTTCAAATTTAACTTTGCAACCGTTTTTAGTTGCCCTACTCACTGACAGCAGGTTGGTTTCTATGTCAGGAACGTATACTACGTCACGCAATATAACTTGTTTGTTTTTATTTTCGGTATGAATTATTACCTCTCCAGATCCATATGAAATCAGTTTATTACCATTAGCGACTGTGACGTTTGTTTCATTATTATTTGTAATTTTGGTAAAAAATTCTTTTGAATTTACTATGTGACTGGAACTGCCACTGTCCACTATAAAAGTGCCTTTATTTTCGGACTCTTCGGTTAGTAAAGGGACACTGTTGTTTTCATTTACTGTGTCTTTTCTTTCTTCAGGTTCCGCATTTTTATGTAAATTATTTTCTTCATAAACTAGTGATGTTGAATTGTTTTTATTTTTATAGTGTCTGTTATTAGTGTAACTGTTGTTGTGTTTCGTTTTTGGAAACCAGCAGTCTTTATTTGAGTGGTTTTTCATTTTACAGTGTGAGCAGTACTTATTGCTGCCTCTTTTCTGTTCTGAATGATTAAATTTACCTTGAGTTTTATAGGCTTTATTGCTGTTTTCGGAATTTTCACGATTATCTACACTACGAGTATATTCGTCCGTAAGCTTGCTTTTTATAAATTGTACGGTTAACTCAGCTTCATCTCTGGCCTCCAGAGCAGTAACTAGGGTATCGTAGGACGGCGGCAACGAGCACAGCAGCAGTACTGAAATGTGCGAGTCAGTTATGTTTTCACCAATCGCTGACAGTTTATCCACTATCTCTAAAATTTTAGTAATGTGGGCTGTCATATTGCCACCTTCAGTTAATTTTGTACTGTACAGTTTTCGTAGCAAGTACAGCTTACTAGAGAGATTAGATCTCTCATGGATTTGTTTAAGTGCGTCCCATGTTTGTCTAACTGTATTTAAATTTTTGACATGCACTATTTGGCTGTCCTCAATGGACTAATTTATTAAAGTCCTTGCTTTTCTGTCTTTCTTGGTCCAAGCATCATTCAATGGAGTGGGGGCCTCTTGCGTGATAACTTCAATAAGTTCGTCTCGAATTAATAGCATTTCGACCTTGAACCGCCAATTTGTATAATTGTTGGCGTTCAATTTTTCAATGGTCGTGCTATCTTTTGTAGATGAAGCCATAATATTGCTAAGATTCGTTTTATTTTTTTCTAATAAATTACTCTATCGGACTATTACCAGATTTGTATTTTTATTGAGAAATTGTTTTTTTTTTTCGTTCTCATAATCAATTTGTTAGCAATATTTAATCTTTGCTAACATAAAATTTGCGTGATGTTCGATCTTTATCCTCAAAATTAATTATCTATTTCTCAATATAAAAAGCATAGGTAAGATAAATTGGGCTTACCTTATATTTATGTATATCCTTTTTGACATCTGGTATTTATCCTCCGGATAGAGTAAATAAATCTATATCTTGCTCCTGTATTTCTTATTTATTCCGTATATGTGACTGATGGTCTGAACTTCATGTTGTTTAAAAAGACGCATATTTTGAGTGTCTTGTGAAGTTAAATTAGTGCCGAAACTTATGAATAGAAAAGTAAAATTACATTTAATAAGAGCTTTAAGGCATACATCTCCCAGTTTTGAGAGTTTGAGTAACAACTGGAAGTAGAGAAAAAAATACATGAATAAAATATTATTAACAATAAAGAAACAGGAAATTAATCCCATAAATCAGCATAACAAATAGTTTGTATCAATATTTATATTTACGGTAATTTAAAATTAGAGTTAATAAATGTTTTGTAGTTCTTGAGTATTGCAAAAATGTTTATAATAAAATATCTGTTTACGATTTTGCAATCACTTTTCAGTTTCACTTCCTTCTTTTAGATCGTAAACACTTTCGATAATTACTTTTGTAAATCACATTTGACACATGAAAAGCAATTTACTTCACTTGATTATTTTAATGTCCTTGTTTGGAGATTATATTTCACAATATATCTATCAACACTCTGTTGATAAGATTCAAATACAAACAGAAAACAAATCTATGATACTGTTTTAAATCAGTTCTGTTATTAATATTTAAATAATATGAAAATTAAACTGGATTATTGAATTCGTGGTCATTTAAACGAAATATTTCCCATCTCATGTTTAATCAATTTATAATACATTTAGAGATTAGCATCATAGTCTATTATAGTATTAAATGAATACATGCTGTTTTTAGGATCTATTTAAAAAAGCATTAATTGGGTTGTCATTTTGTAATAACCTTTAACGCACCAAGTACGGGTCCAGCAATTTCGAACAATCAAGTTATTACCGCTACAATCGCGGTCGAAGAATCCTCCTGAAGAATATTTTTTAAATGTTTTTCTGACTGCTATTTCTAAACGACAATCTCCGCCGTACTTTTCTACTAGGAATTTACTACAATGATAGCTGGAAAGATCTGCTATAATAGGTACTGTTAAATTGTTTTCTGAGAAATTACAGAGAATCTGCTGGTAGTTATTACAGAGATTAGAGTAGCACAGATTCTGGTAAATTACAGAGAAATTATTAGGTAAACTTATTCAGTTTATTTATTTTTAATGCTAATAATCTAATTTATTTTTAAAAATTAGTGAATTTTTGAACTTCGGAGAATTAGAATTTTTCGAGTGAATTTAAACTGCTGTACCATTTAATTTTTACGATATTTATTTATAGCCCGCCCGTAATTTGATCCCGCGTTCTCGGTGTTGGAGACGATCACTTTACTGACTGCGCTATAAGAGCTAATACTACTCTCGTGCAAAGGATGTGTTTTACGATTCATTTGGGAAATACTTTTAATTTATTTTTAGTATTACCATGCTTCATGCACGTTATGAATTAAACAACTTCAAACTGATTCCCGATAACATTTTCTGCTAATTCCACAGATACGAAGTTTCCCTTTCCCTTTCTAAATTTTTCTGAGTTTTAATAAAACAGTTTTTAAACCAAATTTTTATGAACTATTATTTTAACACAATCAAACTGATTGGTAAAGTTATCATACGAATTGAATATTTCCAACTGAGCAAAAAATGCTCAGGCTGGGAATCGCACCCAGATCCTTGATTTACAAGGCCAATGCTTTACCGTTTAAGCTAACTGGGCCGACAATCAGTCAGCATATTTCGCTCAGATAACCTTATTGGTAGTAACGGTAAAGCATTGGCCTTGTAAGCCAAGGATCTGGGTTCGATTCCCAGCCTCGAGATTTTTTCGCTCAGTTGGAAATATTGAATTCGTATGATAACTTTACCAATCAGTTTGATTGTGTTAAAATAATAGTTCATCTACGTAAACATTGTTTATATGGAGTTTCTTTACCTGCGGTTTATTCTGTTGAGCTGTCTACATGACAGACCAGATGTTACTGCCAATAAGGTTATCTGTGAGAAATATGCTGGCTGGTTGTCGGCCCAGTTAGCTTAAACGGCAAAGCATTGGCCTTGTAAGCCAAAGATCTGGGTTCGATTCCCAGCCGGGGCATTTTTTCGCTCACTTGGAAATATTCAATTCGTACAAAATTTTCATCTTTAATATTTCTAATAAAATTGCAAAAGAATTTTTAAAGTGTGGATTTTAAATTAAAACTTATAACAAAGATAAAAAATATCTTTAAATAAAGACATAGAAATCCCTACAGAGAATTTGTTATAAGAAAAGAGAAACATCTGTAAAACGGTGACCAAGAAACTCAATAAAATGCATTTAACCAACAAATAGTGTAAATTTACAGAGAAGCTCTGTTTTTTTCTGTGTTTTTACAGAAATTTGTAATAGTGTAGGTACTTATTAAAATCTGGATATGAAATTCTGAAATCCTCCCAGATGTCCTACTTCTACTGATCAAACACTGCAGGTTAATAATCCTTAAAGTTAACCTAGAATAATTAAATTTAAATAAAAGAACATGCTGTGTATTTCCCTGGAAACCCTAACATATGAAATGAAAAATAAATTCTCACATGAATTAACATAACATTAACATTAAACAAACACTGCAATTAGGCCTTAAATTTAAACAAAGAAAACACAAGATACAAGCAAAAGAGAAAAAGCAAATTTCAAATTAAATGTTTACAATTTATCTTTATTTACAATTAAATATTGTAAACAAAACTTAATAAATATTAATTAATTAATATCAAAATCTTTTTAATTAATATCAAAATTAATTAAAAACATTAGATCTATTTTCGTTAGATCTCATTAATTAAATTAGTTACATCATTATTTGGTTTAAACTGCTTTTTTAATGTTACATAATTTAATGCTTTCATATTTGTACAGTTCACTTTAATCTCAATCTCAAAGTTGATGAGGTACTTACAAAATAACAATTAACAATAAAAACTTTTGAGAATATCAAAATAAAATTATACTCCTTTGTTTATTTTAACATAGAAACACACAATTAAGCATTTTAACGCACAATTTACGAATGAGAGCCATATCTTGAGCCAATGCAGGTACTGTGAATTAACAATTCTTAACTTTTTACTTCAATGATAATAATTAAAAGAGTATCTGGTACTACATTGAGGGCTCGTCGAGAGCAACAATAGTCGATTTTTTAAGATGCCTTTATGGCAAAACTTAATGCATTTCATCATAAAATATTATTAACGGTGTAGAATGACGCAACGATACAAAAGCACAATAACATAACATACTATGATAGACTGCCATTGAACCAATCCGATATCAGCAAAGCTCAATCATGCTGCTGCTAGCACAAGCTGGAATTCAAATCATGTTTCCTATAACGCTTCCATAATAATACTGATTTCGCAATAGATATATTCTCATTATTTAACTTTAATTCAGGGGATCTAAAATCATTCAGCCACCCCCCTTTGCTATAGTGTGCACCCAGTGATTGGTGCTTGTGGAGCATGTCCATCAAAAGTCCTAGAGTTGCTTTTCCCCACGCTAGTAAATTTGGAGTTGTAAAACTATCAGCTGTATTGTATTTTTGGAGCAGACTCTGGCCAACTTGTAGCCGATGAAAAAAAAACAAAACTCTTTTCAATACATGGGATCCCCATGGAGATATACAAAAAATTAATAAACTCAATGAATCTATTAAGCAATAGTTATTAAACTTAATGTAAGTCAATGAGTCTTAACAATTGTATGAGAAAATTATGCATATAGCTAAATTTCCTTCGGATGTATGAGTCCTTGAAATGTCAATCTCGTTGATTCTCGTCGTCAATAAAGATGATGTGAGGGGAATTGGGAAATGATGATTGTTCCATCAAAGACTAATGTTTGGAAATTGAGATAGGCAAAAAAAAAAAAAAAATAGTCACATAAGTGACTATTATAAATCATATCCGCCAAAAAGCGTGATCTGTATTATAAGGTATATTGAAAAGGTAAAAAAATATTAAAATTATTGTATTATATTAAAATTGTTGATAAAGATGTGAATGTTGTAATATACACTGGTGTGCAAAAATTAAGGACGAGATGTTTTTTTAATGTATCGTCGTGCAGCAGTTTTCCACATCGACCGAAATCATACCATTACCACAAGATCTCCAAGATTTGAAAATATGGGACAAGTGAACAAAATTATTTAAACAATCTGTTCTGTTGCCTTGTTCGGATTTTAATTTATCTGCTTCGTCCTAAATTTTTGCGCACCAGTGTATGTGAGTGTAATAATATGAGCCGTTCAGTGCACAAATCGATTAACTCCACTTTTGAAAAATCTTAAATTTTAAGTGTCAAAGCACTTGGTATAGTTACACCTTTTTATATTTGTAATAACTTTCCTGAATAATAAAGATTAACACCATTAAATGACAAAATTGTTTTGGACGTTGAATAATAAATAATTTATTTCAGAGGCCATTTTGATTAACTCCATACTCTAATGCAAATCGTTGCAATAAAGCAACTCAAATGCACTAGCAAGCGTTGAATGATAACGGTAAATATTTTAGTGTCGATTTATCAGAATTAACGTGAGTAACAGGTCTGAGTAAGACGAGGCTATTCTTGATAATAGGACTGAGGGCAACGAAAAGGGAGTTACCTCTAGTATTGCTTTTCTGCGGAATGGAGAAGAGAATAAATACTACTAGTTACTAGTAGTTTCGTATTCACTTGTGTCCAAGATTATAAATAAGGAAGGATTTTCCTTATTATCTAATAAATAACCACAAATTTTGAAGAATGTAGATCAGCCTTTATTATATCCTAAAGGTAGAGCTGTAACAAGGGAAAAAAGGAGAGATGATGGACTTGCTAAAATTCATTCCTCCTGTTAAACATGATTACCATAAAAACTTGACAAGAAACCGAAATGACGAGTCCTCGCATACACCGGATGAAGAAGACTTATTTATATTGCTGATGAATTAATCACAAATAATATATTATAACAGAACTGTGAACATTAATTTTTATGAAAAATCTGTAATGAAAATATTTAATAACTAACATTTTCTGTAATAAAATCTTAAAAAATTAAACACTGAATTTAACTTTATTACTTTTTTCAGTTGCCAAATCAAATAACTCTACCCGTCACATAAAAATTGTAACATTACTGACGATTATTTTTTGGCTATTCTTTCTTATTAGTTTTATATACCGTTAGATGAAAGCTATATCTGTATTTATGCATTCTACAATATATTTTTGAATTTATATTATAAAGTGAATTTTAAAAAATAATGTACATTATTTCATCACATTTCTCAACTTTTGCTTTATGGAGTTAATCGATTTGTGCACTGAACGGGTCATATGTAGTTAGAGAAAAAAATTGCTCCGTATTCCCGAACCTGAATATCAGAAGGGTTAAATATTCTAAATAAGCATATAAAAATATTAAATAAAGCTATATTTAATAATTTTCGTATCATTTCATTTACTTTAGCTTATGATGAAATTTTGAAGTAAATAATTGCGAATTTTAATCTAGATACGTTAATCCTAAATTATCATCGGAAGACACTTGACAGTTCAGTCATCCACGATTTCCTTTTAATTGATCTGATTCGAAGTAAAACTTTAGTATCGGGAAATAAATGTTCTGAATTCCGTCTAATTGATCTATCAAATTGTCTTTATGTGTTTCATCGTAATCTCCAGACGGAAATCAAGGATCAGAATTTAACTCATTTGTTAGTTATATGACAAGTTAAGTGTGTCACTGTTTCTGTTTCATGACTTTGAGCCATAATCGATAGCACACGATAAAGAAGCATTTTTAGGTTATTAAGTTAATGCAATTGTTTTTAACAGCTTTTGTTTCATTGTATTATATTTTCATAGAAATATTCTATTATTGTGTTTTGGGAAAAGTTAAAATCATATTAAAGAATATTTCATGAGAAATATTTTGTTTGATGTAGTATTATTTTCCGCAAGATGTTATTCTTTTCTATATACGAGAAACCTTTTGTAGTTAAAAGGACTAGACTTTTTTTTTAAATCTATGACATCGGTGATAAGATTATCACAGGAAAGAAATTACAATATTTAAAATTCATTAAGAATTCGGTTTTCAAAAGTGAAATCGGGAATAACCTAAACATAAATTATTTAATGTGTCTGTTATTTTTTTTAAAAGTTTAATTTAACAGCAAGTTTTTTTTTAAATGCTGAGATCCCAATAGACATTTATGAAATATTTTGTTGCTTCTTTTTACTAAAAAATGAGGTTTAAAAAAATTAACAGCGGCTTGTACTGCAACAAAAAGATCAGTAATTAAAAAAATGTTTTTTAATGTTATAAATCTATAATTATATGTAATAATTATATATAATAATTATATATTTTTCGACACATTTTATTTATTTTTATTGCTTTATAATAATCATTTCTGAAGTGCAGAGTTATAATGCTTGAATAAATCTTGGAATTTTTATTACCCTCTAACCATTGTCGTGAAACTCCCGGTGTAATTTATGAAAAAAGCGTAAACCTGAAAGAGGTATAATTTTCTTAAAAATAGAAGAAAACAAAAAAAGAATTTTAACGATTTAAGTTTTCACATTTATGCAAACAATAAGCACTTTATCTGCTGGATTGTGTGCTTTTATTTCACGAAAAAAAAAAATATAAATCTGTGTCAGATTTTTTATAGCCCAGGTCAATGGAAGCTTTCTTACCGGAGAAACAAGAAATGTAAAAAAAGCGGTTAGTTTTTTGTAATGATATATCTTTGTATAATAGAAGTGTTGTTGTAATAGATATGTATAGTAATTATATGTAGTAGATAAAGAAAAAATGGCTCCGTTTTCCAAAACTTGAATACCAGAACGGTTAAATACTATGTAAAAAATAATGAGAAAATAAGTATTTTTTTTTTAAAGTTTAATTTATGCATTAAAAAGTAACACGGTTAAATAAATAATATTTTGTTGCAAATCAAGAGTCACTATCTAAAGAATATTATATTATGAAAAAAGAAATAGTGATATCACGACATAATGGCTCTTTTTTTTCTTTTAGTATAATTTAACTGATGAGTTTTCATTATCTGCTGTATACAAAAAATAAATTTGTCTAAAATCGTTATAATAATAATGAAAAAATGATACCAAAATTTAAAAACTTATTATTAACACAAATATGGAAACTTAAATCACTATTTTTTTTTTTTTTTTTAGTTTTTCTATTCATTTTTTTTTTCATACTTGAGTATTTTCACAAATTTACATGCTCATTAGAATGTTATTATATTTTGCTCTGTTTTTACAACTTGTAACAAAAAGATATCATTACAAGAAACTAATGGCTCTTTTTTACATTTCTTGTTTCTCCGGTAAGAAAGCTTCCATTGACCTGTGATAAAAAAAAAAAAAAAGCTGACACAGATTTATATATTTTTTTTCTCGTGAAATAAAAGCACACAATCTAGCAGATAAAGTGCTTATTATTTGCACAAATGTGAAAACTTAAATTGCTAAAATTCTTTGTTTTGTTTTGTTCTGTTTTTAAGAAAATTATACTCCTTTCAAGTTTCCGCATTTTTGATAAATTACACCGGGAGTTTCACGACAGTGGTTAGAAAGTAATAAAAATCCCAAGATTTATTCAAGCATTAAATTAATGCATTTAAAGAAAAGAACTCAGCTATAATAACTCTGCACTTCAGAAATGATGATTATAAAGCAATAAAAAAATAAAATGTGTCGGAAAATATCTAATTATACATTTATAATATTAAAAAACATTTTTTTAATTACTGATCTTTTTGTTGCAATACAAGTCGCTGTTAACTTTTAAAAATCCAATTTTTAGTAAAAAGAAGCAGCAAAATATTTCATAAATGTCTGTCAGGGATCTCAGCATTTCAAAAACAACAACAACAACAAAAAGAAACCTCGTTGTTAAACTAAACTTTTTAAAAAAATAACAGACACATTAAATAACTTATGTTGGTGTTATTCCCGGTTTCATTTTTGAAAACCGAATTCTTAATGAATTTTAAATATTGTAATTTTTTTCCCATGATAATCTTATCACCGTTGTCATAGATTTAAAACGAATCCTACTTCTTTTAATTAGAAAAGGTTTTTATTATATTGAAAATAATAATATTTTGCGGGAAATAATATTAACAACAACTGATATATTTCTCATGAAATTTGATTTTAACTTTTCCCAAAGTACAATAATCTAATATTTCTATGAAAATACAATGCAATAAAACAAAAGCTTTTAAAATCAATTGCATTAACTTAATAACCTAAAATGCTTCTTTATGGTGTGCAATCGATTATGGTTCAAAGTCATGAAACAGTGACACACTTAACTGTTCCTATAACTAACAAATGAGTTAAATTCTGATCTTTGAATTCCGTCTGGAGATTACGATGAAACACATAAAGACAATTTGATAGGACAATTAGACGGAATTCAGGACATTTATTTCCCGATACTAAAGTTTCACTTCGAATCAGATCAATTAAAAGGAAATCGTGGATGACTGAAATGCCAAGTGTCTTCCGATGATAATAATTGAGGATTAACGTAATTAGATTGGAAATCGCAATTATTTACTTGAAATTTTCATCATAAACCAAAGTAAATGAAATGATATGAAAATTATTAAATATAGCTTTATTTAATATTTTGATAAAAAAAAAAAATAATATTCAGAAAAATATTCTATTGAAGTAAAGAAACGGTAAACGACATGCTGCTTTGAGTGTCACATTGATACAATCTGCATTACATATACCCCATGAAAAATGTAAAACAAGGGAAATTATAGCTTCCTTTTTTCAAAAAAGAGTTATAATATAGTTTTCATATTTGTTTAAACAGTAAGTGGCTTCATTTTCAAAAATTTTCCCGCATTTAACGCATTTTATATTACTGAGATATTTTTTGTTTTGGAGCGGCACAGAACAACTAAAGCTGCAACTGTGAAATTAAGAGAAAAAAATATTAATAAAATGAATCTTTTTTCATGTTTAAGAATGAAAAAAATTTAACCATAATATTTTTATCAAAAATTAAACAAATATATTTTAAATATTAATTTAATTTTAATTTAATTTAATAAAAATATTCTAAATATATAATAATATAAAATACATAAAATGTACAATAATTCTGTATATTTTTATGACCACATTTTTTTTTTTTTTTTTTTTTTTTTTTACGCAGTTTTCTAATATTTATTTTTGAAGAACAGAACTATCGTTGCTATATTTTTTATTTTGCTAATCAGTATTCACATATTTAATTTTAATTCTTGAATACAAAAAGGATCTTTTTTTACTCTCATTCATTGCTATGAAACTCTTGGTATCATGTGTTAAAAATACATAAATAAAATAAAGTATAATTTTCTGTTTTTTTTTAAAGTTTTAATGATTTAAGTTTTTACATTTGTGCAAAGAATACAACAAAATTTTTTTTTATATGCTGCCCTGTGTTTTTTTTTTTCCGCGGAAGAAATTTTATAAATTTACGTTAACTTTAAAAATTTCACCTTTAATACTTTGTTTGCTTTGTTTGTTCAGATGAATTAAAGATTTCTTATAGAAGAAACTAGAAAAAAGAAAAACGTAGAAAGATGAACCATTACTTTTTTCCAGTGATATATTTCATAAGCCTTTTAACACGTTAAATGCGACGGTCGGTCCCTGGGGACCGGCATTGATCTTTCCATTTAGGCGATGCTGGTCCCTAGGGACCGGCGGTTTAAAATTATAAAAATAATATCTACCCTATATATCCAGCAGGACGGTCGTTCTGCCAAGCCAAGCTATAAAAAAATGCTAACCCCGCCAAACAAACAAACGCGAAGAAACAAAAGCCAGAACAGCGTAACTGCTTATTATACTGAACACAACTTGTCCATGTTAAATCGGCCAAACGTGGCATTTTAAAATTTCAGATATTTAAGAAAGCAAGTATCGCAGAGAAATAAAATTAAGACTAGAAGAATCTACTGAAGAAAAGCTTCAATTTGAGACCAAACTCGTCTCTATAAAATAATTATAAACAGAGATACAGGATTTTTTTTAAAACGTCGAGATACTGAAAATGATCAAAAAATCCTTCGTCAAACATATATTAATTCAATTAAGATACAGACTTAAATAATGGACAGAAAAAAGTATGGAATGCACTTTCGGGCTGGTAATTACTCGATCTACGTGCTTTTATAAAATTTAATTTAAAAAAAAATAAAATTTCTATCCTTAATATGCAAAAAACTGTTAATTCATTCTAAAATTATCAAATTGTGCCAAACAGTGATAAACCCGCCAACGAGCGCGTACTATCCACATTATAATAGCACAAATCCACTTCAACTTCAATCTGGTAGATGAATATTTTCCATCAAGATTATTTTTTCGAATAAAACTGCATAAAAGTTAATTTTTAGAAAGATTTTTAAAATAAAAATGATTTTATAGAGAAATGGTACCTTTTAAGAAGTATGCATTCAAAGTTATCGGCATTTTAGGTTTCATTCCTAATGTAAACAAAACTTTTGAAAATGAATTGGGCTGAATATGAAAAGGTTTTCAGGTAAACAAAAAAACAAACACAGAGGTCATATACGCATATTGGCGCGATTTGTTTCTGACGCCAATGTCATATACGCAACGGGTACTTAAATGGCGCCAAAGTGTCGTTATTTTGCTTGATATGGTAACCCGGATGTTGTTGTTTTTATGTTGATGTTTTCGCCAAATTGGCGTCGGAAAAAATTCGCGACAATATGGGGCGTATATGACATCTGTGCCAAATCTCCCTATTATTGAACTTATTTCAACATATGAGCAAACGGAGGCAAAGACGATGTCTCAGACGCATTGGGGTATCCTTTTAGTGCCAAAATGGCAATTTTATTCCATAGCAACCCAGAAATTTTGATGATATTATCCTTCATATGATAATCCAATAGAAGAGATTGCGTGTGTTTTACATTAAATCAAACTTTGTGCATTTTATAATAAAATAATTTGTGTGTGTTTCTAATAAAAGTTTTGGCACAGATGTCATATACGACCCATAATGACACGATCTTTTTCTGACGCCAATGTCATGTACGCAACGGGAACTCAATTGGCGCCAAAGTGTCGTTATTTTTCTTGATATGTTAACCCCGACGTTATTGTTTATGCTGTTGATGTTTTCGCCAAATTGGTGTCAGAAAACAATCGCGCCAATATGACATCTGTGCCATACTTTTGTGTATTTTATAATAAAATTGTGCTTTTATACCAAATAAACAGTTTCTTAATAAATAAAACCAAGATGCTATTTTCGCCAGCTAGGTCTAACAGGTAAGAGGTAACAGGTAAAAAAGCTGAAGAATATGAATTTGGGACTACTACACACAGAAAACCGGGAAATAAACCATTGAACACCAATTAAGTTAAAAATGAAACAAGATTAATAAGGATATAGGGAAAAAAAATTACCAAATTAAAATCCATACTCTCATAGCATTAGGTATAACAAATACACTCATTATGCATTTTATTCACATTAAAGATAGTATACTATTAGAAAATAATATGATATTGTCCTGAGTAGGCGAAAAATTAAATATAATTTAATCGTTAACTTTATTAAATATTAATGAATATGAATATACACACACACACACACACACACACACACACACATATATATATATATGTGTGTGTGTATATATATATATATATATATATATATACATGTATGTATATATAAGCTGCGTTGGCGTTAATACGTAAGTGCCCCCCAAAAATATATTGCGCCAACCACGGTGCGTTTGAGATAGCTGTGCTCAAACGAACATGAAGCATAAATGCCTACGAGAGTTAGGCGGTTTTCTCAAGAAAGATGGAATACATAACAACGAAAAAGCTACACAATGCTGACATGATCCGAACAAGTTCTTGGTACTTTTATGTTAGCCAGTTTCAAATCTCGCCAATGGTATTTTTTACCTCGCCAGTAGCAGTTTTTATTTTTTGTGTGGTAAATTAAAAACAATGCTTTGATAATGAAATTGGCATTTTTTTATAATTAGCCTCGGGTACGGTATGCTATTTCTTTCTCCCAGCTTATTTTGCGTTCAAAAAATAACGTTATCTTACAGAAGCTAGCCGTAAAACAAAGCATTACGATTAAATACTCTTTAGCAATTTTTTAAACTTCTAAGCATCGCATATTTTCAATTTTTATACCATCGTATTGGAAAAAAAAAAGTTCTTTTAAATGCATTTTGTTTGAAAACTGTATCTCCATTTATTTTTGAAATATTAATTTTTTTGTAGTTTTTGGAGCCATTTGCTTAATATTGGTAACGGAAGTACTTCATTTCTGTAGAAAGTAAAGGAAAAATAGTTTTAAAATCGTAATTATATATGTTTGTTGCCATTTTCTCGTAACAACCAAAAGAAAATGTAATTAAAATACGTGCTATTTTGAAAAAAATATAAACGAATGATTTCTGTTAAAACAATGGAGCTATTATATACTATATTTAATTGTAAGTATCTATGAATCATTAGAAAGCCGTTTTTTTTTTTTTTCGATTTTCTTGAATGACGGAATCTTTTTGCTGCATTTGTGCATTATTTCGCGATAGTGATGTGCTGTGCATGCTTTACTGTAGATGTTTAAGAGTAGATCGTAAAATTGGAATTCTTAAGTGGATGCGAATGACGTCATTTTACATAAAATAAAACGTGTGCTTTAAGTCTTAAAATTGAAATATGTTTTGTACTGCAGTAGAGTCCCGCTTAACCGAGTTATTTTCTTCTGATGGACCGGTGGCTTCTATTATTATGAAACAGCCATTATAAATGAAGTGTTAGGTGAAGATGAAAGAGCAGCCGTAAAAAAAAAATTATGGCCATCCCCCCCCTCCCCTTTCTGACCAGAAAATCAGAGTTCTAACTTTATACGGCTGTTCTTTCATCTTCACCTAACACTTCATTTATAATGGCTGTTTCATAATAATAGAAGCCATCAGTCCGTCAGAAGAAAATGCAGTAATGGAAATACCGGGGGCGACACTAAATTCTGAAAAAGCAGAATTCCTGTTCTCTAGTTTTTTTCTTTTCTTTTCCTTTTTTTTAAAATTAAATAATGAAAGGCATGTATCTTAAACGTTTGTATTTTAAATTAAAGTTATGCATTTTATCTATATATATAAAAGAAAGTCTGAATTTTGTATTAATCAACGCGCAGCCCAAACTACTGAACCTAATGTCTTGAAATTTGGGGTAAAAATTCTTCTTATGACATTGAGTGCCGCTAAGAAATGATTTTCTAAAATTCCACCCCTAAGGGGGATAAAAAATCGAACGAACTTTTAAAAAATTCCTTAAAAATCTGATTTTATAGCTATTTTTCAACTGATAACATATTTTGGTGTATTTTTGTATGCTGAATCGAATGGTACTAACTAAATTCTTTTAAGCCCAATAGTTCGAGAGATATTTCATATTTTTCTAATTTGGCACTATCTTTGGCGCCAAAACCTGAATTTTTCAAGTGATAATTTCTGAAAACTCATTCTTTTCATTCTGTTACTATAGCAAGGGAAAAAATTCTAATTGAATAATTTTGAACAAATCCTTTTAGTTAAATAAAAACAACTTCGTCAATTAAAAAAAAAAAATCAAACGCCTCAAAAACTAAAACTAAATAATAATAAAAAAAAACCTGTAGTACTTTATCGTTCTAATTTTCGTCACGATACCATGCCAAAACGTACGGTATAGCGCCATTTATTTCAACCCTAATCGTGCAAACGATTTTTATTGCAAACCGTGCCACACATTAACATTTGCTAATCATTGAACGTGAATTTTTTTATGCAGGAATTTTTAATGATGGAATTTATTTTATTCCATCATAATCTCGCAAAACTTTTAAATGTATTTTTTGAATAGAAAATATTTATTACTGATACTGATATAGATTTCATCATTTCGCAGTTATCTGATGATGAGGAAACAACAGTAAAATTATTTCAGAAGTTAGGAATTTACATATAAAAATGTTTTGTTCAAAAAACCATGAATGTCTTTATTGAAAGAACGAAATGTTTACTGCAATGCCAGACATACGTATTACGTACGCCATGCTTCAGTAGTAAAAGACCTTTACAATTTCAAGACTGCAGTTTAAATTGACTGTATTTTATTACTTGCAAAATATTTATTTATTCTTATATTTTAAGTATTTATTCTGGTACCCGTCGACCAATTTCGCCAAATTGTATAAATCGCCAAACCACTCGCCAAATTATACAAATTGACATAATTTTTATTTTAAATAACGAAAGAAAAAATAAATTAGTATAACACTAGCCGCCTTCGCCCGCTACGCTGGTCGGTTTTTCTAAAGAAATCTTGAATGAAACAAAATATATCTGTGAATTTGATCATGCGTTTTAAAGCAATATGGACATTTACCTGGTGTATCCAACCGAATTGCTGAAAGCAATATAAATGTCATTACGCTATCATATCTTTTATTGAGTCATACAAAATTTAGACTGTTAAGGATCAATTTCTTTAGTTGATCTGTTAGTGTAGGATTCGGTAAAAAACAATAGAACAATATGTAATATACTAAAAGCGTTCATGAAAAATTATCAATGCAAGTCTCATCAGAATCTGTTAATTGGACTTACTGAAAAGGCTGATTGTTCATAATAATTAGGTTCGCCTGATTCTAGAACTTTCATCTATAATTCTACAATCAAACAACCTAACAACCAAGCAACAGCAAATGATATGTGCTTTATACTAAAATATTCACTGAAAAATTAACTAACCTATCAAGTTGCATCTAAATCCACTTAGAAGTATCTTTTAAACTGGAAAATATACCGAAACCTTCCCTAAAAATGATCTAATTAACAGTTTTAATCCCATAAAAATTCATTCAGTGGAACCTTTAAAAAAAGCAAATCTTTCAAAATTGGGTTCATTTGATTTAGAATTTTCCCCATAATTATTTAACTAAGCAACGTAGAACGTTATGTTTTATACTAACATCTTTTCTGAAAAATTATCTAACTAACAATGTATGTTCCATCAAAATCTATTCAGCAGAACTCAAGATATAAGCTGCCGGAATGAAATTTCTCTTTGCATTATACATATATTTTGAGATAGTTAAATATAACTTTCATAATCGCGTTCACCTGATTATAGAACTCTCTGGGAGGTAGGGGTAGGTATATACTGCATCACTTCTGAATTTTTTAAAGAACTCAGCCCAACTTCCATAACTATAGCATATTACTCTCTAGTATACCATATATCTGTAGCGTATATCTTCCAATTTTCTTTACTGTACCACTGAGAACTTCTTCCGCATAGCTCCGTAACTAAACAACACAGAATGATATGATAAATATTGAAAAAATCTCTGAAATATTATCTAACTTACTGTGCATTTAATTAGTTGACTTGAAATCTTTCATAATCGAGTTCACCAATTTTAGAACTCCCGTAGCAACTTAGAATGATGGTTTTTACATTAAACCATTTATAAACCAAATTTACTATTTAACAGTGTAAGTTCTACAAAATTCTGTTCAGTAAAAACTGAGTTATAGTCATATTTACAATATTTATTGCTCATTAAACCCTTTTTCTTTACATTTGAAATAAAATCAGTAACTGTTTTGGTATTTCCCTGTTATGCCAACACCATTGTCACCAAGCGTAATAGTTGGCACAAAAATGAAATGATACATTTGAAAAAAAAATTTGTTGATAAAAAAATGAGCATTTAAAAAATATAACTTTTGAAAATTACAGACTTTTACCTACCATTTTTTAAATCAATAAAAATAATGGCACTACTTGGTTATCCCGTCGACCAAAAATATATTGCCAAACTATAAGATTAAATGACAATAATGGTTGATCGTAAATGTCACATTCACTTGACTTTAAGCAAGTTACACGTATTTACGTCATCAGGTGATTTTTATTTCGACGTTTTAAATGTATTTTTATTAATGTTATACTAATTTATTTGTTCTTTCTTTATTTAAAATAAAAATTATATCAATTTGTATAATTTGGCGAGTGGTTTGGTGATTTATATAATTTGGCGAAATTGGTCGACGGGTACCAAAATAAATACTTAAAATATAAGAATAAATAAATATTTTGCAAGTAATAAAATATAGTCAATTTAAACAGCAGTCTTGAAATTGTAAACGTCTTTTACTACTGAAGCATGGCGTACGTAATACGTAAAATATGTCTCACATTGCAGTAAACATTTCATTCTTTCAATGAAGACATTCATGGTTTTTTGAACAAAACATTTTTATATGTATAATTCCTAACTTCTGAAATAATTTTATTGTAGGTTCCTCATCATCAGATAACTGCGAAATGGTAAAATCTATATCAGTATCAGTAATAAATATTTTCTATTCAAAAAATAACAAATAAAAAAGTTTTGCGAGATCATGATGGAATAAAATAAATTCCATCATTAAAAATATTCACGTTCAATAATTAGCAAATGTTAATATGTGGCACGGTTTGCAATAAAAATCGTTTGCACGATTAGGGTTGAAATAAATGGCGCGATACCATACATTTTGGCATGGTATCGCGACGAAAATTAGAACAAAAGAGTACCATTTTTTTTTTTTTTTTTTTTTTTTTAATTTTTTAATTTAGTTTTAATTTTTGAGGCGTTTGAATTTTTTTTCTAATTGACGAAGCTGTTTTTATTTAACCAAAAGGATTGGTTAAAAAATTATTCAATTTGAATTTTTTCGTTTGCTTCTTTTAACAGAATGAAAGGAATGAGTTTTTAAAAATTAGCACTTGAATAATTCAGGTTTTGGCGCCAAAGATAATGCCAAATTAGAAAAATATGAAATATCTCTTGAACTATTGGGCTTAAAAGAATTTAGTTAGTACCATTCGATTCAGCATACAAAAATACACCAAAATATGTTATTAGTTGAAAAATAACTATAAAATCAGATTTTTAAGGATTTTTTTTAAAGTTCGTTTTCTTTTTTACCCCCCTTAGGGGTGGAATTTTGGAAAATCCTTTCTTAGCGGCACTCTATATCATAAGAAGTATTTTTACCCCGATTTTCAAGATTTTAGGTTCAGTAGTTTTGGCTGCGCGTTGATTAATACAAAATCCAGACTTTCTTTTATATATATAGATTAATAAAAATATATTTAAAACGTCGAAATAAAAATCACCTGATGACATAAATACGCGTAATTTGCTTAAAGTCAAGTGAATGTGACATTTACGATGAACCATTATTGGCATTTAATCTTATTGTTTGGCAATAGATTTTTGGTCGGCGGGATAATCAAGTAGTACCATTATTTTTATTGATTTAAAAAAATGGTAAGTCAAAGTCTGTAATTTTCAAAAGTTATATTTTTTAAATGCTTATTTTTTTTATCAACATTTTTTTGGTCAAATGCATCATTTCATTTTTGTGCCAACTATTACGCTTGGTGACAATGGTGTTGGCATAACAGGGTAATACCAAAACAGTTACTGATTTTATTTCAAATCTAAAGAAAAAGGTTTAATGAGCAATAAATATTGTAAATATGACTATAACTCAGATTCTACTGAACAGAATTTTGTAGAACTTACACTGTTAAATAGTAAATTTGGTTTATAAATGGTTTAATGTAAAAACCATCATTCTAAGTTGCTACGGGAGTTCTAAAATTAGGTGAACTCGATTATGAAAGATTTCAAGTCAACTAATTAAATGCACAGTAAGTTGGATAATATTTCAGGGATTTTTTCAATATTTATCATATCATTCTGTGTTGTTTAGTTACGGAGCTATGCGGAAAAAGTTCTCAGTGGTACAGTAAAA
This sequence comes from Maratus speciosus, assembly GCA_963932465.1. Classification (NCBI taxonomy): domain Eukaryota; kingdom Metazoa; phylum Arthropoda; class Arachnida; order Araneae; family Salticidae; genus Maratus; species Maratus speciosus. The sequence goes on along the minus strand of OZ010789.1, from coordinate 513,077,545 downwards.
AAATTGGAAGATATACGCTACAGAGATAGGGTATACTAGAGAGTATATATGCTATAGTTATGGAAGTTAAGCTGAGTTCCTTAAAAAATTCAGAAGTGATGCAGTATATACCTACCTCTACCTCCCAGAGAGTTCTATAATCAGGTTAATGCGATTATGAAAGTTATATTTAACTATCTCAATATATATATAATGCAAAGAGAAATTTCATTCCGGCCGCTTATATTTTGAGTTCTGCTGAATAGATTTTGACTGAAATTGTTAGTTAGATAATTTTTCAGAAAAGATGTTACTATAAAACATAACGTTTTACTTTGCTTAGTTAAATAATTATGAGGAAAGTTCTAAATCAGATTAAACCAATTTTGAAAGATTTGCTTTTTTTAAAGATTCCACTGAATGAATTTTTATGTGATTTAAACTGTTAATTAGATCATTTTTAGGGAAGGTTTCGGTATATTTTCCAGTTTAAAAGATTCTGCTAAGTGATTTCGATGTCCCTTGATCGGTTAGTTTATTTTTCAGTGAATGTTTTAGTATAAAGCACATATCATTTGCTGTTGCTTGGTTGTTAGGTTGCTTGATTGTAGAATTATATGTAGATGAAAGTTCTAGAATCAGGAGAACCCAATTATTATGAACGATCAGCATTTTCAATAAGTCCAATTAACAGATTCTGATGAGACTTGCATTGATAATTTTTCATGAACGCTTTTAGTATATTACATATTGTTCTATTGTTCTTTACCGAATCCTACACTAACGGATCAACTAAAGAAATTGGTCCTTAACAGTCTAAATTTTGTATGACTCAATAAAAGATATAATAGCGTAATTACATTCATATTGCTTTCAGCAATTCGGTTGGATACACCAGGTAAATGTCCATCTTTGCTTTAAAACGCATGATCAAATTCACAGATATATTTTGTTTCATTCAAGATTTCTTTAGAAAAACCGACCAGCGTAACGGGCGAAGGCGGCTAGTATAAAATAAGTGAAAGGATTAAAGTTTAAGTAAAATTAAGGCAATACGAATGCCTGAGAAGGAAACAATAATAGGCGATTTATCACCTGCGCCCGCTAACATAAAAGTAACGAGTTCATGATTTCTCTATCAGAATCTTCCTACTTGGCGAAGGATTGAGATAGTTAATTAAATTATGAATAAAAGTAACATGATGTAATGCTTAGCATACATTTAACGGGGATCAAACTGCTAGACAGAGGCGAAAATAATCTATTAAATTCGAAACTGAAAAGAATAGAAAAGAAAAGAATTTCCTAAAATTGAAATTTCTGTGATACCGTTCGGAATAGAAACCGACAATTTGGCACATAGTGGTTGTTTTAAATACTCGATAAGAATAATTTCTAAAAAAGGTAGAAATTAAAAGTTCGAAACGACATAAAAGCGTTCTATGAACGTTCTAAATTATGATTTATTTGTCATTGTTAGTCTGCAACAATTGCTGAATATGCAAATTGTTAGAAACCTGAAATTTGACGTACTTTTTACTTATAAGGCGTAAATGATCTCACAGAAAAGTTCCTAAAATATTCGAAATTTGAATGGATGCAGGCGTAAAAAGAAAGTTCTAAAATTGCGATTTCTGTAATATCGTTCGGGATAGTGGTCTGAATTTCGGCATGGCGATTTGTTTAAACATGTAAATGCACACTAAGAACTGTTAGTAGAAAATCGAAATGTTAAGAGGTGAACCGAGCGGAAAAAGTTTTAAGAACGGTTTGCATTATGATTTTAATGAGATTGTTTGGGCTAGGAACATAAAATTTGACACAGATGTCATTTTCTAAGCCGTAAATACTTTGCGTTTCCTAATACATTAGAAATTTATAAGTGTACAAGAGCAAAAAAATTCTTGTATTTTTGAATCTGTGATACTGTTCGGGATAGAATCCTTAAACCTGGCATGGTGGTCACTTACAAGATGTAAATGCTCATTAAAAACTGTTTCAAAATAAATCGAATTTTAAAAGGTTGAAATGAGTGGAAAGCTTTTTAAAAACTTTCTAAATTCCGGTTTGAATGGAATTGCTAGAGCGTGAACTTGAAATTTAACATGATTACGGCTACTAAAACGAAAATGCTCGTCCTAAGCAATTTCTAAAAAATTCGAAATTTAAGAGGTTGCAAGAGCAAAAGTCATTCATAAATTAAGATTTCTATGAAACTGTTCAGTGGAGAGAGTTAAAATTTGATATGATGATTACTTTTAAGATGTAAGTGCTCGCTAAATGCTATTTTAAAAAAAATCGAAATTTAAAAGGGTGAAACGAGTAAAAAAGCTTTCTAAAAATGTTCTAAATTATGATTTATTTGGAATTCTTAGCTTTAAGGAAATTGAAATTTGACATAGTTGTAACGTTTAAGACGTAAATATTCACCATGAACAGTTCCTAAAAAAATCGAAATTTTTAACGGCGCAGGAGCAAAAAAGTTCTAAAATTGGGTTTATCTTGATATCCTTAAAGATTGAAACCTGAATTTTGGCAAGCTGTTAATTTGAAGATCTAAGCGCTCGTTAACCCTCTCGATCCGCAGCCTGAGCTATGCTCGGTCATGAATTTTCCCGTCAAATTAATACTATTTGGTTATTCCCACTAGTTATCTTTTAAAGAAAACTTTGTCTGATTTAATCAGAACATTTGCCCCGATTACGATAGTCAAAAATTTCTGCTTTAAAGAGCCAGTGATAAACGATTAAAAATTTTGTAAAAGACGCTCATTGCGAAGAATTACTTACACAGCGAGAGTGTTAAGAACTGTTTCGAAAAATGAAGTCTATCTTTAAAGAGATTAAACAAGCAGAAAACGTTCTAAATAACGATTTAAATAGAATTGTCAAAGCACGACCTTGAAATTTAACATGGTTGTAACTTTTGAAACATTAATGCTCTCAGAAATAATTTCCTAATAAGTTCAAAGTTTAAAAGGGTTCAAAAACAAAAAAAAAGTTCTAAAATTCCAATTTTTGTGATACCGTTCGGGGTAGAAGCCTGAATTTGGCATACTAATTATCTAAAATATGTAAAGGTTCATTAAGAATCGTTTCTAAAAATATCTGCATTGTTTTGTATGTCGTCCTTCATTCTCGGATTAGCCGTAGATATTTGCAAAGGTAAAACAATTTTGCAAAAAAATAAAATAAAAAGTTATCTTTAAACAGATATCTGACTAAATATCTAACAATAAACAAATATCTAACTAAAAGACCAACTATTATGTCTATATGTTATTTCGACTCTATCATTTTTTTTACAAAATTTTCATTCTTCATAAAAATTAAAATACCATATAAATTGAAGAAGATTGATACTTTGAGAATAGAAGTTAGCTTTCATTGCTTTTAAATTCTTAATTACTCTAAGAAATAAATGATATGTAAACAAAATATACACATATTGGGTTTCCTTTCTACTTACAAAGGTTCTAATAAAACTCATTTTAATTTAAGTGAGTAGATTATTTAAATTATATATAATTTGTTTAAAAAAAAGAAATGATATCTACTAAAAACCAACTTTTCAAAAGTAAAAAAAAAAAAAAAAAAGATGAAACTTGTTGCTAAAAAATGGTGTGATATCATATTTCCAAGCTTATATTATGGTACTTTTTTAACATTTTCCACTAAAAAATTTACAATTTGTAAGTCGAGTGACTTCGTATATGTTGATAGAAATCCTTTTCTCCTGTACTAAATACATCATAACGTGTTTCTGAAAATTCAAATGTTTTAAAATTATGCATCATGGGCTTGGCAGCCATCTTTCCATATTTTACACAAATTTCTATGCACCCTAATCCGTAGTTAAAATCCGAAATTCAAAATTGTTACTTAAGCAGACATTATAAGCTTTTCCGTTACGGACTTTTATTCGGAGAACTTTGAGTCTTAAAATAATAGTGACCTAACTAAAGGATTCATCTTATGATTTATTTCGTAAAATAATTAATCATTTAAAGGCAATAAAAAAATATTTCTTTTCTCAAAATATTTAGTCTTTTTCAATTTATCAGCTGTTTGCAGTTGAAAACCAAAGTTCGACATTGTTACCAAAGCACACATTTTATACTTTTCCTTCACGGAATTGTGTGCTTAGAAGTTTGTGTGTTAAGGTAATGGTGACATATCTTCGCTATTCCTCTTATGATTACTTTTTTAGAGTAATTAATCATTTAAAAGCAGTAACAATGAACTTTTTTTTTTCTCAAAATAAGTCTTTTTAAATTTATTTGTCCGTAGTTAAAATCAGAAGTTCTAAATCGTTATTAATGCAAAGTTATTACCCTTTACAGACTTGAGTGCTTAGAAATTTGTGTAAAATATGGAAAGATGGCCGCCAAGCCCATGATGCATAATTTTAAAACATTTGAATTTTCAGAAACACGTTATGATGTATTTAGTACAGGAGAAAAGGATTTCTATCAACATATACGAAGTCACTCGACTTACAAATTGTAAATTTTTTAGTGGAAAATGTTAAAAAAGTACCATAATATAAGCTTGGAAATATGATATCACACCATTTTTTAGCCACAAGTTTCATCTTTTTTTTTTTTTTTTTTTTTTTTTTACTTTTGAAAAGTTGATTTTTAGTAGATATAAAATCCTAATGAAACGAATTTATGAAACGGAAGTATGAAACGAGTGATTAAGGAATACTTTGCGATGAAATTAACACCAAAAATCAATATTGATCCGCAGATTTCAAAACTGGTATTAGAATTTTTAAATTCGAATTAGTTTTCGAAATATTAATTTTTTTCTAATTTTATATATATTTTTCTAATGATGGCAATTCAAATTTCAATCATAATAGATATTTTTTTCGCATTTTAAAAAAGGTTATAATTTTAAACTAATTTGGCGACCAAGTTTGGCCTCCCTTAAATCTATGCTAAGAACAATGCTTTTTTTTTTTCTTTTTTTTTTCCGTTATCATTTTATTTAATACAAAATTTTCATGAAGAAAAAAAAAACATTTAAAATTAATGACTTACACTTCTTTCTTTTTTTTTAAACGAAACGAAAAGAAAAATATTAGGCTCAGATGTCATATACGCACCGGTGTACCTAATTGGCGCCACAATGGCGTTATTTTGCCTGACATGGTAACCCGGCTATTGTTTCTTATTCATCAATAAATGCTTATTTACATTTATTTTCTTTTTATTTAAAAAAAAAATGTTATAAATTGCTTTGTTCTATAGTTATTAATTAATTTTTTTTATTTATTGTTATTTCATTTTAAAAATAATGGAAAATAATTTAAAAATACATATATAACTGGTATTCGAAAACGAGGTTTTCGCCAAATTGTCGTAAAAAAAAATCACGCCAAACTCGGTGCTTATATGACATCTGTGTTAAATATTAAGTAACAAATCATAACATTTAATTTCAAATTCAAAGCAAATGACCAATATCGCCAAATTATATAAATCGCCAAACCATTCACCAAATTATACAAGTTGACGTAACTTTTTTTTAGATAACGAAAAAACAAATAAATTAGTATAAAAATTCAAATACAAATAAAGCGTCGAAATAAAAATCACTTGATGGCGCATACACGCGTAACTTCATAAGCCTAACTTCATAAGTGTAACTTCCTTACAGTCAAGTGAATGTTACATTTTCGATCAACCATTATTATCGTTTAATCTTATTGCCTGGCGATTTAATTTTGGTCAATGGGATAACCAAGTAGTACCGTTTTAATTTACCACTCAAAAAATAAAAAAATGCTAACTTACGAGTTAAAAAAAAGGGTACTTTTCCGTTTACGGACACCATTGTCGCCAAACGTAATAGTTGGCGAAAAATGAAAATCATGTGAATTGAAACATTTGAAAAATAAAAGAAAAAACACTGTCGATAGTAAAGTGAGTCTTAAAATTATAGAGGAAAAGGTCCAAATACTGGCTACCACTTTTGTTTTCAATCTAGATCATACAATTTTCAAAATTAATAAAATAAAAGGTGACAGCAGGGTACCTTGGCATGTTGTACACCTGTTTAGAGAAAAAAAAATCAGTTTCAAAGGCGTTTTCTGTTTATAAAAAGCAAAATTCCGAAAGTCTTCAAATTTTGAGTTTTTAAAATGGGGTCTAAATACCGGCTACCTAAGTATTTTTTTTCAAAAAAGCACATAAATAGAGCTAATGACAATTATTAAACAATAAGAATATTATTTTAATAAATTTTATTGATTAATAACATTTCTTATGCACAGAAAAAATACTCAATATTTAATAAACAAGTATATTTGTCAAATTCATAAAGTTATTTACGGCTATCTCTCACAGTCTTCTTCCCATTATGTTTCTAATTTTGTTTTTTAACGTGTAAAACAAACAAAAAAAGCTTGCTGATTCAAATGAGAATTATTTTATCTGAAAAAATCACAAACTTAATATCACTCTCTGCGTCGGTGCAGTCCCTATCAGCCCATATATCGCATTCTTAACACTGAACCCGGAATCCCCTTCCCCATTCTTGTCCACAGAGAAAGCACCCATGCAGAAGACACAAATTGCATCATCTTCCTCTGTTGGATATTTTTCAAAAAAAAAAAAAAAACTTTTTGTATAATTTAATCGGGAAAATGCTACGATTAAATAAGGCAAAATTTACAGTAAAAAAATAACTGGAGGGAATAATCAAGGAGGGTTAATTAGAAGGAAAAAATGCATCCCCGAGGATATCTCGGGTTGCGCAAATTTTGCTACTTTTACGTTACCCCATGAAATCTCGGGTTACGCAGCGAGAGGGTTAAAATCCAATTTCTGTCTCTTTCGCCTGGTTTACTCCGTCATTTTTTTCTTTCTCTTCACATTTATTACAGGCAATTTTGGAGTGTCCAACAGCGCTTTTTGGGGAAGAGATCCGGTAACTAGTGTCGGTCCTGAAGAATTACGGACACGGCTGCTTTCCTCATATTGCGAAATGGGACTGGAACTGTTTCTGAACCATTTAAATTAATTTATTAATTATGGAACTATTTAAATTAATTTATTTTCCTCCCCTTCAAGCAGAGCACCCGAGAGAGTTCCAAATACCGGCTAGCCGATATTTAGACCACTCTAGGTAGCCGGTATTCGGACCACTGCTATGTTTAAGTTAAAACCGCTATTACTCATTCATATAATAAAATACCAATAATGTACGCGTGGCAATTGAGAGCTAAATATGTCTAGAAAATAACTTAATGAACAATTCAAGCCAATATACGATCAGTATCTTTTAAAAAAATGAGAAACATACATCTGAAAAACTTTTGATGTATCAGATTACGTCGATTCGACACTTTTGCATTTACTATTTGTAAATGAGACAGACTTCAGCGGCGTACTTTTCGTAACTTTCTTCTCTCAATTAAAGTTACAAACTCTGCTTATCACCGCTAGGCTGCGCTGCGCTCAGTTCTCAGAACACCTAGCAGCCGGTATTTGGACCCTAGCCGGTATTCGGACCTTCTCCTCTAACATTTGGAAACTACAGACTTTTATGAACTATTTTACTAAATCACAAATATATACTTAAAATAAGTGAACAAATAACTGTTATACAATAAAGTATAGCAAATAATAGCAATCACAATGTTTGGCATGTTTTACTGTAAAAATCCTTTTCGCGATCAGGGTTAAAATAATTGGCGCATTATCATACATTTTGGCATGGTGTCCGTATAACGGAAAAATACCAAAAAAAAAAGCTATTGGCGAGATTTGAACCCGGCTAACATAAAAGTACCAAGAATTCTTTGCGATCATGGCAACTTTTATGTAGATTTTTTCGAAAAAATAACTTTGATTCTTTAATCAAAATGGAAACCTTTCTTATGAAAAGCGAAGGAGCTGTTGATGAAGTCGCATGACTTAGGCTATTATAATAGAGATTGTTTTCAATTCTAAAAAACAGTGCAAAGAATAATATTTCTAACGATTACAAATTTACTTACACATGCCTATTAAAAACAGAAAAAAAAAAAAAAAAACTTTAAAATTACTATTAAATGAGTACGAGTTAAAAGCAGGAAAATATTGAAAATTATGTCTAGAAAATTGTATTTACACATGAATATTAAAATAGAAAGGAAATTTTAAAATAATAAATACATTAATATGCGTTTAACCCTTTCAGGGGCAAGGTACTTCTATTCGTAAAATGTTGAAATCAGTGAATGGCACCGGAATTTACAAACAAATTTCGAAATACGAAAATACTTTTGTTCACTTACTTGATAAAAGGAAATTTTTCATTCCAATATTCTGGTGCCAATGTGACATTTAAGAATTAAAATTAAGTGGTCCAAAAATGAACTACCGCCCTTGAAGGGGTCAAAGCAGTAAATTGTAGTTATTGTAGTAAATTGTATTATGTGAATCGTTTTATAACGCTGTTAAAAAGTACCGGCCGGCAAAGACTCTGTTTACTTAATTCATTTTATTTTAGCTTCTTTTCAAATGTTTAACTGATCTTCTTTAATCAAACACAAAAACAACCATTGAATGTCTTAACAGCAACTGATTCTACTTTAAATTTTTGCAATCAAAGGGAATTGAATGGAAACCCGTTTACTGGTAGATTGCTATAGGTTTTATCATTTTAATTCAATCTTCTCTAATCTTTTAAAAACCGATCAAATTAGCGTGATTTTAGATTCTGCGGTGTCTGAACGGGGGTTGGCGAGCGTAGCTTGCAGGGGGCAGAGCCCCCTAGTATTATATAATATTAAAAACATTTTTCACTTTTTTAATGTATTCTATTAAAACATTTCAAACATTAAAAGGGTTTTTGTTCACAAGAATTACAAATTTTATTCACAAATTTTGTACAAATATACATACACAATTTCTGTGTATGCTGTCGCTGAAACGGAAATTAAAGTAAAATTAGTGTTGCGTTTAAAGTGTTAAAAGCGAAATATAGTGATATTCCACTGGGTGTGCAAATTTATGAAAATACGTAAACGCAGAAAAGTATAAATTTCTAAATGTGTGAATTTCAATTATAATTGTCCTGTAAATAAAGTTTAAAACAGAAGCAGAAATTTTTATTTGAAAGATAAAATCTTTTACGATTCCAAATATGTTTTTATATTATTATATTATATTATATTATATTATATTATATTATATTATATTATATTATTTATATTATTATTATATATTTTATATAATTTTATATTATTTATGTTTATATTTTATACGTAGGATTACCAGAAAGGGAGTTATGGACAATTTAATAGAAGGCCAAGAGAAATGTAAACAAAGTTTCTGTGTATGATTGTCATACGTGTTTTACATAAAAACACTAATAGACCTTAATTGACACATCTAGATTAATTTTATAGATAAAAAACAATATAGATAAGAAATCTTCAAATGCAATTTCTGGAAAATCAATTTTTCCGTTATTATTTCCATGTTCGATAAACTCCATTACATAAAATGTTTTATTCAGTGAAATTTTGTCAGAATGCTTCCCCTATTACTCACAATGTTCTGCACTATAATCTAAGCTCTGTGTGTTAATGTAATTACTTTATAGGTACTGGAATACAAAAAAATGGTGCGCATTTTTTATAAAAAATATGTATCTTTTGACATTTTTTGAAATATTTCAGTTAATTTTGAAGATATTGTAAAACTCATAGTTCAGTGCACTGCACAGATAAATGAAATAGTAATATGTGGCACAACGGAAATTGAAATATATTTAGTTGAGTTGAATGTATATGCTGTCTGGCGTAAGCATGAAATTTTGCTAAAAAAATGGCAAAATCCCCAATTTTTTATAATGTTATGAAGGTATTGTTAGGATTTTATGTTTTTTCATAATTCTGTATAACAATTGAACTAAAAATATGTGTATTTTATTCCATATTGTACATAAAAAATAGCTCTGAACGTAAGCAGATAAAGAGACTCTTTCTGTCCTGTTATCCTGTTATTGTAATTTAGTTATGAAATACTCTTTAACTGGAAGGAAACATATTACAACAAGATTCTGTCATATTTTTAACATTAATAATGGTGTGTCTTATATAATTTTTGAAAAATATGTAAACATGAAAAAATATAATTTTCCTAAAAAAAGAGCTTTAATGTCTTAAGTTTTCATATTTGTGTAACCAATAAAGTTTTTTATCTGCTAGGTTATATGATTCCTTTTTTATCAAAATATTTTATAAATTTGTGTTAATCTTTGTTTAGTCACCGCAAAAAAATTTCCACATAAATAACTTATTTGCGTGCATGGTGAATTAAGGTTTTCTTTTTGGAAAAAACTAACTTCTTTTTAAAGAAGCAGTATTTTCATATAATTACATTTTTTCTACTTAAACTTAAAAATTAAAATATAATGGTATGTTACTGAGCGCTTTTTTTAAAAATTCTAAACAAGATAAAGCACAATTTCTTAAAAAAGGAAAGAACTTTGATGAGTTATGTTTTCAAATTTGTGTAAACAATAACTTTTTTACACCTAGATTTTGTTGAAGTCATATTTTTCTCACGACGGAATCTACAAAAATGTGTAAGTCTCTATTAGACGGGTGCTTCTAAGAAAGTTGACATTTTTCTATTACATCGTAAATAGCGAATAATTTATAGATTATTGAATAGTAGGGGAGACCGGGGCAAGTTTTCCAACTTTTTATAATTTTATTTTTGTATTTTTTATTTTTATCTATTTTGATATCTACAGGATATTATTGTATTCCCTAGACCTTTCTGTACAAACTGGCATAATTATTTTTCAAAAACTATATATATGTTTTCAGAAAAAATGGTTAAGTCTAACCATGTTACGTTGAAAATGTGCCCCGTATGCGGGTCAAGTTTTCCAGCCTACTAAAAATAGTCAGGGGCAAGTTTTCCAACTATACTTTAGATGGTAAAACACATGTAATAAATCTTGTTTGTTAAATAGTAAGTGTTTTTTATTGTGAACTAAATGCACAGTAACATAAAAAACAGTTTTAATTCAGTTTACATTTCAAGACGAAGATCCAAAACAACTCCCTGGCCGGGACTGGATTTTATTTTTTCTCGCCCCTTTTATCTGATTCCTTTTGCAGTTTCCCTTTTTTTAGATGAATCTTTTTTTTCCATTTTCAGTTGATTTTTAACAGGAGAATCAGTCAGTACAATACCTCCTATCTTTCTTTCCACGCCGTGTTTGTCTCCTTAGTGCAGCCCTCGCAAAAGTCCTAACTCCTTCTGGTGTAGGCCAATTTCGTTTTCATGTAGAAGGAACGCCTTTTTCATAAGCGATAGGGAAAGTATGAGTAGAACTTAAGGAACAGCTTCTTTGGAAGTGCTAGCCTGCGTTGGTGTAGAAGGATTAGATGCTTTCGGTGTTTGTTTTTTTTTTTTTGGGGGGGGGGGATGGGGGATAATCGATTATTGAGAAAAGTTTGAAATATTTTCAGGAGTGTTGGTGCTTTTAAGATTTGGTGCGGCAGGAGCTGGGCTGTTAGAAAAGTAGGATGGCATAAAAGCAGAGTCTGTAAATATTTCAGGATTCAGTGAGAAAATTCTCGAACGTTTAAAACCCGCCGTAATATTGACTGTGCATTAACGCCAGTGGAGCTGCTCAAACACGGTTAATTTGCTTTTTGAGGGGTCCATACACACTGCGATCTCAGTGTTGTAGCTTATGATTATAAAGGCATAAGTAACATAAAATGGATTTATTAAATGAACCCATTTTAGAAAAATTTGATATTTTTTGATATTTTTGAATTTACCTTGTTTTTTATATTAAAAGTTTTACTGAAATGACTAAATGATCAAACGGTTTCGTAGTATATATTGTCATTTGGCCGATTTTAATACACCACAAATACATTTTTGGTTCAATAAGACTAGCTGATTTAGAAGGGGGACGTTTTGGACGTTTTCCAACGAGAAACATGTTGGAAAACATGCCCCGTATGTTGTTGGAAAACCTGCCCCGTAGCCATATTTGAACTTTTACACTACCTGGACGAATAGCGGTGTAAGTTATTTGCGAGACAAACGCATAGTTACCGGAAGAAAGAAACGCCTTTTTTAGTGCATGCAGTGTCAAAACAGTAAGTTTAACGCTAGTACGCTTATTTTACGTTTTAATAAAGACCTGAAATTTTACTCACCGTTGAAAAAATGAAAAAAAAAAAAAACAGCTCTCCTGACGAAGTGACAGCAGCTACTAAACTATAACTTTTGATGTTGCCACTTGAGCCAGTTCACTCGCTAGCGTCACCTAGCGGCTCATTTAAAAACTAAAGCGAGTTGGAAAACTTGCCCCTATGGAAAATGTCCCCCGGTCTCCCCTAAAACATTATGTACTTTGAATGAAATGTGTTTCTAGCTCAATCTGGCGACTTTTCATGACTTTTTAAATAATTTTCAAGCGTGATAAAAAAAAAATTATCTCATGAGCATTTGTATGCTAAAAATAGTTAGCGGCAGGGTTACCACTGCGTGGCCTTGTCACGTGAAATTCTGCTTGGCAAGTAACGTCAGTGCGCCTAAATGTGATGACACTTAAATGCGATAATGTTCTTTTACTTAAACTCTTAATACAAGAATTATAAATAAATGCTGTATAATGAGGCATCCGATCTTAATGAACAAAACCCGAAACATTTTTCTGCATTTAAAAAGTTTTTTAAAGAAATCTTCAATCAAATAGACATCGTTCATTTTATTGCGCCCCCGTGTTTCGTAAATGCGACAAAAATGCTTGAAATTGGCTCACAGATTTTCTTTTTTAACTTTGAAGCTCAAATAACCTTATGAACGTCAAGAACTACGTTGTCTGTCTCGGTTACATGACTAATTAAACTTAAGAAAAGACGACCAATGTTCGGATTAGAATTTAAAATATTCCCCGCATTTTGGAAGCTTTGTTTTCTGCAAATACTTAATAGCGACATAGCGATTGCTGTAAATGCGTAGAGACATTTAGGAGATTAACGAGGAAAGTTTATATGGTATTTTTAATATGTTGTATTAAAATGATGTTTAAAGAAAATATGATGTTTAATTAAGCTGTGTTGAATCAGCATAATCCTCCATTAATGTTTTTCTTTAACCTGACACTTAAATATGTATTTTAAGATGATCAAAATAGAAAAATACACTTCTTTAAAAATTTTTATAAAAAAAGGTGTAAGAAACGCTGTGTATATTTCAGTAACATAATATAGACACATGATTACGGAATTTGTAATAATTTTATATGATGGAAATTTTGGAAAATCTTGTGTAAATTGAAAATTCTTAAATAATGTTTATTTTAATGCGGTTAAGTAAGTTAATTTTACCACGATTATACCATTTGGTAGCTTAAATGCTGTTTCTGATTAAAACAGGATGCAATCGGGTTATGTCCTGGTTTAAGAATCCATAATTTTTGTCAGCACTTTTTAAAAAATTGATATCTTAATTTTGTTTTCGCTTTTTACTCATTATAATCGACATTTTTTACTTTTAAATTAGAAAACTATATAAAAAAAAACAATGTTTATCTAAATGAGTATTTGTTTCCCTATATGCATTTTTAGGTACAGAAAATGTTCAATTTTTTGAAAGTACAAGAAAAATTAAGAAGGGTTGAGGGGGGGGGGGGGAGAGGGCAACAGAATCTCAAGCACAGGGCTTCTCTTTGGTTTACACAGAATTATTAGAAATATTGTACGATTTTATATATTTATAAGGCTGATATATTTATCATGTGGCATTTTATAACAAATAAAGTTATACATAATAAATATTCTTGTTAACAACATTGCAAATTCTCTCTTAAGCCGTAAACTCCCCATTAACGCGAATTCGTACCGACCAAAATGTTGGTGTTATTAGATCATGCTTTAATTAATTCGTATTTTTCATTAACAAAATAAGATTTTTGATAAAATCCAGTATCTAATTTGGATTTCTTATTAAATTTGGTATATAAATCATGTAGTTATACTTCATTATCACTAGATTGTAAGCAAAATTATGCGGAGTTCAAGTTACGGAAACAAAAATGATACTAGTGTAGAAATTATGGGTAAATATTCACGTGTGAATTCCGCGAATTTTAAACGAGGTTTTCAGCGACAATCATTTAATTGTAGTTATGGCCTTAGCTCTGTGGGAAAGAGGTATGAGAGTTATTTATATTAGGGACAGAAGCATTATACACAACATTCAAATAACAAAACGGAGCTTTTGCATATTAGCAGTGTAAAATTGGCATACAGAACGGGGCTGCGCCGCCCTTGATAAACAATTCAAACTTGATGGATCTGTTGTAAAGTATGAATATTGAAATGTTCTATGTTTAATTATAATTTATTTAAGATTATGCATCACAATTAATGTTTTATTATTTAAATTGCTATTAAAATAGTTTCTTTAGTAGTTCAATAATAAGCTATTTATTTTTTAATTTTATGTATTTCAACTTTTTAATAATCCTTAATACTGTTAGCGATCTCGAAGACCACTAAATTTTTCAATTTTCACAATTAAACTTGTAATTTCCAGTTAAGCTATGAATAGGGGAGACCGGGGCAAGATGATAAATGTCTTAATTTTTCCGTTTCCCACTAGGTGGATGCATCAACTGGATACTACCGGCTCTCCTATCGGCAGTTCCTTAAGCAATAGTATAGAGACTTTGAAATCGCCATTTTTGTGTTAGTTGTGAAGCTTTGATTGTTTACCGCTGCCACATTTAAACTTTTATGCATGTGTAAATAAGCTCTGCTACAGATACAGGTAAGATATATCGTTTCTCTTTAATATTTATGAGTAACTTAGTTTAAATGCTACCTATAACCATGAATAAATGTCAATTAATCGCCTTCCTTCATGGCAATAAAAAGGAATATTTTTAAACAGGCAGACCGGGGCAAGATGACGAGTCGGAATTTATTAAACTAACTATATTGTCCATTCTATTTAAATCCTGTAAACGCTTGTTTGTCAGTGTGTTTGTCCGCGCGACCTTGCACTTCAATCTCCTCTGGGGCTAAGGGGCGCATCGGATCGGGGGAGGTGTCGTTCGAAAGGGGGCGACCAGAGGAAACATACCCATCAAAAAAATGTTAGAACAAAGGAAAATGCATAAGGAAGAACAGGAACGTTAAAAAAAAAAAAACGGAGAAAAGAAGCTCGTAAAGCTATAAAGTGAGTAAAAAAACTCAAACTAATTTCCTGTAGGCCTAATTCTATTAAATCCAGGCCAAACAGTCCAGTTGCATCAACTTCAAAGGATGTTGTTTTCAGATATCCTGCTTGTGACCAGGAATATTGTGGCCTACCAACAGAAGAATGGATCCAGTGCTATAAATGACAAGAGTGGTGGCATGAGGAATGTTCCATGAAAATGGCATTTTTATTTGTGACTATTGTTAGCTGCACAACTAAACACTTCAACATTACGTTATAATGCATTATGCTTAGTTTGATACTTTGTAAGATGTAAAAACACAGTTATCATTTGTTTAACCATGTAACATATTCAAAAGATAAAATATGTTCAAACTTTTTCAGTGTTGTCATCTTGCCCCAAGGCCAAAGTCATCTTGCCCCAGTACTGAGGCAAGATAACGATTCGTTAATGTTATGAACAAATAAAATTATCCTTTATTTTTTTTTATTTGAAAAATTAAATGGTAATATATTTAATACTACAAAGTAACACTCTAACAGTTCATGTAAAATTAATTTTACTATACTTAAAAATAAATTAATAAACAACAAAAATTGTTAACATAGTCATCTTGCCCCGGTCTCCCCTACTAGTGAAAATTTCTTTCATTTGGAGCCCTAGAACTATTGCTAGAGATTCTGAATATGTGAAGTTTATCTTTAATAGTCCTGTACTAGTTTAGTACAGAAACAAAGTAGTTATGCGACAATTTCTGTCACAGCAGTTAAGGGTTAAGTAATTCAAAATATAATTGCAATTAACCCTTAACTGCTGTTAGTGCTGCTTTTTTAAAAATTTTCACAGTTTAACTTGTAATTTCCAGTTTAACTATCGATACATTGAAATTTTACTTCATTTAGAGTTCAAGTACAATAGTTTGAAATGTTTGAAAAGCAAAATTTTATTAGAAATAGTACTGTACAAACAGTTTAGTGCAAAAACAGTATTTTATGACTAATCGCGACTTATATTCATCTTACAATCGAATGGTTTCTCAGACTGCTCACAATTGTTATGTGGAAATTTTGTGCAACACCAGTTAAGGGTTAAATGAACTTTTCCAGATGAATTGTCATGTGTAAAATGCATTATCACACTGAGCACTGTGAACGTCTCATTTAGGATTTTAACTGCCGTAAATGCGACAAAAATTACCTAAATGCGACAATCGTATATTGTGGTTTTATACTAACATAAAACTATTAAATTTATACAAAACAAGTTAGTTTTGAACTATAGGTACAGTGTTCAGTAATTTGCTGCTTAATAAAATATATATTTATATAATAAAATGAAAAGTATACCCTAAATGCGACAAAACTATGGAGAATCGCGTCTCATTTAGGCACAATGACCTTATTTGTATTATTTTCTAAGCCATCTGTAGTTGTATATACTAAGGTTTTAATTACATACTTTAAGAAAAAAATTGTATATTTATTTCAATAATTTTAGGAATATCATTCTTATTAATTTCAGGGAATCGCGTATAATTTTAATTACAAAGTTTATTGAAACACTAAATACTATTTACAAAAATTATATACACTTGAACACCATATACACTTTTGTGATTCTTAGAAACAACATAAAACTTCTCCACATAATCACTCTTATACGATTTCTCAAAATCAAAATCAATATTTACTCGTATATCTTCCAGACAACCTACAAACACGAGTAGCCACTGCTAAATCCCTGACTCCTTTCTGCTCTTCAATTCACTTTCGATCTCTCTTAAAACTCATTTCACTTACTTTACTTTAGTTAAGTAAAGGTTGGAGATTTGGTGGCATGATCCCAACCCCGCCTCCTCCGATAAGATTGTGCTACGCAAAGTGAAGCAAAATCTGACATATGGCAACCATGCTATTATGCAGCATATGAAATATATAATAAAACAATTCAAAACAGATGTATAGAAGTCTTGTTATAATAGCTATAGTGATATTTAAAGCACACGTATATATATAATAAAACAATTCCCAACAGACGAAAATATTACTTGATATAATACTGGAAACAAAAATTAAACACAAAAGGAAAGTAACACTTAAATAACCTTTGTATAGTAATTAGTCTTGATAGACTATCTGCATTTTCTGTGCACCTGGACCATGTGAAATATTTATATAGTATCTTTGTAAAGATAATGCTCATATTTGCAATTTTGCAGAGTGAGGTGCAGATTTCTGTAAATATATCAAGGACTGCGGTCAGTTATTAACTCAATTGCAGCGCCAAACACATAACCTTCAATTTTTTTTTACTGACTATATTACAGCATAACCTCCACGTTCGGTGGTTGACCAATTTAGTTGTGCCTCCATGAACATTTGGCTAGCAAAACTAATAGGATGCAAACTTCCTTTCTCACCTCTTTGCGACAAACAAGCACGTGTACCATAAGAACTGGCACCACATTAGAGGTCTGCACGGGCAGGAATTTCCAGGTCCGGGCCCGGCCCGGTGTAAAAATTGGAAGTTCGGCTCGAGCCCGGCCCGTTTGCATTTTTACAGTTCTCGGCCCGACACAATTTCTACAAAAAATAAATCCGTTTTTTCTCAACATACAATTAAGATTCTTTTAATGAATACTATATACATATTTATGGGAACATATTACAGTATATTTTACATTACTATGATGTTCGCAAAACAGAAAACACACAATAGTAAACATTAACGATTACTTACAGTGTTTTAGTCATCGTGTCTACAGACATTTCAAAATGGAAATAAGGATTCATTAAAAGATTAATGTATTTCAGAATAAAGGATTAAAAACATGATAACTTTTGAAGCTGTATAATAAAAAGTAGATTTGTGAAAATATTTCTCTCATTTTTAAGGCTTTTTCTAAATCTAAAGGAGCTACATTTCGACACATTTATGAATTCTTTTCTTTTCGGAAACGCGTAAGATTGGCAGGTATTCTTATTCAGAAGCTATGTAAATGTCGTTTTTTTTTCATAGATAAAAGCAATATATCTTTCTGAAAACACTGTCAAAGTTAGCGTTTTGAATCTAATTTCCGGAAGCGATAGCACAGGAAAGGAGAAAAACGTACAGTCACGCGACAGGAATCTCTGTTATCTCTGTAAGTCATTTATCAAATATGGAAAAAGCTATTCGTTTCCAAATGCCTTCAATAGGCAGGCCTGTCAATTTTATGCCTTTATAGTTAAAAATTTTGTTAGAAAATGTGTCTGAAAGTTTCGCATTGTTGAGCAGTGAATATGAGAACCACCTTAAGGTATATTTCCAAAGATACTGTTAAGAGAAGTTCATTATCACTATTAATACTACAAAACACAATGACTGTTCTACACATCCTGAGATCGATTAAGACCAGTTCCGTCCCGGCACGAGTCTGCTGAAAAGAAATTAAACTCGGAATCAGACATCTTGTAACTGTACGATGCCGATCTCTACGATGGACATGTTACATTTCTGTATTGATGTTGTTAAACTCGCATCGGCTCGTGACGCACATTTATACTTCTCGAGAAGGTCATATTCATTGAAAATGGCTCGTATTTTATCTGCTTCGCTTAAATTCTTATATCGGGCCGATAGGCCCGATTAATTTTTAAACGGGCCCGTCCCGCGGGCCGGGCCGGGTACGGGCCTCGGGCCAAGCCCGGGCCCGTGCAGACCTCTACACCACATTGTATACTACACTGGTGGAAATTGATTTATGAAACCACGGTTTTTTAACAAGAACTTCTATAATATTCATTAAAAATGAATGAAATTTCATGAGATATACATAGTATGTATAACAAATGAATTACGAAAATAAAATTTCATACATAATATTAAACAAAAACAAAAGTTGAAAATTAGATTTTCGTAATATGAAAACATGGAAATTGATTTATGAAATATCACATTTCATTGGCTATTCCGAAGTAATATGATGAAAATTTGCATAAAACAAGGTAGCGTGACATGCACAGAAGACATAAAAAGTGTTATATTTTGGAAGCAATACGTTTCAGTTATACTTTTCACGATGGGTAAATGAAAGATATTGTCTGAATAAAAAAGAGCTAAAAACAATGCATATATAAGATGTGGAAAGTCTGTTCCGGAAATTAGTAAAATTAGTTAAAAGATCAGTTGGTGTGATATATAACTATAGAAAAGATCCAGCAAATTATGGCAAAAATTTTATCACAAATGTAATCCCCGTTTAATTAAGAGAGAGAGAAAAGGGGATTCTACAACTTGTATCGAAAGCCGACCACACTTCAAAGAAGCGTTTGTGCAGATCTATCCCTTCCTGTTACTTCTAGAGAGCAAATTTTACATTCTTCACGAAGCTTGAGATGGTCGAAAATGAAGTCTGGTTCAAAATTACTTCTGCATCACAAGCAGATGCGTTTGCAATATTGCGAGAAGTACATGACAATGGGTGACAAGTGCAAGAAAGTCATTTTCTCCGACGATAAAAGATTTAATTTGGATGGCCCGGATAGTTTGACACATTACTGGAGGGATCTCCGAAAAGAATCAAAATCTACATTCAGCAGAAATTTTGATGGCGGAAGTTTGATGATTTGGGCAGCGATCGCTTATGATGGCAAAAATGAAATTGTATTTTTAAACGGTCGCCAGACTTCTTTTGATCACAGTTTTGTTTTAGAAAATTCACTTCTTCCATTTGCATAGCAATATTACGGTTTAGATTACATCTACATGCAAGACAATGGAAATAATCATATTTCAAATGCAATGAAAGATTGGTTTAACGAACAGAATATTGTTCTTTCAGATCATCCACCTATTAGTCCTGATCTGAACACCATCGAAAACATTTGGGGACAACTTGTTCGAATGATTTATGCAAATGGGATTCAGTACACATCACTTATAGAATTGAAAGCTTTAATCTGTCAAAACTGGAAATTAATTGATCAGAAATACATTCAAACTCTTGTTTTATCAATGCCATCTAGAATAAAAGAAACTCTGATTAATAAAAGCGGCTTTACTAACTATTAATTTCAATTAAATGTGATATTTCATAAATCAATTTCCATGTTTTTATGTTACTAAAATCTAATTTTTGACCTTATGTTTTAGTTTATCAATATGTATGAAATTTTATTTTCCTAAATTATTTGTTGCACATAGCATATATAACGTATGAATTTTCATTCGTTTTTAATGAATATTATAGAAGTTCTTGTTAAAAAACCGTGGTTTCATAAATCAATTTCCACCAGTGTATAGAGCTTTTTAGGATCTGGAGTTACAGATAAATAGTTACGTACTTCTTGTGCATCAAACTTACACGTAAGCCCAGTTAAAGCTTTTGCATTTCTTCAGTCGCAAAACCACATAAATAGTCAACGAAGCTTTTAAAACAACATTAAAATATATACGCATTAGAAAAATATGTTATATGTTCCCTTTTAATAATAAAATAAAGTTGCAAATTACAATTCTATTAAAAAAAAATATTATTGATAAAGTGGAAGCTTCTCTTTTATCATATAATACAAATATTGTATATTATTTTTTAAACAAAAACAAAAACTAAATAAACATTTTTTGGTTGCATTTCAGACAAAATATATTTAATGATATGTTTATTTGCATTTAAATCACTGAAGACCTCTCACAGGACTGAAGATGATAAAAATATAACAAATGTTTGACGTCTTCCACTTACTTTGATTCATTCATGGAGTTTCTATTTTTATTTCTGCTTAATGCAATACAGAAATAACTCTGTTTTATAGTTCCTTACTCGCTTAGTTATTCAGGAAATTAGATAACTCTTTTATCGCATCTCTTTTATTACGCGTGCATAAATCTTATTAAACGCTGCCAGAATTTCAACACCTCATCTATTTTATAACTGTTATCTTCTGCAATTTTTCCTACACCGCTTTTTATTAGAGTAAAAATTCTGTTTGGAGGAAAAGAAAAAGCTCTTTAAAGTAATTTCAATAGCTGTTTTGCACTCATTAGTAACTTAAACTTTCTAGATAAATGCTTAGAAAGGAAACATTTTTTTAGCCAAAATACTTTTGAGCTAATTTCTGCTTTAATTTACTAAATATTTTTCATAAAATTTAGTTATATAAATTTTCCTTTTTATTTCTAAGAATTTATACTCTCTTGTTTCTGTATTTAAAGGTATAATTAAATGCCGTTTTTGCCAAAATATGATTGTTAACACTTTTCAACAAAGTTGAAAAGTGTTCCGTCTGTCCACGCTCTAACTCCCGTAAACATACTCGGATTTTCATTCAATTGATAAACCGTATTTAGGGTCACCAAGGCATGCATGGTATTGTATATGAAGTATGGGATTAATAATTCATTTATACAGGGGCACTCAAAAGAATTCCGTTACATTATAGTCAATGGGGAAAATCGTTTGCAGAGTATTTTAATGACATTACGCTATTTAAAATGTATTGAAATTGATATAAATCACTGAATTTCACTACAAGATTATTACTATACAATAGGGCAATACAATATATACAGGGCTGATCAAAGAATTCAGGTAATTTCCCGATTGTAGACGGGGGCAGCTGAAATTGGGTTTTCAAATGCGTTATGCGTTTCCATATGGTTTATTTAGACAATATTTTAACTTATTAAACGGTGCAGTTTTGTATCATGATTCTAAATGTGTTTGAAAGTGTTTCATAATCAATGCTGGACGCATGATTTTTTGTCTTTCTTGTTTTTGTTTATGAATTCGGTTTGTCTGTCTGTCCGTGCTATAATTCGCGTAAATATGGTCTGAGTGCTATGAAATTTATATATGTTATTTGAGTGTACTATGGTATGTTCGGTATTGAAAATTAACGGTTTGTTTACAGGGGCATTCAAAAGGATTCCGTTACATTGCGGTCTATGGAAAGAAATCGTTTGCAGCATATTTTAATGATATTACAGTATTTTAAACATATTGAAATTGCCATATAATTGAAATTACCAATATACATGTATCACTGAGGTGTGCTACAAGGACTTTATTATAGAATATTGCACGCATATTGTTGATTTACAAGGACACACAAAAGAGTTTGGCTGCAGTACTTCCTTATAATGGAAACTTCATTATATATATGGTGTATATAATGAAGTTTCCGTTATATATATTCTTTTCCTTTCCAAACCCTTGTCATTATTATAACAAATTGCATTTTATTTAATCTTTTAAAATGCTGGTTATAAATTCATTGCGCCCTGTTCTCAAATCATATAATGCTTCACGTTTCTATTATTTATGGCCCTTTCATTAAGGGCTTAATCATACCCTAGATTTCTGCGCAGATGTATTTTTAATGTAAATAAATTAAAGAAAAACTATTCATTTTCAATCTGCTTTTTGACATTACTTATAGGTAACCATCAATGCTATCAATGGATTTTAACAATCAACAAAAATCTAATAATGTTCAACAATCGTAAATTTTCTTTTCTTTAACGCAGATGTAGGTAACAAAAAATTAAATAGATTGAAATAATTTTTGTTACGAAATTATTTTGCTAACAGATGCAGGCAAACGTACTTTAATATAACAAGATTTATGATGTAATTACTGTCTCATTCTAATAAGTTTCCATCCTATTCATCTGCTAAAATTAATCAGGCATATGTATTTATTTCATGTTTTTATATAAACACTAGCTGACCCGCCCGGCGTTGCCCGGGCCTTAATAATATTCGTAAATGAATCTGAAATTTTATCGCAGGTGCATACAGAGGGGAGTGGGAGTGGAGACTGCAACTTACCAGGGCCCGACTCTTGTTCAGTTCCAAAGTTGTGTAAATTCACAGGTTAAGTTTTTTCATTTTTATATGCCTCATGCTCTTTTTATTCCAAATTAATTGATGAATTCAATTAAAATTTAATTATATTTTCAATAATTTAATTTTTTATTTAAAATCTTTAGATAAAAAAGCAATTACAAATACAACATAAACTGTAATAATTGAAAAAGAAATAATAAAATTGTAAGCAAATATTACTATATAGAATGTTTTAAAAAGTACCATCCAGCAAATTTATTTTCTAATATAGTAAAGCCAGTTTCTAATGGAATCCTGCAATAAACAAACAAACAAAAAAAAGTTACAGCTTCCCTCTCTCCCCAAAAATGTTATTATGCTTTGTTCAATTTAAATAACCTGCATAAAACGGAATTTATCACTGGTCGTTTCCGTCTAAGCAGGTTTTATTGTATCTTACTTCTGGTGGGCCCATAATAATATTCTTAAATGAACCTGAAATTCGAATCGCAGATCCGTACAGAGGGAAGTAAACAAAATTACTTGACGTCATGACAACATTTTAAAATTTCTTGCTGCTGATTAATTCGCATTTCCAATATAGTGCTTTGCAGAAGTTCCACAGTTGTGCCCCCCGGAACGTTTAAATCAATAACTTGGATTTCAGAAGCAACGCGTGCACTTTGCGGTTATTAAGCCTATTTTAGCGATCGCTTATGCTCTGTGTTTAACTTTATTCCCGATTCAATCTATTTCAATTTTCTGTTCTTAATTTGGCTTCTTCTTCACTTTCAAGTATTTACCGAGATCTTTTACGGGCATTTCAAATGATATTTTGAAGCTCTATAATTGCAGCGAAAGAGGGAAACATCATGGAGCATTTTCCTCTACGGCGAAATGTAAATAAACCCGATCGCCCTAAATCCTGCCAAAGGACTTTTCACAATAACCAATGAGATGCGTCTCTCGGGCGTTGCCATTAGACAATAACAAATAATCGCGATTTCTGTGCCACGTACGTTAGCGTAATATATATATAGATTTCGTAGATTTCTGTCTCTGAGTTTTTTTAGGTTACTGGATGATACTTTGTCCATGGTAAACCTTTCCCTGTTTCTCGCCGCAATTTAAAAATATCCCTATAGGCTTTCATTAACGGTTTCATGGATTCCGTCTCTCTCTGCATAATTATTGCCAAATCTGAAAGTATAAGATGTGTATTGGCGAAACCATGCCAAGGATGACGTAACATCTACACTGTTTTTTTTAACCATTTGGAAAAATGGTTATTGTTCTCTGTCAGGGTAGGAAATCAAAAGCATATCTGAAGGTTTTTATTGGTTTAATCCGCATTTTATTCGTTTTCTGATTGGTCTATACAGTAATCTGTATTTCCCTTTACTTTCAACAACGATGGATACCTTCTGTTGCCACTATGACAAAAAAGTAATAAAAATTACAAAAAAAAAAAAAATTAATAACTCAGAAACAAATTGAGATACAGCTTTCAAACAAATTGCATTTAAAAGTACATTTTTTTTCTCTATCCGACGGTGTAAAAAGTAATATTGTCGGATGTTTAGAAGTTTAAGAATGAAATTTCATTTAAAATGTGTCATCAGATTTCTTGGAAATCTGACGATGGAAAAGCCTTTTCCCGAACACAGTCGCAGGCGATTTTTGTGCTTGCAATTTTTACGTGTCATAATTCATGGCGTACGTAATGTATGATCAACTCCATGCGATTTTTTATGTCTTAAATTTTAGTCTTCGAAAAAATCATTTTCCAAATGGTCGTTGTAATTTGTTAAATTGCTTTTTTGAAATTTTTTTTAATACTGAGTTGGATTCTCATTGCTGTTCGGTTCGAACCAGTACAAAATGTAATATCTATATAAAAACTGTGCTCTAGGGGTCACTCCTTGGAAATTCACCCTGTTGGCTTGACTTGCAATAAACAACTTCAAGATATTGCTCTGGAGTGGTCAGTCTCTTCTGTGTACCTGGTTTATTTGCGCACAACGCTGGTTTATCGTTAATATGAAGAGAATTCCTTGTTTCAAATATTTAAGTTTCAACGGCCGAAGTCTAACAACAAAAACTTCTTCATATGACTATGAACAATAACTGCTGGATGCGTTTACAGTTGTGAAAAGCGTTTTTAAATTTAACCATTTTTTGCATATTACTTGATGTTTATATATTCTATAGATCATATACAGGGCTATACAAAGGTTTTCATGTACATTTCAATTTATTGAGTAAAATTCCTCCTGTGCTACGCGTTTAAGTGAACTAATTTTTAGCATACTACAGTGGCGCATCCAGGATTACGCTTTGGAGGGGGCTAGCATATTTTAGAGGCCTATATGTGTCCAGATCTGGCTAACCCGCTGCCGAGCTTTGTCTTTCTTTCATTTGATTTGATGGGACGTGGAGGATCAGGTCCTGACTTCAGCAGAGTCTAAACAGCCAAAGGAAGCTCTGGAAAGTTTTGGTGGCTCTAATTCTTTTGACAACATGTTAAATAATGAAAAACTGTACTAAAATATATCTTAGTTTTTGCGATTTTTTAGTGTGTTTCTGTATTTGGATAGTTTAAAAATGTGTTTGCAATCAAACGATTTAAAGTTTTATTATTAAATTATCAAAATATTATGAAGGTTAAAGAGAGCAAGATATTGCAGTGGGTCTTAAATTTTTAATTAAGTAAATTTTAAACGTGCTAATATTTCGAAAAAACATTGTGTGACAAAATTAATATCGTTTCGAAAATTCCAATTTTTTAAGGACCTATTAAAATTGATAATAATATTCTTTCATAATTTTTTAAACATTTGTATACCTAGTCTAGTCTGGGAGGGGCTTCAGCCCCCTTAGCTCCCCCCGTGGCTGCGACAATGGCATACTATATAGTATACATACAAATAAATAGATCCTATACAGGGCTGCACAAAATTACAGAAATTGTTTTTGCAAATGCGTTATGTATTTTCCAAATTGTTCATTTAGACATCATCTTTTACTTTTACTTTAATGAACTGTGAAGTTTTGCTACAATATTCTGAATGTGTTGGAAAATGTTTCATAACCTATGTTGGATGCATGATTTTTTTCATTCTTGTTTAATTTTTGAATAACGTTAGATGTAATGTTTAATCTTCATAAATCGGTTTATATTTATGTTGTATCTTAAACTGAACTGGAGAAACATATATTCAAATGTTAGCGAATGGTACCATCATCACAGCTCTCTGAAAGATATTTTTAATACTTTTCAACATAGTTGAAAGTTATTTATGAATTGGGTTTCCCTGTGTGTCTGCTGTTGTTGGTGATCTAGTTCGTGTAAATATACTCCAATTGCTATGCAATTGATATATGTTTATGACGTTTATTATAACATTATCGGTATTAAACATGAAGTGTGTAGCATTTATAGTTCATTTACACAGGGACACTTAAAAGAATTCCGTTACACTACAGTCTATGTGGAGAAATCATTTGCGGTGTATTTTAATTATGTATATTATTTCAAAAATATTGAAATTGATATATATCACTGAGGTGCACCACAAGAGGTTTACTATAGAGTATGATGTGATCTTTCATTTACAGGGACACATAAAATAATTCGGTTACACTACTGTGTGTTAACAATAATGTCTGGAAGAGCGCTTTAAGTTGTGGTACGTGTTTTTAAATTAAAATATTTTTTTTACCTATTACTTGGTGTGTATGAATTCTATAGATCATATACAGGGCAGCACAAAAGATATCGAGTACATTTCCGTTTATTGACGGAAATCGCTGAAGGGGAATTTGCAACTGTGCTATACGTTACCTAACTGATCTAAATTTTAGCACACTATGTTGTGTAGTATATACAAATCTATAGATTATATACAGGGCTGCACAAAAGATTTCGGAATTTTTCCGACTATTGATGGTAATTATTGAAATTGGGTGTTCAAATGTGTTATGCGTTTTCCAAATTGTTTACATAGATATCATCTTTCACCTTATTAAACGGTGAAGTTTTGTTAAAGTGTTCTAAAAGTGTTGGAAAGTGTTTCATAATCGATGCTTGAAGCATTATTTTTCATTCTTGTTGACATTTTCTCGAAATTAGTTTATTTACCAATTGCGTTTATGCAAATCTTATTACACAAAAGAAAATTTACGCAGGAAAGGCTTCTAAAGGTTGAATGGAATTTATAAGATATTTACGAATATTTTAAAGATATTTGTTTAGAGAACAGACTATACTGAGAATTAAAAATATACTGCTTTATGAATTATTCTGAAATTGTTTAATTTTAAGAGAATTTTCATGATTTTTCACCAATATTTTCCTGCTCTAAAAAAATATTAAGGTTATAGTTATTTCTAAAAAAGAGTATTATTATTAATATTGCATGCGAAAAATATCAATGTATTCAATGATAAAATAAAAAAGCAAATTACAGTGCTTTTTGAATTTTTTATTTTATTTATTTTTTAAAAATATTTGCCTCATCTAAATCCAGAATCACTCTTCTAATATATCATGACGATTATTTATGACTTTTATGACAAAAATCATATGAAGCGTTTTTGGGTTATACTCTAAGCCAGTGGTTCCCAAGCTTTTCGACTCGCGGAGACCTTCTTAGAATGAATTTCTATTACGGACCCTCTTTTTCCTGCCGCACTCCATGTTTCACAAGTTAATAATACTTAGATGCATTGCTGCGGAACAGAAGAAGAAGTGGTATAGATAGTAATTTATAGAATTGTGCAATGTCCATGTTATAAAATTATATTTCGACTTTCTTTAAAATAATAATCAATTTATTTTAAATTATTACCAATACACATTATATTGCCAAACTTGGTCATACATAAAAATTCTTCAAAATTAAAATATTTGTATTACAATAGACTTCACGTTGACAGATTATTGCGAAGTTTTAATGTGAGACGTGCGGTAGCATTGTTTTGTAAAGTTTTCTTATATCATATTCTGTTTAGTTGCTGATAATTGCTGGCGAATGATGTCTCGTTTTGCACTTAAAATGTCTTCCCAATTCATTCTAGTAAGCAGAGAATCCCGTTTAAAGAGAAATGTCGTTGAAAAAACAGTAAAACTAATTTTTGCTTTTTCAGACAAGATTTTGAATTCATCTGTAAAATGACACCAAAATTCAAGTATGTTTTGTTTTTGAAATGCTAATTTTAGATCGCTGTCAGATATCATAAAATCAATGTGGAACTCGTATTCCGATAAGTTTAAACTGAATTGTTTTTTGTGGACGCTGAACGCATTATGAACACATTTAAAATTGCCCAGCACGTCTAAAGATCCGATGAAAAACAGTATTCAAACGAGTATTTCAAAGCTTCGAGATGCCTCTGAGATTTTTTTCTGTATTTAATCTTGAAGATAAGAAGATACTTTTTCATTCATAAAATTTTTAGCAATAGGAAAGCAATAGATATCTTCCATTCCCACACACAGTGTTGAATTCAGAGAGTGACCCGGGGGGGGGGGGGGGACATGCACACACCCCGTGAGATTTTGTGTTTCCAATAGTCAAAAAATGCAACCCCCCCGAACTCTGTAATGTCCCCCATGGAGCCACAGATATCCCTCCCGGAGAAAAGTGTCTGAATTAAACACTGCCCACTTAACTCCAGCGAGTACATAAGTTAGTTTTCTCTTAAAAGGAGGCACTTTCCCTTTGTTTTTTGTCCCTTTTACAGTTTCTCCTGGGAATAATAGATTCTTTTCGTTGAATTTGCTAAGTATATCGACCAAATATGTCAATTTGCACACTCAGTTTTAATCATTTAATACTTTTGCTTGTGCTGCTATGAATGCTGCTTAAATTAGCTTCTATCGCTGCTGCTACTTCCATCAAACGTGAAAACGCCCTTTCTTGAGATGACACTTTACTTCTACATGCAGCAGAAGGTGCTGATGATCGCTCCCTATATCTTCATTAGTTTTAAAGATCAACTTTCAGGAGGTCGTAAATTCATATAGTTTTTATTTTGATGGCACCATTCAACACTTTTATCAGTTCAGCAAGCATTTTTCTCGAGGCTAACGCGTGTTTAGAAATAACACTATTGTTGTCTTTTCAGGTTTTTGCCTTACTCTTAATTTGTGACATTGGCTTCAGCACTGTGACCTTTCATTGCCTTCACATCATCAGAACATAAATCTGCACAATTATAGTATTTTATTTGATGAGATGAAGTTACCCAAAATATTAAGTAGCTCATCTCCGGTGTGTGAATGTTTAGTTGCAAAAGACGAATCCTCTTGATAACTTTGTAATAAATGGCGTTATTTGACAAAGAAATATTGAACTCTAAATTAAGAGCATTTCATCGTTATTTTATCATTACATCTGGAACTATTCAATTGCGCAAAATTTAGAAAATAGTATGAGTTACTCGATAACATAAGAATCTTCCGGTACGTTTTCATTTTTTGCTTCATCAAGTGTTGTCATAAGTTTCCTTAAAGCAAAAATTTCGTTGCATTTTTTCTTGAAAGAATGAAATAAAAGAATGAAATTTATTTTTCAAGTCACGATGCCCTGAAGTTTAGAAGAAACATGGAGCTGTTTTTTAACACTTTATCGCAAATCACGTAGGGAGGGGATAGTTGGCGATGTACGAAATTTAACTTAGAAAATTTCCGTTCAAACTGCAATTCCTCATTTTCTTATTTTGAAACTACTTTTTGTTACTCAATTTTTCATCATGTTGTATGAGAGAAGCGTAAAAAAAGACTGGCAGTAGAATGCATTGTCACACCGAATACTTTATACATAAACTAGCAACAGGTATGTAATCCAGTAGAAAATAGCAACAGGTGTAATCCAAACGTTTAAAACTGATTATTTTTCCAGTATTTTCTGTAATTTCACTTTTCCCCCAGCATTCCTATCAGTTAAATTACTTGTTATCCCTGTTATTAGTCCATTTATTGTGACGGGGATGGGTGACATTGGTCACAGGCTCATTGGAGTTAATCATCTTCGAAGTCAAAAAGAGTTTATTTTAAAGTGACATACTTTTAGAAAAATCCCATGCTTGCAATGTGTTGATTCCAGTCAAATTTTATCTATTTTCCTGAATCGCTGCGGAGCCCCTGGCAGGAGTCCAAAGGACTCCGCGGGGCACTGGATTAGAACCTCTGCTCTAATGAAAGTATGTTAAATGCTATCTTTCTTTGCATTTAAATCACTGAAGGCTTCTCTTTAAACTCAATTTAATAAATATATAACAAATCTTTG
The DNA here is from genome assembly GCA_963932465.1 of Maratus speciosus. NCBI lineage: Eukaryota > Metazoa > Arthropoda > Arachnida > Araneae > Salticidae > Maratus > Maratus speciosus. Next base: position 513,047,258 of record OZ010789.1, on the reverse strand, counting down.
ATGTCTCCACTTACTTTGATTCATTCATGTATGCAGTATTTTTATATTTGCTTAGCACAAGCAGAAAGAACTCGAGTTTATAGCTCCTTGTTAACTTAGTTTTTCAAGATATTATAGATACCTATCTTATCGCATATATTTTAGTACGTGTGCATAGGTGTCATTAAATGCAACCAGGATTTTTACACATCATCACTTTAGAACTGTTCCCATGCGATTTTCTTACCTACTGTTTATAGCATAAAAATTCTATTTGGAAGAAAGGAAAAACTCGTTGAAGTAATTTGAATATCTATTTCACACTCATCGGTAATTTTATTTTCCCAGGTAGATGTAAAAAAAAATATATATATATATTTCTTTTTAAACCACAATATTTTTGAGCTAATTTCAGCTTTAATTTACTAAACACTTTTGATAAATTATAACGCCAGTTATTTTCCTTTTTATTTCTAAGTTCCATTTATACAATCTTGCTTCCATATTAAATGCATCCATACATTATAAAATGTCGTTTTTTGACAAAATAAAATTGTTTTTTTTTAATTTTCGTGCAGCATTAGATTTAATGTTTTATCTTCGCAAAATCCGTTTATTTTTAGACTGTATCTTAAATTGAATGGAGGATACAGATATTTAAAGGATAGCGATTGTTACCATTGTCATAGCGTTGTATTTTTAGTCCCCGATATGCTATTTTTTTCGGGCACCAACTAAAGTGTCGAACCTAAAAAATACCCTTCTGTTACATAAGCTAGTCATAAAACGAAGCAGATGTATCATTGTACAGTTAAATACTGATAATATCTACTGCATTTTTTAAAACTTCAAAACATCGCATATTTTCAATTTTTACACTGTCGTATTGGGAAAAAAATGCACTTTTAAATGAAATTTGTTTGAAAACTGCACCTCAATTTATTTTTGAGACATTAATTTGTTAATAATTAGTTAATTAATTAGTTTTTAAAGCCATTTCTGCAATGTTGGCGACTGCAGTACTCCATTTCTGTAGAAAGTAAAGGGAAAAATAGTAGATTACTATATCTTTTTTGTTGCCATTTTATCATAAAAATTGGAAAAAAATTGTAATTAAAATACGTGTAATGCCAAGAATATCGTCTGCTATGAAAATGTATTTTACAATTTATATGAGTGATTTTTTTCTCCATATTTAATTAATTCCTCTAAAAAAGCTGAGAAAATTCAATTTTATTAATCCATCTGTATTAACATTTTCTAAATTTTGAAAAAATATAAATGAATGATTTCTCATAAAACATGGAGCTATTATAAAATATATTTAATTTCAATACCCATATTAATGTTACAAACAAATGAAGGCTTATGAATCATCAGATACCCGATTTTTTCGTCGAGTTTCTTGAATGATGACATCGCTTTTTGGTGAGGTTTGTGTATTATTCCCCGATAGTGACGTCATATACATACTTTTCTATAGATGTCGTTTAAGACTGGATAATAAATGTGGAATTCTTCAGCGGATGCAAGTGACGTCATTTTATGTAAAATAAAATCGTGTATTTTACGTCTTAAAACTGAAATATGTTTTGCTCTTTCATAATTTATGTATTTTTTTCACCGGGGAGCGACACTAAATTTTGAAAAAGCAGAATTCCTGTTTTCTAGTTGAGTTATTTTCTCGAAATTAATTTGTTTGCCTTTTCCTTTTGTGCAAATCTTTTTACAAAAAAAAAAAAAAAAAAAAAAAAAAAAAAAAAGTTACGACTCAAGTAAGTGAAGTGCGCACGAAGTGCTTTTACATTTTTAATGAATATTTGTATGCATAAATTCGTAGCATTTAGCATACATTACAAAAAATTACCGATGTATAAACATAGTAGATTCAGAGGTTTTCTTGTTAGAAGCAAAGCATTTGAAAACAATAATGTGTCCTGCACATGACAGTTTCTACTTTATTAACTTTTTTTTCATTTAAAAACGTGAATCTTTTTTTTTTTTTTTTTTTTTTTTTATATATAATATCACATAAGTAGAATACTTTCACTGGGTCAGCAAATTAAAAAAAAAAAAAAAATATATATATCCTTAAATGGGTTTTATAATTCCAAAAGTTTTCATGTATATTAGTCTAATTGTCCCACACGTTACTGTGTGTGTGATCATAGCGTTTTTTGAATCTTGCTCCAATCGCGAATTCCACTTAATATGGATACGATCATGGATAATATTTAGAAAACAGATTATATTGAGGATTCAAAATTAACTAATTTATGAAATATTTCGAAATTTTTTACATTAATAGATATTAAATTTTATAATGCTTTTTTAAAGAATATCATTAAAGATTACCACAACCATATCCACAGTTGATCTTTTATTGTACCGTAAGAGATTATTTATGACAGTTACAAGAAAAGTAAGTTTTTGGGTTATACTCTAAAGAAACTATATTTAAAGGTTTGGATTTTCCTTCTTTGCATTTAAATCTCTGAAGACTTCTCTCGGGATTCAAGTTCGTACAAACAGAATAAATATTTGATATATTCCACTTTTTATTCCTTCACGAATTCAGTGTTTTTATTTCTACTTAATGCAGTGTTGCCAGATTGGGGACTTTTTTGTCCCCAGATTGTTGATTGTCTCCGCTTTTTTGAAAAAGAAATATTCTACCTATTTAAAAATAGATTAAAAATTCTGAAAAATAAGCGAATCATACTATTTCGAAAAAGTGGTGACAGCCAAATAATCTGAATTAAAAAAGTCCCCTATCTGGCAACACTGACTTAATGCGCACACACACACAAAAAAAAAAAAGAAAAGAAAAAAAGACAAAGAAAAATTGGTTTATACACTCTCAGAAATGCTTTCTGCAATTCACGGAAATATTCCTGGCAGTACAGTTAGCGGCATATATCCCAACATTGAACAAATTTTCGTAATTTAGAAAAAGGAGTTAAAAAAAAATACATCTCTCTTACTTTCTTTAATCCACTTGGGTTTTGAATCTGGGACCGCGTGTTTCAAATCGAGCATCTTAATCACTTGGCCAGCGAGACAGAAGGCGAGTTTTAAATGAAAATACGGGTTTTCTTCAAATGTGGGGTTGGTAAGGGTTGGTAAATTTCTTGTTCAGAAAACTCGGAAATTTAAACATAATCGCAGGGGCAGTTCGTCGTTATGAAATAATGGTTGGCGTTTTAACATTTGTAGAATAAAAATTATTTTTGCGAATAATTTGCGAATAAGTTTAAATGAATGAGAAAATTGCTACTTTCTTAAATTCGAAAGCATTATTTTTATTTGTTTGTTTTTAAATAAATTATAAACTTTAATTTATTGAATTTTCTGTTTCTCATTTTAAAAATAAATTCTAACTTTGGTATTAATACAGAAAATACGTATGCGGGCAAGGAATAAACGGAATTTCCCCATCTTTTTCAGTCAACGGCGAATAATTTAGTGTAGAAAAACGAATTTTTCTGAGAGTGTAGTTCGTTCTTCGGTTTGTTATTTAGGAATTTACATAGCTCTTTTATCGCGTAGTTTTTTAATAGTGCACATAAATCAGCCAGAATTTCAACACCTCATCACTTTCCTAACTCTCATTTTCATTAATAATTCGTGCAATTTTTTATTAGTCTAAAATTTCTACTTAGAGGAACGGAAAAAAACTCTTGACGGTAATGTTTTATTGTCATCAATGATTTCGATAAATGTTTTACGGAAATGCATTTTTTATTAACTAGAGTACTTAAAAACTAATTTGTTTTTTAATTTACTGTGTATTTTTTACGTATCGCTTACCCGCAAGAAAAGTGACACATCTCACAAAAATTCATTTTGAGTTTTATTCCACTAATACGTCTGTCATAGGTGCGTCTTCCTATACAAAAAGTTTCATGTTGCCTATGTCATGTTATGGCTGTATCAAGTTATATCGCAACAACAAAAAAATTATTTAAAATTCACTTGCCAATGTAATATGTATTGCAGACAGCGGTTGAAAAGACCACCGCCTCATCGAATTCACAGCTGAAATTCCAGGATTAATTAAAAATCGATTAGCATATTAAAACGGAAGTGTCCTGCCAAGTCATATCTTGGTGGAAACCCCCTGGAGACCCAAATTTAGTGGTTGATTGATAAGTTTCCAATTCTCTTTTCTTTCACCCAGTCCTCCATCCTTTTATACATTTATGACCCCACTGGATGCAGGAAAACACAATGGGAAACCTACCACTAAAAGTGGGTCTGCAGGTGGTTTCCACCAAGATATGACTTGGCAGACCAGTTCCGTTTTAATATGCTAATCGAAGTCTATCTAATTCTGGAATTTGGGCCGTGAATTCAATGAGGTGATGGTTTGTGCAGCCACCGCCTGCACTATTACATTGGTAAGTGAACATTCCAAAGTAGCAGAAGTTGTACACAGATATTATTTTAATTCTAACGTTACTTTTCTTACCGAAAGGATTGAGGTATGTAAATGGAAAAAGGCTGTAAGTGACAAATTGCGATAAACTCATTTTTTAAAAACCCATTTTGTTCCTGAATTTCGAATGTTTAATTATACAGAGTGTATCTGAAATGCTTCAACAAACTTAGGGGGATGATAGTACTCATCAAGATGAACAAAAAATACAATGGAACATGGGGTCGCAAATGACGTTTAAAGGGTGAAAATAAAAAAAAAATAAAAATATTGAAATCTCGCATGCTGCTTTTCTGAAGAACTGGCTAGCAGCACGAAGCTGGTTTTCCTTTCACTTTGTGCATATCCGGTCATAAAGAGATAACAAAAATTTGGAAGAAAGCTAAACAAATCTTTGAGTTGGAATCCACGTATGCAAATTTGAGTGTGTCCGCCAGTCGTTCCTCCGTAGAAGTACTCTGTTTAATAATGGCCGCGGTCGACACTTTGGATGATTTTTGTAAAATATTTGTTTTCTCTGGACATCACGAGCTGTGTTGTACCTATTCTGTGCAATAAATAATTTTTTGGAGTGTTTCTTTCTAGTCTCAGTTTGTCAATTTCCAGACGCATTTTCTCGATTTTCATCCTTTAAACGTCATTTGCAGCCCCATGTTCCATTGCACTTTTTGTTCGTCTTCATGAGCACTATACAGGGTGTCCGGTCTCAACGGTGCCCAATGGCTAATTCCTAAACCGCTAGTCATAGACATATAGTACCAATTACAAAAATGTTTTAAATCAGGTAAAGGAATATTTTAAAAGCGATTTGGGTCAATAAAAACATTTCTTAAAAAATTACGAAATTTAAATTTTTATACGGTCCTCTGATCCTATAAGTTATACTATTTAGTAAAATTTTCCCATCACACTGACAAGTAAAACAAAAAAAGTCCCATTCATATAACACTAAAATTGAGCGAGTTATGAAACTTTAAAAATGCATGACTTATGCCACTTTTCTGCTCTGAAAACAAATGAGTTCGGCTTGGCTTTGAGGGGTCACATACCAAGCGCTTAAAGTGTTCGAAGATCTTATTTCATGTGTATCTGCGCTTTGAAAAAAATCGTACAAGTATTACGATTAAGTTAACATTTATTAAGTTTCAGATTGGCTAAAATAACATATGTTTTATTTTGTCAGGATTTGAGACTTTATTTTATGATTTCTTTTAACAAAAATTATGTTATTTTTTATAAGTTTTTATGTTACTTCATTGATCATATGTATGTTTTTCCAGTTCAAAATTTGTACGCGAACTTTAACTAACTTTTACATATCCGATCGAGATTACATTTTACATACTGGCGCAAATCCAACAGCAATCAAATATTATGATTTTCGGTGGTTACCATTTACAGGATTTTTTTTACAGGATAACACAAAATATTTCGTATAGATTACCGTCAAGAAGTTTAAGAAAAACTTTTAGATTAGATATTACAAGACTGCGATTGTTTTTTTTTTTTTTTTTTTTTTTTTTTACTTTTATGTATTCTTTAGCACTGAATCCGAAAATTACATTAATTTTTAACCATCATGTGAAATATTTCGCAAATCATAAATTGTCAAATTTAAAGAATAACAAAAATCGGATACTATAAAGTAGAGGAGATGGTTGTGTTTTTTAACTTTTGATGATTTATTTTTACGTACTTTTTAGCACTGAATCTGAAAATGTCTTTCATTTTCAACCATCACGTTAGAATATTTTTGCAAATCGTAAATGTGTACGTTAAAATATAGCGAAAATTTCATACTATAAAACATATGTAAAACTCTTTTTGTTTTGTTTTATTTTATTTTATTCAATAATTTATTCGATATTTTTGCTTATCCTGGGATTCTTACAGCTAAATAGCTGAATGGTCCTTTGAGATGAGGGAGAAGATTCAATTTTACCTTTTAATTTTTTAACTTTGAAATTTGCGGAAAAGCCTGATGTGATAGTTAAAAATGAAAGTCAATTTCATATTCAGCGGTACAGAATACATAAGAATCAATTATCAAAAGCTAAAAAAACATGACATAACCCAACTTTTGCAGGCTAGTGTAATCTAATAATAATTTTAAATGCGTATCATTTTGTAAAGAATTGAGGCTGTTAATTTAGCATCATTTTATTTAACAAAAATTCTGTGTTTTCTTTCTTCTTAAACGTTTATTACAAATTGTATATTTTGCATTAATATGTCAGAATGATTAAAGATTTCAAATTTATATTCCAATGTTAATTTTACTCTCAACCATTTTTTAATATATCTGACGAAATTATATCCCGAATAAATTTGTGAATAACCCCCCAATTTGCAGCAAAAAATATGCTCCAACTTTAAACAGTTATTACTCGGTCAATTTTAATCGTAGAGTAACGGAATTTTTTGTGTATTACTTGTCAGTGTAAAAGGAAAATTTTACTAAATATAACTTATAGGACCGAGGGACCGTATAAAAATTTAAATTTTGTAATTTTTTAAGAAATGTTTTTATTGACCCAAATCGCTTTTAAAATATTCCTTTACCTGATTTCAAACATTTTTGTAATTGGAACTATATGTCTATGACTAACGGTTTAGGAATTAGCTTTGGACACCGTTGAGACCGGACACCCTGTATTCCTTCTAAGTTTGTTGAAGCATTTCAGATACACCCTGTATAGAATTTATATACGACTCATGAGTTAAGAGTTTCAATATAAGAACGTTGTCGCGTTTATGAGTCGTCACCTTGTGGCAGAATGACCTTACTAAGAACAGTTACATTTTCCCCCCTCTAAAACAAGAATATGGCAATTGTAGTTTTTTTCCGTTTACAGGCCACAATTGTTCTGACCCTTCAATTAAACAACACATTAGTTTGCTTCGCATTCATTTATCTGATGATTGGAGATTGATTACAAAAGTTATCGAATTCGTTGTGCAGGTGGTATTAGAACTTTTGAAGCATTTGAAGAATAAACATTGGACATTGCTTTGGGTGCGTGATATTCAATTGCTTCGCATTCATTTATCTGATGATTGGAGATTGATTACAAAAGTTATCGAATTCGTTGTGCAGGTGGTATTAGAACTTTTGAAGCATTTGAAGAATAGACATTGGACATTGCTTTGGGTGCTTGATATTCAATTAAGAGTAAAAGTTTCTGGAGGCAATTAAAAATTTCTTTAAATACTGAACAGCTCTAGAAAATTTAATTACTAAGATATGAAATATGTACATAAAACTTCAGCGTAAACGGATTCTCTGATATTTTTATCGAATATTTATAAAGTATTTCAAATGAAAATGAAATTTCAAAGTAATTGCTTAACAGGCGCAAAGGCTAGTCTAGAGAAAAAGATTCCATGCCGGGACTCGAACCCGGGCCATCAGTATAGCGCACTAACGTTCTACCGGCTAAACCACATGAAACGATAGCCTGCGACTCTTAAGCAATTACTTTGAAATTTGATTTTCATTTGAAATATTGTATACAAGGCGAATGGTTCTCTCTGGAATAATTTCCATGTATTAATATAATTTATAAAGCATTTGTAACAATAAATATATTTGTACATTTAAATAAATGTATTCAGTATACTGGGTTAACCTAAATGATCCACCGGGTTTCAAAACACTGTGTATTGAGAGGCATATGATCTACAAATACGGGTGATATATGACAAGATATAAATACTCACCGAGTTCAAAAGCCCGCCTCGTGGCTCGCGCACTGTAGAAAAAAAAAAGGACTAAAATATGAAAATACTACTGGCAATCGAGACGCCAGTACTATTTTCGTATTTTAAAGGAACTTTTTCTCGGTAAATTACAGAAATATTTCCCTTTTTTTTGGCATTTACGGAGGAAAACTTCCGTTAAAATACGGAAATAGTACTGGCGTCTCTATTGCCAGTAGTAAATCCGTTAAATTACATAAATAGTACTGGCGTCTCGATCGCCAGTAGTATTTCCATATTTTAGTCCGTTTTTTTTACAGTGCGTGCAGAAACGCATCACTGGTGCTGTGATGGGCATTGACAGAAACATGCTGTTGAACGTATGGGCGGAACAGGATTACCGTTGGGATGTTTGCCTGGTGATTAGAGGCGCACAGATTGAACATTTGTAGCTGAACATTTGCAGTATATACCAGAAATTTGGTGAGCGTATGTATCTTTTCATGTATCACCCGTCCTTGTACGTCGTATACTTGTAAATAAGCAGTCTTTTGAAACCCGATGAATCATTTAGGCTAACCCTATAGTGTTAAATTTCTGTAATCTTTTTCCTTTGACCGTTCTGTCTAGTCATTTGACCGTTTTTAAAGATAATGGTTACTTTACCATATTATTAAGTGAATCTGACCATATTATGGTCAGTGAAGCAAAATCTTCAGCAGTGCAGCAAACTTGCATAAAGAAAATAAATCATTCAAAATCTGATTACTAAAAAATAATCATTTAATGCCCAGTCAAATTGATTAGAAAGATGGGGTAAAGTTACCAATCATCCGATCTATTTTTTATTGTAGTTTTGATTTATTTTGCTGATTTCCTCAGGAATAAGTCTCAGAAAATAATGTTTAAATTGTAGTTATTTTAAAGTTTCAACATTTAAATTTTTGTACGATCCCTGAGTCCTATAAGTTACATTTCGAAAAACTTTATTTATGCCCTAACAAGTTAAACAGCAAAAATTCCGTATTTGGTAAGACAAAATTTAGCGAGTTATGTTACTTTGAAGTTTAGGAATTTTCAATGCATTCTCGCACTGAAAACGGAAAATTTCGTTTTTAAAGCCTCAACCTACTCAGTTAAAACGAAATTACTCTCTTTAATCAAAATATCATCAATTTAATTTTTAATCATTTTCTAATAGTCTCTCATGCATTTTATGAAAATTCACTAAAGCATTATTCAGCTGACATTTTTATCAAAATCATTATGAATTCACACCTTAATCCAAAATACGATACAAAACTATGCATAATAATTTTAAGGATACTTAAATTACTTTAGCTTACCATAAAACTTTCTACTAAAGAATGCATATCCTATTCTAAATCCGTTAATCCATATTTATCTTCGGAACACTTTTGGCAGTTTAAATTTTATCAATATTCTTATTTTAATTAATTTGCTTCATGCAGGACCTTTAATACCAGAAAATAAATGTTCTAAACTTCATTTTAATTGATCCATCTAAGTTTCTATGCGTTTCCTTATAATCCCTAGGCGAAATTTCCCAGCACAATCTCAATTGATTTGCTAAGTGTTCCAGTAGTTAAGTGTTTAATTTTCATATCTATCTTAACGGAATGAAGTCTTAAATTGCACAAGAAAAGGGAAATTTGGCAGTTAATGTTTCATATTGTTAGGTAAAAAAAAAATAAAATCAATAGAAAGAAGAATTTGAAATTTAAATTAATAAAAATAGGAATTATAAATATATTATGTGATTTTAATTATGAATTAGAGAGTAGAAAGTTTTACTATTAAATAAATGGCCAGTGAACGTTAGTGGTTAGTAAACATTGGATGTGAAGGAAGTAAATAAATATAATCTGAGGAATCTTCATGGTAAAATGTATAATAGAAACCTCTTACCTGAACTCTTGTTACTGTGACGTTACCAAATCATTTTTGCTCGTAAATCTTACCCATTTTTCTTCATGGTGTAATGATATTTTTACATAAAAAATTCACTAAATAAATTTAAAACACAAAATATAACACTACATATATACAAGAAAAAATCTTTATTGTATATTTATTTATCATTTTCGGACCTAAAATCTGCGCAGATTCTTTTCTATAAATGAATATTCATCAAATAATGAAACACACATTTGTTTAACATGGATGCCAACATTATCATATATGATTTGGAAGGATATTCAACAGATATTGACTCTTAATTATATTTAGGTAAACATTTTGAATTATTAAATATTGGATGTTACGTAGATTCTTCAACTCCGTTAACCATTTCAGTCTGTTGTCATTAACACAAGTCATTGAATCACTACTGTCAGAGTTTCTCCATACAAATCGGCTTTAAGTTCGTAGAACTAATGAAGTCTCTAATTTCGCCGAATATGCACCGTCAAAACTATAACAGTTGAAGACTCACAAGTAAGTTGTCACGCTGGAGCACGCCCAGAAAACCAAGATTTCAGATCGCTAAGCACGGATCATTTCCCTTTGGCAGATACCGTTATTCATATATAACGAAAGAAATTACTTGGCAATGATAAATCATATGAAACATGATTCATTAGCTTTTACAGAGGAACTCTTGCAATGGGAATCGATGTCTGTATTCATCACCTCATTTTTGTGATTCAAAATTGCGTAGCCGTCATCGGCAGGATGCCAATGATAACGAAGTTGACATAATCCATTTGGTATTTCTATTAAAGGACTGGGTTGGTGGAGGAATCAAAATTTAAATTATTTCTTAATAAGTTATCAATTAAAAGAAATGGACATATCGAGCGAAGGACCCGTTTAGCCCGACGCCGATATGCCATGAAAAAGAAAAAGGCGGAGCCGCCGAAAGCGGAGTACGTCCGCTCACCGTAGAATCCAGGCAGGAAGAGAGAGACGCTATTCCCAAAAACCGACGCTACAAAAACCCGCCGTTAGAACGGACGTCGTTGATTGGCTGATTTGAAATTGACGATGCCACACAGAGTAATAAAAGTTTTTGAATGAAATGACTTTAAATGATGAATTTTAGATTTGAAAATTATTATAAAAATATTCTATTACGGTAGAAAGTATTAATTTTAAGATTTATTATTTTATTATTGATAATTTTTAACGATCTTTTATGGCGATTAAATTAAAATGTTTTTAAGTGAAATTTAACTGAAAAACGAACTTAACGAAAATTAATGAATATTTAAAGGTAGAATTTAAATTTTGAAAGTAAGGAAGTTTATTGATTTAATTTAAATATTTTAAAATATTTTTTTAAATTAATTTTAATTGGAAAGGATGTTATTATATAACATTTACCTTACCCCTAAGGAAAAAAAAAGCATTAAAAAAAAGTTATTGCCTGTGGCATCGAGCAAATGGAACTTTTCAAAACTTAAAAACAAAGCCAAAATCAAAAGGAATTATCTGCCCCAGTTTCTTGGGCAATTGACACATATAAACATAACATAAAAATGTATAAAAAAATATATATAATAATGAATACGCTTGCGCCTACACATAAAATATGTTATATAAAAATATAAGTATACAAATTTTTCTAAAATCTTTGGCATACTCAAATACTGACATCACAAATACAAATAAACATCAAATTGTAATGCAAACACATAGAACCAAAGATGAAAACATAAAGAACCAAAACAACAAATTTTTACAGGAAACAGATGTTCAGGTAAGTAAAAAATTTCACCATGAAGAAACCCGAGACATTCTCCAAGACTTCAATATATTGCACCAAAGTAAGGATAAGGTAAGTGATGTATATAAATATGGCTCTCACAACTGAATAAATAATTTAACAAGGGCAAAATAAAATAGTATATGTACGTTACTATTTATCTGGAACTTTTACAATATATAACAAATCTGTATATCCACATAAAAAAAAATTCAAAAAATTGAATATATTCAGTAATTTTTGCTTAGAAATCTGAATTTTTTAAAAAAAATGATATATGTCCAATATTACTTGAAATTTTTTAAAGGAATAATAATTAAATTTCATAGTATTATTTAATTTGGGTAATAATTTTTATTATATGAATATTTTCTTGAAAAAAAATATTGGCATTGAAATGTTAAATGCTGAGGAAATAAAGTAAAATAGCAGCAAAAAAATAGATTGCAATCTACAATCTCTTCATTGTGTACACAGGTCAAAAACGTAAGGCAGTTGCCCCATAGTATGACCTTCGACAACAATGGACTGACTGATCTAAGTCTCCAAGCGTTAAACCAAAAAAAATATTTACAAACTCAAACGAACTATTCCGCTCAATTTGACAAGTATACTGCCCATGATATCCAAAATAGATATAACTGCACCGTGAGGGACTTATTGGAAGGTTAAATTACCCAAGCTAAGCCAAGTTTACCCTCTGTGTGTGCTCATCATAACTGAATTAGACCAGGTCAGCCTGAGGGAAAAAACAAACATTCTACACCACAATTAAGCAAAGTCCTGTCATTCGCCTAGATCAGTCTAATATATATTTATATGTACATTTCATTTTATTATATTTTTCAATTTTTTCATTTCATTTCATTTTTTATTTTTCATTTTTATATTTTATTATTTTCATTTCTATTATTTTTTCATATTTTTCATTTTCTTATTTTTCATTTTTATATATTTCTTTCTCAATTTTATAAGCTATAGGGTACCCTTTAAATTTAACTAACTTTATCATTAAAAATAAATTCCTCAGCAAAATAGCAACACTATATTCTCTCAAAGTCCAAAAAAATTGCTATTGTAAGTGAATAATAAATAAATAAATTTGAACTTTAGCTATAGCATCAAATAAATATTATAAAATAAATGGATTTTATCCGAAGTTTCCCAAACCGCAGAACAAGACTGGAAGGCGGAGGAATGCTATATTCCTTTGTGTCACGACCCTTAACTAAATGCCAGCGAGAATTACGAGATTCTACTGCTCTGGATTGAAACGCAAAACGAAACAATCATGGCAAGAAAAAATTCGATAAAATAGGAATTAAATATTTTAATCTATTGCGTCCAGAAATTGCGACTGGACTCTCTAAACTGTCTGAGACCCAGAAATCTGGTGGCGCTCAAAAGTACAAGGACAGGGTTAACTTGACTTCATAACAGTAAAAAGAGCCTCGAATTTCCAAATGAAAAGTAGTCTGTTGCCACAAAACACTGGATTTTTTGGTTTAATATGCACTGGCTAATCCACAAAACCGTTGTGTACAAACAGAACTACCAAAAAAGTAAAAACTAAAAACTGGTGGTTAAAACTGAATATGCTATAGTTTGAAAAAAAATAAATGAATTTTAAGGGGTAATATTAAAATGACATGAGAGAATTGCAGATATTGTAAGTCAATGTTGTTTGATAAATATTAATAAAATCTGTAAAATAGTATAATTTTGATATATTTATATCTATATCTTTTTTAAATTATTTCATTTGTAAACAAATTTAAGGTTGTATGACAAGAGATATATAAGTAAAAAATTCATAAATGTCAAATGACCATAATTTATAAATTAATGTAAAATGAAAATTAATAGTTGAGTATATATAAAAAAAAATTGTAGCAACATGATACTGATGTCCCAAATAAAATATAATATATTAAAAAATTAAGTTGGTGTAGTTTGTGGCTATGGTAAATTTTAAATGAAAAAATTATGACATATCAAGAATGCTGAATGGTAAAAACAAATAGATCCCAGTGTACTATTACATACTAGCACACCGCCTGTTTTGGCCCGCAAAACATAGACTACTCATTTATAAATTCAAACTTAATTGATCACAATTTATCAATAAAATGTAAAATGAAAGTAAAATGCAATTTTAACTTTATATATATATTAAGTAATTTTTTTAAGCAATGTAAAAATTTCATAACATGTACTAAAATTTTGTAAATAAAACAAAAATAAATATTCTGGTATGTAAGTAATTTTCCTGATATGGAAAACCATCTAGAAAATAAATATAAATTATTGCATTAGGATAGAAAGCTTAGATTTAAATAATTTCTATATAATCGAAAAATTTATTCTCAGAATAAAATTGAATATTATTTGTATAAAAATGTTTATTTGAAATTTTATTTTATCCTAATAGAGAGCCATAATACTTCTAAACCTATGTAAATGAAAATCAAACCTGAAAATTTTATATAAAAATTCTTATACTGCACAAACTTGGGAGTAAAAAAAATGACACCAAATGAATTGTGATTTATTCAAATCAATGCAATTGTTAAAATGTCTGGATCAGGGACAAAATAACAAAATGGAGATAAAGATTGATCAGGTCTCTACAACCATACACCCATTTAAGAAATCACAGAAAAAAATTTAATTTTTAGGAATATTGACCTTGTAATCAATTAATAACATCATAAATCATTATTTCAAAACCATCCTTATATATTTAAAATATGTAGTAACAGAAAAAAAATTATTTGCAAAATAAACCTTTTATAGTCTGATATTTATTTTAAAAAATTGAACTTCAGACATGTTTTAACTCAATATGTATGTAATAATTTCAAAATAAAAATATATATATTAAACAATAACAAATGTATATATAGCAACAATAAAGTATTTTTCCTGAAGAAGTCCCGGAGAATGCATGAAAAATTTATATATTTAAATCATATTTCCGAAATTTTCTATTGAATTTTAATAAATAAACAATACTGAAAGAAATAACCCAGAAAGAGTCCCATTAAAATAAAAAAATAGAAGTTCGAAAGTTTGTCAAAGGCACCATTAATGTTAGGTAAAAAAAAATAAAATCAATAGAAAGAAGAATTTGAAATTTAAATTAATAAAAATAGGAATTATAAATATATTATGTGATTTTAATTATGAATTAGAGAGTAGAAAGTTTTACTATTAAATAAATGGCCAGTGAACGTTAGTGGTTAGTAAACATTGGATGTGAAGGAAGTAAATAAATATAATCTGAGGAATCTTCATGGTAAAATGTATAATAGAAACCTCTTACCTGAACTCTTGTTACTGTGACGTTACCAAATCATTTTTGCTCGTAAATCTTACCCATTTTTCTTCATGGTGTAATGATATTTTTACATAAAAAATTCACTAAATAAATTTAAAACACAAAATATAACACTACATATATACAAGAAAAAATCTTTATTGTATATTTATTTATCATTTTCGGACCTAAAATCTGCGCAGATTCTTTTCTATAAATGAATATTCATCAAATAATGAAACACACATTTGTTTAACATGGATGCCAACATTATCATATATGATTTGGAAGGATATTCAACAGATATTGACTCTTAATTATATTTAGGTAAACATTTTGAATTATTAAATATTGGATGTTACGTAGATTCTTCAACTCCGTTAACCATTTCAGTCTGTTGTCATTAACACAAGTCATTGAATCACTACTGTCAGAGTTTCTCCATACAAATCGGCTTTAAGTTCGTAGAACTAATGAAGTCTCTAATTTCGCCGAATATGCACCGTCAAAACTATAACAGTTGAAGACTCACAAGTAAGCTGTCACGCTGGAGCACGCCCAGAAAACCAAGATTTCAGATCGCTAAGCACGGATCATTTCCCTTTGGCAGATACCGTTATTCATATATAACGAAAGAAATTACTTGGCAATGATAAATCATATGAAACATGATTCATTAGCTTTTACAGAGGAACTCTTGCAATGGGAATCGATGTCTGTATTCATCACCTCATTTTTGTGATTCAAAATTGCGTAGCCGTCATCGGCAGGATGCCAATGATAACGAAGTTGACATAATCCATTTGGTATTTCTATTAAAGGACTGGGTTGGTGGAGGAATCAAAATTTAAATTATTTCTTAATAAGTTATCAATTAAAAGAAATGGACATATCGAGCGAAGGACCCGTTTAGCCCGACGCCGATATGCCATGAAAAAGAAAAAGGCGGAGCCGCCGAAAGCGGAGTACGTCCGCTCACCGTAGAATCCAGGCAGGAAGAGAGAGACGCTATTCCCAAAAACCGACGCTACAAAAACCCGCCGTTAGAACGGACGTCGTTGATTGGCTGATTTGAAATTGACGATGCCACACAGAGTAATAAAAGTTTTTGAATGAAATGACTTTAAATGATGAATTTTAGATTTGAAAATTATTATAAAAATATTCTATTACGGTAGAAAGTATTAATTTTAAGATTTATTATTTTATTATTGATAATTTTTAACGATCTTTTATGGCGATTAAATTAAAATGTTTTTAAGTGAAATTTAACTGAAAAACGAACTTAACGAAAATTAATGAA
Organism: Maratus speciosus; assembly: GCA_963932465.1. NCBI lineage: Eukaryota > Metazoa > Arthropoda > Arachnida > Araneae > Salticidae > Maratus > Maratus speciosus. The sequence goes on along the minus strand of OZ010789.1, from coordinate 513,030,793 downwards.
TATTTAAAGGTAGAATTTAAATTTTGAAAGTAAGGAAGTTTATTGATTTAATTTAAATATTTTAAAATATTTTTTTTAATTAATTTTAATTGGAAAGGATGTTATTATATAACACATATAATTACAGTTGTGCAATAAGTCCGCATAGAAACATTAAAATCAGATATTTTAAGGGATCAGGTAACCTTTAAACCGTCCAAAAATTTACAATTTTTTTAATAGCTTATAATTAAATATGGTTCTTTAGGAATATTTAAAAACAAAACCCCACAAACAAATTCGCATTAGAAGAGAAGTTATGTCTAAAACACATTGAGCTTTTGCTATATTATCAAGGGGTAATTTAATCTTTAATGTCAATTTTCTCAAAACAGCGATTTTGATCATTGCGCGCACAATTTCTGAAAAACGGTTACCTAGAATTTCACGAAATTTTCGGTGAATATATTAAACATACAGAAGTACAAAATGACCTATTATTATGTTTCTCAAGTAAGAAGTTTAGAATTTACGACTACTTTTGTAATTAAAAAATCTCAATATTTCGAATTTCTTTAAAAATAATTTTTTTCTCGGGATCTACAAGTTTTACTTTTTTTATTGTAGTTCATTTTGAAGACACTTTATATCTGTACTCAAAAAATCTTGGCTTGTTTCAGCTATTCAAATGGAAAAAATCATGCGCGCAATGCATGCAAGAATAATTCTTTCGTAAAAATTGCATTATCTTAAAAAATATATTTAAAAAAATTATATAAGTATATACCTTTTTTAACAACTTAAATTGATAAAATAAATCGTTCCTAACATGTGTTTTCAATTTTATAATTAGAAGTCAATTAGTTAAAGAGTGACTGCAATTCTTACAGAGATCACTTTTCCATGTACTTTATTGGTTCAAAGGGTACCTGACCCTTTAAGAGGACAAGAGACCTTCAAATTCATTTAATTTTTTTTTAAATTTCACTTTAAATACTATTCAAGGGCACACTAAGTATGCCTCGTGGCATATACAGGGTGTATCTGAAAAAGTGGGCAAAACTATACGGCGTGATAGAACGCAGCTATGCGAGCAAATTTCGTCATAGAATGTAGGCTCGGAACGCAAGCGGTGAAAAGTTAAACGGTAGTTTTCACTGTCCCAAGGCGATGGATTGGTCGAGGTAGTCCCATAGCTTGGCCACCAAGATCGCCGGATCTGTCGTGGTTGGACTTTTTCCTGTGGGGCCATATGAAAAGCCTAATCTACGAGTGTCCCATTGAAACCGATATGGATCTAGTCGCTAAGGATTGCCATTGTTGCCGGCGATATTCGGAAATGCCTGGTGTCTTCGCAAATGTGCATCAGTCCCTATCCCACAGTTGTGAAGGGTGCATTAGAGCTGGCGGAAGATCTTTTGAGCAATTTCTTTGAGTATGTGCATTAATTACATATATGTTAATAAAATATTTTCTGAAGTATCTCCTCTCATTCTCGTGTTAATTCTTTAACTGCGACAGTAGAAAACTACCTTTTAACTTCTCACCGCTTGCGTTCCAACCATATACATTCTGTGAAGAAATTTGCTCGTATATTGCGTTCTATCACCCCGTAAAGTTTTGCCCCCTTTTTCAGATACACATTTTTCACATCAGTACTTATCACACACAAGAAAAAAAGGTTTTTTTTTTATTTATTTTTATTTTTTGTAAGGATAACGAATTTTTCTGAATATTTTAAGGTTATGAAGAACTTTTCAAAATGCTACATCCTCATTCCATATCAATTAAAATCCCCAATATTTTTTTTATGCAAGTTTGGTTTATATATGCAAATGATGCATAGCCTTTTGAAACTAAATGTTAATGGAAAAGTTAAAGGTAGTTAATTGCAGAAATAGGATGCAAAAATGCTGAAAATTTCATAAAATTTGGAAAGTATTTTTTTTCTTACTTTTATATTTAAATGTAGAAAATTTAATGCCTAGTTTTATTTGTATATATAAACCTAACTTGTATGAGAAGTATTGGGGATTTTATTTGATATGGAATGTGCATGGGGCATTTTGAAAATTTCTGCACAACGCTTAAAACATTCAGGAAAATTCCGCATTTTTATCAAAAAATTTTTTTTTCTTCTATTTCTTATGTGATAAATATAATGCTATAATACATATAATGTGCCCTTGAATAGTATTTAAAGTGGAAAAAAAAGAAGAGTTAGAAGGTCACTTATCCCCTTAAGATCTCTTGAGTTATTTTAGAAAAATCATTAAAAGAGGTACAGTCCTAAAACAAACAAAAAGTAAATAAAAATAAAATAAAACCCACATTATCATTTGCTATTTTATCTCCGGATTGCCGCAGAGGTGAATTGTTCCTAAATTCGGAATATGAATGCAATAGTTGCAATTTTTCAAACGCTTACACTCACTTTTAACATCTCATTTGAATTCCTTAGATCAAGGCAGCCCAGAAAAAGGTACAGTTTATGTACTTTTACATATAACAGAAAATGTGTTAGAGGTTTATCCATAAATTTACACAAACAAAATTTAGATCATACAAAATAAAATACCGAAAATATTCAATTAGTAACCAGAAAAATTATTTAAAAATTTTAAATATGAAATAAACTACATTAAAAGAAAACTGGAAAAAAAATGCATTCATTTTTTCTGTAAATGCCAACGATAACTGTGAAAAAGTAAAATTTAGCTGTATCTCAAAAATTAATAATTGGATTGACTTGTAAACTTACATACACCCATGTTTTTGACGAGTGTGGTTCATTTTATGTAAAAATTATCGTAGATTATAATTAATATATTTTTCACATATGCATTTATTAAAATTTTTCTCCATTAAAGAAAATGTTTTTGAATGAAACCAAGTCTGGAATATGTCTCTGTCATTCATTTTGTCTTATTAAAAAACAATAGGTCGATTTTATCAGGAAGATATAAATGAATGTTTGTCACATGGATTTTTTAAATTGGCATATTCAAACTTTGAACTCTTTAACTATATGAATACTTTTAAAAAATAGATAAAAATTACTTTTTTCCAGATTTCCTTAATCCATGAAACTCAAATGTGGTGTGAAGAGTGGGTGTTACCATTAGAAAATTCAAAGATTGTACAATATATTTCAAAAATTGTCTTCACATTAGATGGTAAACGTAATTCAGAGTTGAGGCCTATTACATGTATCTGTGACAATTTGGTGATAAAATGGTGCTCTCTTTTTTTTCCAGTATTGCAAATAATACACACTCTAAAAGTTTTCAAGATTCATCTCTCTCTCTGATTTTTAAACAATAAAGTTGGTACTTTAATATAAAAGAAAATGTTATAATAAGTTGTTTTTGTTATTTTATGACTGTGGAAACCTATCCTGAAAATTATGCGATTTTAGCTCAGCACAGAGAACTGTAAAAAGATGAACATCAAAAGAAAAAAAGAACAGGTAATCATACTATTATACAAAACTGTAAGTTTCTTTTTGTTGTTATATCTTGACGCAAACAGCACTGCATATATTTAAATATTATTTTTATTAGAATCAAGTAGGCTACTTTTTATGTGCTCTGGTACTGAAGGTACACTAAAGATGATACAATCAAAAAGACTAAGATTTTCTTCACATTTTTGCATAAAAAAGTTCTTTCATTTCCTGGTTCATAAATTTTTTTATGAAATAATAAATGTATAGAAATATAAAATAGAAATTAACAAATTAAAAAAATCATAAAAATCCATGTAGATATTTGAGAGATTTCACACCATATCAAATCGGGAGGAAAAAAATAGAAAAAAAGTACTGCTCGAAAAATTAGTAAAATTTTTTGAACGGATCTACTTCTGTAACAATTATTAGGCAAAAGATTAACTCGAGACTAATCTGCAATCTCTAAATAGCTCTTTCTTCTCACGCAGTCTGTTATCTTTGTATAGTTTTTGAAGCAAAATCTGTTTTCTGAGAAACAATAGTTGTTTGGATTATAAATAAAAGTTGGGATATTATGAATTCATATCTTTATTTTTATTTTATCAAGCTGAAAGTGTATATATTTTTTTAATTAAGACTATAAAGCCTTAAAATAATCCATTATTTCTTCAAAAAAATTAGGACTTTATTTATACTTAGTGAGTCATATGTAAGATACACATATATAAAGAACTATTTATTTCAGACTTTAAACATAATTATCGGGTCGTTCGGAAAGTCGTTTCCATTTGGGAAAATCAATTCGCACCGGAAAACTCTGCCCGTTAACTGAAATTAGATATCGGAATCAATGTCTAATAATTAAATGATAGAATTTTCCGGTGCGAATTAATTTTCCCAAACTGAAATGACTTTCCGAACGACCCAATAATACAATAAACTTAACACAAATGAAAAATTAGCCGGGGCCAGGAACCGTTCCTGGAACGACAACGTACCGTGCTGTTGCTTTAACCACTAAGTTACTTTGGCCGATACCCTACCTCGGCAATTTCTCACTTTTAAGTCATCTTGGGGAGTGGTTATAGCAACAGCACGGTAAGCTGTAGTCCCAGGTTCGATTACTGGACCCGGCTAACTTTTCACTTGTGTTGGATTTGTTGTATTAATTGTGTTTAAAGTCTGAAATAAAACGTTCTTTATATATGTGTACCTTGAATGAATTCAGACGTTAATTTATGTGTTGTTTAACATATGTAAGACAGATTCTCATTAGGTATGCTAGGCCAAAAATTTCTCGTTAACCACTAGTTTTAAATTGCAACAATCATATAAGTGGTTAATTTCTAGCCGTCGAGCTCATTCATCATTACTCACCTTTAGCTCACCTTTAATTAGTGGCTAATTTTAATTCAGCAAACAACGCGGAAAATGTGAAAGCTCTTTGATGGACTTCTTAGTTTCTGTGTAACTTTATATCCAGGAGATATGTAATAGACTTGACGAGACATTAGACATCAATTGAGAAATTAAGTTTAATTGTTGTATAAAACTACTTAAAAAATTAATCAAATTTAAACTTAAAAAAATTAAAAGTATTAGAAAGAAACAAACAATTTAGCAGAATAAATAAATAAATTAATGTTACGATAATAGTACAAAATAGTAACATTAAGTGAACAAGATTCAGAAGAAATAGTAGGCAAATTGATAGAAATATAACAAAAGGTGGCATTTATAAATTTTTGAATTGGTATAAGGAGACTATGTCACTTCAAAATCCAAACTGATAAAGGCAAGAAAAGGTGTACAACCGTAAATGATGATAGAAGAATTAACAGATCTGTGTAAAATGAACAAATGAAAAATGATAAAATGACAAAAGAAAACCATCCAGATGCGTATAAGGTGAAATGGCGCAATCCAATGTGATGTTGAGTAAAATTACAGTTAGGCGCAGACTGCAAGGATTTCTTTTAAATACTAAAATTCTACATACACACACAACACATACACGCAAATATTTCTCCAGAAAGGTTAAAAAGATTAAACTGGGCTAAAACTCGTGTTAACTGGACAGCGGGACAATGAGGCAGTGCTATTTCGTCTGACGAGACCAAAATCTTCCAGTTCGGTTGTGATGACACAAAATATCTAGAAAGAAGAATCGAAGGTTTTCATCCCAGTTGTATTACGAACCTTGTAAACAGTGTTATGACATGTCAGTGTTATGACATGGGATTATATGATATCAAATGGTGCGAGCAGTATTTGTGTGACTAATGGGAATATGAATGACTAAAAATTCATAAATGAAATACTTCAATACCAACTGAAGTTTTCCGCAGATAACATGAAAATAATAAAGCATTTATATTAACAGGAATCAAATCCATCTCATGTAGCTAAAGTGTGGGAAAAATGTTTTTAAAATAATCATGCTACAGTGTTGTAATAGCGCGGGAATAGCCCAGACCTTAACCCAATTTAAAATATATGAAGACATTTATAAAGAAAGTTGTTGCATAGAAGCAACTCAGCAATAAAGTCCAATTAATAGAAGAAATAATTCAATCTACGTATCACATTATAACAGCTTCGAAACTAAAAGGTTCACTCCATGAGAAGGCTTTGTAAGGCAGTAATTAAGAATAAAGGTTACCAAACTAAGTGTTAACTGGCATTATGACAATTATTGTTCATCTCTTTTTTTTCAGTACGCTTCACTTTTATTCTTTATAACGGTGTTCCTATAAACATGCCTTCATGAAATTTGTTGCATTACATTCTTGATTAAATTACATGTCCATTTTTATATAAATTTATGGTATTACTTAAGTAGTGTTATGCGCCATCAAACGTCAAAAATACACCTTTTCAAGAAGTTTCCACAATTTTGGCCACTACTGTTATATATATGTCTTTTTGAAATTATGTAAAAAAGTAATTATTTGGAGTTCATTTTGTTTGAATTACACTAGAAATCTTTAAAATAACCCTTTTCATTTAAAAAATAATGCTTTAGGTATATTTAGTGAGTATTATTTAACGTATTTATGTAATGTATCCCATACCGAAATTTTCTATTAATAACATAAAAATATACACCATGAGAAAAAAAACCCTGTAGGATTTTGAATATTAAAACTAAAATGTTTATCTTTTTCATTTAAAATAACGCATTCCTTTTAATTTTGTTTCATATTTAAAAAAAAAAAATCTATCTTAAAATGTTGTACAAAATAATAACTTTTGTGATTTTAAAGATGAAAATATTTTTCTCATATTACTATTTTAATTAAATTTTCCTATTAGTCATGCATTTTACAGAACTAATTAAAGAATTTTACTTTCGTATTTGTCGAAATTTAATAAATATTAATTATTTTATGATTATGATTATTCATTATTTAACATTAATTATTTTTTTTAATTTATGATATTTAGTGTCATTTTAAAATTATCTGGCAAGTAGAACTTAATGTTCAATAATAAGGATGAAGCTGTCTATTCACATCACATAATGTAAATTTCAAGAAACGGCATAAAAAATGAGATGCTGATTCCCACGCATGCAATGATCGTATAATTAAATTAAAAACGCTGATACACTTTCAAACTTTCATTTTAATGAACCTATATGAGATGAACTTATGTAATGAAACTATACAAGAAACAAAGAATACTCTTGTATTCTAAGAATATTGTGAAATAAATACTCTTCTTTTCAAGAACTATGCAACTTTGTCTTACTTAACTCTATATTACACGATTTTCTTCCTTAAATACATCACTTTTTTCAAAATATTTTATTCCCGCAAGAGATCTTTTTTTGATTTACACTTTGAACTACTATAGTGTGATCATCACAAAACTACTGTTAAGCACTTAATCCCACAACTATATCCGATGAACTGCGACTATAACATTTTCTATATTATTCTACAAAAGTAATTTAAATGGTACTGTTACGCACCAACAACGACGAATTAGAATGAATTTCTTTGAATTGAAATTGGAATAACAGTGATCAATGTATAAACAAGAATGAAAAATCATGCGCTCGGCATAGATTATGTATTTCCAACACATTTAGAATACTGTAACAAAACTTCACAATTTATTAAACTGAAAGATGATGTCTAAATAAACAATTTGAAGAACGCATAACGCATTTGAAAACCTAATTTATTCTATTACTATCAATAGTCGGAAAAATGTCAGATTTTTTTTCGTGCAGCCCTGTATATGATCTACAGATTTATATGTATACTACATAGTATGCTAAAATTTAGTTCAGTTAAACGAATAGCAGAGTTGAAAATCTCATTTCAACAATTTCCGTGAATAAACGGAAATGTACTTGAGTACTTTTGTGCAGCCCTTTATATGATCCATAGCATTTATACGCATCAAGTAAAATAAAAAAAAAGTCAGTTTAAAAACGCGTACCACAACTGAATATGCATTTCCAGCAATTATTGCTCATAGGCTTCAAGAGTTCTATTATTGTTCAATTTCTTCTGTTGTCAATTTCTTTTGTGTGTCCCTGTCAAGGAGCGATAAATTTTATGCCCACCATATTCTACAGTAAGCGTCGCATAGTGCATTTCAGTGTCATACATAAATTTCAGTATATTTAAAATAGTGTAATATCTTTAAAATATACCGCAAACGATTATTACCCCATACACCGTAATGTAACGGAATTCTTTTGAGTGTTCTTATAAATGAACCTGTAAGTACTACACACTTCATTTTCGATATCGAAATTACCCAATAACACTAATAAATTTCACCGCAATCGTACTATATTTACGTGAGTTAAAGAACGGTCAGATGGAAGACAGACAGACACACACAGACAAGCAAAGCGAATTCATAAACACTTTTCAACTTCGTTGGAAAATGTTAAAAAGGCACAGTTCAACAGCGCTCCATGCTGGGTATTCAAATACAAAATTGGACCAACATACATAAATTTTATTAATAACATCTAATATGAAATTTGGTGCATTGCTATCAAATAGAAACTGAGACACAATTATGAAGATAATCGTAAAAATACAACATAACAGCGGTTCTTGTTGAATGAATAAAGTCAAAATTGAATCACCATCATTTTTAATAAATACTTTGTATATTTTATTTGATGAAATTCCATCCGTTAGATGTCGAGATGCAGCTGTTGGGAAAAACACAGCGTAGTAGCGCCACCTGTCGAATGAACAAAGCCAAAACTGAAACCTAATTTTTAACAATTGCCTTACATATTAAATTTGGGTGAAATTCCATCCCATAGAATCTGAGGTATAGCTATCAGAGAAATCATTAAAAACAAGCACATCAGCGTTACGTATAGCGCAAGACACACCGAAACCTAATCAGTACCAACTTATTTCAAGTTCTATCTGAATACCAAGTTTGATGAAATTCCATCCCGTAAATTCTGACATGCAGAGTGATTCAAAACGAATAAGAATAAAAAAAACAACAAAAAAAAAACATATTTGTGACTGCTGGCAATGGCTTCATTTTTCAAATACAAATTTAACGTGAAACTATGAATATACAAGGTTCTAAAGATGTTCGATGTGGGCGCCTCTCGTGGCGCGGGAAATGTCTATGCAGTAATCAGATTCCTGTCACACTTTTGCTAGCATATCCGGTGTTATTAATTCCAACACGCCACTTCCCCGCTGCTTTATGCTATGTCTTGAGGAAGTGATAGCAAGAACACTTTGTCCTTCACGTACTTCCAAAGGCGCACGTAACGATGACAACCTATGAAGTTTTTGCGTATTCTAACACACAATAAGCTATCTCTTGCGAAGATGTCGCCATTTTGAATAACAGCGCCTCTAGTCACAATTTCGAAAATAGCAGACTTTTCGTTGTAACCAGATAAAACTTGTATGGTTGAACTTTGACGCAAAAATTTTATTTTCTAATTAAATCCATTACAGCACTTTAACGTTGCTTGCATTTTTATCCCATTCATTTTGAACCAGCCCGTATAACTAACACAGAAAACATAAAAATTACTACACAGCATTGTCACCCGTTGGAGCTCTTTATACCGTAACTTAATCAGTAACTACTTATGACAAGGTTTAACTGAATAAAAAGTTGGATGAATTTCCATCCCATAGATGTCGAGATATAACTATGACATGCAAAACGTAGCAAAGTAGCGCCACCTGTTGAAAGATATGCAGGGAAACTTAATCAGAATCGATTTATGTCAAGGTTTAAGAGAATAATACAGTTTTATGAAGTTTTGTGCATTCGTTCTTAAGATATAGGTATCATGGAAATCATGAAATGTGCAACATAGCAGCAATATACATCTGGCACGCTGTTAGGCAATATACATCTAAACACAGTCGAAAATTTAAATACCAGTTCATGTCTAGGTCTATCAGAATATCAAATTTCTCGACATTCCGTGCATTAGTTCTTGAGATAGAGCGTCTACAAAAAATGCATAACACACAGACTAACAGACAGACAATTTCCAAAAAAGTTCAATAATCTTCAGGGCATCCCAAAACGCATAAATGCATAAAAAACGGAATTCGAAAATTTTCAGGATTGTGCCATTTTCTTCTTATGTAAAATACAGGAACGTTCCTTGGAAATAACTGAAAGTTTACTGAATACGTTCCACTGAGATATCAACAAGCTTCTCGCGAAACACCAGAAATCTTTCTGTTCATTTTACAGGAAGTTGTTCACTGGCATTACAGTGCAACATTTCGGTTACCAACAGAAATATTCCTCATATTTCACAAAAACGTACTGACATTTTAGCGGAACATTCCAGAATTATTCAGTATATTTTGTGTTTTTAATAATAAACGAGATTTTTTTTTTCAGTGCCGCGCAAACACACAACCAGCAACTGCAATTTGAATGCATACCCTTCGGCACGCATTTAAAGATCAGTGCTTGGACAGAGCATGCACTTTGTTCACGATATGCTCTAGAGCCAAAAAAGTATAAATCCAAAAGGCAGTAGTATATTTCAACATTGCTTTTAATGAAACCGGTGGCAATGAAACTTTTCATTAGGTAAAAGCCGAATAAAATTATCACATCTTAAACGCAGTTGAAAGCTGTTGAACATTTTAACCTTTAGACCAGTGGTTCTTAACCTTTTTGAACATCGGAGTACTTTTTTGTAAGAGTTTCTATAACGGAGCCCCTGAACCCTACTGTACCCTATTTTACAAGGTAGTGGTTTTTAGGTGCATTGCTACCGAGCACAGGAAGAGGGAATGATAGTAATCTGAATAGTTGTGCATTGTTACAAGAATAAAATTCTATTTTGAAACTTTTAGCGGAATACTCAATTCACTTTCAAGTACCATCGATTCAGATATTTTCCAAAGTTTGCCATACTTAAAAATACACCAAAATTTATGAAATCGTAACATTTCCCTTTACAATAAATTTTGCATTGTTAGTGGGTCGAACAAAAATGTATAAACGTTTAATGTAAAATGGATATAACAAAATTTTCTTCTGTGTTATTCTAATGCATTAATTTGAAGCGCTGTCATACATTACAATTATGAAACATATCGCATTCCTTTTAATTTAACTTGAAGTTACAGTGTGAGGGGGAATAATAATAATAAAAAAAATGCGTTTCAACAATGATTCCTGTTGGGTATTCAAATACAAAATTTGACCAATATGTATATATTTCTAATTAATAACTTCAAATATAAAATTGGGGCATTTCTATCCAATAAAAAAAAAGATACAGCTACAATGTTAATCGCAAAAATTAGCATAGCAGTGACCTCTGTTGAGTGAACAAAGCGAAAATTGAGTAACAGTAATTTTTAATAAATACCTTACATATTAAATTTGGTGAAATTTCATAGATGCCGAGATAGAGCTATAACAGCTATGTAAAAAACACACAAGATACAGGTATCACGGAAATCGAGAAAAACTCAGCATAGCTGTGACACTTATTAGGCTATAAAATTCAAAACCTAATTAGCGCCTATATGAGCCAAGTTTAAATTGAATATGATATTTAATAAAATTCTATACTCATAGATTCGGGATATAACTATCATGGAAATTGAGAAAAACTCAGCATAGCAGTGACACGTATTGGGCTATAAAATTCAAAACCTAATTAGCAAATTATGTGCAAAGGTTAGACTGAATATGACATTTAATAAAATTTTAGCCCCATATACCTAACATGTAAATCGTGAAAACATAATATAGCTAGCTGTCTGTTGGGCGAATACACCCAAATCCATAGCTGCCAACCTTCCACTAATCTTCCGTAATATCTGGATTAATTTGACCCATGTTAACCACTTTCGAACCAGGAAATTTATTTCTTGAATCTTTATTTATTTAGTTCAAGGTTTCTACGTGGAACATATTTAATTTCATTTCTTCAAAAAATTTCTGGTTCGAAACGTATTAAACCAGGGTCAAATTAACGCACATATTAGTTTGAGGAAGATTAGTTTGAGGTTAGCACCTATGCCCAAATCTAATCCTCTCTAATTTACGTATAGGTCTAATATAATATGAAGTTAGATGGAATTCCGGTGATTAGGGAGCACAACATTCGCAAGAATAAAAAAAAGAATAGTACCTTTATTAGAATAGTCCAAGTCATGTGACTATCGTAAACAATTACGGGGTAACCGCTTTGCTTTTCATACGCAAGGCGGCCATTTTTAATCAAAATTATTTTCTCGAATAAAACTACAGGAAAGTTGCCATGATCGCAAAGAGTTCTTGGTACTTTTATGTTATAGCGAGTCGCAAATCACGTCAATAGCATTTTTTTTAACTCGCCAGTAGTTTTTTTTTTTTTTCGTGATAAATTAAAACATGCTTTGATGTTGAAATTAAATGTTTTGGCTTTTGATATTATTTTTCTTTTTTCTTTTTTCTTTTCTTTTTCTTTTCTTTTTCTTTCTTTCTTTTTTTTAAAGAAATAAATAAAAGACATGGATTTTAAATGATTCAGTTTTAAATTAAAGTTATGTATTTTAAACAAAGTGAATGAAAGGATTATGTTTTAAATAAAATGAATGAAAAAAAAAAAAAAAAAACGACGGGAACAATGCTTGTCGATTCATCACCTGCGCCCGACTAACGTAAAAATACCAAGTTATTGATTCTCTTTCAGAAAATTTCGATTTGGCGAAGAATTGAGCAAGTAAATTAAATTATGAATAAAAGTAATATGATACAATGCTTAGAATACAATTAAGGGAGACCAAACTGGTCGCTAGGGGTGGCAAGTTATGATGCAACTGATGTTATTATAGCAACGATCTTTAGACTATTTATTACTTCTGCTAATAAGACTGACTCATTTAACGTAACATGGATACCATAGAAAATCTTTTAAATTTATTTGTAATTCTTGAATCTTTACGAAACTTCGTCAGAACAGAGTCATTCTCACATAATTTTAACTTTCAGTAATAAAAATCTGGTGAAATTAAACTTCATAAAATAAAATTTTAAATTTATAGAAGAATGCTTTAATGATTCAAAATAAAGCAAAAATGGTCAGCAGCGACGATTCTTAATAATATTTTATTTAACTGAAGAACAAAGTTAAACTTGCAAGTTTAAATTTCCTTTCCGTCCCCTATATTTTATCTAACTTTTTATTTTCTTCAAAATTTTTACTTATAATGAATTCGCACAGTACCCATAGAACATTTAAATAAGGAATAATAAAAATGTAGTATTTTCAGTACAAAATATTGGTATAACATTGTCTTAAAGGCTGGAATTCAGCTGTTTATATTATTTTACACCAGAAAAAGGAATTGATTGAAGCTAAAAACATGTTTTGTTGAGTACATTTTTATTGTTTTAAGTAAAATTTTTAGTTGAAGTAAAAAATCGGTTTTGTTGCTTGGGCAATATTGTTAACACTTTTACAAAATTTTAACAAAATTTCACCAATTTTACTTGAATTAACAAAATCTGTATTTTTAATTTTACAATATTATTTAAATTTGCAATTCCAGCAAAATTTTGTTGTTTTTGAAAAATTTAAATTGTTGTGTAGTAGCCATAACTCTCTCACGTAATTTGGTTTCTTCGACTTATATAGCTATATAATTAAAGAATTAACATAACTTTTGGATAATAAAAACTTTTTAAATTGGCACGGAGGAAGGTAGTTTTAAAAATGCCCTCTCTCCCATTTATTTTTCTTGATTTCTTATTAGAAATTTAGCATTTAGATTTTAAATAATTCAGAATATTTGCAAGTAAATTATATCAAAATAATGTGTAATGTACATAGACAATTCTTTGTTGAGGTCTTAATTTTAAGAATAAGAAAAAATAATACAAGACAAAAACTTTTTTTTTTTAAAATAAAGTATTTGCAAAGATTTTATCCGTATATATATATATATATATAAACTAAGTCAGTCTGAAATATTTTACTACTGTACGGATTTTATTTATATTCTAACCAGGCTTCGCCCGTCTAGACGGGAGTCCCCGTTGCCTTCGGCTGCGTGTCTCCTGGCACCTCCAAAGTCACTTCATATTTATAAACTCATCTAAAATTTCCTTCCCATTCGGTAAAGTAGTTCTCAAGAAATAAATTAATCGCAAAGAATCACGAAATGTCCATGGAAAACAGAAAACAAAACTTAAATCACCGGTTTTTGCGAGCTATTTTATGAAATTTTGTGAATTTTTTTTCGACTCGCAGTCTTTTCCGAAAAAAAAATAATCACGAATTTTTAACGAAAATTTCCGAAATAAAAAAAAAATATTTTATAGGATTTCGCGTTTTTTTTTTTCAAAAATCGCCTTGAAATCTGTTTTAGTATTTTTTTTTATACCGTATCGTCTGAAAGAGTAAGACATTACCTTTCTTTTGACGTAAATTTGTGGCATTTCAGTTTAAAATTAATGAAGATATCCAATATGTGAAAAACAGAAAAAATCGTAAATCGCGCGATTTTTATAATTTCTGATAAAAAATTGTATCGACTGGCTTTATAATCCGAAAAAATTAATCGCTATTTTCCAACGAAAATTTCTGGAGGAACAAAGTATTTTATAGGAAAGATAGATTTTTGCGATTTCTTTCGAAAATCTGATTAAAAATCCGAATTTTTAGAAAAGATTGAGATCGACTAAAAGGGAAAAAAATTCTTTTTATTATGATCTCTACTTCGTACATTTCGGATGAAAATTGTGGACGATATAAAATATTTAAAGAAAACCAAAAAAGAAAATCTACTTTTTTTCCCCTTTTCTTTTAAAAGATTTCATTTTTTTTTTTTTTTTTTTTTTTTTTTTTTTTTTTTTTAATAAATGCAATAAAAACACCACAAACTGGTGTTGAAAATGGAATGAAAATTAGTTTTCCATGTTACAAATATATATTTCTTAAATTAATACATTTAATTGCAGTACGGTTCCTAAAAAGAAAATTGTATTAACAGGAAAACCTCTAAAATTCACTTATTTTGTTAAATAGTTAAGCATTCTTAAATTTATAAGAAATATTCAGAAATCTTCCCCACCTAAAAAATTATCTACCAAAAGAAAAAAAATATATTAATATTTTTATTTTATTTTAAGATTAAAAATTATTAATAAGTAACAAATTAACATTGCAACATAATCATTAAAAATATGTTCTACTTTAAATCATCAAATGACATAAAATGAATTCTTATTCTAATTAAAAGTTATTAAATACTAACTTATTATTTATAAAACTAAGTTTTTCCATATTAAAAATATATTTTATAAATTAACGCAACGCATGTAATTACAAATAAATAAATAAATAAATAAAATTTTAAAAACACTTCAAAATTCCAATTTTCGCATCTACCATTTACCTACAACGACAAACCATCACTTATCGAAATGCCTTCCCCTTATAACCCCATAGAATCTTCTTCTCAGCAAGGCTCAGTGGCCGAGTTGTTAAAGCGTATACCTTCTGTGCTTGGGGGCGTCAGCACAAAGGGGTTAAAGCCTCTTCCTGCACCGAAATATGTTCATTTGAAATATTAACAAATATACATGCCAAGACGGCTCATAGATGGCACCATCAAAACGTATGTAATGAAATTTTCAATTTGTGCTGTTGTTGGGCTGCAACCGGCATTCGTATGATCAGCTATCGGCGTGCTTTCAAAGATCGGCCTCATGAATCGGACCGTATTCGCGAAGCGTATCAAAAAAGTTAAAGTAGCGGCAGCCGGTATCGTGCCAATACCGCCGGTAGTGGCAAGTGGCTGTTGGCCGATTGCTTACCAATAGCTCTGTGTTTGCTGGGTTGGTTCATTTAACAAAAGTTTTTGTAGTATAAACAAAACAAGTTCGTAATATAACATATTTTGTTATTTAATCGAACAAAATATATTTTCTTGAAAAAAGAAAACAGATTCTTAAAATAATGCATAGTATATATCTATGTAACAAAAATATTTTCTTATTAAAACAAAAAAATAATTTTAAAATAAATATTATAATTGTTTCTTTAACAAAAATTTTTGTTGTTAAAATAAAATTACAAAAAACAATTGTTCTTTAAACAAAAGAACTCTTAAAGTAACAGATAATTATATTTATTTTGAAAAAACTTTCAACAAAAGAATTTTGTTAATTCAAATTGGATCATTTTATTTGAATTAACTAAACATTTTTTTGCTGGCTATACAAAATTTATTTATTGGAATTGCAAAAAACACAACAATTATTTTTGTTGATTGAAACAAAATTTCCATTGACCCATATTTAAACGAAAAGTTTTGTTGGGCTAACCAATTTTTTGTTGATTCAACAAAACTTTTTTTCTTGGTGTATGCTAAATTATTATATATCTATATAAATATTTATATAGATATAATATTATATATTATATTATATTATATTATATTATATTATATTATGTTATATTATATTATATTATATTATATTATATTATATTATATTATTATTATTATATTATATTATATTATATTATATAAATTTTGCAGTAAATTTCCTGTCAAAGAATTACAGCCATTTTTTCTCGAGCATACTTCTGCACGAGAAAAAAGTTGAAAAAAATTCTGTGGCGGCATCTGGAGTGATTACCTACCAGGGTTTTTTTAAAAAGTGTTATTTAAAATCTTTTACTAAGAATTTCATGGTTGCAAACAGAAATATAAGAGTACGGACGGTAAGAATATCACAGGGACGGTAAGGCCTGTAGCAAGTAATTACAATTAAATATTTAGAACATTGTTTCTCCAACTGTTCGCCGCGGCAAGATAACAAGAGCCTGCAGTTAGTCTGAAAAAATAAAATGTTTACGTACAGAAATGTGTGTTCTTAAATAATAATAATCAAATATTACATAATTGGTATTGATGCCAATGTAGACGGATAAGTAAACGTAAACATTTATTATTACACGGCTGCATTTATTTATAGCTTGAAAGCTTTACTACATGTGAATTTACATTTGAAACTCACAGAAGTAAATTATTTTCAAGTAATTTAATTTTTGATGCTACTATTGAAGAAAATGCTTTCCACACAGGTAAGAAAGAAAAAATATGTAGGATCATTGTTTTGAAAAAATCCGTTACTAAGATTTCATTAAAACAGTATAATAAATCAGGCTATTTACTTTTTTTTATGAATGCTTTGAGGGTCTCAATACTTAAAAGTTTTAAAAACGGTGATTTATAATAAAATACATGTGAGCCATTCTTCGCTAATTTTAACTTTCATCAATAAGAGACATGTGAAATTGAACGTATAAAGAAAAATAGCATTTTTAAACTTCCAGTTTTAAACTTTGATGTTCTTGTAGCTATAATTAGAAAACGTTCTTATTCAGCATTAATGCTTAATACCGTACTATTTCAGTGAAACACTTGCCATCCATTTAATAGTGAAACAGAACGGGGATGGTAAGGAAGGGACGGTAAGGAAAATTACCACATATTTTTAGGCAAATCATGTTAAGATTAAGTGGTAGCCACAATGTTCATTGATTTTTAGCAACAGTTATTTAAATTGGATTAAATATATATATATGTGTTACATTATTAGATCTAATTCCGCGATTTCCTTACCTTATTCTAAATTACTACTTTATATTCACTAAATCCTTATCCTTAAATAATCTCTATCGTTAACTCTGTTAAATTCCCTTTAATTTAATGTCTCACTTGTCTTAATCGCTTAAATATTACGCTTTTAGTATTCTTAAATTAAATGTTCCATTCCCGAGCTTTTTTCTTTCGATATTATTCTTTTATCTTCCATTTTTACTTCCCGCGCATTTCTGATGTTATCCTTTTTTCCTCCAAATTCATCCGCTAGTTCTGTTCGCACTCTTTATATGACGTGAGATTCTTAATTATTCATTGGTTGAGAGCGCAACCTACGTCATATTTGTATCCATACATTGAAGAAACAAAAAGTTGATACTCGCTGTGTTTCAGCAGATTTGAGTCGTATTTCCAGTTTACATCCATCCCCTGGTCACAGTCCTGTTATTCGATTATCTGGAACTTTGTTTAACTCTAAATACTACTACGGAGCGATGGCTAATTATCTTGGTGGAAACTGCACTTTTTGCAAGATATTCTAATAAAGTGCTTAACTGATATGTTGTTTCAATTTCTTCTGGGGAAACTTCACGGAACGATGCATTCCATTGTTTTCACTCGACAACTGCATTTCATCAATTTGTTCTACTAACATAACAGATTCGAATTATCTCTTCTGACCATTTCTTTTACGCTATTATCGCTGGATGAGATCCTCAGCTATTATCGTGGCAGCCAGTACGGCATTTTCAACGATAAAGCCAATCCAGTGTTGCTAGAATGTAACATATATATTAAATTTACCTTGAAAAGTGCAGGATTAAATCTGGGAGGGAAGGGGGGGGGGGTAAGACTACCAATAAAGCCACAATGCTTAAAATTGATATTTAAATGCTGATTTAAATTTTGCAGTAAATTTCCTTTCAAAGAATTACAGCCATTTTTTCTCTAGCATACTTCTGCATGACAAAAAAGTTGAAAAAAATTCTGTGGCGGCATTTGGAGTGATTTTCTGTATAATTTTAGTAAGAGGGACGGTAAGGAATCTAAAATCCAGGGATAGAGTTTAAAAAATAATAACAACCGTAAAAATGTATCCAGGTTAATTTTTTGCTACATATTTATATAAAACAATAGTCCCAGTTTCGGAAAAAAATATGTCGAGTTACTTTTACTGAAGCAATTTTATACAGAGACCTCCAAACTTAAAGATCAGCATCAAGGACACGGGACGTTAAGGAATGTCATGGTACATTTTCACCCCCAACATAGTTTAAAACTTATTTATCTCGTTAATATTGTTATACAATCATGCAATGGCATATTTTCCAATATAAGAGAAAAACAAGATTATGTATTAAAATAAAAATTATTATTCAGGGACTTAAAAGTCAAAATTATGTGATAATGCCTCATACATGACTAATTCCACAGAAAGCGTCAGTTTTTCGGTGCGTGACAGTTAATTTTTGAAAGAATATTTTAAAAGAAAAAGTGTTTAAGAGGTTTTACATAAAACATAAAATTGAACATATATATTTGAGAAAAACTGATGATCCATAATTTTTTTATTATTTTTTTTTTTAATGAACGGAAGTATACCTGTATACTTCCGTTACTTGTAATAACTAATTTTATCTGATAGCATCTCCATTTAGTTTGTGAATGTCATAAATATATTAATTTTTTCAATGCGATATTTTTTTTCTCTAATAGGTTCCTATAAATGTAAATTAAATTTTGTTGTGAAAAAAATAACAACAATAACAAAAAGAATGTTTGAATTACTGTTACAAGCCTTGCTTGTATAATCTATTGCAATAAAATTCTGCGCAATAATTTCCAAAAAATAAACAGTAGTATTCGTATCTAATAAAAAAGATTCAGAGGTAGGAGATATCCCTTTTTAATTTCAGTTGTTAGCTGTGAATGTGCGCATTGTCGTTTTCCATTAATTTTTAAGTCACTTAAAAAATAATGGCAACATAAAAAATAGTGGAAACTAAATCCTCACTGAACTAGAAAAAGTCATGAACTTTATGTATCCAACATTCTTAGTTTAAAAGGTAAGCATCTTTTATTTAATGAACAAAAGTTTTTAACTGACAATATATAAAGCTTTTTTAGAGATATTTACTTCAAGTTTTATATACTAAATAAGCATGATATTACGAAACAAAACATTGTAACCTTACTTGCTGTATAATGCAATATCCGATTCAATATTATTAAGGGAATTGCACCATAAATCGTAACAAAATAAAACTAAGTTTCAAATAATGAAAAGGCTTACAATCACCATTATAAATTTAAAAAGAGATGAAATATGAACTGTGATTATTTGTACACAATTTTGGGGGTTAAATTTTTTGAACCCTTAAATGCCGGGTGTTGCTTTTCGGCAACAAACCCAATTTAGGCTTCTAAAATACTATTAGAATAATATTAGGTAGCTTTCTTTACAAAAAGCTACCTATTGCAGCCGTTCGGAGGAAAGCGATTTCAAAAAATTTTGGTATATTTTCATCGATCATGACCCCCCAGACCCCGAAACCACCCTCCGTTCAAAATTGATATATATATATATATATATATATATATATATATATATATCTGACCTATGTCACACTGTAACTCTCGTATTTATGAACCGATTTGGATGTAAATCGGTGTGTACATAGTACATACCAATGTCTCGACCGAGTTCGTTGGCCAGCTTCATCCGCCAT
This sequence comes from Maratus speciosus, assembly GCA_963932465.1. Taxonomy (NCBI): domain Eukaryota; kingdom Metazoa; phylum Arthropoda; class Arachnida; order Araneae; family Salticidae; genus Maratus; species Maratus speciosus. The sequence goes on along the minus strand of OZ010789.1, from coordinate 513,010,535 downwards.
TTTGTTTCAAAATGGCGGCCATTTAAAAATTTAAAAAAAATTGTAATTTGAAATGTGGTACCAAAAAATTGAAAATTGAAAAATATTTTTTTTCTTATGTGATTGACCTTTATACAAAGACTCCGTAGCAGTTTTTGTTTCGTCTATATCTTAAAAAATGGCTGAGTTATAGCATTTTGAATTTCTAGCGACGCTGACATTTTGAAACGTCCTGAATTTTGTCAGGCGATAAAAGGCGTATTTATGAACCGATTTGGATGTAACTTCGTTTATGCATAGTACAGACCAATGTCTCGACCGAGTTCGTTGGCCAGCTTCATCCGCCATTTTGTTTAAAAATGGCGGCCATTTAAAATTTTAAGAAAAATTTAAATTTGAAATGTGGTACCAAAAAATTGAAAATTGAAAAAAATATTTTTTTCTTATGTGTTTGACCTCGATAAAAATATTCGGGAGCAGTTTTTGTTTCGTCTATATCTTAAAAAATGGCTGAGTTATAGCATTTTGAATTTCTAGTGTGGGTGACATTTTGAAACGCCCTGATTTTTTCCACGTGATAACAGACGTATTTATGAACCGATTTGGATGTACCTTGGTGTGTACATAGTACATACAAATAACTCAACCGAGTTCGTTGGCCAGCTTCATCCGCCATCTTGTTTCAAAATGGCGGCCATTTAAAGAAATTAAAAAAAATTAAATTTAAAATGAGATACCAAAAAATTGGAAAATGAAAAAGAGTTTTTTTGTATGTGTTTGACCTTAATACAAAGATTCCGGAACAGGTTTTGTTTCGTCTATATCTAAAAAAATGGCTGAGTTATAACATTTTGAATTTCTATTGTGGCTGACATTTTAAAACGACCTGATTTTTGTCACGCGATAACAGGCGTATTTATGAACCGATTTGAATGTAACTTGGTCTGTACATAGTACATACCAATGTCTCGACCGAGTTCGTTGGCCAGCTTCATTCGCCATCTTGTTTCAAAAGGGTTGCCATTTAAAAAAAATGTAATTTAAAATTTAATATGAGGTATTAAAAAATTGGAATATGAAAAAGATTTTTTTTTATGTGTTTGGCCTTGATACAATGATTCTGGAGCAGTTTTTGTTTCTGAAAATTTGTTCTTTTGTTTATATCTGAAAAAGTGGTTGAATTATAGCACTTTGAATTTCTATCATGGCTAACACTTTGAAAGGATTACCTTGCGATACCATACGTATTCGCCTATTTCGATGGAAGAAGGCATGTGGATAGTATACATCAATATCTCGACCAAGTTCGCTGGCCAGCTTCATCAGCCATCTTGTTTCAAAATGGCGGCCATTAAATTAAAAAATATATATATTTAAAGTGAGGTGCAAAAAAATTAGAAATTGAAAAAGGTTTCTTTCTTAAGTATTTGACCTTTATATAAGGATTCAGGAGCATTTTTTGTTTGTCTTTATCTTAAAAAATGGCTCAGATATAGCAGTTTCAATTTCTAACGTGGGTGACATTTTGAAAAATCTGATTTTTTGCCTGCGACAGCACTTGTATATATATCAACCGATTCCGATGTGAGTGAGCATGTGCACAGCAATTACTAAGGTCTCGACCAAGTTCACTGGTTAGCCTCATCCACCATGTTGTCTTAAAATGGCAGGCACTTTAAGAAATCGCCGAATTTGGCAGCCAAATATAAGTTACTTTAAATAAAAGCAGCTTGGATAAAGCTGACTAATTTCGCGAAATTCTCATTCATAATGATTTAGTATTGATAAAAATTAGTATTAAATCTCCTACATTCGGTTTCCACTAAATTGAGCTTCGTGTGTTTGAATAATATAAGTTGGCTTTTTTAAAATAAGGAATATGAAAGCTACCTCTTCCTCCCGGCACTGGCCGGAAGGACTTTTTAAGATATAACGCCTAATGTTGCCAATAAAACACATTCTGAAAATATTATTAAATAGAATTTCAACATGTAAATTGCAACACTTGTGCTGTTTAAGAATAAAGAAAGATTTATTTTTTCAAATGTTGCTACATGCTCTTTTTGTTTTGTTTGGAAGCTTGCGAAATACCCTATTTTGTTCTGCTGTGAGCAAGTAAAATTTATTTCTTATGATAGTTCTGAAAATTCTTGTGTGTTTAATATTATAGAATTTTATCAGAGAAAATTATTTTTTCAATTAAAGACCAGTATTGCCGATTAATAACAAACTGGTTTTTAGCCGTAAACCATACTTAAAAAAAAAAAAAAGACTTTTTAAAGCATTTTTCGCATGATTTATTTAAAAAATGAAAGCCTAAAAACATTATTAAAATGATTTTTGGAAAATCAGGCATTTAAGGGTTAATTAAAATTTTATTCTCAAAAAGTACAGTTTTTGTAGAAAGACTCATGTAGAATAAATTAAAAATATTACAGAATTATTGTCTACAAATTATTGCAAATCTATTCCAAATTCTGATTCATTTCATCTTAACTTTATTCTTTTAAAATGCAATTATTATAATTGATATCTTATCAACATTTATTATATATATATATATTTTTTTGTTTTGAATTAGCACTGAATATATTGAATGTGTTGAAATAAAAATAAAGAAAAAAGTAAAATGTATATAAAAAAACCCTTTATTTCATGCTACACAAATAAATTAATATGGAAAAACGTCTTCTATAAATAATTAAAATAATGGAGAAACAAGGGATAAAAGAAAATATCGTTAAAATAATCATTTTTAAAACTCATTAAGAAATAACTTAATTACACAATCTTAATTAAGTCTAAAATTTCAATTATATTTTCAAGAAATAAATTTAATTAAAACAAGAAACAATTTTCTAGCAAATCGTATATTTTGAAAGAAACATTTAAACTTGAAAAAAAAAATTCTAATAATTAAGAAATTTTTGTAATATTTTCTGAGTAAATTTTATCATGCACTATGGCAGTTTTCCGTAAATAAAAAAATATATATATAATTTAAAAAAAAAAAAAATTGTCCAAACTGCATTATAATCCTAACATTTAAAAAGGTTTGGAATATTACATGAATGTATATTTGCTATATATATATATATATATTACTTCTAAAGCCAATTTAATAGAAGTATTTAAAAAAAAAAAAATAAAATAACAACTGTATTTGAAATTACATATTTATATACATTTGAAATTATGTATATGGGTTCTTCTAAGGAAAATTTTATTTTTGGGCATAATAATTTCATTAAATAAATTTAATTATTAAAAACTTATATTAATATCAATAGTTCATATTTTATCTTATTTAAGATATACAGTAAAATCTCCCTAAAGGGACCACGTTCCGTTCCAATAAAAATTGGTCGCTCAGAGAGGTGGTCTCTTAATGGAGGTCATGTTTAAATCTAGAATTTAATTGTTAAAAAACGGTAACAATTATTGTTACTAATTTTTTTTTCACATTAGGAAAAAATATGAAATTTTAAGTATCAAAGCAAAAGTTAATTACATAAGTTAATTACTGCAGAATTTAAAATAATGAATACCTTGACGTTTGCTTTGATTTTACGGTTTTACCTTTTATAACTTTCATTTCCAAGTCATTTCGAAGTTCAGTAAATAAATGCAATTATTTTTTGACGGGAACAAATAACGAAATTTCATTAATTTATCTATATTTTTGAGAGTTTCCTGACAGAATAGGGCAGGGGAGTTTATTGACCGTCATTCTAAATTTGTCATCAGAGTTAAATTCATTGCCTAAAAAGGTACAAGGGGGTTTAAACGCTTAAAAGTTACCTGAATAATATAAATTCTAAACTTAGTTTAGAAGTTTGATGAATAATACGCTCTCCGGAATTATTTTTCTAATAAAACCTTCTTCAAGCGACCAGGAAAAAACGGAATTTGTTTCCTTTTCTTCAAAGAAATTGGTCGCTCATGGAGGGAGTTCAACTGGAATGGTCTCTGAATGGAGGTAAAATTAGTATTGAACCTATGGGAGTAAATTTCGTTCGATGAAAAAGTGGTCGTTCAGGGAGGTGGTCGCACAGAGAGGTTTCACTGTATTTTGGCGATCTTTCAAACTTTTCATTATTTGGTGCTTAATTAATTTCATAAGCATTAAGTGGGTAATTTGGTTACTAATATTGTAATGGAGCATACAAATCTAAAATGTTTTGTTTTATAATGCGAGGCTTATTTAAGGTATCTGCCTACGTTCGGAGCGTTTAAAAAAAATGTACAGTATTGAATAAATACATATATTTTTAGCTCATAATTTTACTTGAATTATAATACAGAATGATGAAAAAACATAAAATCCTAGCAATATCTTCATAACATTCCTAACTAGCCGGATGTGGCAATCCCAAAACTTTCTTCTATCTCATGCATGTTAATACTTACTGAAAAATGCAGCAGGTTAGATGATTTACACCAAAATCTAATCAGCAACAACTTATGTCAACTTCTAAATGAATCTGAAGTTTCGTGAAAATCTGTGCATTAGTTTTTGAGTAGAGCTATGGTGGAAATGGTAAAAAATTCTGCATAGCAGCGCCACCTGTTGGGCGATACATACCAAAACCTATTAAGCAACAACTTAAGTCAACTTGATAACTGAATCTCAAGTTTGATTAAAATCCGTGCATCCCTTCTTGAGATAAAACTATTGCGGGAATCAGGAAAAATTCAGCATAGCAGCGCTACCTGCTAGGCGATTTACTCCAAAACGTAGTCAGCGCCAACTCATATCAAGGTAACTGAATCTGAAGTTTGATGAAAATCCAAGCATTAGTTATTGAGATAGAGAAATTGCGGAAATCAGGAAAAATGATGTATAGCAGCGCCACCTGTTGGACGATTTACACCAAAACGTAGTAAACATCAACATCAAGGACTAACTGAATCTGAAGTTTGATGAAAATCCACGCATTAGTTCTTGAGATAGAGCCATTGCGGAAATAAGGAAAAAAGTAGTATAGCAGCGCCACCTGCTGAGCGATTTACACTAAAACATAGTAAACATCAACTCATATCAAGGGCTAACTGAATCTGAAGTTTCATGAAAATCCGTGTGTTAGTTCTTGCGATAGAGCCATCGCGGAAATCGTAAAAAATGCAGCATAGCAGCACCACCTGTTGAGCGATTTGCACCAAAAACTAATCAGCACCAATTTATATCAGGAGCTAACTTAATATAAATTATAAATTTATAATAATATAAATTTTTATTAAATTTCGTGCATTAGTTCTTGAGATAGAGCGCCCACAAAATTTGTGTCACACACAGACACACGGACAGACAGACTCACAGATAGACATTTTGTAAAAACATGTTTTTCGGAATCTCTGACCCCTAAAACGTGTAAATCCGTCGAAAACCGGAATTCGAAAATTTTTACGAATCCAGTACTTTCTTCTTGTAAAGTTAGAAGAAAGTAAAAATTGGAGTTTTTTGCCTTTTTTTAAAGCAAAATTTCATGCTTACGCCAGACAGCGTACGCTCAGTTCAGCTAAATATATTTCAAATTCCTTTGTACTACGTTCTTGGCACTGACGGTTTGAAATAATTATTAAGCCTTTAGTGCGCAGAATGCAAAAAACAGGGTTTTTAATTTAATAGATTTTTTTTTTATTCGTATATACCTAATTCATACCAGAAAATTAAAATAGCAATATTTGCTTTAATTAATAACAGGCATTCCGTATTTAAATAAAGTGAAATTAACCATTGAAACTTTCTGGTGTAAAGTCACTAGGGGGCTCTGCTCCCTACGAGCTACGCTCGTCAACCCCCGTTAAGACACCGCAGACTCTAACAGCACGCTAATTTGATCGGCTTTAAATAGATTTCGGAAGACTGAATTATAATTTGAATCTGACAATTATAATGCGACGTAATTTTCACCAAACTTTTCTTTCTCTTTTTAATATTCACGTAAAAATACTTTTGTTAGAAATGAAATATTATGATCATCTTAAAATATCAAATAAATGTCTTGCGCAATTTTTAAATTTAAACTGTTTTGCAATATTATTTTTTGTTCATTTTACGTAATAAGTGTGTAATATTACGTTCGATGTCAGGATCGCAGATTGATTACCAGAAAAATAAATTTAAAATCACAATTAAAAATGCTATTGAAAAATCTGGTAACCAAAATGCCATTCCGACACCACGTATGGCCGTGATCGTACATCGCAATTATCTACATGGCAATTAAAGATTAACTTAACTGAAATAATTAAGATGCTTTAAATCTACTACATGCTGAAAAGGAAAATAAAAATAACTCACACATGGAAGAAACACATGAACTTAACTTACTTTAAATATTTATTAAAATAAACACATAAAAAGATAAGGTACTGCGCAGACCCCTACATTCAGTTAAGTATTAAAATAGATGAAGATATATATGATCCATCACTTAAAATATCAACTTTTAAATAAGTGAAATTTTCATTTTGTGGATTTCGTAAATGGATTGTAGAGAGCACTTAAACAAATTCTGATATCAATTAGAGCAAATATTAATATTGGAAGAGTTGAGCTGCAATTTTATTAATTTATAATAGGAGATCGTCCGATGATATGTTTTGAATGGTCCACCAGTTCATCATTGGAACAGAAAGAGTTCAACTTTTCTGAGAAGCTAACATATGCATTCTCAGGTGATAATAATCCATTCTGAATCATATATTAAAGTTCGCCAGCAGGAAAAGGGGCAGTATTCAATCTTTCTCAAAGATATATTTGTGACGCAATCATTCGAAGAGAAAATTAACATTACCATTTCCAGGCAGGAAGAGACACACAGTTACCTTGCAGAAAACAACCATGAAACGTCCAGGCTTTTGAAAATTCTCAGAGTAACTTTGGCCATGTTACACATCAGCTGCAGCGTGGCACATCTCCCCAATTGTTTTCTTGCAATAAATTTTTATATTAGACAATGATATTTGGTTAAAGTGAAGAATTAAATAAATTCAATTAAAGTGATCGGCCTTCGACCCTTATAGCCGAAGATCCGATCATGAAAAAAATTATTGTTGTTTCTTGGAGCGATGATGCACGCTTGTTCGCACATCAACGTCCAGATTCGAAGAGAGGGAGAAAAACCCCGTAGTATATTTCGAAAAGGACGCTAAAAATTAAGAGAACCAATCAGTGTTCCCGAAAAACAATTCAGCAGCGTGCGGTCACTGAACCCGTCATGAGTTCGCAACTCCCCCGAGCAAAAATGGCGTCTTTTGAGATGTAGCGTCGTAGCGATGTTGACTTGCATCGGTGAAGAAACGAAATCATGGCGATTTTCAGTGCGTCTTAAAATGGATGGCGCGCGTATTTAAAAGAAGCGAAAATAAATAAAACTTAAGATTAGGATTACTCGCGATCTATTGCATCAAAATAGATGAAATTTTGTCTGCTGAAAGTAAATAATTATTTAAATTGAATAAAAATATTTTGCAATGAATTTAACGAACATTTAAGAATTTTTAAAAGGTGAATTTTAAAGACTTAGAACTTTTTGTAAGCAATCTAGAAATCACTGATAAATAAATAATTTAATAGATATTAGAATAAAATTTTAGTAGTTAGAAATATTAACGTAATATCGATATTTTAAATTGTTATTTGGAAAGATAAATAAAGTTTTTGAATTGATTAAATTTTTATTAATTAAATAAATAATGGTTAATAGATTTTAAATTGTTAAACTAATGGAAAAGCACGATGTTAAGTAACAAAGTGTAATGTGACGTAAATTCTCCTATTTAAGACTTCTAACGCATGTTAATGAATTTATTATTTTACAATATTCCTTCTCTTTTAAAATTCACGTGTAAATATAGTTTTTATGACGTAATTTTCAATGAGTTCCTGCTTTTTATATTTTCTGTTTATAATAGTCACGTGTAAAATAAATTTTTAATTTGAAGCAAACATTATTGTTTGCGCTGTTTATACAGATGGCAACAGTTTAAATTAATACAATTTTCTAAAATATGTAAAAAATATCTCTCGAAATGCTGAAAATTTGAATTTAAAATAGAAATAAAACCTCAAAAAATGAGTCAAATTAAAAAACTAAATGCAGTCTGTACACCGGGAAATTCTGACGCATAAAATGATCTAAAAATGTTAAATTCCTATGTACAGTTTTTGCTCCTATAAAACTTTTTTAATGGAACGATTCTGCCCAACTTTGGCATTAAATATCTCTTAAAATAATTCTTCGATTTGAAAACTGTCTGCATCAGTGTGTTTATCAAACATTTCTCTATAATACTACCGATTTTCATATTTTTGTATGCAACAGTTTTTTTAATATTAGCGAAGAAAGGCCATGCTTAAGCATTCAAATTGGATGCCGATCTGCCGGGAATATCTACGCAGATTTTCATTGGTTCATTTCCAAATCAAAACTTTTTTTTATGTATAGAAGGATATTCTCTGAACTACGTAATTTCTAGAACGTATTCCATCATGGGAATTAAAGGGTTAAAGGTTAAGTTTTATAAAATAAATAATTATGTAACATAAGGTATTTGGAAACATGCTTAATAAAATATTTACTAATTTGCAATATTTTAGCGCAAAACAGCCACACGATAGTAATTTTCACTTATATTGCAGATGTGCAACAGAAGAAAAGATTGACGTATTATATGAAAAATGTAACTCTGAATTTTTTCATTATTTTTCCTGAGTATTAAACCTTTCAGAGAATCATATATTTTTTTTTTCGAAACAAAATAAAAAATCGCGCATTTAAGGATTAAGGCTATTAGCCTACGTTCGGAGCGCTTCCTTAAAAAAAAAGTACAACATTCATTAAATACACATAATTTTAGTTCAGTTGTAATACAGAAATGAATGAAAAACATAAAAATCTAACAATATCTTCATAACATTTAAAAATTTGGGTTATTTTGTCTTTTTTTTTTAGAAAAATTTCATGCTTAGGTTAGACAGCGTAAACTTAATTCAACTAAATATATTTCAATTTCCTTTGTACTGCGTACTACTATTACACTTACCTGTGCACTGAACCAGGAGTTTTACAATATCTTATAAATTAACTGAAATATTTCAAAATATGTCAAAAACACAAAATGCATATGTAAAATATATACCACTAGAATGTCAATATAAACAATATGTAACAATGTGACACAATACATAATATGTAAAAGTTGTTATTACATTTAAAACAGTTTTAAAAACTTAAAACTCTATACTATACGCCGACTACTTTCGATCAGAACTTGATTGTCTCCAGGATTGCTTCGATTAGAGTACGTAAAGGAAGCAGCCCTGAAGACGATCAAATTCTGATCGAAAGTACTCGGCGCATAATACTGAGTTTTAAGTTTTTAAAATTATTTTAAATGTAATACAGATCCGAATTAATATGGACAAAGCAAAAAATCGGATAAACCGGATTTACACAAATAGTCACCAAGTGCTGAACAGTGGAGCAGCGTTGAGGGGTTTCCTAGTTGTCAGGCAACTTAACACCCAGGCTGTAGATATGATGTCTTACAATTTAAATGAGCCATTGGGAAAAAGAAAAGGCGTAGTTGTTTACAACTACTAAAATAAGAGAAGCTAATGATAGTTACTATCATAAGTGCTTTAATTATTAAGAAAAGTAAGTTAAATTAAGTTTAAAAACTTGAAAAGTAAAATAGAGTTATATTAAGACATAGGTATAGCTGCAGTTACAAGAACTGCTCTAAAAAAGAGTAAAAAATGTTAAGAAAAAATGAAAGTTAGCACTAGTTCAAGATTACACTCTCCAAGCTTGGGCAGGAAAAGCGGTAAAGGAAGGCAGCAACGCCACTATTTAACACAAAAAAGGCACTAATCAGGGCAATATATATATATATTCTCTCTCTATATATATATGTACATGATATATATAAGGTTTTTTAGGTATTTTTTTTAATATTTATAAAAAGTGTGAGAAAAAATATAAAAATATAGACAGAAGCAATCTCATGCGGTGAACATAAAGCTCACGGGGAATCCATTATAGAGGAATATTTTGGGCGTTTTCGATGGTGGGTCTCGAAGGCGTCATAGTCAGGGAGCTCTGCCACGATATCATTGGGAAGGTCATACAACGTAGAATAAAATTTTTTTGCTAAATCTTTTATTCTTTTCCTAAGGTTTTCAGGCCCCTACGGACGGTGGTATTGCGCAAATATCTGGATGCGCCACGAGCAAAACGAAGGTTTTTGTTATGCAATCTACTGAAGTTACCCATAGTCACCAACTAAGGAGATGAAATATACATTTTCACTTAATACATTAATTTTTATTGTACTAGCAACATTTCTTTGATGTACATTTCCATTACTTTTATAGGAAAAACTGGGAATGAAATTGTTTATTTGGAAAAGCCCTTGATAGTTTCTTGTTTGTTGAGTGTCAATTTTGCTGCAGTTTTTTTTTCTGCAATATTACGCTACTGCATAGCTATTAATTTCTAAGATTTTTCCTTACCCCTAAAACTTACCAGTAAATTTTGCCTAACTCAATTGCTGAAATCTAACAATTGTCAAAGATTAAATATGGCAAAAAACTTGTTTTAAATTTTAGCAGTAACAAAACAGTACAAACTGGCAGCTATGTGATTCTATTAGTGACATGAAAATTGCAGGTGTAGCCTTTTCTTTCTGCGCAAATTATCAAATAGTTTTTTCAATCAAACTTATACCTTTGGAGTGGATTATTTTCTTCTGATGGACTGATGGCTTCCATTATTATGAAACAGTCATTATAAATGAAGTGGTAGGTGAAGATTGAAAGGACAGTCGTAAAAAGCTAGAACTCTGTCAGAATGGGAAAAAAATGGCCATAATTTTTTTTGTAAAAAAAATTACCATAATTTATTTTGAAAAAAAAAAAAAAAATCGCCATTTTTTCCCCCATTCTGACCAGAAAATCAGAGTTCTAACTTTTTACGTCTGCCCTTAAGTCTTCATCTAACACTTCGTTTATAATGTCTGTTTCATAATAATGGAAGCCATCCATCAGAAGAAAATAACTCGGTTAAAGCGGAAACTCGGTTAAGCGGGACCCGGATAATCGGGACTCTACTGTAACAACTTTTACGTATTGTGCCATCTTTTAATGCATCTTTTTAGTAAAGATTACTTGTTTTTGTTTTGCTTATGTCAAAAAAAGCATATATTTTTATAAAAAATTACCATTTTTTTTTTATTTGAGTACCTATAAAATAATTACATTATCCCATAGAGACTAGGGTCTATGGGGCTCAGAACATAGTGAGTAACATATGGATAGCATTCTGACAAAATTTCACCGAAATATATTTAAAAGATTTTATGCAATGTAGTTTATCGAACATTGAAATAACGGGAAAATTGATTTTCAGAAATCGTATTTAAAGATTTCTTATCTATATGGTTTCTTATCTATAAAATTAATCTAGAAGTGCCAATTAAGGTTTATCAGTGTTTTTATATAAAAAACGCAAGAAAAACATACAGAAAAACATTGTTTACATTTCACGTGGCCTTTAAACGCCCACTTTTGGTATTTGACTCATTATTTCCTGTTTATTAAATTGGTCATAACTCCTCTTTTAGTAATCGTAGGTGTATGTGAATACTGTGCGTAACTTTAGGAATGAAGACGATTAGGTTTCTTTTTCACATTTTTTATAACACACAGCACACAAATGTTACAAACAATCACGAACACTGAAGAACATATAGAATGATGAAGTGACGTTGGGGTAATAACCCGCTGTTAGAACAAGTGACGTTCATAAAACATATTTTTGGGGAATACTCCCGCTATAAGAAACAGAATAATTGGGGATAAGACCCGCTATAACATACGTGCCACAATGGCAGCTCAAGAACAACATACTCTATACTTGGGGATAAGACCCGCTAGTATACACAACGTGCCGCAATGGCAGCTAAAGAACAACTGCCCTGGGTCACATGACCGCAAAGCTACGGAGCTCATTCGGCATGCGCACAAGGTCTGAACATGCCGCACCGCGTTGCAATGTGCGTAGCACATTCAAAATATTAAAAATACACTATAAATACAAGAACTAAATAAAATACCAATACCATAAAATAATATTACAATACAAATACAATAATAATAAGTTGCAATAACAAGGACTATACAATACAATAAAATTAAATTCTTTGTTACAAAATTTAAGCTCTTTTCTAAAAATAGTTCTATATTGTTCTTAAGAAAAGTTGAATGTAAAATAACATGTAAATCTTAGGTGCACTTTAAAATAAGTAGACAATGAGAAAAGGTATGTACATTAGGTTTCATTAATGGGCAAGACACACAATCTAGATATGGATCTAAGAAAGATATTTGAGGCTGTTTTAACCTTTGCAACCCTAACATTACCATCCTTTCCTGGTATAACCTCTAAGATTCGTCCTAGCATCCACTTACAGGGAGGTAAATTGTGCTCCTTTATGACTACCATCGCCCCTGGTTTGATGTTTTCCCCCTTTACCTGCCATTTTGAACGATTTTGGAGATGACTCAAGTAATTTAATTGCCAATTTCTCCAAATTAATTGGACGAATTTAGTGATTCTCTGCCACCTAGATAATCTCGATTCTGTGATATCAATCAACTGAGGTTCTGGAATGGCATCGATAGGCCGACCAATTAGGAAATGGCCTGGTGTCAATGCATTAAAATCATTTATATCGGTCGATAACGGAGTTAAGGGACGCGAATTTAGTACCCCTTCGATTTGGGTGGTGACTGTTTGGAATTCTTTCATAGTCAATCTAGCACCCTTTAATGTTCGTTTAAGATAATACTTGAAAGATTTTACACCAGCCTCCCATAAACCACCGAAGTTGGGCGATCTAGGAGGAATGAACTTCCATTCAATAGCTTCTGAAGTAAGGTAATTAGCTAATTTTTCATCCGGTCTACGAACTAACTCATGAAGTTTGTGCAATTCTGATTTAGCACCCCTAAAATTCGTAGCATTGTCTGTCATAATAGAAGCGCATTTTCCTCGCCTTGAAACAAAGCGTTTAAGTGCGGCGATAAACGCATCAGAAGTTAGATCCGTTACTATTTCTAAATGAATAGCCTTTGTTACTAAGCAAACGAAAATCGCGACATAAACCTTATGAAAAATCCCTTTTCTTTGATTTTTATATTTAATCTCAAAAGGGCCGCAAAAATCGGCTCCTGTATGGTTAAACGTAAAATTTGGAGTTACTCTTTCCGATGGGAGGTCACCCATGATTTGTTTAGCAGTAACTGGGTTGTTCCTAAAACAGACAACGCAATCATGCACTACTTTTCGCGCTAATTTTTTTCCACTTACGGGCCAAAACCGCATTCGTACGTAATGGATTAAAGTTTGGGGACCAATATGAAAATACTTCCTGTGAAAATGCTCAAATATGAGTTTTGTGAGCTTATGGCCTTTCGGCAAAATGATTTGATGCTTCTTATCAAAGTTTAAATCTGAATTTTCCAACCTACCGCCAACTCTTAAGGTATTATCTTGATCCAAAAAGGGGGATAAACATTTAATGTTACTGGAAGAGGGAACCCTTGATTCCTGTTTTAAACCCTTAATCTCTTCCTGAAATTCTGCATTTTGTACTAATCTAATTAGAGAAACTTCTGAATTTTTTATTTCTGGGGTTGTGAGGCTGCCTCTGCGCCGGTCTGCTAACTTACATTTGCAATTGTGAAAAAACCTATAAACATATGCCAGTATGCGAAGAATACTATAGTATTTACCACTTATGTTGAGAAAAAAATTTACTTCTTCAGGATTCCTGAAAAGAGAAAGAGAAATATTAGAATTGAAATCATTACAGTTATTTTTATATTTTGATTTAGTCTCGGGAAAGTAATCTGTTTCTGGCACAGAAATAGTTTCTTGCTCAGTCACTAAGTCATCAGCTGCTAGGAATTTTGGTCCCCTAAACCACATTGGATTCTCTACAAGGGAATTAACACTCGCACCTCTGGTCAAGAGATCGGCAGGATTGTCCTTGCTAGAGCAGTGATACCAAGAGTTCGAATCTGAAAGTGCATTAATCTCTATGACACGGTTAGCCACAAACTGCTTCCATCGCTTTGATGATCCTTTGATCCAGAATAAGGTTATTTTGGAATCCGTCCAATAGTACACTTTCGATGTGATTTTTTGATCTAGGATGGGTTTTACTTTATTGGTCAGTCTTGCACTTAGTAAGGCTCCGAGAAGTTCTAGCCGAGGCAGAGTTATCTCCTTTATCGGTGCAACACGACTCTTTGAAGTCACGAGATTGACTTCCACACCACTCTCTCTTTTTATTCTCAGATAAATTGCAGATCCATACGCTATTTTACTAGCATCAGAAAAGGCATGTATGTCTACAGCTATTACTTGATTCAAGCTACCAAGAATTTTCCTCGGAATTTTTAATTCTGCTAAATTTGGAAGTTCTTCGAGCCACTTTAACCATTTTTCGTGCACATTAGTTGGTAACTGTTCATCCCATGCTGTCTTCTTTAGCCATAGTTCTTGGAACAGGCATTTTATTCTAATGGTGAATGGCGTCAGCATGCCTAACGGATCGAAGATTTTACCAACTGCTTGCAATAGTAGACGTTTTGAGCTTTTTTGCGATGACAAGAATTCTATTAAACTTTTGACTTCGAATGTCAGACAATCTTCTTCTGTTTTCCAGGACATTCCTAATACCTTGCTTAGATTGCTTCCTAGGCTTATTGCAGCATGTTCTGGTTGAATATTTAAACCTTCTTTTTGCCAGCACTTCAGTAACGCTTCATCATTGGTTATCCATTTTCGAAGAATCATTCCTGCTTCAGACATTATTTTGTTAGCATTCAGGGAAACATCAAGAGCTTCTTGCAGCGTATCTTCGCCAGATATAAAATCGTCCACATAAATATATTTATCGAGTAGGTGAACAGTTCTTGGGTGTAGGTTCGTAAACCGCTTGATGTGCTCCTTTATGGTAGCAGATAGGAGGAATGGAGAGGCATTGACTCCAAAAATAACACGTTTGAATCTGAAGACCTTGAAAGATTTTAAACCATCATCATACCACAGAAAACGGACAGAATCCCGATCTTTTTCAGCTAGTGAGATTTGAAGGAACGCCTTCTCCATATCAAAAGAAAAGGCAATTTCGTATAATCTGAAGTGGATTAAAATATCAAATAGAAGTGGATTTAAGTTGGTGCCGGGCCATAAACAATCATTAAGGGACAAATCATTGTTATCATGAGAGCTGGCATCGAAGACGATTCGGACCTTTGTAGTAAGTTTATATTCTTTACAGACCGCATGATGGGGCAAATAATAAACTGCCCTGTCTAAAACAGGTTCATTTTCTTGCACCTGCTCTATAATTCCTTGCTTTAAATATTCTGTGATTATTTCAGAATATTGTCGAAAAAGCTCTGGGTTTCGATAAAATTTTCTTTTTAGACCTTCCAAACGCTGTTTCGCAACATTAAAATTATCATTTAAATCCTTCCAGTCTTTTTTCCACGGTAACTGAACTTCATAACGATCGCCTACAAATTTGACAGTTTTATCGAATATTTGTTGTGCTTGATCAGTTTCCGATATTTTCGGATCATCATGTTTAATGCCTATAGACTCAAGCTCCCAAAATTGTTTTAAATTATCATTTATTTCATCGAAATCTCTAACGAAATTGCACATAGTAATATTGTTTGTTTGCGTGTTCTCCTCTAGCGCCCCAGTTGGGATCCATCCAAAAACAGTGTCTTGCAGAAAAAGTTTATCATTTATCTTAACTGAATTATGCTTTAAAATTCTATAAAATAATTCAGCGCCAACCAATGCGTGAATTTTTCCCGGTTTGAAAAATGTGGGGTCTGCCAATTCTACAATATTCGGTAAATTAATGTCCGATACATTTAATTGCTTTGATGGAATTACATCCGTGATTTTGGGAACAATTAAGAAATCTATATTCTCCCTGAAAGAGCCATCTTCGTTTGTAATTACACTCGAAATTTTATTTTTTACATTATAAGTATAACCGTTTAATCCTCTAACGGGTACATTAATTATCCTTTTTTTAAATTTCAGCATGCCAGCGCAATCCTTAGTTAAAATATTGACATTGCTAGCATTATCCAAAATTACTCTAAACTTTCGTTTATTTCCGAAATTATCTTCTATAAAAACAAAGCATGTACTCAATAAAATTGATTTTCTTTCTTTACTTATATTATTCAAGGTCTTTAAAGATTCATTATTTATCGAAATGTTTTCCGTTTCTCTATTTATCGCACCTGCAAGAGGGGAGGAAATTTGGGGGGAAGCCAATTCATTTTTGGATTTATTTTTTTTATCTCGATGAAGCGATGAGCTGTGTCGCAATCCACAGGTATTACAATTATATTTTGAAATGCAAGAATTTACGAAATGAGAATTATTCAAACAATTGGTACACAGTTTATTTTTCTTCACAAAATCGTATCGTTCAGAAACATTCATTTTTAGAAACTGAGAACATTTGTTCAAATTATGAAAAACCAATTTATACAGAATACAAGTTTTTCCATTCGATTTATCATTCGAATTTAGCATGAAATTTTTTTGTTTGTTCGAAAGAGGAATGTTTTTGTTTAAGGGTTTTGAAGCAGAGTATCTATTTACGCTTTCTAACGTAGAACTGCGGTTTTCCAAAAATGACATTAATTCATTAAATTGCGGGTATTCTGATTTTTTAATCGAATATTCAAATAATTTTCGAGATTCCTTATCTACCTTTTGCAATATAATATTGATAAGGATAGCATCAGACAGATTGTTTTGTTCATATTGTAATACTTTTAAGGCCCTCAAATTTTTATTTACACAATCAATAAAGGATCTCAATTCTTTAGAAGACTCGTAATGTATTTTTTCATAATTAATTATGGCTGATAAATGAGTGTCAATGAGCAAACGTTGATTTTCGAATCTTTCAGTAAGTGCTGTAAACAATGACTCAAAGGAATCGTCTGGGCTCTCTAGTTGTTTTGCTTCATTTTTTAGCGATGCTCGCAAATAAAACAGCTTCTGAGCGTCATTTAACTGAGCATTATTGATAATTAAATTTGTAAATTGTACTTTAAAGATTGACCACTCTTCATATTTACCATTGAATATTGGTAGTGGGATTTCAGGTAACTTAACTTTAATATTATTCAAACTTATAGATTCAATACTATCAGCATGCACATTTATTTCAGAAACTTTAAGATTTTTAAGAAATAGGTTGAGACTTACCTCAAGTTTCTCGAGACGATCTTCGAGTTCATCTAACTCGTTTTCGATTTCTGGTAAGTCCTTAATATCAGGGATATCATAATATTTATCCCGTATTTCCGATACTTTTGCTTGAAGCTCAGGTAATTTTCGAATCTTTATTTCGAGCTCGGTACTCGAGTAATTAATTTCGTCTGTATTATCTTTTACGAAATTTTCTAATTTCGTTATAGCACCTTTTAGAGCACCTTTTGTTCTATTTAATTTTTCCATAGCAGCTATTTCGCTGCGAAATCGACGGACCACAAAATGTATGTGAATACTGTGCATAACTTTAGGAATGAAGACGATTAGGTTTCTTTTTCTTTTTTTTTATAACACACAGCACACAAATGTTACAAACAATCACGAACACTGAAGAACATATAGAATGATGAAGTGACGTTGTGGTAATAACCCGCTGTTAGAACAAGTGACGTTCATAAAACATATTTTTGGGGAATACTCCCGCTATAAGAAACAGAATAATTGGGGATAAGACCCGCTATAACATACGTGCCACAATGGCAGCTCAAGAACAACATACTCTATACTTGGGGATAAGACCCGCTAGAATACACAACGTGCCACAATGGCAGCTAAAGAACAACTGCCCTGGGTCACATGACCGCAAAGCTACGGAGCTCGTTCGGCATGCGTACAAGGTCCGAACAGTAGGAATAAAATTAAAACAGATTTGGAATCGTAAAAGAATACTCTTCCAAATAAAGAAATAATTCTTTTTCCACTAAAAAGGCCATTTTAATTTAGGCAGATACCTCAATGCAGCATATGAAAATTAAAGCAAATTTCTACAAAAGAGCTTTACATATATGAATTAGAAATTTATTTTTATTAAATGAATTCTATTTAAATTTTAAATCAAGAACAGAAGATACACAAAGTTCACGACGCTTTCAAGTGCAATGAGAATGCTTCAAAATTAATGACAAACGGCAATGTGCACATCCACTGTTAACAACTGAAATTAAAAAGGGATACCTCTGAATACGTTATAAATGCCACGGTACTTTAGAAATCATTGCAGGTAATTTTATTATAACGGAGGGTACACAAAAGGCTTGGAAAAGTAATTCAAATATTATTAAAAAATCTGTACATTTATTCTTAAAAAAAAAAAAAAGAAAGAAATTAACTTTACAGAGAAAATAATTTTCAGACAAAAAAAAAAAAAAAAGACAATTTCAATCATATCAAAATGTATAATATATTTTTAGCATTCACAAAGTCGATGACAATATTAATCAGAGAAAATTAGTTATAACACTTAACGATGGTATATATGTATACTTCCGTTCATATAAAAAGCAAAAATAGAAATAAAAAAATTCTCATTTTCATCAAATATATATTTCAAATGTGTTATATTATGGAAAAATTCTTAAACACTTTTAAAAATATTATTATGTGAAAAATTATCTACCATATACCGAAAACAAAAATCATTGAGTTTTTTTTTCTCTAGAATAACCCGTATATGCATGTAGTGTTGCCAGATTTTTAAAATTCAAAATATCTTTTCAGAATAACTTTTCAACATTTTCAGAATAATAATTTTTTGACTTTATATTTAAAGTTAGAAATTTCTTGATTAACCACTCATAGCTACAAACGAAGACGTAAGAGTATATTTTCAGACTCCTACATAAGTTACTTGGAACAACAATCAAAAGTTACGAGCCTTCCACCTAATACTGCGGCAAAAGATTTGCTTAGATAAGTGCAGTTAATATTTTCCTTTTTTTTTTCGTAATATCACCTTTATTATTTCATTTAATTTTTCAGTTTTCGCTTTATTAATTTTATTTTGTATATTATAAATAAAAAATATGTATTATACATTAATTACATTAATCTTTACTTCAATCCTAGTCTTACTCAAACTTTTATACCAACATTGTGGAGTTCAATGACTCGGATTCATCATACTTTTGAAAGTACTCAAGTTTGAAAAACAGCGCTGTTTGAATATCAAAAAAACCAAAAAAGGTTTAAATTATCGACTTCGTTTTATTTCGATTCGATTCAGAATGAAAAGATGAACAAAGAAAGGTTCCTGTTAACGGCCTACTTCAGTCACGCGAAAAGACCCTTTCGCTAATGCTATTCCTATATGGAAGAAATTTATAAAGATATCTCGGTCGCATTTAAATACTTTTAGATGATTTTTTTTGCAGTGGCTAGCTGAAGTCGATCTGTAAAATGGCCGTTTTTTAGTTTTTCGATTTTCATTGGGGATTTTTTTCAAGAGGATGTTTTCATTTTAGGAACCGGTTCTGAAAATGAAAGTGTCCTGATTAAAAATACTTGTAAACGAAATTGAAAAAGTAGAAAACGTCCTGCATACAGATCGACCTCAGCTAGCCACTGCAAAAAAAAATCATCTAAAAATAGTGAAATGCGATCGAGATATCTTTATAAATTTCTTCCATAGGAATAGCATTAGCAAACGGCTCTTTTCACGTCACTGAAGTAGGGCTTTTTAGTCGAATATCTGAGATGGGCTATTCCTCCCCCCCCCCCCCGAAAATCAAGGGTTTTGCACCACTATAGGTTGTATCAAGAATTTATAACAGCGGAAAAGTGCATTTTGTATCTTTATCTTTTTTATTTTAATTTTTTTTCCTTGACATTTTTTTTTACTTTGACATTATATGAACTATTTTTTAATCATTTTATCCGGGAAATCCGGAAACAAATGTTTGCTAATTGAAATTTTGAAATTAGTTCGAGTATTCTATCAGTCATTTTATTCAGTCCAGCGCCATCTATTCATTATAAATTGAACTATCTTCAAAATTATTGCATAAAATATTTATCATAGACCTTATAGACATGTCGATTTTGTAATTTTTATTTTTACTATAGTTAATGAATTATTGAATTTTAAAATTTGGGTGTCTTTTTTTAATACATCCCGTAAATGCAGAATAAATAGATAATAAAGCATGTATCTAGAATTCACTTTAACTTTTAAACAATCGTTTAAAGGGTGCATGTCTCATCATACATGATTAAAAGAATTTAATGTTAAATTGGATTAGTCTTTTAGAATAATTGACTGCAATTTCCTACCATCATTAGTAACCTAAGCATGACCCAACTTTTACTAATGATAACAAAGTTAAACAATTCCTGCTTTTCAATTAGCTAGATAATTAAGAGACTATGTGTGGAATAAAAATAACTTTGCCCAAGAAGGACACACAAAATTAGAACCAGTAAAGTGTTGATAACGGGAATATTTAAAATTTAGGAAGATATATTCAACGAAAAAAACGACATCTTTACTGATATCATTTTTATTTAAAGGATAACCAAAATGTAGGAAAGCGTTTTGAAATTTATTGTAATTAATTAATCATTTAAAACAGTTTTCAATTATTATTTTTTTTTTATCACGTTTTAAATGAAGGAGAAGTACAAATGGAGCAAATTTTATTTTAAAATTTTAACTATTTATGAATCGTAAAATATACATTCAGCTATTAGAAAAAAAGAAATTCCAATAGAGTGTCCCTTATTATTGTTTACTAAAAGTTAATTCTTAAAAAGTTAGTTTTAGAAATGGTCTTCCAATTGCACGGAAAATACTATTTAGTTAAAAAATATATGTTCTTCATCCATTAATTCTTTGATCAATTCTTTCAAATATGTTCTTCATCAATTCTTTCTCCATTTAGTCAAAAACTTCATTTTTTTTTAAGTTACGAAATTTAAATACTCATACGGTCTCTTTTTTATGCATTAATATTGAGATGAACGTTCTCCATGCTGTAACAAGTAAACCAGTGAAAATTCCATTTTCGTACGACCAAAACTTACAGTGTTCTTGTACTTTAAAATTTACTGACTTTCTTCGCTTATTTTTAATTTTATGAATTTTCGACTTCATCTGTTTCGAAAAACGTATTTTCCCGTTTTTTCGTGACGTAAACAAACTTTTTCATTCCATTGGAAATGTTGATGTGCAGAAATTTATGCTTACGTCCACGTTTAACGTTTCTTATTCTTCCGGTCAAAAGAAAATAGCGAGGTGTGGGTAAGGCACATTTTTCTTTATTTGACATTCCCTTTTAATGATCTTAGGATATTTGCCTAGGTTCGGAGTGCTTTTTACTTTCTTCAATAGAAGAAAATATTGTAACCGAAAAATTTTTTGACTTCCGGTTTTCGACGGATTTACACGTTTTAGCGGTCAGAGATCCCCCAAAATATGTTTAGGGTAACTCCGGGAGAGTCGCCGCATCCGGGATAGATGCCGCACTCCTTATATTTCTTGTAATTATCATTAGATGGTCGTCAAACGCGCATTATAGGTGCGCAATGAGATTATTTTAACTAGTGTATAGCGTGAATTCCATTCGATGTTTACTTGGGATGTACAATCCTTATTTTGACGTAAGTGCATGATTTCACTGTCCAATCTTTTAAACACGTTATGCTTAAATACTTTTCATACGCTAATTACTAAATGGATGCATGATTTCGTAGTCAAAACTAAGTGTAGCGTTTGTATAGAGTACTGTGTGTATGGTTACGCCATTTTCCTTAGCGATGGCAGGCAAATGTGATGTGCGACGTCTGTACCATGCAAAATGAGATACATGCAGCACTGCAATTCCCGTATACATGCCGCTGTTTCTGGTGTACGGTATGATTAAGTGTTGTTAATTTTTCCTTTTCTTTTTGCACAGACTAACCAAGTTAGGCATAATATCAAGTTTACTAAAACCAGAGGAAGAAAACGGAAAAATAAAAAGTAAGAAGGGCAAGAAAGGTGCAAGTCTAGATGATAATAATGAAAAAATGGATTGCGCGTAACGCAGGCGTTCTTTGCAAGCAATGTTTAGAAAACTACTCCAAAAAAGAGGAAGTGTAATTGGCTTCGTTGCATCATGTGTCAAATATAGTTACATAAAGACTGTACTTTTTCGACACTTTTTGTGTAGATTGTTGTCGAAAAACACAGGTATATTAACCCATTCGGGACCATGGCTGCGTATAAGCACCTTCAAAAAGAGCATACAGAATTTTTTTCTGGCACCAGTAAAAAAGAAAAGTAATATTTGTGTTCTTTAATTAGAGCATTTTCAAGATTATTTAAGTAAAACTAAATTCTTTTTAAAACGTGGTGCCAACCGAATAAAATTTGCGTAAAAGCCGCCGGTCCCTAAAGGGTTAATAAATAAATTACGTAAACACAATTTTACTTTTATTTATTTCCCTCTGTAATACATTTATGTTACGTTGTTGCTGAAATAACAAATAAAATTTAATGTAAAAAAGTAGGTCGATAATTTTAATAGTGATAGTAGGCAAACAGTTATTAATATGAATCCACTAATACGTTGTAAAGTCCTGGTTTTATTCAATAGCACTCTGTCAATAAAGGCAGATGTGGCTCCTAAATATCCCTCTTTTGCTACAAGACCGATACATTTTGTGTATCATAAAATCTTTAACAACCCAATTAAACTTGCAATATATTCCACTTCAACTCTCTCCAACTGTCAGACTGGAAATCATATTTTAAGCCAAGAACTTAGCTTTAGACATTTTGGGTATAATAATTCTTACAATACTTGAAACACTCCTCAAGCATTCTCAAGTGCCGCTGGATATCAAAGAAATCTAACTTACATATACCTAAAGGCCTGAGGCCGTTTCGGGGACTCTCGGCTGAAAACTTCGAAAGTGAAGACTTACTTTTTCTACGCTCCCGGCGTAGGTCTGTCCAGGCTTAGGGCAGGTTGCGGAGCTAATATCTCCGGACAGAGTACAGAGTACTCTAAGCTGTAACCCACGCGCGGTACTGACAATACTGCGGACAGGGCTTACTTAAGCTCTAATTTGTGAAGCCCAATATCTTCATCTTAACTTCTGAATATTTTTTGTAGCTGTGCCGTGCTGCTTTAATAAATAGCTTTTTGTCGCTGGACCATCCCGTATTCCTGTCTCATGACGGTACAGCAAGTAAACTGGTGTCACCGAACTGGGATTTATTTTATTTTATTCAGAAGAAGTTAATGAAGGCATTCTAGAAGAAATTTTCTTTAGTGAATGAAGAGAAGAAGAAGCTCCAAGGTCTATTAGGAAGCAAGTCCGAAGTTGCTGTTTTTTTTTCTGCAGACGGAAAATAGAAGAAAGTTTCATCTTGCCGAAGAGGGAATTTCATCTCTCGGACCCCTCTGTGTTGAACGAAGATTTCCCTTCTCTTAGTGTTGACAGAAGCAAGGAAATTCAAGATCGTAGCTCGTGTGCGAGTGAAGAAGTGTGAGGGTGTTTTCCGACCCTTGGCTCCCGTCAGCTGTGGTGAAAAAAGGATTATGCTATGACCTATTTTTGTGAGAAAAGAAGAGCTCGTGTGTTCCCTAGTGCAGTGTGATTTTGTGAATTGTGCGCGATATTGTGCATTTGTGGAAGTGTTTACAGCCTATTTGGATTACCATTCATTCGTGTCTAAAGGATTTTAGTGGGGTAAGTCAGTTCATTTCAAAAAGTTCTTGAGTGTGAAAAGAATTATTTTTATATTTAAATATATATATGTTGGGGAAAAATTTATAAATTTTTGAACTTAAATTTAATTACAGGTACACACAATATCTTTTAAGGAAAGTTTCCCTTATATATTATAGTGTATAAAATATCTGATATTTTTTCTGATTTTTGTATATGTCGAATTTTCTTGGAATATATGTTTTAGTAAAATTATTTTATTGATAGGAATTTTAATTTTGCTAAGTGTTAAATTAATTTATATTGTAATATTCTGTAATATTTTTTATTCATATTTTATTGAGAATAATTAGTGAGGGAATATGTCTTTCCTTGGGAAAGGGAAAAAGGAAGACATTATTAAATTGGCGCATGAACTAGAAATACCTTTAAAAGGCGATGAAGCCCCATTACAGTTAAAAAATTTAATTAAGAGCCTAGAAGATTACGATGAGGACTTCAGAAGTTCCCTTTATGATACTATTCTCCAGGAGAAACTGGAAGAATTACATAAAGAGGAGCAAATTAGAATTCGTAAAGCGAAATTGGAACGTGAGGAATTAGTTAGAAAAAAGAATTTGGAACGTGAGGAATTAGTTAGGAAAGAAAATTTAGACAGAGAAATTAAGCGCTTAGAATTAGAACGTGAAAGAGAAAATGCGGAGAGGGAGTTAAAGCAAAAAGAATTGGATAACCAATTTCAGTTAGAAAAATTGAAAATTGAATCAAGTACCTCTGCTTCCGAACAATCAGCGAATATCAACCGCCCCATAAACAAGGAACCCAGCCTTAAAAAACTAATTCCCGAGTTTGATCCGAATCAAACAGATATTAGTTTGTATTTAGTTCTTTTTGAACGTCAGGTTAAAAGGGCTAAAATTAATAAAGAAAATTGGGTGTCTCATTTAATTAGTTTATTGCCAATTGATGTTGTTACAATTATAGCTCGTGAATCAGAAGATTTAGCAGTGAATTACGACCATATTAAGAAAATTCTTTTAAACCGATATAAATTAAATCCAGAATCATTTAAGATTAAATTTTTACAGCACGTCAAACGTCCGAATGACACATGGAAGAACTTCGGTTTTGAGTTAAGGAATTATTTGCAAGAATGGCTTGCAGGTTTGGAAATAAAATCTATGGATCAACTTATCGATCTTTTAATTGCGGACCAAATTAAAAAACGCGCTAAGCCAGAAATGAGAGAACACTTCTTGGATAAGTGGCCGTCAGTTAAAACTGAATCCGAAATAGTCGAGCTCTTAGACAAATTTGAAAGTATCAGAGCGTCGATGGGAAAGGGTCAGTACACAAAATTCGAAAAACCGCGTCCGCTGCATCAAGAATTGCACAGAGAAACGAAGTCAAATTATACTCCTCTCACAAGTGTGTCAGACACACGCGGAGCCACTGCTCGCGATAGGGCATTCGAAAGACATGTAAGCCGTAGGTGCTTCATTTGCAATTCGGAGAAACATTTAAAGAGTTTTTGTCCAGAGTTGTATAAAAATAAAAATTCAGGATCGGTAAATACTGTTGAAGAAGCTGAGACGATACCAAAAGGTAGAGCGAGCTATATGAAGGTAGAAGGGTTAACTTCTAGAGGTTTTCGGGATAAGAAAGGAAAACCCGTGCAAAATAGTCATTTACCAGTCATTGATCTGAATGTTTTAGGACAAAAAGTTAATAGGATAAATGATTCCGGAACGGAATTAACCATTTTCAGAAGTGAGTTAATTCCAGACGAATATAAAACGGGAGAGCAGATAGATTTAGTCCCCGCAATAGGAAAAAATCATAGGGCAGATTTGGTGAAAGTACCACTTTCCTTATGGAACCAGAGAAAGGAAAACTCTCCCAAGATTTATATTACGGCAGCGATAGTGCCGGGATTGAATTGTCAAGCGTTAGTAACGCCTCGCGTCTGTAAGCGATTATTTAATTTGAGGAAGGACGATCGCATGCATACGAGTTGGAGAAATTCCAAGAAAAGTGTGCGAGAGAAGCACATGGTAGATAAAAATGTGCAGGAAAAACGTATAGTTGATGTAGTAGGGTCAAGTGAATTTAAAACTGGAGAAGGTTTTAAAGACGACCCAAAATATGAACCCGATTTGATAGATTATGTGGAAAGTAATCAAAGAGAGCTCATGCGAAATGCGGGCCATTCCGATTTAAAAGAATTGGAAGATTTAGATCAGTGTGATACCAAAAATCACATTGTTGAGGTAGATAATTTAAAGTCTAAACCAGAGTTGTTCTGTAAAGAACCACAAACTTTGGATTATCCTACAGTTAATAACTTGAGCGATAAATTACTCCAAAACACAATAAAACAACCAAAGTTAGTTAAAAAGGGAGATTTATCTAATTGTGTTATGGTAAAATTATCGTCTCCCGGGGTTGAGTTAGAAGCTGCGGAACAGTTAGTGGAGCTAACGAATATAGGTCAAATTCTCCCCCGTTCAAAAGAAAAACAAAAAGAGAAACCCGGCATGGTTTGCCATTTTTTCGGGAGGAAGTTTTATCTGTCGGAAATGTAAGATGTATAAACAGTGTGAACATCTTTTGAGTAGAAAGTTTTATTTATTGAATTTCTACTATTTTATTTTGTTGTTATTGTTTAAGAGTATTATGCACCTATAACATGTGTTTGTGTTTTACTGTTTAAAATAACAAGTTTGGAAATGTTCTGAATTTGCATAAATTATTTCCATAAGAAGGTTCAAGTTTTATGTTGAAATATAATATTAGAACGTGTGTCTATTTTATTCTATATTGTGAACTTTCCTTATGAGTACTTGTGTTGTCCTCTAATTAAGGGTTTTTCAAAAAATTTAAATTTTAAATTTAATTTAAATTGTGTTAAGGCTGTTTGTCAAAAAAATGCAGATTAACTCAAGTTCTTTTTGTGTGTTGACTAAACCCTGGTTATATGAATTTTTCCTTTAAGAAAAATTCTTGCTAAGAGGGGAGGACTGTAAAGTCCTGGTTTTATTCAATAGCACTCTGTCAATAAAGGCAGATGTGGCTCCTAAATATCCCTCTTTTGCTACAAGACCGATACATTTTGTGTATCATAAAATCTTTAACAACCCAATTAAACTTGCAATATATTCCACTTCAACTCTCTCCAACTGTCAGACTGGCAATCATATTTTAAGCCAAGAACTTAGCTTTAGACATTTCGGGTATAATAATTCTTACAATACTTGAAACACTCCTCAAGCATTCTCAAGTGCCGCCGGATATCAAGGAAATCTAACTTACATATACCTAAAGGCCTGAGGCCGTTTCGGGGACTCTCGGCTGAAAACTTCGAAAGTGAAGACTTACTTTTTCTACGCTCCCGGCGTAGGTCTGTCCAGGCTTAGGGCAGGTTGCGGAGCTAATATCTCCGGACAGAGTACAGAGTACTCTAAGCTATAACCCACGCGCGGTACTGACAATACTGCGGACAGGGCTTACTTAAGCCCTAATTTGTGAAGCCCAATATCTTCATCTTAACTTCTGAATATTTTTTGTAGCTGTGCCGTGCTGCTTTAATAAATAGCTTTTTGTCGCTGGACCATCCTGCATTCCTGTCTTACGACGGTACAACGTTTCATTGTACTCATTTAGTTTTATTTGGTTAGTACATCGTTAATTATAGTCCGGATATGAATATTATTTTGAATATTTTTATTTATAATTTCATTTTGTTCTTATTACGAGCGCGGCATAGCTACCGTACAAGTGCCGCGTCTCAGCCTGAATGTACGGGTGACGCGCCGCAGTGTAATGTTTTAGAAAAAAATTGTTAAAATATATTAACTATTTGTTTTGAATTTTTTTGTCGCAGAACACATGTTGTATATTTACTATTAAATAGCACAGAATGATTTTTTAAAATTTTATGTCCACCATGGGACTTTATACGCAAATTCAAAAAAATATGCGGCATAAATCCCGGAATTGCCATATACAAAATGTCTGTCTGTCTGTGTGTTGCCATTGTACCATCGAAAAGTGTATGAAGTTATGCACAGAATTGAATCAAATTTTTTGTGTATGCTTTTAACTATGGCAAGCAGGTCCTCTTTGAATCGGAAAACAATCTGCCGGAAGGGGGAGCTGTAATAGAGAGTTTGAGCGATTTTCTTTATTGTACCATCGAAAAGTACATGAAGTTATGCATAGAATTGAACCAAATTTTTTGTGTATATTTTTGGCTATGGTTAACAGGTTCTCCTTGAATTTGGAAATATTCCACCGAAAAGGGGCTCTGTGATAGCGATATTTCTATAATTTTCTCGATTTTTCGTAGTTCTATTGTCCATCGGCGGCTCGTGCAGCAACGGGAACTCCCGTGCTGCGAAGCCGGCTATTCGCAAACAGCTGATGTATAACGATAACGAAACACTATTGATTTTAATAAATCAAAATTGGTATAGCATTGAACTAATAATATTGCATCAGTATTACATCTATAACTACTTTTTGCAATGTTAAGATGTTTTGGGATTGGCACGTCGAACTATTTTTTTTAATGTACAATATTAAATAAATATACATAGTTTTAATTCAATTGTAACACAGAATAATGAAAAAACATAAATTCTAGAAATATCTTTATTGCAGTTTTAAAAATTAGGGTTTTTGTTCGATTTCCTTAGCAAAATTTCACGCTTATACCAGATAGCGTACACTCATTTGAATTAAATATATTTCAGTTTCCTTTGCCCTATATATACTACTATTACACTTACCTGTGCACTGAACTAGGAGTTTTACAATATCTACAAAATTAACTGAAATATTTCAAAACATATCAAAACTTACATCTTTTTTTTTTTTTTTTTTTTTTTTTTTTTTACCCGACTGAAAAGAAGGGTTATTAGTCCAGGCAATAGAGACCGTATAGGGACTCTACCTAGCAAAATTAATGGTAGTACTGGAAATCGGCTTTCTAGATGTTTTTTGGGTCGCTGAATTCGAATTTGTAACTTCCCACCAAAATTTCCCCCGGCAACCCCTCCAAATTTTGGTAAAAAGCCCCCAAAAAGGTTTTTATTAAAAAATTCCATTTTTTTATTATTTTAGAGAAAAAGTATCTAGAAATTCAGAAAGTAGACAAAATTTCCAACAAATTAGATATATGACATTATGACTTAGGTTGAAGAGGAAGGGGGGATCTGCCTCGGAACATGCGCCACAGTGCTGCGTGGACTAAGTTGCGAAATTCAACTTAACCACTCACACGTTTACATTAGCCCTCCCATCTTCCCTCCGAACTTTCTCTATAAGGTTTACTTTAAGTTTTTTGGTTCGCTGAATCGGAATTTTTAACTTACCCTCAAAATTCCCCCCTCCCCTAACCCCCCCCCAAATAGTTGTTTTTAACTTAAATTTCCTATTGTTTTAGGGGAAAAGCATTACGAAATTCAGAAACTAGACAAAATTTGCAACAAATAGGATATATGACATTATGACGTAGGATATTATGACGTAGAGAGGGGGCTGCCTCGGAACATTCCCCGCGCGCTTTTCTCAAAAACCAAATTTTTTCAAAAAATCAATTTTTTGGGGGGTTGCCGGGTGAAATTTTGGTGGGAAGTTACAAATTCGGATTCAGCGACCCAAAAAACATCTAGAAAGCCGATTTCCAGTACTACCATTAATTTTGCCAGATAAAATCCCCTATTGCCTGGACTTCATCATTTAGTGCACGTAGCGCCGCAGTGCATGTTCCGAGGCAGCCCTCACCCTCCCCGTTCATCCTAATTCATAATGTCATATATCCTATTTGTTGCAAATTTTGTCTAGTTTCTGAATTTCGTAATGCTTTCCCCCTAAAACAATAAGAAATTTAAGTTTAAAACAACTATTTGGGTGGGTGGGGGTTTCGGGGGGGAATTTTTGGGGGAAAGTTAAAAATTCGGATTCAGCGACCCAAAAATCTTAAAGTAAACCTTATAGAGAAAGTTCGCAGGGGAGATGGGAGGGCTAATGTAAACATGTGAGTGGTTAAGTGGAGTTGCGCAACTTAGTTTACGCAGCACCGCGCGCATGTTCGAGGCAGATCCCCCTTCCCCTTCATCCTACGTCATAATGTCATATACCTAATTTGTTGGAAATTTTGTTTACTTTCTGAATTTCTAGATACTTTTTCTCTAAAACAATAAAAAAATGGAATTTTTTAATAAAAACCTTTTTTTGGAGGGCTTTTTACCAAAATTTGGGGAGGTTGCCGGGGGAAATTTTGGTGGGAAGTTACAAATTCGGATTCAGCGACCCAAAAAACATCTAGAAAGCAGATTTCCAGTACTACCATTGATTTTGCTAGGTAAAATTCCCTATTGCCTGGACTATATGTGTTTCACGCGTATCTGTGTATGTGGATTTCTTTATGCCCCCGAAACATCCCAACGGCTGGATGGATTTTAATGAATGAGGTCTCTATCAATTAGTCTTAACAGCCCGATGGTTATAGGCTAGGTTTTGTTTTTATAAATTCAAAATGGCGGCCGTAAAATACAAAATGGTGGTAGAGACGAAAAAAATAATTACGCACCCTATTGAGTGGCATATCATTGGATAGGTCTTTCAAAATGAAGACGATGTTTCGTTGACTATTTTACAGTCAGAAGCTCAGTGAAAATATTATACAACCTGGAAGTTGTGCATGTATTGTGGATCTCTAGCTTTACTGCAACTCTAACTATCATTGACATCTATAGACCTCATCAAAACAGTGTTTATAGATAAGAACTAACAATTAAACACAACTTAAAAGTCATCAATACAAGCAAATAAAAAAAAATAGGTAAGTAATATAAACAAGTAATATAAAAAAAATATTTTAAGTCAATTCCTACTTAGGTCAATAAGAGAACTTTTTTTCTCCCATTCTTCTTTCCAGTCGAGTGGCGCTTAAAATGCCCCTTGATCAAGAAGAGGGCTCTCTCGGTCTTAAAATGCCTTGATCAAGAAGAGGGCTCTCTCGATTATTAAAAATTAATTACAGTGACCTCTCACTTATACGACTCTCATTTATACGACTCTCTCAGTTATACGCCGAATTCTCTCAGTCCCGTCCACGCTTTATGGGAAATAATGCTAAACTTCTCTCAGTTATACGACTGCTTCTCTCACTTATACGACGCTTTAAACGGTTCAGGCGATTTTACATTTCTCACTCTAGAATTAATTTTTATAATCTTTAAAGTACAAATCATTCACGTTTTCTTACATTTATCCTTTCATTATTGTTAAAGTGTTTATGAATAATGAATAACATTTCTTATCTACCTTCGTTTGTTATTAACGATGAAATCTATGGCGGGAGGGTGATTGTATGGAATTCTCTTGTGTCTGCCATTTAACAAAAGCCAAATGATTACCTGCAGATCATGTCTCTGTATGGCACTGGTCCATTCAAAGAGATCCAGGATACAATGTGGCAGATTTAAAAAATTGACATCAGCATTAATCGCGTGGTTTAACCAAATGCGAGCTTCAAATTTACCGATAGATGGTGTGATTTTAAAAGAAAAGGCTCGCACTCTTACTGAGAAGTAGGGAATCGAGAATTTTTCAGCGTCTTGCGGTGATTCGAGAAGCTAAAAAAAGACATCGACTTTTGCATCGCCGCATCACAGGAGAAAGCGCATGTGTTAATGGAAATGATGTTAGACAATGGTTTCAAAATCTACTTATGTTAATTAAGGATTAAGGGACCTAAAGACATTTTTAACTGTGATGAAACCGACTGTTTTTCAAGCTGATGCCAGATAAGACATTATCATACAAAGAAAAACCATGTCAAGGGGCAGAAAAAGTAAAGAAAGTTTAACTATCGTTTTTTGCACAAATAGTGATGACTCAGAGAAAATAGAACCTTTAGTAATAGGAAAATCAAGAAAATCTCGATACTTTAAGAATAAAAAATAATTACCATGTGGCTACAGAAATTTTAAAAAAGCATGGGTGACATCAGAGATTTCCAATGATTTTTTAAAAGAGATGGATGATAAATTTCAAAAACAACAAAGAAAGGTTTTACTTCTAATGGATCAACATCCATCACATACCGATGTAAAAGATCTGCCGTTTCTGCAACAAATTAAATTTTAAAATTTGTTTTAGGAAATTCAGTTTTTCCACAAGACCAAACTGCTAGTTGAACGAATGAACATGATATTGAGAGCGTATGGAATCCTTTAATAACGAAGACTCGAATAAAATGTTTATGGACGAAGGTATTAATTTCAAAGATTATGTAGAATGTGATGATAAACGTCTTCTGTCAGAACTGAGAACTGTTGAAGAAATCTTTGAGGATATTAATAATGAAGATATGAGAAGGAGGATGACCAAGATGAGAGCAATGTTCCTGCTGTTGTAAATTTTTCAAAAGCAAGTACCGCTTTAAATAAATTAAACAATTATGTCCATCAAAATGATTATTCCCAAACTAGCTTAAAAGCTTTATTAGACTTAGAGAAAGACATTTTCTATTTCCATCTACGACAGAAACAAACTAATATCACTTCATTTTTTGAGAAAATCTGATCTGTAAATTTTTAAAATAAACATAGTGGTAAATGAACAATTTTATGAACTTTTTAAACATATTTTATGTTTAATTTTTTAATACATTTTACAAATTTTGTTAAAATATGTTCTTAGTACTCAAAACTTATCGTTTTTAGTATAGGTAAAATAATTAATGCCTATAAAGTTTGAAACTTGTATAATAAGGCGGTCTCTCACTTATACGACTCTCTCAGTTATACGACTTTTTTCCACGGTCCCTTGAAAGTCGTATAAGTGAGAGGTCACTGTAATTTAATTTAATTAATGAATTAATATTTGAAAAAAAAACTGGATTAACATCAAGTGTCATCCACTACAAGTTTAAAAATATTTATTTGAGCTTGATTGGATGAATAATAAGTATTTTATTAACGATTGAAAATTTGAACAAGATAATATATAGCGAGAGTGTGAGCTAATAGTAGAAATTGAAAAAAAAAAAGTAGTTACAAACATTGAGGAGAAATAATTAATTAGTTCGCTTTTAACACAGTCGGGTTTTTTGATTTTTTAAATTTAATAGTTTATTGAATTAAAAATTACCATTTTTTTAATATTCGAGTGCCTATAAAACAATTGCATTATCGCACAGAGCTTAGATTCTAGTTTAGAACATAGTAATATGAAAAGCATTATCGCACAGAGCTTAGATTCTAGTTTAGAACATAGTAATATGAAAAGCATTCTGGCAAAATTTCACTGAAATACGTTTAAAACATTTTATGGGAAGAATTTTATTGTACGTGGAAAAAACGGAAAATTTTATTTTACAAAAATAGCATTTAAAAATATTTTATCTATATTATTTCTTATCTATAAAATTAATCTAGAAGTGTCACTTAAGTTTTATTAGTATTTTTATGCAAAAAGCGTAAGAAAATCATGCACAGAAACACTATTTACATTTCTCCTGGCCTTCCTGCTCAGTTCCGGTATTTTGAATTCATTATTTCCTGTTTAAAAAATTGTCCATAACTCCTCTTCTAGTAATCGTAGGAATAAAATTAAAACAGATTTGGAATTGTAAATGATTGCCCTTTCAAAAAAAAAAAAAAAAAAAAAAAAAAAAAATTACCAAAACCTCTAACATGTAGGCAGATACCTTAAGGGAACTCGGCACTCTACCAATATTGAAATTTCGCAAAAATTTCGACTTTTAGATTTTTCTCTTATTGCATACTTTCGACTACATACTCCCAAAAGTTCATTCTGGTATTGCATATAGTTTTACAGTTTAACAAACATCTAAAATCATCCTTTAAATAAAGTCTTTGAAATCATTTATCAGTTCGTGTTTTTTTCAGATTTTTCATGTCTTCAAAATGCTTAGACTTTTCCAGATATGACTGAAAGAGCTTGAATTTTCCTCTAGTTGAATGTCATACCATATATAAGAGATTTAAGCATAGGATTTTTAACATTTTGATAATTACAACAAATCCATATGTACAAAAACTAGTAATTTCTCTGCTTTTTAGTTATTACTTTTTTTCTATAAAACTTTTACTATTTAAAAAGAAAAAAATCCCATCCTTAAATCTTTTTAAAACATCATTACTGATCTGAAATTATAAAATCAGTTGAAAATTAAGATAAAAACATAATACTGGTAGCATTTTAATATTTGTTGGTTAAAATTGCACTTTTTAAAAATTTTGTGAAAAAATAATTTTTATTTTTAAAATTTGCTTGGATTAAATTATTTGCATTTAACCATTACATAAAACGATATGCAAAATTATATTTTAAAAGTTGTTAATAAAACGTTTTTTTTCGGTGCCGCGCCTCGTTAAAGGAAAAGAAAACTAGAATCAATCATGCAAACAAGAAAAACGTGTAAAAAGGTAAACAGCAGTCAGTCACTTATTCTTGAACACCCAATAAATGCCTTTTTTTTTTTTTTTTTAACCACTTCACCGGCGACGGGTATAGGGAAACAGTGCTTTTATTCCTGAATTATCTCGGGGCAGCCGTTGAAGTGGTTAATTTATTAACTCAGTTTTAAAACAATTTGTGTTAATTTTTGTACTAACTTAATATTTCCTAAATGTGATAAAAATACATTTAAAAGGCAAATAAATATACCTTTATTTATTCAGGTCGACATGTTTCATTACTCTGACGGCAACATTCCCAAGATTTATAATGATACAAATATTTTCAGGAAAAATTTTAAATTGAAAACTGGTTAACAAAAATCACGCTAACTCATGTTCAGCACGTCAAACTCGTTTACCTCCGAGCACTGAGCTTCATATATAACAGGAGACCTGCCTTCTTATTTCTCTAGATGATGTCTAGCGGTTAGCGCGGAAGGATATAGTGATGATAGTTTTAGTTCGCATTCATGGCAAAAAATTCTGTTTATCGCATTCCCTTATAGTATTAGAGAGTCATTTATTAATTTCATAAGTATAGCTTAATTAGAGAAGCATAAATTAGGATAATAGTAATTGAAAACCCTAATATCTAGCATTGACAACGCGGACTAATTTTCACCATTGCTTTGCATGCTTCATTTGCCTTG
This sequence comes from Maratus speciosus, assembly GCA_963932465.1. Lineage (NCBI taxonomy): Eukaryota > Metazoa > Arthropoda > Arachnida > Araneae > Salticidae > Maratus > Maratus speciosus. Next base: position 512,975,582 of record OZ010789.1, on the reverse strand, counting down.
CAAGCGTCTGACCGCCGACTCAGAACTCTCCTGTTATATATGGAGCTAATTGCCTCCGAGGGCCAAATTAGCCACTGTGTACAAAGCTGCGGGCCAGATTACATGAAAAAAAAACCCCACTCCTCGTACAGAATGAAATTGTACGTATAAAAGAGAACTTTGTTAACCCCTTGAGGGGCAAGCAATTGCATTTGTGTAATGCTGAATTTCCACCGGGAATTAAGAAACATTTTATTTCAAAATAAGTTTCTGGTGGAAATCTCAATTAAACTTAGGAGGGATATAATGTATCCCAACGCCCCTCAAGGGGTTAATAAATAAATAAATAAATTTAATATGAAAAATAAAAAAGTTGCCTAACTGAAAAATTAAAATTACTCATAAAATTAGTGCATGAGTTAGTGTAATTTTTGTTTACCAGTTTTCATTTAAAATTTTTTTGCGAAAATATTTGCATCATTATAGATGATAATTACAAGACCTTACTTGAACAGGAAGAATTACTTGAGAATGTTAACGTCAGACCAACGAAACATGTCGATCTGATTAAATAAAGGTATTTATGTATTTGCCTTTTAAATGTATTTTTATCGCTTTTAGCAAATATTAAGTTAGTTTGATGTTCCAAGTGATTTTCATATATATATAGTATAGGATCTATTATCCAGCGTCCCGATATCCGGAGCGCTCTAAAAACCGGACCGCTAAACGATCCAAAACCGAAACTTAGTAAAAGCTTTCATTTCATAAAAATTTGCAATTTTTTTTCATATTTTATTGAAGAGTTAACATGCTTTATAAATGGATATTTTGAATATTTTAAACTTTTTTTCATACACCCCAAGGTACCGTAATATCCCATTAATCTCTCCCCCCCCCCCCCAAAAAAAAAACGCGGCAAAGAATCATAAAGTAATCGGAGAGGCCGCTTACAGGGATTAAAAGTCGCTATCGAAATCTACCGCCAGTTGAAATCCGAAAATGTTTATAAGAATAGTCCAAAGCCTCCCCTGATATTCAGATTTTTCTTTTTTGTTAAACGAGATAATTAAAAAACAGAACTTAAAAAGCGCAAACTTAAAAGCGCGCTCTCCCTGCGATCCCACTTATGACGCTCCCTTGAAAGGTAAGAATTGAATGTACGCAATCATCGGACATAAGTTCTCTTTTCGATCATTTTTATGACTTCGCATCGGCATAACCTTTAGAAATATGGGAAAACTAACTATATATTCTTAAATTTCGTATTTTTCTGTTTCAAACGCTAAAATCCATTATAAAAATTTTTAATTTTAACCTTTTAAAAAAAAAAATATTTTCGAAACATCACTTAGAATTTGAACGCGTTTTCTGCGATCGAAAATCTGTTGGCAAGCTCCGACCTTTGACGTCATCTAAAGGCGCACCCACAATTCGGCCAATTACGAGAATGAGAGAAACGTTCGTTTTACCGTGATCAGCTGCGTCCAACCATGGAACAGTAGAAAAGCAGAGATCAGATAAGACAGAAAGGTGATACGGCGTTTGGCGCGATTTTTTTTTCGTTTGTTGGGGAAGAGGGGGGGGGGTGCTTCCGCCGGATTTTTTTTTAAATATCAAATTTGTTTACAAAATAGGGGAGGGTGGGTTAATGGAATATTACAGTTATTATGCATTTCTTTATCTCCGCGAATTTGCGGAAATCTGCATTTTAAGTGTTGATAATTTTGCCTCTTGTATTTTTCTGTCTGCTTTCCATGCGATAAATTCGTAAACAAAACAAAAATAAATAAAAAGTCAACTTTCAATATTTTCGCCTCCCTCCCTCCCCAATTATTGGATGAAGATGCAGTTCAAGTTTGTTTCAATATAGACAATAATGCTCCATTTAGTCATCATCAGATGACATACAGTGAAATTTGTGAAATGATGACTAAAGATGCATCTGATGATAGTAGTGATGATGATGACAAGAATGAGGAGGTAGAAAAAATATCTAATGAACAAATGATATTTTACACTCAACAATTAATTCAAGGCACGGAACAAAGAAGTTATTTCCATGAACAACAAATAATGTCCTTATATAAAATTTAAGACCAGCTTGTAAAAGAGAAACGTTACAAGCAGAAAAATTTAAAAGGATTTTTCCAAAAATCTAATTCCCAAGCATCTGCATCTGAACCCCAAAACTAAATTTTATTTTTGATCTTGTTCATTTGTAAGTTTTATTATAATTTAAAATTATTACTTAACTTTTCTTTTGTAAATAAAAATTAATTAAACTTTTCCTTAACCGTGTTTTATTGAATTAATTCAACAAATGTGTAATACAGTATTTTTAATATTATTTATGCTAACCAGTATTTCATATATATGTACATTAGAAAATATTTGTAATAGTGTTCCGAATTACGGTAAAACCCCTCATCCGGAATGCCGCAGGTCCCAAGGATTCCAGATAATGGATCCTACACTGTATTTATATATTGAAGTAATGTAAGCAGATTCTTGTGTTTTCGACATTAAATTTTACAATTTATGTTACTTAAAGCATAAACAATTCTTTAGTTCTTATAACACAATTTTTTGTCTGATTCTTTTACAATAATAAATTAAGAAAGGCAATTTATTTAGAAAACACATTGACAAAAGTCAACGTTAATGCCAATGTTTCATTAAAATAAACTAAAAACCTTTTTTAAATTTTTCCTTTAAATAAATTGAGAACATTTCTTTTTAAAGTTTTGCTTTGAAAATAAATTTCTGTTTAAAACAGTTTCGAAGTTATTTGTAATCATTATCGTATGCCGATTCACGCATTTACTATATTACAGTTTTAAGTTTTATGTAACATTAGTGAATTAAGGTGTAATTTATTACAACAATGGCATCTGTGTTATTTTTAGAAAAGAATAAATTAGAAAAGACAACTTTTCAGATAATATAATGCTAAGGATTACGATTCTTGACAACGCCATCAATTATGATTTTTTCTTTAAGCTATTCTAAGAAAAGATAAACGATGTTGGAAATTTCAGCTGCTTCAAAAAATAACCTTTTCGAATATCAAGAAAAATAATAAAGGTATGCTAGTATAAAATGATTATATCTTAGGAAACCTGGTTTTTGCTGTTATCTGCCATCTTTTTGGCAAGCTATTCGTTTAGTTATTTATTATCTACTATCATGTTTTCGTTAGGAAAAAAAAAAGTATTTTCTTGGAACGTAAATATATACTTTATTTAGAGAGAAAGTTTATCAGAATTAAGAAGAAATTTGCAAATAGTTGTTGTTTTTTAATTAATGAATACATTCTTATTAAATTATTTTAATGCATTACATATAATTTTTATAATTTATAAAAAAAAAAAAAAAACCCTCATTGAAATTATGATAATTTTGATTTATTATACAGAGGCTATTCGGACATTTTCTGACAGATGAGTTTTAAAATTTGCAAATAGTTGTTTTGTTTAATGAATGAACACACTGCAATTAAATTATTTTAATGTAATATGTTTAATTTTTATAATTTATAAAACAATAAAAAACATTCTTGAAATTATGATTATTTAGATTTTATTATACAGAGACTATTTGGACACTTTCTGAATGATGAGTTTTAAAAATAAAGGTACCTCAGAATTTTATTTTGACAGCAGAAAAATTTCCAGAATTATACTTTTAAGCAGCTGCTGGACAGATAATTACACTTCTTTATTTCCTATTTAATTTACATCCAAAATTGTTAATTGGTCCAAATCATCCAATCAACCTCATAGTAAATTGGTATATAATTTTATATACCTTAGATAAATTCAAATAACATAAGTGATCGTAATTACGTAATTCTAGTAGAAGAGCAACGCGAATATTTAATAAAATTAAATTATAATCCGCGTAAAACTGTAATTATTAAATTTAATTAATTACGAATAAAATTAAGAGTTTGCGTTGTGAATTATTTAGATGAACTCTTCCACTTATGAATTAAACTAAAATTTAAGCTGTAAAAATAAGTTGACACACCTTAAACATTATCAATTAATTAATTACAGAAACTTTTAAAAACTTGATTAACTATTTTATTTACAATGAACACAACTATATACAGAAACACATAATATTAATTCAAAAAAAAAAAGAAAGCAACACTTTTGTTTGCTTCTCATTATTTCATGTATATTTAATCTTTAAAAAAAAAGACAATGTTTTCATTTACTCTTATTATTATATATTTTTCTTTTTGCAAAAAAAAAAATAATAATTACCTTTCATTTTTAAATTACCTTAATTATATTTAATTATTGATTTTGTTGGATCTCAGATTGCTCTCTACCATGAAATATCATAAAAGGATATTTATAATTTCTTATATAATTTAAAGTGGTAAAAGAAAAAGTTTAAGGTAATACCTTATATCATATACGGGATGGTGGCTTTTATTCATCACATTCAGAGTTGTCGCGTTGCTAAGGATCATATCCATATGTCATCTGGAATCAGCTTCTTATCAGAGCGGCGATATCGGGATGGCAGGATGCATAGCTACGGACCTCAGTAGAACAATCCACTTTATTTCAACATCAGGAAAACATCCTCAATTAGGTTTGCTAAGGCTCACTCCGATATGTCCATCTCGCCTGGGCATTACTAGGGCTTCTTGGATTCATTGTATGGGCTTTCAGGAGAGCTCCTGCGTCTTCGACATCTTTTTTTAGACTCTCTTTTTCAAACCTTTTTCTTCTGGCACACCAACTCTTGCAGTGGGTGGAACTATTTGTCTAGTCCTCCCTTATTGGATATGAGAAGATATTGCATTATCCTTAGATAGACCTATTAGCTAACAGTCTGCAAATGGCCCCTTACATATACTTTAATATTATTATATGCCTTAAAGTTTGGGTGGTCTGAAAAGCCATAAATTTATCCCAACACTTTTATTAAGGCCATAAATTTATTCCAACATTTTTATTATTTTACGATTTCTAATTATACACCACTTTCCACTGGCTTGTCATAAAACGACACCATGGCGTCTGGCTATTGTTGTTATCTGAGATCCGAACTATATTCAACATTATACATTCATTTTACAATACAATATATATTTTTTAAATATATATTTAATATTTAAAATCAACTTAATAATTTTTGTATGAACTTACACTCCTATTTTACTTAAATATATAAACATTATAATTTTACACTCATAATTTTATTTTATAAAAAAATATTTATACAAACAGAAATAACAAATTACGCAATTTTACTTTGATTTAACCAACATGGTGCGGGAACATATTGTTATATGTTGCCCAGCAGCAGCATTGTAAAAAAAAAAAAAAAATCTATTTCCATCTACTGGCGGTAATTTCTGAACGTGGATTTCAAAACGTGTTTTACGTTTCCAGCTGAGTATACACATCTTTAGCGCTCATTGTGGTGTATATGCTGTGAAAAAATTTCCGTTAAAATACGGAAATTGTACTGGCAATCGAGATGCTAGTACTATTTCCGTATTTTAACGGAAATTTTTTCCCGTAAATTCTAGAAATTATTCCGTTTTATTTTTCAAAAAACATTTCCGTTATTTTTTCCATATATCCGTATTTAAAAATTTCCGTTTGAAAGACAAAAAAAAAAAAAAAAAAAAAAAAAAAAAAAAAAAAAAAAAAAATAATAATTTTTCAAGGACAAACTTACATCTTTATGATTTTCATTCTTCAATTTTCAAGGACTCGTGAACATGAAGGTCAGAACACTTATATTTAATTCAAACAACAGTGAAGAAATAACAATTATCCTCCACGGAAATCGAACTAGGGAATCGTCCTCTACCAGCTTGCTGCTTTTTACCTTTACGCCAAGGTTACACAAGCTACGTTTTCAAATACCTTTACTTAGATGCATTTTATAAAACAAATCCTAGATGTTAAGGAACAAGAGAACAAGGGACGTTTTTTCGCACAGATAATATTTTTCAATTGAGTATACAAGTCTGAATGTTTTACACATTTTCTTTCCATAATTTCAGATATTTAGCTTTTTAATTTTACGCTTCCTAAAAGATAAATTTTAGTCTTTAAAATATTACATGCATGAAAGAATGTATTAAGAGTTATGTTTCCTTCTTTTTTGCAAGAGTTTTAAAATTTTATTGTAATATTATTCTATTTATTTATTTATTTATTTTTGAAAAGATACTAACATATTTTTTTCAAACATGTACTTTAACAAATTATTTGTGTGACGATCTACCGTAAACTCAATAAAGATAATTACTACAGAGTATTACAATAAATTTCCTTTATTGCTTATAATAACTTAGATAAAAGTCAATTTTATAATAATTTCCTTACTATATTTCAGATATGTTTTAAGTTTTATGTGCAAATCTGTTAAAGTGAATAGATTAAAAAATATTAAAATTAAAACTAGATTTTTTATTTTAAAACATCCTACCGAGATTTTAATAATAATAATAATACTAGTTTGCTATAACTAAGTCAAACTGTATTTTAAAATCATAATGAAAAATAAACTAAGATTTCCTTTTCAATGGTCTCAAACTTAAAAAGAATTAATAAGATTTTTTTTTAAATATCGTAAAAATACGTTAGCTTTTTATTAAAAAAAGGAAAAGAAAAAAAAGAAAGAAAAATATTATAGCAAGTTGTTTAAAATGCATACTGCAGATGGCGCCATAACTTTTATCGGTTGTATTTAAAACCCATGAAAACCAACACTATTTACACTAGATTATACAACACTATTTAGTCAATATTGAGGAATCATTGGATATATTTTCAATATTGAGCCACATTTAGCCAATAATGGGGTTAAATTAAAAGTAACATCAGTATAACAAAAGTATGTACAGCAATTAATCACTTCGCTTTCCAAACAGAATAATTTCTAAACGTCATTTACGAAACTTGTACTGTTTTGATAGCTATACAGAAACATTCTGTAAAATTTATGGTTATTTATATTCTGTAAACTTACTGGATTTATAGGAATATATAATATCAAAATGTCAATTACGGAAATTGTACTGTTTTCTTGGAAAAATGAAACTATTAACTTTTATCGGTTGTATTTAAAACCTATGAAAACCAACACTATTTACACTAGATTATACAACACTATTTAGTCAATATTGAGGAATTTTACGGAAAAATTTTACTTAAATTTTTCCGTAAAATTTTACGAAAAAATTCGTGTATATTGACGGATGTTTTTTTTACAGTGTACACAAATCTGTTGATCAAATACATTGCTGCAGATAAGAATTCGAATAATGATTATGAGCCGTATTTCTTGAAACTGGAATTTTGAATTTGTTATGCATTTTCTGAAGGGTTTATTGAGGTATCTTCTTTCACCTTAGGGGCTACACATCCATAACGTTATCAACTGTTTTGGCAATTTTGGACCCCCCCCTCCTTCCTTACGATATCATACGTTATCTTTCCTACACCCCCCTAATGATATCGTTATCAGTGTATAAAAAATATTTTTTTTTTTCTTTTTCTTTCTATACGTTTGAAATGGAGATACAGATATGGTTATACATTTATTATATGCATATTTTACTGATTTAAATGAAAAGGCTGAGTTAATAAAACATCACTATTATATATGAATTAACTTTATATGAAAGTCAAAGGATTAATCGATTAAATTACTCGACCAGCCCACTCCATATTATGACAGCAACGAATGTGATAAAGATGAAGTTTTTTATTGTAAACTCTATTCTTTATTTAATTGTAACCTTTTTAAAATGTTTGGTTTAATTAGCAAATATTAAAAATGTTAATATTTTTAAATTGTTAAAAAAATTTAAAAATAGAAAAAAATCTAAGTCAAAATCAAACTTCCTTAAAATTTCCCTTTACCTATAAGAACCTTTAAAAAATTTCATAATTTTCATAATTTTCATAATTTTTGGACATTTTAAATCTTTAGTCTCAAGGTCTGGAATATGTGGCTTCAACTCCTGGCTTTTGCGTCATGTTTACGCGATAGGACATACGTTATGCGTGAGGTAGAAGCCTGCACGGACCTGGCTTGGACCGAAAGAAAGCTATCTTGGCCCGGCCCAATGAAAAAATTAAAGTTTGGCCCAGGCCGGGCCCGGTTATATTTACAGTGTTTAAGGCCCGGCTCGGCTCGTGCAAAAATCAGTAAAAACAGGCCCGGCTTGTGTAAAAAGGAATTAAATGAGGCTCAATCTGACCCGACTCAATTTCTACAAAAAATTCCAATTTTCTTAACACACAATTAAGATTTTTGTAAAGAACACTACGTACACATTTAGGGAAAATTTTTATAGTATATTTTAGACTACTATGTGTTCCCAAGCCAGAAAATGCACAATAGTAACGTTAATGATTACGTAGACGCTTCAAATTTGACATTAAAATAAAGATTCGTTAAAAAAAAATTTGTAGTTTAGAATAAAAGAAAAGAAAAAAAGGTTGAAATATTATATCTTTTAAAGCTGTATATAACATAGATTTTTAAAAATATTTCTGTGAAATTTATTAAAGCTGTTCTCAAATCCAAATGAGATACTTTCTGACAAATTTCTGAATACATTTTTCTTCAGAAACGCATAAAATTGGCAATGGTCTTATTCAGAAACTATGATTTCGAGTTGCATTTTTCATTTTTGGTACAGGCAAAAGATCTTTCAGAAAAAACTGTCAAAGATGGCCTTATGAATCGAATTTTCGGTCGCGACAGCATGGGAAAGATGAAAACCTGTCGTTAACTGACAAGAATCGAGTATAATAATAAGTTAAGTAATTTATTTATCAAATATAGAAAATGCTATTCGATTCCTAATCGTTTCAGTAGTCAGGCCTGTCAATTTTATGCCTTTGCAGTTAAAAATGAGTCAGAAAATGTGTCGGAAACTTTCGCGCTGTTATCACTATTATTATTTTTACAAAACATATCGACTGCCCGACACACAATGGGAACAATTAAATCCAGTTCTGGCCAGTCTGGACTATGTAGAGAAAAAATGTAAGCCTGATTCCGGCCTGGCTGAAGTCTGCTGAAAAAATTAAGACCTGTCTCAGACACGATGTAACTGTCCGATGCCGATCTCTACGATAAACATATTATATTTCTGTATTGACGTCATAAAACAAGCATCGGGCTCATGCAGCACATTTATCCCTATTCCCCCCGAAAGTTCCATCCCTTGAAAATGGTTCATGTTCATTTTATCGGCTTCGCGTAAATTTTATATTGGGCCGATAGGTCCGCTTAATTTTTATTGGGCAGACGGGCCCATTTATTTTTTTTTTCTATTTTATTTTATTATTTTGATTTTTTAGTCGGCTAGTAACGATCCGTTAAAAAAATTGTCCTAATTCTGCCCGGCTAGTTTGAAAGTTTGCCTTCATATTGCCGGGCCGGATACGGGCCTCTGGCCAAGGCCAGGCTCGTGAAGATCTCTAACGTGACGGCAGAATACCGATATTCGTGTAATTAAAGAAGAAACTTGATTACACAAGAATCTGCTTCTTACATTACAAATATTAAAATAATAGTGAGCAGTTTATCAAAATCATTAGGATCACCTACCTCTTGACAAAGTAACATTCAGTTCATGCGCTTGTCCAGACCGGTGCTGCTGTATGTGCTAAGTATAACAATAGTTATAGATTAAGCTACAAACGATCAATTCTCTTGTCGAGCGTCCACACCTTGCATTGACTATTTTATTCACAAAACATTTTACCTTTTATAAATATTTTTACACATAAATTTTATTATGAAAATTTTTATTTTTTGCTTTACTCACAAAAAAATTAATAATAAATATTTAGGCTTTTTTTCGGGTGCAAAGCCTTCCTAGGCGCGAGAACCTGTGCGGCCGCACCTGTCGCACACCCCTAAGGGCGGCTCTGAAACAGACAGACAGACAGACAAAGGAGTGAGACGAATAGCGTTTCCTCAGATGAACGAAACCCTAAAAAAAAAAAGATAATAGACTATATTGATGACAAGAAAAATATAACGAAAAAGAAAATTTTGTTTGGATAAAAAATGATAACGATATCGAAAGACAAATCCCCCCTCCCCCTAGAGATATCTCACGATATCAAGTGCGTCAGAGCCCATTCCCCATTAAGTGATCACTTTATATATGTACAACACCTTATCGATTGGTGAAGTTTCGTTGCAATATTATGGAAATGTTGAGAAGTGTTTCACAATCTGTACGTGACGCATGACTTTTTCATTCTTCTTTCGTGAGATAAATTTTTAGGAACAACAACAACAAAAAAAAAAAAATCCATAAATTAGAATTTATGCGTTATTTGAAGGGCTAATACCCTTTATACATTCTTATTTTTTTTAAATTATAGAGTAATATTTAATGATGAGATACGCTGGTGCAATACGAGAAGATCAAAAAGAACTTAAAACACCGTAAAATTATAGAAATGCGTGAGGAAAGACTAAATTCTTTCGAAAGGCTTCGCGCATTTCTGTAATTTTATGGAGTTTTATGAAGTTCTTTTTGATCTTATAGATTGTAGAGTAATAAAATCATTCGGGAAAGAGAGTTTTATCATCGTAATAATTAACTTAAAAAAAAAAAAAAAAACTTAAAGGACATTAAGAGTTGAACGCAAAATGCATGGTATATAAAATAGTGTAACACATGGTATATAAAATATTCTGTAATCATTATTTATTATTCTCTGCTAAAGCTATTTTCTGCACTTTTGACATTATTTGTCTTTGTGCATTATGAAATAATTAGGAATAAAGTTAAAAATTGCTGCTAGTTATGTCGATTGGTACTATGGTATGTTATTTACTATACTCTTGGCATTGTGTCTATTTACTACATTTAGAATAAAATTAAAAGTTACTTGTAGTTACGTTGGTAAATTTTCAGTTCAGTCCAAATGCAAAAACTTCTTAAAATAATTTTTTAGATAATGTTGTTTCTGCTTTTTATGCAAATTAAAATAAAACGCATTTTTTCTTTAAATAAATGATGTTATTAATTTATCTTTATTTATTTTTGAAACATTTAATTTAATTTAAACAAAATAACGCCACAAAAGTAAAATTCATTTTCTAGCTCAGAAATTGCAACACATTATAACATTCTTCGACATTAATTGTACTACACATATTTTATAAAGTACAATAGAATAGTTTAACGCAGAAAGGAAAAATTAATTTCGGTTCAAGTATGTAAAAATATAATTTGAAGAATGCAAAATTATAATTTAGCTCGCAAAAGAAAACATTTTTACAATCTCGCTTATTTAACACGATTATGTTTACTAATATATAAATATTTCTTTGTGCTTTGAATGAATTTTTCTTTCCGCATCGGCGAGTTTGTACATTATAAATAATCATATTTCTAAACTAAATAACATTTAAAACATTCTTTCCTTTAATTGTCTCGCCTATCGTATTACGAAAGCAATTACATTGTTTACTTAAACGCATTAAATTATTTTAAACCGAGTTCTTTATAGCAAATATTGACTTAAAAGAACACATTTATACCAAAGACGTGTTTAGTATGGGATAAAGCCAGTACGGTAAGTATGTTCAGAATGCTAAGTTTACACGTATTATTTTTATGGTCTGTTTGTCACAAGAATATAAATTTTATAAATTAATTTTTATTAAACTACATTATTTACTCAGCAGGATGCACCTTGCTAGATAAAGAATTGTGTCAGTGAGAGTTCAGAATAACTATTAGGTTGTTTAGCACAGGACGAAAATATTTATTATGAGAGACTAACACGTGTTTCTGAAAGCTTGATGCTTTCAGAAGATTAATATTTCATTTGAACTGTTTGCAAAAAAAAAGGATGTAAACATGATCTATTGTATATTTGATTTATGCTCGTGCTTTATAATATTTTATCACATTTTCAGTTTTTTAAATTTAGTTATTTTTATAATATGTAAATGCATAAAGAAATACAACTTAGAATTTATACACTATTTTTAAGTTTTAAAGCTCTTACACTTGCCTTTTCTTTTCTTTTTTCTAAAAAGAAAAAAAAAAAGCAATTTAACAAATTACAACGACCATTTGGAAAATAATTTTTTCAAAGACTAAAATTTAAGACATTTAAAATCGCACGGAGTTGATCATACATTACGTACGCCATGGATTAAACATTAACATTCCTGGACCCATCATGAACAAATTTTAAAAGAAATTTCAGTTTTACAATTTTCGGTACTGTAAATTTTTAAACTTCTACGGAGCTAGTCATACATTACATCCGCCATGGATTAAACATTAATGTTCCTGGACCAATTTTAAATGAAATTTCATTTTTAAACTTCTAAACATCCCACAATATTTTTTATACCGTCGTATAGAGAAAAAAATGCATTTTTAATTGCAATTTGTTTGAAAGCTATATCTCAATTTGTTTCTGAGTTATTAATTTTTTTTGTAGTTTTTATTACTTTTTTGTCATAGTGGCAACAGAAGTATCCATCTCTCTTGAAAGTAAAGGGAAAATACAGATTACTGTATAGACCAATCAGAAAACGAATAAAATGCGGGATTCAACTAATAAAACGCTTCAGATATGTTTTTGATTTCCTACCCTGACCGAGGACAATAACCATTTTTCCAAATGGTTAAAAAAAAAAAAAGAAACTGAATTAAAAGAAAAAAGACACTTTATGTAGTGTAAGTTATAATCATTGTTATTATTATTAGTTATTCTTTAATTTGTGTAATTTTCCTTTTAAATTTGTCCGGTTTTAATTTTTGATTTTTTTTTTCTTTTTCAACCTGGCTTCCACAAGAGTCTCGACTAAAGGGACGCAGGCAGGGACGTTGGACGGACACGCGAAATGCCGCGCTCCGCGAATTCTGCGGCGGTCCGCAGCGGCGAGCGGCCTCTTTCCGCCCGCAACCCTTTATTCTAATATTATTTCGACTCTTTTTCGGAAGCCAGTTTGAAAAAAAAAAACTTACAGGATGGTCATAAAGAAATTTTGCCGATATATGAATCCACCAACTGGAACGAAATGTGAGATATAGCTATTTGAAGGTATGAAGTTGTGGTGAATACGATCAATGGAACCTGCACGGTTACAGTTAAAGTGAAATAATTTCTAAATTTTCGACTAGCATCATCCACTTTTTTTCCATCGCAAAATGATCTGCTTATTTAAAAAACATAATTGGCGTTAGAACGGTACATGTAGCACGATAAATGGCGACGAAGGACATATACGAGATGTGACTATATAATTACGAAACTCATGCTTCTACAGAAGAGCTCCACATGCGCCAAATTCGTACGACCAATAGTTGTGCAGCGCAAAGCTTCCTGTATCAATTACCACCTCTAAATTGGCTATATTCCAGTTAATCTGGCCGTGACCTTCATTTGTTCTGGACCCTGTTTTAGTGTTTTGCCGGAAAAATGTTGAGTGTTTTAAAAGAGCAACGAATTAATGTGAAATTTCTATTTAAACTTAGAAAATCTGCTACTGAAACTCATCATTTGTTAAGCGAAGTACACTGCAATGAGTGTTTATCACGTGCGCAGGTTTTTGAGTGGTTTAAGCGTTTCCAAGATGGCCGAGAGGACATTGGAGATGATGCTCGCCCGGATTGCCCTTCCACGAAAACAACGAAGAAGATTTTCGATAGTCATTGGATTGTGTACCTTCATTGGTTTCCTGAAGGTCAAACTATTAATCAACATTACTACCTTGAGATCCTTGCTCAACTCCGTGAAACAATACGAAAAAAAACGACCCGAATTGTGGAAGAATAAGTCATGGGTGCTTCATCAGGGCAACGAACCCGCTGGCACTGCATTGTCTGTCAAGACGTTTCTAGCTAAGTATAACATCCCAGTGTTGGACCATCCACCTAACCTGGCACCATGTGCCTTTTATCTGTTCCCCAAGGTCAAATCTGCATTAAATGGAACCAGGTTTCAGACCGTTGAAGCTGTGACAGATAAGGCGGCACGCTTCATGAAAGAGATCACGGATGAAGAATTCCAGCATTGTTTCAACAATGAAAAATTGGCATGAAGCGTAAGGGAGGGGTGTATATGGAAGGGAATAACAACTAAATACGAATAAGTTTTAAATAAAATATTTTACATCATTAGTCTCGTTACTTAATAGCCGCACCTCGTACAAAGAACATCATTGTAAACAACCAATGGCAACATAAACAAGAGAAGAAAAAGTTTTACTGATTACAAGTTTTCACACTGTTTTTTAAAACTTCTCCACAAACCATCATTTGCGCATGGTGTTCTGTGATTGGTTCTTGTGTGTCTCGTCTCTCTGTTGCTATTGGTTGTATACAATGTCGTTCTTTGCATATATCCTACGTCGCTGTTTTTTCTTGTACATGTACCGTTCCAACGCAATTTATGATTTTTCCGTGGACAGATCATTTTGTGATGCGACAAAGTGGGAATTGCGATCCGAAAATTTCGAAAGTGTTCTCTGCAATCGTAACAGTGCAGGATTTATTCTTCTTGTTCCCCGCAATTTTGAGAGCATACATTCAAATAACTACTATGTCTCACATTTCATTTCGGTTGGTTGAACGGAACAACGGATTCATACAGTGTGTATCTAAACTCTTGGGCAAAACTTTAAGGGGTGATAGTACACATCAATACAAACAATATTAAATAGGAAACTAAGGGTCCCAAACGTCTTCCGAAGCAGATAAGCGCCTTTAAAGTTTAGGGTTCAAAATTTAAAATGTTTATAAAAAACGGAAAAATTGATCGATTCGTTTGCGGTTTTCACTAAAACTATTCTTTATGTCAGTATTTTCTTGAAAATAAATTTTAAAGCTACAGTTCAAAAAATGCCGGTAGAGGGCGCTTTAGACTTTGGAGTAACCAACAACTATTTTTTACCGTTATTTTTTGTATCTCATTACATGCTTTCAAAAGCTTAGACTTAAACTTAAATTTTGAGCTCAAAATCTGAATCGCTGGGAGTGGTTAAGTAGCGCAAGCTGAACTGTGTTCAGGAGTTAAAATTTCAAATGATTATAAAAAACGGAAAAATTCGTCTCTTCGTTTGCGGTTTCACTAAAACTATTCTTTATGTCAGTATTTTCTTGAAAATAAATTTTAAAGATACTGTTCAAAAAATGCCGATAGAGGGCGCTTTAGACTTTGGAGTAACCAACAACTATTTTTTACCTTTTTTTTTTTTGTATCTCATTACATGTTTTCAAAAGCGTAGACTTAAACTTAAATTTTGAGCTCAAAATCTGAATCGTTGGGAGTGGTTAAGTAGCAAAAACTGAGCTGTGTTCAGTAGTTAAAATTTCAAATGATTATAAAAAACGGAAAAAATGGTCGTTTTGTTTGCGGTTTTCACTAAAACTATTCTTTATGTCAGTATTGTCTTCAAAATAAATTTTAAAGATAAAATTAAAAAAATACCGATAGAGGGCGTTTTAGACTTTGGAGTAACGAACAACTATTTTTAACCGTTATTTTTTGTATCTCATTACATGCTTTCAAAAGCTTAGAGTTAAATTTTGAGCTCAAAATCTGAATCGTTGGGAGTGGTTAAGTAGCGCAAACTGAACTGTGTTCATGAGTTGAAATTTGAACCCTCCTCCTGAACACAGTTTAGTTTGCGCTGCTTAATCACTCCCAACGATTCAGATTTTGAGCTCAAAATTTAAGTTTAAGCCTAAGCTTTTGAAAACATGTAATGAGATACAAAAAATAACGGTAAAAAATAGTTGTTCGTTACTCCAAAGTCTAAAGCGCCCTCTATCGGTATTTTTTAAACTTTATCTTTAAAATTTATTTTCAAGACAATACTGACATAAAGAATAATTTTATTGAAAACCGCAAACGAATCGACTAATTTTTCCGTTTTTTATAATCATTTGAAATTTTAACTCCTGAACACAGTTCAGTTTGCGCTACTTAACCACTCCCAACGATTCAGATTTTGAGCTCAAAATTTAAGCTTAAGTCTAAGCTTTTGAAAACATGTAATGAGATACAAAAAAAAAAAAAAAAGGTAAAAAATAGTTGTTGGTTACTCCAAACTCTAAAGCGCCCTCTATCGGCATTTTTTGAACTGTACCTTTAAAATTTATTTTCAAGAAAATACTGACATAAAGAATAGTTTTAGTGAAAACCGCAAACGTATCGACCAATTTTTCCGTTTTTTATAATCATTTGAAATTTTGGACCCTAAACTTTAAAGGCGCCCATCTCCTTCGGAAGACGTTTGGGATCCTTAGTTTCCTATTTAATGTTGTTTGTCTTGATGTGTACTATCACCCCTTAAAGTTTTGCCCAAGAGTTTAGATACACCCTGTATATCGACAAAATTCTTCATGACCACTGAACTTTATATCACTAAAATATGTAGATTAGAGTTGAAAGTTTTAAATTATTTTATTGATGAATTTTTTATTCAGTTCAAATGAAAACATTCTTGGCACAAATTTCAAAAGACTGAAATCTTACTTAGACATTTTTATATAACTTAAAGCCTTTTTTCTTTAAATGCTGAATGTTATTCGTTTAAATTTCCTTTTTTATTTGTTTTCAATATTTTTATTTCAATAAAATAACGTTGTAGAAGTAAAATGGTAATACGTTTGCTTGCTTAGAAATTCCAGCATATATTAACATTCTTCGACATAATTTGCGTTACATATATTTTGTAAGCAATATAATTTTCAGCTAATGAAGAAATGAATCATTATTTGCATTAAAATATATAAAAATATAATTTAAAAATATACTAATATCCCTTACTTCGCAAAAAACAAAACAACACAATTATGATTTTGCAGTTTAAACACGATAATATTTTCTTATACAAGATGTTGCCGAACTCGACTGAGAAATTTAGAGAGTGATAACAGGCATCAAGAGGATAAAAATTGCCATACGGGTTGCAAACTGCGTATTCAATCAAAAATACAGGACGTTCTACCCTAGCTCAATTTTGGTTGACGGTAATAACTTTCAGAAAATTGCAAATAATAAAAGTTTTAATAGATATTCTCACCTTTGTTGTAAAGGTGATAATATAAAAAGAAGTTCTAAAAAATTCCATTATACGCGCCGGCAGTATGTACTTGACGATCCACATTTTGGATTGCAATTACCAGTTCATACGGTATAAACGATTGTTTGAGCACCCTATTTTTGAAGAACTTTTCGTGATGTTATGATATTTCACACAAAACAAGGTACATGTCATTGCATTTTCATTGCAATGTTTTTATTTTTCTCAAAATTATTACCGTCAATACAAGTTCAATTAGGATGATACACCCTGCATTTGTAACTAAATAGTAAGTGGTTTGCGACCCCATGTTCTTTGGCAATTTTCCCTCCTCTTGATGCTTACTATCACCCATCTGAATTTGTCAGTCGAATTCGGTAACACCTTGTATATAAACATATCTGTGTGCTTCGAATGAATTTTCCTTTCTGCAACGTTGAGTTTAAGCCATTATAAATTATTATACTTATAAACAAAGTAACAACTTAAACGTTCTTTTCCTTTAATTTCCTCGCCTACCGTATATTGAAAGCCATTACATTCTTTATTTAAGAGAAATTAAACAATTTTAATCCGAGTTCCTTATAGCAAATATTGACTTAAAAGAGCACTTTTATATTAACGTCATGTTTAGTATAGGATAAAGCCTGTTCGTAAATATAATTACAATGCAAAGTTTACATAGTTTACTTTTATGGTCTGTTTGTTACAAGAACATAAATTCTATAAATTAATTTTTATCAAAGTGCATTATTTTCTCAGCAGGATGAACCTTGCTAAATAAAGAATTGTGTCATTAAGCAATGAGAGTTTAGAGTAATTATTGCGTTGTTTAGCACAGGAAGAAAATATTTATTATGGGAATTTAACACATGTTTTTGAGAGCTAAATGCTTTTACAAGATTAATATTTCATTTGAACAATGTGTGTAAAAGTATGTAAACATGACATTTAATAGGAGAGGTTATTGTGTACTAGAGTCACGCTGGTGTTATATAATATTTCGCCCTATTTGCACTTTTTTAAATTTTGCTGTCTGATGCAGTGTGTAAATACAGGGAGTTCCTGAACCATACTTACAAAATAAGAGAGTCGATTATATAGGCAAAGACAAGAAATAATTGAATAGGTAGACTCGCTATCAACTAATTTACTGAAAAATCTCCGATGTTGCAACTCATTTTGGGGAAGAGAATAATCCCTATTGGAAATTATGGACTGTCATCGTCCTGCCCCGAAGGAAAAGCTTTAGAACGCTTTTGGATGCCAGCATATGCTAATGACATTGAAATGATCCGCCTAAAAAAGACCGATTTAAAGAATAATACAATTTATGTTGTGTTGTGTTGTGCTGTGTAATTTTTGTTTGTTACGTGATTAAATTTAAATTTATTTATTTAACCCAGCTAACAAAATAAAAGAGGCAATAATGTACGTAAAGACAAGAAATTTTTGAATTGGTAGACTCGCTGTCAACTAATTTACTGAAAAATATAGGGTGTCTCTGTGCGATGTTGCAACTCATTTTGGGGAAGAGAATAATCCCTATTGGAAATTATGGGTTGTCATCGTCTTGCCCCGGGGGAAAAACTTCAGTACGCTTTTGGATGCCAGCATATGCTGATGACATTGAAACGATTCGTCTAAAAGAGACCGATTTAAAGAATAATACAATTTATGTTGTGTTGTGTAATTTTTGTTTGTTACGCGATTAAATTTATAAGTTTAACCTTTTATCTCCTGACGGTACTTTTAAGTACCATTAAAATAACTTTTTATAAAATTCAGTTAATGCATCTATTAGTTGTAATACAGTTTAGAATGAGTTTTAGATACATTACTTTATCTTGTTCCAAAAGCAGTGTTGATTTCAGGGGGATCCCCCCCAGAGCAATGAGATGCCCCCCGGAAGATTTGAGCTTTTGTATTTTCAATGGTCAAAAAGTGCAATCCCCCCCCCCCCCCCCGGGAACTCTATAATGTCTCCCCCTGAGCCACAGAAATCCCTCCCACAGAAAAATGTCTGAATTCAACACTGTCCAAAAGCATTATTGGTAACACAAAACAAAAATATTTTTAAAGGGGGGATTTCTTTTCCCTTTGCATCTTTTCAGCTTTCTTGGCGTTTGGGGGGAGGGGGAATTTTTCATTTCGGAAATATTTCTATATTTCTGTTGTAAGAACATTATATTTGTACATTTCCTAATGCTACAAAATACTATGAAAATTTTTAAAAATAAAAGATTTGAGTGGAGCTATAAATATTGCACAAAATCCCTATAAATTCAAATTTAATTAATCCTTCTAAAATTTATTAAATGATTCTGTAAATCTTCTAATGCAGTTTAAACAATTCACGAAAAATGCTTTAGAAGATAAAATTTTGAGGAATTCATAATTCAGTAGATAAAGGGTTAAAAGGACTGATTTCGTCAAGTTATTTGAAATTTTCAACTTTACTCAGATTTTAAAGAGTCTGACTAAGATCAATTTATTTCATCCTAGTCGAACTCTGAATTTCGTCAACAACTTGAGAATAACACAAATATTATAATGATATTTGATATGAATTTATTTAGCTTTGAGCGAAATGAGATGGCATCACAAAAAGTGTTTGATGTGCACATTAAAACGATCTGCAATTACGTCCTGAAGTATAAAATATTTAGTTTGGCCGTGTTTGGACGAAAGTAGTAATTACATTCATGCATTCATATATCGTTCCATTTCACACATTAGCAGGATGATTATGTTGAAAATATCGTTAAAATATCCGTGATTTATATTAAAAGTTTGGGCTTGGCTTTTGCTGAGATACCTTGTATCTTTGACTGAATAAATAGATTCTGAGTGAATTTCCTACACAAAAAGTGTTTGTCTTTGTGTCATGAAAATACCTCGAATCTCCAAATTTTTTAATCTAACCCGCTTTTCGTAAAACCTTTATATAAATAACTATAATAAAACTAGTTCCTTGTGTGTTACAAATTTAAATTCTTATGGATTCATTTGTCTTTCTGTTTGCATACCTAAATAAAAATTAATTACTTACCTTGTGTTAATTTTTGGAATTTTTATAACAATTTAATTTTTAAATGGGTGGCCCAATTATCCTTTTTTATAATTGCCTGAGAAAGCAGATATTTCTCTTTCTTCAAAAGTCCTTCAACCATTTTATTTTAAATAAGCAAAATCTGCGGAACCATTAAATTAGAATATTTTTACATCCCTGCATTAACCCCTTAAATGCCGACGAAATCTTGCAAGATCTCCAGTGCCTTACTTAAATCGCATATTTCTGAAATTATAGAAGGTGTATATTAGTTTTTTGAAATAACAGTAAGAAAATGCACATGTTATACATAATGGCCTAGGGGGTCAGGTGGTGAGGTGGTGAAAATTGCCTAACTATAATTGGAATTCGCCATCCCTTTAATAGATGCATGCATTTTCTAAAGACGTATATATACATTTGGGGCAGTTAATGGGTTAAAATGCACTTTTATAGCGAAAATAGCGATATTGTAGCATAAGGGTCTAGCTACTCTTTTATAAAGGTAGTCTATGATCGAGTGAGATTTGACTTTTTGTGCGCGATAGCATTATGCTGAATTTTAACATTTGTGCGTGAATGAGTTATCTACTCTGTCGTCTCTTTAAATTTCTAAAAGTGTGTCTGAATCGCCGTATCCGATTTTCACAATCATTTTGTGCAATAATACAGGGTATCTACAAATTAGTTGGGCAAAAAGAAGACTTATTGAATGTAATTGACAGGAAAAAAAAATTAAAGTAGATATTGTGGTAAGATAGAAAAATAGTTCAAGTTTACCATTATCACAAATGCTCGATGTGATTTCCTTTCGTGACTCTGCAAATGTCCCATCGGTACAAATGCTCGATGTGATTTCCTTTCGTGACTCTGCAAATGTCCCATCGGTAAATCATTTCTTTCCACAGATTTGTCAGCATGTTTCCGTCGATCAAATTATTTGCAGTGCAGATCCTTGATTTTAGTTCAGGAATGGATGAAGGGAATGGCGACTTGTACAGTTGATTCTTTACAAAACCCCATATACCGAAATCAAGCGGTGAAAGATCTTGTGCTCGTGGTTGCCATTGAATAACAACTCCGCTCGCTAAGCGATAGCGTCAGTTATGACACCTAACGCCACCTATGAATAAATTTCGGCAATTTTACTACTAGTCTGACTTTTAAATAGTTAATTTTATTTAATATTTCGGAAGTTCTTAACTTACGAAATTGTCCAGCTAATTTGTAGACAACTTGTATAATAATTAGCTATCCATGGTTGTTTAGCTACTATATATGATGTAGTAGAAGTTAGATTCAGTGGATTTTGTCGCTTCTCACCCCGAGTAGTAATCTAGACTAGATTTGAGCATCGTCGAGCCCTCCACGTGTTGCATAGCAAACGAAGTTTCCAGTGAGCTGCAGTGTTGTAGTCGTAAAAAAAGCAGAGAGTACACGGTATAGGCAGAGGGTATATGCTGACGTCATGAACGTTCATGGCTAGGGTATATGCTAATGCTTTATTTGAGAAACAGAGGGTATATGGGGCTTCTTGAAAAAATCCTGAAGATACATAGCGTATACCCCCGTATACTCTCCACTATATCCCTGGTGAGCTGTTTTGAAGTAGAATCTTCAGCTGTAAGTTCACCAGCGTGGCAAGGAGTTAAATTTCAGTAGTTATTATTTAGTAATCAAAGTAAGAGTTTTGGAATCCATGGGTCTTATATTGGCATTGCCGTATTTTGAAGTGATATTTTTATTGTACCAATTACGGTGTTCCTAGTGATAATTTAGAGTGAGTTAGAACCTAGAGTGACTTCGGCTTCTGCAAACTATCAGTAAGGTCATTTTGTGCTGAGTTAGCACTTCAATTTAGTAACTATTTTGGGTTAAGCATTTAGTCTTTGATTCTTTTAGCGTTTTAAGCTTATTTTTTGTTTCTTAGGTTAACCCTTTATGCCCTGAAGGTACTTTAAAGTACCACTGTTTCCTATCCCAATCAAAACATTCTCGTTGAATGCATTCGCGATGCAATGGTAATTTTAGGAAACAACAATAAATACATCCCTTGACCACCACTAGCAATAGCAGTTTCAGTAAGCTAAAAATTGTTTAGGAAGCTTTTTTGGAGCGTGTGTGTATCAATTTTGCTTCCATTTTGTTGTATGACATGGTATCCCTAACTTTTGCTTGGGAACATCTGAAATTTTAAACATAAGGCTATCACATTTTTTTTTCTTGTTTTAAATAAATCACTTGACAATATGTTATGCTAAAAAAAAAAAAAATAATATTCAGTTTGTTTACTTTACAAAGCACTTTTCAAAGCACTTTTCAAAGCGGTACTTTTGAGTACCGTCGGGATTACGTTGGACAGGATTTTTGCTTAGATTTTTAACTTTTGAATACATATGGTGCGCAAAAATGTATATATTTATTAGGGATGCGTGGATACTAGACAGATGGATAGGGATGCGTGGATGCTAGACAGAAGGATTTTCATACGATGTTTTTAAAGATATTGCATGATTTATATATGACACTGATGAATAATAAAGCAAGAAATATGTTCTTTTTATCTTTAGAAAACATATTGTATTTTTACAAAATAAAGTTGAAAATAAATTACAAATTAGAAAAAGAAAATCTAAAAATATCTTTAAGCATTTTTATGAATTCTTTTGAATTTTTTACAACTAAAAGTTCGGAAGTTTCTTTCAAATATGCTTTCCATCGAACGATAGTGTTACAACTATAGAATATTCTTCTAACGGCGAAACGCTCACTGATCATGCACCAACAGCATCATAATCTAGTCAGATGTACATCATAGACATATATACACTAGTAAATCTGCAGATCAGGAGCCTCAACGTCATCTTTGCAAGTCATTGTTTTTTAACACTCATTGCGTAATATTCAACTTCCTACAAATCGCTTTTTAAAGTTTTCAAATTACATAAATATTTATAAGCATACAAGATACTTCGTAAAGTTTCAGAAATTAAAAGTGTTAAACAAGTGGTTATACATTGATGTTCTGAAATTCTGATGAGCTACTTATTCTGGTAACTTTTTAAATCAAAAATTGCATTTCTTCAGGGGGGCTCTGCCCCCCTGAACCCCCCGTAGTCTATTTAAATTTAAATTCGTAATTTTTTAGTGATTGTGCGGATGGTTATAGTATATCTTAGATTTTTTTTTTTACGCTGTGATTTATAAGGATAAACATAAGTTTTTTTTTTATAAATTAATAAAATTTAAATTTAAAATAAAATATTCATGTTAACCGTACACAGACAATAAATCTTGAAGTGACGCCAAAAATGTAACCCTAAAATCCGCTACATTCGGCACAACACAACGACGTGCTTATGAGAAAAAAAAAAAAAAAAACAGAATAATATTTTTAATAATACAGTTTTTAATTCATAATACAATGAAATGCTATCTTAGAATGCTTATTGCTTAAATATAAGTAGATCATTTTCATTTTACAGAAAAAATGCACGGATGAAGTCAAAGAATTCGGTCCCTGTTCCACGTGCTTGTTTTGTTTGGGCCGAATGAGGGCATTTAAATCTGAGCGATAACGCACATCGTATTGCAAACTGTTTTTACGGCATACTGCATCTCCATCTAACTCCTTCCTCCGTGAATAATAGTTAATTTTATTTTACCCAAGATCTTTTTATTCCAGCATCTTTGTTTTCGATAAATGACATCTAATTCACCTGCTATGCGTACTTACTCAAAACTTTTCATCTTGTTATATTAAGAAATACTCGAGAGTTTTCTTTTTATTTCCAATATGCCGCCATATTAATTTTTCTATTCTTAATTTTATTTTTCATTTTCCTGTTTCACGACAAAACATTTCAATTGAAAATTGTTTAAAAGAAAATATTATCCCGGGTTTTGATTTCCTTGGCAACAATTAAAGAAATATTGGTAAATGTTATGGAGAAATGTTCCGTTATTCTCTATGAAAATAATGAACTTTTGTATTTTAAAGCAAAATATTTGAATAAAATAAATAAAATAAATGAAATATTGCCTATTTTTATTTCTGGGCTAAAATCCATCTATATGCAAAGATACAAATGCATTAATTCATCCGTTTTGAGATTGGCTTTACTCAAACATTATACACGCAATTATACTAATATTATTAGGACCAAATACGTTGCTAGGCAACAGATGAAAGAAAAGGAAAAAAAAATGAAATATGCATTATGTCAAATTGATAAAACAAAATCCTTTATATTATTGGAAAACATGCATAAAATTCCCCCCAATATTATAAACCTAATTAAAAAAATCTCACAAATATATTGACAAATTTTCAAACTCATTGGAATAATTTAATAATCTTATTTAAAAATTTCAGCATCCAAAATTTACCATTTAAATCCATTTTTCATATGAGCCATTTCTTTCAACAAATGAAAATCTGAAAATCGTTTGACTTGCCATAGAAAAGCATTATAGAGCAAAATAAAATGTTCCATATTTCCCGAACGAATGAACCAAATTTAATCAAAAACTATACAGCTAAGTCCGGGCACCTCATCAACATGCCCAGTGAATTTCAAGCCGATCGGATGCTTTTTGAGGCAGTTATCGCGGAACAGACAGACTAACAGACAGACTAACAGACAGACTAACAGACTGACTAACAGACAGACTAACAGAAACCAAAACTTTTCGTGTCTCCACAGTAAGCCTTCACTTCGGCAACTAGACATACGCATAAAAAGTCACATAAAAAATGGATGTAGTTTTTTTTTCTAAGTCTCAATTTTTGTCGAACAGTTATGACCCAACGGTATTTTTAAGTACCACATTAAGTAATTAGCCGTAATTAACAAGAAAAATTAATTATTTTATTTTTAAATGTATCAAGTATGAAAGCGGGAAATAGAAAACAAAAGGTGGAAAATTTAATCCATAAATAAGATAGTGACGAATTATGATAATTTAGACTATTTTTAAGATATTTATACAATAAAATGAAATATAACTATGTATGATTCTTATTATTATTTTTTTATTTTGTAGTTTATAAAGTATTAAAAGCAAAAAACAAATTAAAATTACCAATAACTTCTTATTATTCTTCTTATTATTTTTTTATTTTGTAGTTTATAAAGTATTAAAAGCAAAAAACAAATTAAAATTACCAATAACTGCATAAGTTCATTACATCAAAAAAGATGTAAGACTGTTTGCTGAAAGTGTAAAACTAAATATATCGGGTCAATTTTAGTTAAGTACAATGATCAATTTTTTAAAACAAATATTATTCTGGATGGTTTAATGGTTTAAAATTCTCACCCTTCTTTCAAAAGGGAAAAAAAAATCTCCATCTTAATTATATGCATGTCAAAGTGATCTTTGTTCCAGAAATAAATCACAGAAATTACTCAATCACTGAGAAGAAGTGCAATAAGTGTTATATAAATAAGACCAAATACTCCAAAATGTCAGCTGACTTTTGACTTGGAGTCTTTTCTGCACATCAATTCAGAAACAAACTCCAATGGTTTGAGTATACAAAATGTCTGATTATTAAATTTCACTTAGCCCTCCCCCTTTCCCATATGCTTCCAATATTTTCTTTGCATTTTTGCACCAATTCAGAGAATCTCCAAAATTGATTTAAAAAAGGTAGGCTTTCTCCTTTAGGAGTAATTATTTCATGCCTGATGTATCTATCGTCTAATGTATCATAGTAATGCAAGGGAAAAAAAGTTTTGAGGATATAGTTTTTTAAATTCATAATTTGGGATATAAAGGGTTAAACTGCCCGCTCTACTGTCGATCATCCCTTTTATTACTTTTGAAAAAGTTATTATTTTTAATCTCTATGTCATGGTTTACTTTTAAGCTGAAGGGGTTTAAGGGTTCGTCACAATTTTACCCATGGGAAATACTTATTTTGACTCCTAAAACTAGTTTAGTTATTCTTCCTCCATGCACGTTTGTGCTAAAAAGGTCTTTTGTTGAACACCCACTTTCCATGAGATGATTCTATCCAATCCCTACTTCAGCGATCAACTGTTTACAAACCCGATGGTCTGGGATCCATTGCTACCAGCTTGTTCTAAGAATTAGCGCGGAGTCAAAAGATTTCTATACCTTGGTGATGTAGAGATTGAGTTCACCAAGTTCCCTACCCATAAATTTTGCACTTGGAATGGCCAAAAAAATATACGATAAGTTTCATCTCTTGTGGTTCCTAAAGAAAGAGGAGGATGCGAAATCAGCCAATGAACGGCCGCCTTGAGAGTGATTTCAAAGTAAGGACGATTTGAAGTTTTGCGTGTGTGCGTGTAATGTTCTTGATTTTCGTTTGTGCTCATGGGCTGGAAAACCTAAATTTTTGACGATAATTATATTATGCATGAAATCACTTTTGCACGTGTCCCACGGATTTTATTTATATTCTAGGTTGGAGTAGCACAGTTGAAGTTTATTCCAAAAGAGCGAAAAATGTCCAGACCAGGGATCGAACCTGGATACTTGGCGTGCCGTGCCAATGCCTTACCTGTTAGGCTATCCGGACCGATACCTGGCTGACATAATTCACTCTTATTAGTTGGACTTGGCTGCGAACTGCAGCGCTAGTTTCTTTCATCCGAGCTATAACTATATATCCGAGGATTTTATTTATTTTTTGCTTTGGCGTTTTAGAAGTGAGCCAGAGATTGAAATTTGATTTTTTTTTAAATTTCAGTTTTCGCATGGAAAAGGTTTATACAAATTTTTTAATGCGTGAATACAGGGAGATGCTAGGCATAATTACCAGAAAGAAGAGGACTTTTGGTCACTATTGAAAGTTTAAGATATCTAAATGTCAGATATGAAACTGATAGTAATTTTTCAACATTCGTAAAAGGAATCTAGTTTTAATATTTCAGCCTTGTATAATAAATTTTGTACCCTGCTACTGTTCCTTTTCAAAAGCCCCGCCTAGCACTCTGAGACGATTCTACTACACAATAGGGTGTTACGCTGAGATGGTTATTTTCCGAAGTTCTACTTCGGCGTTCACTTGTACGTTGTCACTAAGATTGGCGCTCAGCTAAATGCAGCAAAACAAACTCCACTCATCCCCATCTTGATAAAATAAAAGCAGACCTGACGCATGCGCAAAAGCGCGGAGGGTTTTGCATTCCGAAAACAAACAGTATTTATTATTTTTCTGCGATTATTCATTTGGTGTTTTGATCATGGGCCGGACGACGTCGAGCGGGTAAATTTGTCTGTTATAACTTGAAAATTGTGATTAAAATAACCTCTTTTTTAATCCGTAAGAAATTAAGCTAAGTTTTAGAGCCAAAGTAAGCAGTAAGAATTTGAATTTATAAATAATTTTAACATATAAAAGGGTTAACTCAATGCGAAAAAAATGGTGAAGAAAAGTTTGAAAGAAATAATAATTGAAAGAAAAATGAATGAAGAAAAATCATTATCCTTATTTTTCGTTTTTATCACATCAATATGAAAAGCCAGTGACTTCTTTGGAGTTTTGATGTTTTATGTGCTTTCATTCACATTTGATAAGACCTAGTTTTATTTTACTTGTTTTGCGTGTCTTTATCACTTTTCCTCAATTTTAATGTGGGGATATTCTGTAGTGATTAAAATTTTCAGTATTCGTATCACCATCTCTTTTTACGTAAGTAAATAAAAGATAATTAGAAAATAATAACACAAATGAACCTGTCAAGATCATAATATATATATATTAGGTTGGGCAAAAAGTTCTGAGAAATTTTAAGTCTAATAGTTACCAGAATTTGTATCCTATATAATAGTACTAGTGGTATATCTATAGGAGTTCAGGAATTTCGGCTCCAAAAGGCTTATTGAGCAGTATGATTTGCGTGTGTTGATCCGGTATTATTGGAAGAAAAGACTAACGATTCTGAATCCGTCGATGAGATTAATGAGGGTGAAGGTACTGGTACGGCGACAAAATCCACTGTGGGTAGATGGTTTAAGCGATTCGAATAAGGCAATTTTAATCTCAAAGACATGCCTCGTTTGTCATGACACTCTGACGAATAGTCCTTTTTGCTTTTGTTGTTAATTTGCTCATAACAACGCAACTTTCACAAATTTCCCAGAACTTTTTGCTCAACCTAGTATATATATATGATTAAAACGTGAATGACTAGGATAGATAGAAAAGGCTGGTGAGGTTTCCACATCATATATTTTTTTACTGTACTATTTTATTTGTGATATGGGTATCTACTAATTTAAGTTAGTATTATCTTATGTTTCCTTTTTATGAGGCTAATTTCAGTGAGGTGGGTTTTTACTAATTTTATTTTCTGTTTAATTTGGGATTTGCCTTGATTTAGTACTTGCTCACTAAACTTTTCTGTGTAGGAGATGCCAGTGGTTCCATTTTTAAATACCAAAGTAAATGCAGTCCTTTGTATTTGAATTTAATTCTTCCATAAATACGATCACAGTCTTTACTTTGGTATATAGGAACTTATCATACCAAGTTTGTAATTAAATCGCTTTTATTTTCTTGTAGAAAACTGAATTGTGAAATTTTTTTTAAGTATTTACCCCGCTTTTTTTACTGTTGGCGCAGTTTCTATGCATAAAATTCCATCTGTTTCCCTTTACAGCTTGATGAATTCTTCCAAGGATCAAATTGTGTTGGGAGTGTTTTGATATGAATTGATGCTTCATATGTTAGGACTCTTATTTATATTCCGACATTCTCTTCTTTTTTGTATTGGATTTTTTGTGATATGATCACAGTCTTTACTTTTGATACACAGATGCTTATCTTTTTCAGTTTGTAATTAAATCTCCTAACACTTTCGAACAAAGTCAAAAATTGTTTATGAATTCGGTCTGTCCGTGCTCTAACTCGGGTAAATATAGTCGAATTGCATTAAATTTATGTATGTTGTTGAGATTTACTATGGCATGCTTGATTGAAAATGAAGTGTGTAGCATTTACGTAATACATTTGTACATCCAATTTCAGCTAATTCCCATCTACAATCGGAAAATCATCCGAATTCTTTGAGCTGCCCTGTATACGATATACAGATTTGTATCTATAAACTACATGCATGCAAAATCGAGTTCATTTAGGAAATATTGAACAATCCACAGTTTAAAATTCCCCTTCATAAATTTCCTCTAATAAGGAGAATGGTACGTGAAATCTTTTGTGTAGCCCTGTATACGAGGTATAGAATTTATACACAATCAAAAACATGCAAATTTGAAAGCGCATACCGAAATTGAAAACGCACTTCCAGCAATTATTGCTCAAAGACAGTACTGTAATGGTTTTCTTTCGTGTGTTCCTGTAAATGAACATAAATGTTATGAATGCCCTATTCTACAGTAAGCATCTTGTGGTGAAATTCAGTGATTTATATCAATTTCAATAGATTTGAAATAGCGTAATTTCATTAAAATACCCCATTGGCCATAACGTTATGGAATTCTTTTGAGTGCCCTGTAAATGAACTATAAATGCTACACATTTCATATTCAATTCCGAACATACCACGAAAAACATCATTAACATATATCAATTTCATAAAAATCCGAGTATATTTACACGAGTTAGAGCTTGGGCAGACAGACGGCCAGACAAAACGAATTCATAAAAACTTTTCAACTATGTAGGAAAGTGTTAAAAATATTGTTTATGAATTTTCTAAGACGTTTTTAGCTAATGAATTTTTTTTTTTTTTTTTTTTTTTTTTTTAGAGTGGACCTAATATTTTCAAAATTAACCTTTTTTTTTTCTCTTTTTACAGATAGGAGATACTGCTGAAGAAGAATTCAGTGATTGTCTCTTTTTTAAGATTCTTCGGGGCGAATTTCAATTTGTGCGTCTAACGTCTCTTTCCATACGAACAATTCTTTGAACGAAAAAAGAAGTAATCTTGAATAAGAAGAATCAAGGAGAAAAAAAAAAAAAGTCATTATATAGGAAAATAATGAAAGTTCACTGAGAATGTTTTGAATAATTCATGAAACAACAAGAAAAGTTGGGAAATATTTTATCATAGAAGTTTTGCATTTTCTACATATAATGGCTTAATTGATATGTTGGTGAATGTTTCAACAATAACTAGCTTTATGCCTGAGAAATTAAGCAAATATATTTTGAATAATTTTTTTAAAGTGTTTTCCAATGTTTAAAAATGTTTAGTGTGAACCTAATCTTATCGAAATGAACTTTTTTTTCTTTTTACAGATTGGAGATACTGAAGAAGAATTCAGCGAGTGACTCTATTTTAAAGATTCTTCTGAGCGAATTTCAATTTGTGCATCTAACGTCTCTTCCAGTACGAGCAATCCTTTGAAATAAAAAAGAAAATGTCTTGAATAAGAAGAATCAAGGAGAAAAAAAATGTCATTACACGGGAAAATAACGAAATTTCTTTGAGAATGTCTTGAATAATTCATAAAACAAAAAGAAAAGTTCCGGAATTATTTATTCACAGAAGTTTTCGATTTTCTACATATAATGGCTTAATTAATATGTTGGTGAATGTTTGAACAATAATCAGCTTTATCCCTGAGAAATTATGCAAATATATTTTGCATAATAAAAAAAAATGTTTGAAAAATATCTAGTGTCAACCTAGTTTTATCGAAATGAAACTTTTTTCTCTTTTCACAGATTGGAGATACTGAAGAAGAACCCAGTGATTGTCTCTTTTTTAATGACTAGGGGGCTCTGCCCTCTACGAGCTACACTCTAAATCGAAATGTCTTAAATTCAGACACTTAAGTGTCTGAAACTGAGTGTTCAATTTTCAGACATTTTAAAATGTCTGAATTTTTTCAGACACTTTTTGCGTCTGAATTTTAGACACTTCAAACGTCTGAATCGCAGCCATTTTTTTAAAAGCATTATACGTAGCCATGTTTGACCACGTTGATCCTGGAAAAGTATATGGCCATTATTCTACCCTACTCTCCCCCCCCCCCCCCCACACACACAGCCTAATTTTAGGGGCTCCAAAATATGGTATGCAATTTTCATAAAGCTGATAATTGAAATCTTTTTCGACTTTGTACTGATTATAATCAATATTTTGAATTTATAGAGTAGAATAAGATTAAAAATTAAAATATTTGTCACAATACAGTAAAACCTCTCAATAGTAAGCACCTTAGAACCGTGGAATTTGTTCGCCATTCGGAAGTGTCTGTTTTTCTGAGGTAAAAAATATAAAATATGTGCATGTTCTTAATAAAAAATGTGCTTCTTAAATAGTTGTGTCCTCTATGTAGGAGTGTCCGTTATGGAGATTTTACAACAAAACTTTCATAGGACAATTTTCTTCAGCGAACACTGACCTTTTTCAAGATAAATACATTTTTTTTACCTCATAAAAGCGAACACAATCGAATAGCAGGCAAATTCAACGTTCCAAAACGCGTTCAATTCGCGAGGTGGCCGCGATTGAGAGTTTTTACTGTATTTATTTTTTTATTTCGTTTTTAATCTAATTCTACTTTTAAAGTTCAAAATGCTGATTATAATCAATAGAATGTTGAAACACATTTAAAATATAAGCTTTAAAAAAAATCCATATCGAATTTGGAGCACGTAAAATCGTAGGGGGGGGGGGGTCTGCCCTGCCCATGCTTTAATCAGGCCCTCCTCTGGAAAAAGTCCAACCCTGTATTATGATTCGATAAATGTACGTGTCAGTTTTAAGTGCAAAATCTAGCTATATGCAAATAAATATTTTATAAAAATCTACCTCTTTACTTTGTATTCATTTTTAATTTCAAATTACTTTTTAACTAAAAGTAATCAAAAAATCAATATTATATAATTATTTCAAATGAAATATATCTGTATATTTTTACCGCATTCTTACAATTACGTTAACGGTACATGATTACATGAATTTAAGAATCTAAAAATAATCATTAAAATTTAACAAAGTGACTACAGATAACGCGAGATCCTTTTTCTAAATCTTTGTTGACATCAACAAATTTTTTTCTGATTCAACGTCTAAATTAGTGGCGTCAATTTCCGTTCAAACAATCAAATCGTGAAGCTGTGGTTTTGACTTTTGAATCATAAAAAGATTATATGTTGACTATTTTCAGTATGGCAAATGGGATATTTCTAAAATACTCGGAAACACTAAAATTATAGCAAAGGGAAATCTTTTAATTAGAATGACCGGATTTAATGAGTTTTATCAGTCAAAACATTTTAAAATAAATAAATGAACACAAGTAATTCGCTGTATTAAATATATGGGGGAATCAATGAATGGAAGGATGTTCGAACTATATTCTTTTTTAAAATTTATGATGTACACACTATGAGGCAGAAGAAAACATCATTAGACAAGAAAAGCATAAATAATAAATAAAAGCAGCTATTAACAGGAATGTTTACTATAAATGCTTTTGAATTCCAGTACATAACACATAATAAATCTATCAGAAATGTAAAAATCGATGTAAACATTACAAATGCTGCCGCATTAAATGCTTATAAAAATATTGTATACGTAAATAAATAATTAAAAAGGGTACTTCAGAGTAATAATTACACCAAAAAATACTATTAAGGTAGTCTTGATGGTAATTAAGAAGTATGAGCCAATCAACAGGCGATGTCACTGCGATTTTTAAAGTAATGGCTACATAAGAAAAGGCTTAGGAAGGTGTAAAATTAATAAATTCAGTAACCGCTAATATACACCATGCAGAGACACCAAAATTTATTTTAAAGATAACATTGGATAGAAAATAATACAGAAATATGATTGCAGATGATTTGAAGAGTAGAAATTTAAATATTAGCAAAATAAAATTTTAACATGGAAATACCATAGGCAAAATGCTTTGAACATATTTTGGCATAACTCAGGAACTAATAAAGCTATAGACTCGTGTGAGGTCTTCATTTAAAGAGAAAACAATCACAGAGAGTTTTAAATACATAGTTAAGACCCCACTTACCTGGGAAAAGGTCTGATTATTCCAAAAGCACATTCGCCCAGAGGACGTCCGGATTGGAGGCTACGTTAGTATCCGTTAGTTAGGCAGACTTGGATATTTAAAAAATAAAATCCCCTTGCACATCCGGCTAGCTCTGTTAAAAGGATGGAAAATTTCCATCCTGAAAGCATAGCCCGCCAGACAACAGTTCTCTTTACAAATTTGACGAGATGAAGAACACTGTATTAGTTTTATAGATAAATATTAATACGGAGTACCACTATGTCGATAGAAATTAAATCCCGGAACTTCGCATTCCGTAAAAAACAATCAAGTCAAAATAAATTATTAGTTAAAATGTACGCGTACATAAAAACAAGCATTCAGTTTGAATTACAAACGAACATCGAGTTCGAAAGGAAGACGCATGCGCAATGAGAGTGCCCCCTGGTGAATGTGGAGCGGAGTTACAAAGTGTCTTAAAATTAGACACTTGCAGATTTTTTAGACACTTTTATCAGTTCGTGTACACTATGATCATAGTAAGACACTTAGGTGTTTTAAATTAAGACATCTATTGTGACTGAATTTTCAGATTCAGACACTTAAGTGTCTGAAATTCTTTTTCAGTCACATATGTATCTTAATTTAAGACGCCTTTATTTGCAGTGTACGCTCGTCAACCCCCGTTCAGACACCGCAGACTCTAACAGCACGCTAATTTGATCGCCTTTAAAAAGATTTCGGAAGATTGAATTATAATTTGAATCTGACAATTATAATCTGACGTAATTTTCACCAAACTTTTCTTTCTCTTTTTAATATTCACGTCAAAATACTTTTGTTAGAAATGAAATATTATGATCATCTTAAAATGTGAAGTAAATGTCTCGCGCAATTTTTAAATTAAAACTCTTTTGCAATATTATTTTTTGTTCATTTTACGTAATAAGTGTAATATGACGTAAATTCTCCTATTTAGAACTTCTAACGCATGTTACTGAATTTATTATTTTACAATATTCTTTCTCATTTAAAATTCACGTGTAACTATAGTTTTTATGACGTAATTTTCAATGAGTTCCTGCTTTTTATATTTTTTGTTTATAATAGTCACGTGTAAAATAAATTTTTAATTTGAAGCAAACATTACTGTTTGCGCTGTTTATACAGTTGGCAACAGTTTAAATTAATACAATTTTCTAAAATTTGTAAAAAATATCTCTCGAAATGCTGAAAATCTGAATTTAAAATAGAAATAAAACCTCGAAAAATTATTCAAATTAAAAAACTAACTGCAATCTGCACACCGGGAAATTCTGACACATAAAATGATCTAAAAATGATTAAATTCCTATGTACAGTTTTTGCTCCTATAAAACTTTTTTAATGGAGAGATTTGTCCAAATTTGGCATAAAATAATTCTTCGATTTGAAAACTGTCTGCATCAGCGTGTTTATCAAACATTTTTCTATAATACTACCGATTTTCATATTTTTGTATGCAACAGTTTTTTTAATATTAACGAAGAAAGACCTCCGGTCACAAAAAATTTCAAACCGGCGGCGGCGGTGACAGCGGTAGTTACTTTTTTTTTAGAATAGAGAGATTCTTCCAAGCGAATTTTAATTTGTGCATCTAACGTCTCTTTCCGTATGAACAATCCTTTGAAATAAAAAACGGTCAAGTGTGAGTATTACTCGCGCTCAGAGGGTTCCGTACAATAAATATATGAATTATCAACTGTATTATTATAAAAATCGTTTCTAAAAGAATAAAAAGATTTTGTAAAAAACTACACAACGTAGGGTTGGGTATAGCTGTATATACTAGAAAAGTATGAATTGGTATACCATAAAAGTTCAAAGAGATATGAAGTCTAAATAATATCAAATATTGCTATTCTGCATAACTCATTTTTTAATCTCATCCTAATCTGTTTATGATGAACTTAATATGGTATTGACAATAAAATTAGTGCATATTTAAACTGCATTTGGTATTTCATAAAACTAAATTCAGCCTAGTAATAATCTCTACTTTTTACAGTGTTGCTAAAATAAAACCCTTGTTCAAAGTTTAAATTTGGCACTGTACTAAGCGCGCTTCGAAAGGAAGTCGCGAAGTTGCAACACCGCCTTGGTCCGTGCCGCGTTTTTCCAGATAGGTTTTTAATTTACTTTTAAAGACACAGGAGGCGTATTGAGAGAGCCACACAATGCAAACTAGTCGCGAATCCCATAGTATTTATGGGATTAATTCTAATAAAATCAGTCTGTTTTTAACAATTTCACGTTTATTGCCTTTATACTGCTACTGGGCAATGCATTACACAAATATATCATTAAAAGTTGTTATCTAGGCTTTAAAAGCCAATGATACATAGAATACAATGCCCCCCGTCATTATGTATGTCCATACCGCCCGTGTCTTTAAGGATTAATAAATAATTGCAGATGATTTATTTCGAAAATCATTATCAACAATGCTTTTATAATTCTGCTACAATAGGTATCTCCAGCGCTCGTCAAGACCTTTGCTGAATGGCAGCAAATCGAAATTTGTGTGTAACGAAAAATGCGCTTTTCTCAAAAACTATGTGACCTAAGGTAATCGCTATAGTTTTCTTGCAAAGTTTAAATTAACGACTACTGCCTCTATTTTTTTTTCAGAATTTTAGTTTGAGTAGATTCGGAAATAGAGGGAGGGGGGTACATATTTTTGCACTACATTTTCGATGATATCTCTGAAAATATAATACCTAAATTTAAAGGAAATGTATTTTTGAGTTCAGTGTTACGAAAGCTTTCACACGATATACAAACAAAAGGTGCTTTTTTTTTCAAGTAACTCAATTAGGTTCCCTACATTTTTCCTAAATATATTTGTGAATGTTTAATAATCTGTAAATATGTGGGTCAATAGTCTTTCTCACTTCCCCCAATTTGAACTTTCCATGTTCCTTAGTTAAATGGCCGTGACAGACAGACACAGGAGTGATCATATAATGGTTCCGTTTTTACTTTTTAAGTACGGAACCCTAAAAAGAAGTAATCTTGAATAAGAAGAATCAAAGATTAAAAAATTTCATTATACTAGAAAATAATGGAAGTTCCCTGAGAATGTCTTGAATAATTCATGAAACAAAAAGAAAAGTTCCGGAAATATATCATCACAGAAGTTTTCAATTTTCTACATTTAATGGCTTAATTGATATGTTAGTGAATGTTCCAACAATAATTAGCTTTATGCCTGATAAATTAAGCAAATATATTTTGCATAATTAAAAAAAAAAGTGTTTGAAAAATGCTTAGTGTCATCCGAATTTTATTGAAATGAAACTTTTTTTCTTGGAGATACTGAAGAAGAATTCAGTGATTGTCTCTTTTTTAAGGATTCTTCTGAGCGAATTTCAATTTGTGCATCTAACGTCTCTTTCCGCATGAACAATACTTTGAAAAAAAAAGTAATCTTGAATAACAAGAATCAAGGATAAAAAAAATGTCATTATACAGGAAAATAATGAAAGTTCTCTGTGAATGTCTTTAATAATTCACGAAACAACAAGAAAAGATACGGAAATATTTTCTCACAGAAGTTTAGCATTTTCTACATTTAATGGCTTAATTGATAAGCTGGTGAATGTTTCATCAATAGTTAGCTTTATGTCTAAGAAATTAAGTAAATATATTTTGCATATTTTAAAAAATGTTTTAAAATGTTTAGTGTCAACCTAATGCTATCGAAATGAAGTATTTTTTCTCAGGTTGTAAATATAAAAAAAAAAATAATACTTTCTAAATCGAAAATCTGCCTGAAACGGAATTTTTAGCAGGTTTTACTGTATTATGATGTCTTAAGTTAAAGTAGAGATAATTTATTATAATATTATTATAATATATTTAAAACGGATTTTTCCAAAAGAACACAAGAAATAAAATGCATTATATTTTACTAATTTCCCACCCATAATAAAAAAATGTGGAAAAACTACGGGCATTATGGAAAAAAAAACGCGGAAAAGAGATGTAATCAGATATTTATTAAATAGAAAACAAAACTATAGCTTACATGAATTCTTTTTAAAATAAAAAAAAAATCGTGAAATTCAAATTTTAATTATATTTGTATTTCAAAGCACTTAGTATGGGCAGTTATGTAGCATTATTTGCCGAGCATAAAAAATTGTGAAGTCACGTTTTTTTAAATCTAAAAAGAATGCTATTTGTAACAAAAAAAGAAAAACTTCATTAGTTTAAACAAAAATTCTAGCATAAAATATATTATATGAATTTTAAAAAGTTCACTTAATGGTGACTAAAATAATAAAAGAGATGTCACAAGTTAAAAATACACATTTTATTTATTTAAAACTTATCAGTACTTTCACGCTTTTCCAAACTCTTCATCAGAGAATATTTTAATAACCAATTGCTGTTTATTTATACAAATACGCCACTTCGTTATCTTAGTTACCTTTTTAAGTCAAACAGTGAACTTTCAAAAGTTCATATAATATATTTTATGTTTGAATCAAGGTGAAATATTGTGTTTCGTCTTATGATGTTACTTGCAAAAATTCTAGTTTTTAAGAAAAAAAAATAGTTTATCCAAACATTTATTTTTATAAAAAGAAAAAAAAAACGACTTAAGAAAATTGTGTCTTTTTGTACAATCAGCATGGAATGGGTTTAGGGGGTTCTTCCAGAAACGCCCTGATCTCTAAATTCCATGTTAATATATGGGAGAAATTAAAAGTGCGATTACTCATTATCTAATTATCGAAATACGGTATTCACCATAATAAAGAAAACGTCAGATGCTGAGGAGTTGCGGTTTTAAAAATTGTCTCCTTAAACTATATTGTATTAAAAAAGTATGTCCTTATAAATTTTATAATTTCCACTCGATGAAATTTTACCATCTTCTTAATACTATTTAAAATTTAAAGAGACAATGTTTCAAAACGCACATCGTCGGCATCTGACGGTACTGAAACTCTCCAATCGCCAAATCCCGTGTTAAACGTGCTTTTAAGAAGACTTAAACTCCTTGAATTTTAAGAAGAAGATGATAAAATTTCATCAAGTAGAAATTTCAAAGTTCACAGGAATTTTTTAAATGCTTAAACTTTAAGGAGATGCGTTTTTAAAAATTGCCTCCTTAAACTTTAAGTATTAAAAAATCTCTATAAGCTTTGAAATTTACACTTGATGAAAATTTTGAATCTTCTTAAAAATACTTAAATATTACGGAGATAATTTTTAAAACGCACATCTGACGTCTACTTTCAAATTGTGAAAACCATAATTTAATTATTATATTAGGTAATGAGTGATTGGGCTTGTAAGTTTCCCCGTAGGCTAACATGGGATTTAGCAATCGGGGGGTTTGATTGAAGAGGCCCAGTTCGGTTAGTAATGAGTGCATTTCAATTTGCATCCTACATATCTTTCCATACGATCTACCCTTTGAAATAAATGAAAAAATTAAATAAAGAAAACATCTCTCTCCATACGAACTACTCTTTGAAATAAAAAATAAATAAAGAAAACGTTTCTATCCATACGAACTACTCTTTGAAGTAAATAAAGAAAACGCCTCTTTCCATAGGAGCTACTCTTTGAAATAAATAAGAAAATAAATTAAAGAAAACGTGTCTTTCCATACGAATTACTCTCTGAAAAATAAAAGAAAGGAAACATCTCTTTCCATACGAACTACTCTTTGAAATATATAAAATAAAGAAAACGTATCTTTCCATACGAACTACTCTTTGAAGAAAATAAAAAAATTAAATAAAGAAAACATCTCTTTCCATATACGAACTGCTCTTTGAAATACATAAAAAATAAAATAAAGAAAACGCATCTTTCCATACGAACTACTCTTTGAAGAAAATAAAAAAATAAAATGAAGAAAACGTCTCTTTCCATACGAACTACTCTTTGAAATACATAAAAAATAAAATAAAGAAAACGCCTCTTTCCGTACGAATTACTCTTTGAAATCAATAAAAAATTATATAAAATAAAAGCCTCTTTCCATATGAACTATCCTTTGAAATAAATAAAAAAATAAATAAAGAAAACGTCTCTTTCCATACGAACTAGTCTTTGAATTAAACAAATAACGAAAATAAAGAAAACGCTAGTAATAGTGAATAAGAAGAATTTGAAAATATAAAAATGTCATTATTCAAGAGAATAATGAAAGTTCTCTGATAATGTCTCGAACAATTCATGAAACAGCAAGAAAAGTTTCGGAAATGTTCATCACAGAAGCTGCACATTTCTTATTTGTAATGGCGTAATTGATACGTCGGTCAATAATAATAATCTTCATGTTTAAAAATATGACATGCATATATTTCTAAGTATTATATTACCTTATGTTTTACATATATTTAAATTTATCAAACTGTATTGTTGCATGCAAATAATACGATAAGTAAAATGTTTTCTCTTTTATTATATTCATATGATATTGTATCCCTAATATTTAAAAGAAAATTATATAAAAAAAATTAAATAAATAGAATCTCCAAAACAAGTTTTAAGCGATACCGGTAATAGTAAGCTGAAATTCTGGCATAATAATGCGATAAATAATACGTCAAAATACTAATACGATAAATAAACCGTTTTCTATTTTATTGTATTCATATAATATTATTATATCTCTAACATTTTTCAAAAATTTATCTGAAAAAAAATCTCCAAAACAAGACTTATGAGATTCCGGTAATAGTAAGATGAAAGTCTGGCATAAACTTTGAAGCAGTTTCGTTTTCTCTGCTTTGTTTTCGCATAATTGTAATTTATTGCAGTAAAAGGGGAAATTTGTTAACTTTCGATAGAGTAATCAGTTGATTTAGTAATAATAATAGTAATAGTTTACTAAAAGGTAAATGTTTCCCTAATAATATAAGCTTTATATTTTAAAATAATTACATTGGATATACTTTTAAAAATTATGTTCGCTTAAATGTACATAAATTTCTGGGTTTTTTTTCAAAATGCATTGCTGCATGAAACAAAAAATTGAATCGCTTTATAATAATTATAGTTAAAGGCATTATATTAACTATATTTATATGCCGTTCTATAGTTTTAAAAATAATTTTTACCAACGAATAAAACTTTCCCAAAACTAAGCATAGATTTCCTGCAATAGTAAGCTGGAATTTTAACATAAACGTTTAAGAAGTTTTGAGTTTGCGTACTTGTAATTTATTACTCTAGCAGGTGATATTTGCTTACATTTGATATAGCATTAAGTTGATATCGTAGTATTAATATTTTACTAATAGTTAACGATAATAATTTATAAATATAATCACGTATGACACTTTAAAAAAATCGAGTAAAAGTCTATGACTAATATTTAGAAATATATTTTCTCATATTGCTGTTATATTATTAAAATTGTAAAGAAAATTGTGAAACGATATTGCGTCTTTCGATTTTTTTAAACCACCTTGTCAAAGTTGCCAAATTTGCTCTCCTAAAATATCAAATGCATCATTTATATTTTTGAAAGCACTGGTTAGTATAAAATTCATATTAAATTGTTCTCTTGATCCATTTTATAAAATTTAACCGAATCCATCTTTTCATAAAATGTGCTTAAAACGTGTTTTACTAACCATCGAAATTCTATATAAAATCATTTCACCGGAATTTTAATCCTATAAAAATGGAATACTGGATATTTATTGGAACTAAAGGATAATTTTTTATCTTTGAAATTCTGTCTATTGATATTCAAATTCAAATCATAAATTTTTTTTTCGCATATATATTCAGAATTCATATATAATATTTTTTCGTTTTAAGCACTAACCACAAACGTGACAAATAGAAAAATATGATATCGGTTTTAGGGGTTCAAAAATCCGAAGACAAACTCTGAAGAAAGACCAGTCATGCAAAAAAAGTCTTTTTTATAATAGATCAGGATCGTAATTCATTTAAGGTAACAGTTTCAGGCTTATATTCGGAGCTTTTTATGTAGATTTCGTAAGAAATACTACCTATTGCAATTTCCCTTATGTCGGAATTTCTGAAATTTTTTTGCAGATCTACGCCACTCATGACCCCTAGAACCCCAAACCACCCCCAGTTCAAAACTTTATCCATCTGTCTATCTATCTATCTATCTATCTATCTATCTATCTATCTACCTATATATATATATATTACTTTTTTAAGGACACGGTAACTTCCGTAATTCTGCCCAAATCTCTTCGAAACTTATACATAAAATGAAGAGGTAGAAAATCTCAGTCACGTTCGTTAATGGACAAAATCGGACCAAGGGGGTGGAAATAGGGAGCTGTTTTGTGAAAACTGAAAAAAACCCCATAACTTCTTAATTTTTAAACATATCAAATCAGTTTAAAGTTATTATTACTTCTAGGAAAAGGCCCAAAAATTTATGTAACACAGATTTTTATAAAATTAAACATGGGCTCAAGGGGCGCAAAAACGGGGTTTTAGGGAGAAAAATATTCATACCTTCGTCTATTCTTAAGATATCAAATTCAATTAAACTTATTATAAATCTTCTTAATATTATCTACAACTTTTATATTGACAAGTTTTTGATAGAACAAAGTCTTAGCGCAAGGGGAAAAAAATTAAAAACGAAAAAAAAAATATGGGTGTTGAAGAAGAAAAAAAATTCATAACTTCGTCAATTTACAAGGTACCAAATTCGCTTAAATCTATTATACATTTTATCAGTATTATCTACAACTTTCATATTAACAAGTTTTTGATAGGATCAACTCTTACAGCAAAAAAAAAAAAATAAGGGTTGACGAAAAAATTATCGTATTATGAGTGTACTCAAATCCAAACGGCTTATTTTCCGACTAATTTTTGAATTCATTTTCGCTCTCAAACGCATTCAATTGGCAGGTTCTCTTATTCAGAAACTATACTATAATGTGCTGCATGGGTCGATTTTTCGATAAAGGCAGAATGTGTTTCAAAAAATGCCGTCAAAGTGGGCATTTTGAACCGAATTTCCCGGAACAATATTGCTGGAAACAAAAAAAAAAAAAAAAAAAAAAAAAAAAAACAAAAAAAAAAAAAAAAAAAAAAAAAAAAGAAAAAAAAAAGGTCGTACTCAGAAAATAGTTGTAAATCAAGTTTTAATTAATTGAACGAGAAATAAAAGCACAGGCGCTTATAAATCTCTTCAAAAAATCACCTCAGCAAGTTTCATGTTTTTACTTTTAAAAATGAGGCTGAAAATGTGTCAGAAAATTTCGAGTTGTTGAGCGGGAAAAATATTTTCTTAAATTCTGACTTAATATGATTTTGGTAAAACGCACTGCTACAGAAAAATGAAATTAAAAATTCGTCAAAAGCGGCCAGATAAAATTGCTAAACTGGGTTTATCTCTAATCTTGATTTAGTTTTTGCTGGTGAAATTAGTACTTAACATCGAAATCTACCTCCGCCTGTAGGCCGAGCCGGCTGGGATTTAAAAAAAAAGTAGAATAATGAATAAATACACATATTAAGTAGACAATTTTTTCAATAATATTGTAATGGATGATACAGATTCACGATGTTTTGCTTTATAATGCCAAGCCTATTTAAAGTATCTGCCTACGTTCGGAGCGCATTAAAGAAAAAGTACAGCATAGAAGAAATGTATTTTTTGTTCGATTTTAATACAGAATGATGAAAAATATAAAACCCGAGCAATATCTTCTTGATATTTAAAAGAAGTGTTGTTTTTAGCATTTTTTTAAGCAAAATTTCATGTTTACGCCAGATAGCGTACACCCAATTCAACTAAATATATTTCAATTTCCTTTGTACTACATACTTCTCTCCCACTTACCTGTACACTGAACTAAGAGTTTTACAATAGCTTCGAAATTAACTGAAATATTTCAAAATGCGTTAAAAAAACATATTTTTGTATATCCGAGTACCTATAAAATAAATATATACCGGTTGTCCTAAAAAGGACTGACTGATTTTAAAATTCAATAACTTGCAAACGGTGACAGATAGTTAAAAAATTCTTACAGGAGGGTTATGCATGAGGTCAAAAGTTTTTTTACAGCGACTTTCGATTTTACTTCGAATTACAAACAATAGATGGCGCTGCGATCAATAGACGCTAAATTCAGGCTCTTTTTTTGATACTCGTTTCTTTTTAGACAGGATTCTGTTATAGGTTTCATTTTTACAGGTTTCCTCAAAGACTATTAAATCATCCATTCTATAACATAGCTGTGAAAAGAGATGTATTACTGTAAAACTTATGAAAACGAAGCCTGTCTATAGCAGAATTCTTTCTCAAAGGGAAAAGAAAATCAAATTTCGATGAAAAAATATCATACAAGTATACTTGCTAAGACAGTGACCTGTCTAAATTGGAACTTTTTTCTAGTTCCTTTCGACTTCTTTTTTTCCAGGTTTTACTACAGGGGCGCCACGTCAAGAGTTTCCTGCCGAAGAACAAGGGAAAAATTTATTTGAGTAACAGGGAACATGCAGAATTGCACAACGTGCAGAACTGGACAAATCTCACAGAAAATTGGAAAATCCCGCACAATAAAAGAAGCTTTGAGGGATTTTTCCTCGTTAACTTCTTTCACGGACATTTGATTAATCTGCGAATTTTTTTAATTTTCGTGAATGTCCACATACTTTTCTTTCTTTCAAATTCCGCAAAATCAATTCGTCAATGGGTCACAGATAAAAAATCGCGAATTTTGCAACTTTTGAAAAAAAAAAATTCCCAAATCGCCGCGGAAAAAATCGCT
Organism: Maratus speciosus; assembly: GCA_963932465.1. Taxonomy (NCBI): domain Eukaryota; kingdom Metazoa; phylum Arthropoda; class Arachnida; order Araneae; family Salticidae; genus Maratus; species Maratus speciosus. The sequence continues at coordinate 512,931,713 of OZ010789.1, read as the reverse complement.
AATTTCTCCAAACGACCGTGAAAAATATTGCTAATTTTATCAGAGATCGCGAAAAGAAAGGCAGACTTCGTCAAATGTTTGTACAAAAAAATCATGAAAATCTAGTCAAACAATCGAGGGAAAATTCGTCAAACGATCGTGGAATAAGATACAAAATTTCGTGTCACTCTCGCGCAAAAAGCTACAAATATTATTAGTTAGTGGTAGAAAAAAATAATCCCGAATTTACACATGTTGAAAAGGTGATCCTGAAAAAAAAAATCGCAAATTTTGTCAAAAAATCGCGAAAAAAGAATAATGAAATTCAAACAGTCATGAGATACTCAATCCACGAACAACTTTAGTGATCTATAGTGATAAGAAAATTTTCATTAGTGATTTTTTGCAAGTAAAGGTAAGGTAAAGCGTTAATTGTTTCGGATTGCGTTTTCACTATTTTGAGGTGGGTTCGTGTTAATACCATTTTTCAAAGAAATCCTGAATATTTTTCAGATGAAAAAGCTACATATTTGAACATTAATGAATACTATATGTATATATATATATCTTCATTTTTCTACATAAAAGGTAAAGTTTATATTAAAGATATACTTGTAGACTTCTTTTACAACAATTGTATTAAAATATGGATTAATTTTCTTTCAGTTCGGGTCAGGTTGCCTTTCAATGAAAATCCTTTTAGCGGTTTTCGTATTTACATGAAATTACAGTCCTGCATTAGGATAGGTTCACGTATTTTCTTCATTGCGAATGAGGTACACTTTAAGTTTTTCCAATTGTGCTTTATCTCTTTCGGTCGGAGTCGGGATGACCTGGTTTTTATTAAGGAAGTCCTCAATATTTTTCAAATCAAAAACTATAGATTTGACTATTAATAGTGGCCATAGTAATAACCCATGTGTTCATTTCTATACACAAGGGATAAAATTACAGACTTCTGTATTATAAATGTGTTAAAATATGGAGTAATTTTCTTTTACTTTGGGATTTTGTGGAAGTCTGTCAGGTTTTGGGTTGAAGAAATTGTTTGGTCCGGTGATCGCAGACTAAATTGCTTGGCGTTGAAGAATTTTAAGAGAGTACAGTATATAATATGATTTAACACTAATGCTACAGCGAGGGGTCAAATAACCCTTTTGGAATTTCTTTTTGGAATTTCTCAAACGAAAACATTACAAATTTTCTTTATATTTAATGACTTTTGTTAAAATGCACGACCATAATATTCCTTGAAATGCCTCATCTCCGAACTACTTTTTTTGCCTAGAAAAAAATATTTTAGGCTTAACTACCGGAAGGGGTAATTTGAAACCCTGAATAAATTTATGTTAAATCATAAAGGTATAAATGTTTTATTTTGTAAGAACATTAGTAACTTTCGTATTTTTGCTATTACGTCATTTATTCTACTGCATTATATCATATTTGTTAACCCTTTCAATTGCAAAGCATTTTCAATGCCAAAGTTTTGAAGAAAATAATTGGCACCGGAAGTGATCAACAAATTTATTTGTAAATATGAAAAAAGGGCCATATTTCACATACATATGAAATGGAAAATATTTTACAAAAATTCTGGTGTCATCGTGGCGTCTGGGAATTAAAATTAAGTTGCTTCATAAGCATACTACCACCCCTGAAAGGGTTAATGTGGGATGGTGCAATTAGAAATTGATTTTATTCCGGGTGAGATTCTACTTTGAACAATTTAGGCTATATTAAGAACGAAATAATCTTAAAAATATGTGGTGAACACAAACTAAATTTGCACAATATTTGTTTATTAAATTCTCGAAATAATTGTTTTCTGAATTTTGTTTGCGTAATTATATATGTATATATTTACTTTAATAAATAAACAATTTGTAATAATTATAAAAATGTTTTATTCATACACCAAAGCGTATCAACTGGTATATTTTTCACAAAACATCGTAAAATAGATAGCTTTTTATATAGGGGTCATTTGACCACTTTCTGTAGCAATAGGTATAAAAAAATATCGGTACGTTTAGTGTTAATAAAGAAAATAACTAAATAATTAAATAATTTTGCAATGATTGCAGTAAATATAATGAATACTAATAATCCAAAAAAGTCAGATAATTAAGAACAAATTAAACTCGCCCCTTCCCCCCCCCCCCCCCCCCCAAAAAAAAAAAAAACTATCTAAAAAAACTCTACCTCTGAATTTCTAGCCATGAGGTGAATAGTTTTCCTATAATCAAAATGTACACAGCTGAGAAGCAATTGATAAAAGAAAATGTCACTCATGTATTTAAAATCAGCAAATTACGATATATGTCTTACCTTAAGAAAGTTCGAATAGGAAATTTTTTTGATAATTATTAATTTCTATGCATAAAGCATTTATTTAATGCATATGTTTTTATTGCAATCAAATCTGATAAATTATTTTAACGTTTGAGCAATTTTTAAATTTTTGCTTGAGTCTGACAATTGATGGTTGATAAATTTTTTGAAAAAACAAATTATTTGGGGGGGAGGGGCTATTGCCTCCCCCAGCCCCCCTCAAATGGCGCCCCTGATTTTCATTTTTAATGATCAAGTATTATAGACAAGCATGATAAATTAACAGAATTAACATCAACATTAAAATGAATACGATTCTGTTACTTTTGCAAGTCTAAATTCCGTTACACAGCTGAAAATGTTTAATTGAGAACTGATAGGATGCTACAAAGCTATCTTACAGTTTAACAAAGCTGATTAATATACTATAGAAACTATTCGGAAACGTTTCCGAAAATAAGTGGCAGCAAAAGAATTTTTTTTTAAAAATAAATGCTTCTTTAAATCTCATAATATGTTGAAAAAAAAATATTGGATTTTGAGGTTTCAAAATGTAAATAAAATTTTGGAATCGTGGGTAAACTCGGAAGACGTTATTGTATATTTTCATGCGGAGTTATATTATATTTTCGTAAATTAATAAACATTTGTGTTTTTTTACTCTAGTTTCCGTGATGTTATTAAATTTTAAACAAAGCATGGTAAATCCTTCCAAACTTTCATTACAAATCTTCCATTTTCTAAATCTTATTAATAGAAACTCAGTCAGAGTGAAACACCCGGTATTTCGAACTGAATAACTAGACTGGAATATCATATTCTATTGTAAAAGTTATTATTTTTAGATTCCTGTCCTACCCCCGAAGTTAAGGTTAAATTAAAAAAATTGCTGCAAATTTTCTAAAATTGTTTATTGTTTTATTTGAAAGAGTAGTCTTTTACGATTGCAATCCTAAAAATGCAATTTGCTTTCCTAATTTCTTCCCCGGGACAAAATTAGGAATGATTTTTCATGACATTTTTTTCATTGTCATATTTGGATGGCTAATGTTTCGTTATGTTATTCCTCCGCTGTTAATTAGTACATTTCTTTGTGCCTTATTTTAATGTATATTAAATTACTTACTCATTTAGAAATAAATTTTGATTTAGTTATAAGTTAAGTCTCGGCGTATTGGATTTTTTGGGGGGACGAAAGTGGATCATTTTTTTTCCTTTGCCTTTTTTAGATACTTTTGAAAAACAATTTTTCGCATTTTTAAAATTTGTTTGTACGATATTTGCCTATGTTTCTATGTGCATGGATAGATAGTCTATCTAAAATCCAAATTTGGTAGATTTTCACTGAAAATTACAAATTCCAAGGGCCTAAAAGTGACTGGGGGACGACAATAGGGCACCTTATCCCAGGGCCGTAACTAAGAGGGGGGGGGGGGGGGCAGAGGGGGCATGTGCCCCGGACGCCAGAACAAAGGTGCGCTAACACTTTATTTATAATGGCTGTTTCAGAATAATAGAAGCCATCAGCCCATCAGAAGAAAATAACTCGGTGAAAGCGGAAACTTGGATAATCGGGACTCTACTGTATATATCATTTTTAAAATCATCTTTAGGCTATTTTTGTTGGTGTTCAGAGGTGAGTCATGACCCCCGTGACCTCCTCCTTGGATCCGCCATTGTAGATTACGCAGTTCAGTATTACATATTTTATGATGACATATTTTAAATTTAAAAAAAAAGTCGGCTATTATAAAATTAGTAAAATTCTCTTTGTAAATATACTTTGCGGAAGAGAGGGAGGGGGCGCCAAAATCCATGTTTGCCCCGGGTACAAAAAAGGTTAGTTTTGGACCTGCCTTATCCTACCGATTTTACATAAAAACACTAATAAACCCCAATGGACACTTCTAGATTAATTTTATAGATAAGAAACAATATCTGTAAGAAATATTTAAATGAGAATTCTGGAAAATCAATTTTTCCATGTTCAATATACTCCATTACATAAAATGTTTTAAACATATTTCAGTGAGATTTCGTCATAATGCTTTCCATATCTGCGAATTTTTAGATCAATTTGATGAAAACGGAGTGTGGGATAGAGTTAAAGAAACAATTGCTTTTATCAAGCACGGCGAAGAGAATGGAATTATGGATAGGCTTCCTGTTGAGCAACGGGAAATTTATCAGGCTAATCTTAATTAGATGAAAATTGACATAAATTATAATAATTGTAACGATTTAGGGTACTACTAAAGATTTAGGTGTTCAACCTCCTACGAAAAAGAAAAAAATCTAAAAAGAAAAAAAAAATACTACTAAAAATAATTTTAGTATATCAGCTGGTTTAGTTGTATCCAACACAAAAAGAACAAAAACGGTTGATAATGAGTCAAATTTTGAAACAGAGCTGCAAACAGCAGAAAATGTCGAGTTACCCTCTGATTCAGAGGATATGAAGCAAGACCCACTCCAAGAAATCCCGGTAGATGGCGATAGGAGTACTGTCGAGGTTCCAAATCTAAACCAATTCGAAATTAGCACTAAAGAAGCTTCAGTTAGTGAAGTTAAACTAAATAAAATTAAAGTTAAGCCCCTAAAACCTATTACGGTAAGGGATATTAGCGATATCTTAGAATTTACTTCCAAATTAGAAAATGAATGTGACCCAGATTTTACAGTTGAAATCTCGGGTAGATGGGTAAAAGTTATAACAAAAATCTTCGCAATTAAAAATAAACTGGTAAATTATCTTAAGGAAAAAAAAAATTCAATTTTATGTCGTTCCGGATACGGATGCGCCTATTAAAATAGTGGTTAGAGGTCTCCCTAAAACTGTTAAAGCGGAAAATATCGAAAATGAATTAAATAAAAACGGTTTTGATACCATCAAGGTGGTGCAAATGATTAGCAGAAAGGACTCTAGGGTCCTTCCTCTATTTCTTTTGCATCTACCTAAAAATGCAAATTCTAAAAGGATTCTTAACCTAAAATCCCTATTCAAAATTCGGGTAGAAATTGAAAATTACAGGACACCCAGAAAAGCTGCGCAGTGTTGGAATTGCCAGTGGTTTTCCCACATCTCTGCGCAGTGCTTCATGGACCCCAAATGTGTAGGTTGTGGCAAGGACCACAAGTCCCCAGAGTGTCCGAGAGAAAATACTAACAACTCTGAGAATAAAGATCCAGAGTATAAAACGGATAAACCGCCGCCGTCATGCATCAACTGCGACTCTGAGCACCCAGCAAATTTTAAGGGCTGTAAGAATTATCCTCTGAAACCACAGTTCAGAAAAAGTTATGCGGAAATCGCGAAAAATAAAAAAGAAAAAGACAAAAAAAAAGGAGGGGTAACCAAATCAGCCATTACGAAAGTTGCACAGGCGTAGCCACAGCTCCACCTCCCCAGGTAAAGCTCTATTAGCTGAGCGAATTAGAAAATGGCGTGCTTAAAATCACGGAAATCTTAGAAAAAATTAGATCGGAATTAAAAATTGATTCATTTCTAAATCTGGCAAAAAAACTAGAAAAATTATATGAAACCATAGATGAACCATAGAAACCATACGCATAAGATGTCGGACATAAAACTTTAGCTTTTATGGACGGAGTTTCGAAAATTCAATTAACTAAAAATCAGGATACTGATGGTAAAAAGTAATTGTAAATATTTAAACTGAAAATTTTGTATATAACTTATTTTTTTTCTAAACTTCATTGTTAGCACCGTGTAATGTATTTAATGTCATAAATTATTGTTTTAATGTAATGTAAAAAAAAAAAAAAAAAAAAAAAAAAAAAAAAAAAAAATGTGGAACTGAATTGGGCCTTTGTTTTTTATAAGTTTGCCTGGAATCAACTTTGCCTGAACCAAACCCTTAATATCCCTTGAACATCCAGACATTACCATCTTGGCTCTCCGGGGACTCGGTCACGGTTTGAGTGTACAGTGATGTGGACTAGAGCCTCTAGAGTTTACGGGCCGGAGCATCACCGACATATTTAGGTACACTTTGGGTACACGCCTGCTTCTTGGCGACTTTAGCGCCTTGTTGGCGATTTCAAGAAATTTGTTTATCACATATTATTTGAACTAAGTCGATGTATGCACAAAAAGAAAAGTTCTTCTATTATTAAAGGTCATACGCCTTGAAAATCTTTAAATTTTTCAAAAATAATTTTTCTTCCTTAAAGTCCTTTTTATACAAATTCTGCAAAAAGCCCTTAATTTCAAACTCTTATTTCTTAATCAGATGTGAAACTCTTCTGTATTTCATTGAATTTCGGATTTAAAAAAAAAAAATCAACTAAATCCCTCTCTTTTCGAAATTTTCTTCGCCGCCTTTTGCTTCCCCCCCCCCCTCAAAAGTACTCAAAGTATAAAAATCTTTATTTTTTTAAAACTTTTCCCTCCTTTATTATTTTATTGTAACAATATGTTCATACAAATTTCGTTAAAATTTAATCTAAATTCCTCTATCCCAAAATTTTGCTTCTCTCTCTACCCCCTCCCTCCTTCTCACAATACCCAGTATAGTTTAAAATTTTTAAAACTGTAATTTTTTAAAACTTTGTTTTTGCTATATCTGTCATTTTATTAAAACAATAAATAAATAACCAATCATATATTTTTTCCTTCCTCCCCACCGAAATTCACGTTTTCCCTCCTCCCCCCCGCCTCCCTGATACCAAGCACACAAAATTTAAAGTCTTTAAATATCATTTTTTTTGTTCTATGTGTAAATGTTTAGTAAAGTAAATAAATAACAAATCATTTGATAATCTCACCCCCCCCCCCGACTTTGAAAAAAAATCTTCTTCCCCTTTGCCCCTCCCCCAGTTCATAAAGTTTAAAATCTTTAAAAGTATTCTTTTTTTTTTTTTTTTTTTTTTTTTTTTTTTTTTTTTGCTGTTTGTTCCTTTATTGCAATAATGAGTAATTAATCATCTAAAATCCTCCCTCTATCTGATATGGCCGCTTTCCCCTTACACCCCCCCCCCTATTGCTAGCACAAAAAATTTTAAATCTTTAAAGTGTTTAATTTTGAATTTTTTTTCTGTATAATTTTAAATCTTTAATAACAATAGTTAATAAGTCATCTAATGAACTTACTAGCCCCTCCCCCATAAAATCCTGTTTCTCCCCCCCCCCTACTCACAAAATTAAAAATCTTCAAAAGTTTTTAATTTTTAAAACTTTTTTGCTATATTTATTATTTTATTGTAACAATAACAATAAATAATCATTTAACATCCTCCCACCACCTGAAATTACCTCTCCCCCGGTCTTTCCTACCTTGCAAAACTTCTGTCTTCAAAACTGTAATTTTTCTTTCTGCCCCATTTGTGAGTCGATAAATAACTAATCACCCTCCCCCTCCCGCCACAAAAATAAATAAGTAAAATTACCCTTTCCCCTTCTTCCTTTAAAATCTTTTAAACTTAAAAATTTTTTCTCCAACACCAGGGTTTTAAATGGATAAACCGTTAACATTTCGGGCAAAGACATCACGTTTTTCTAATTTTATTATTATTATTTTGGGTAATTGGTAGAGATGCGACACCGCAAAAAACAAAAACCGGTCGCCACGTAACCACAATTGCTCATAACTCGATAAATAGTTTATTTATTAAAAAATAGAAATCTCATTTTGATTCAAAATCCCTTCAGTAATCAGAGCTGCTAGTTTTATGTCTTTATATTTAAAAATGATTAAGAAAATGTGTCATAAAGTTATTTTGAGTAACTGGTAGAGCTCTTAAACTCAAATTCCTGAACATCAACAAGATTGCAGATTATTTGATGAACAAGTATTTACATGTTGCGTACTTAAAGCTGTTAAGTGAAATTTGCCATTTATGTCTCTTCTTTTTACATTAACTCACTGTTTATATTAATAATTGATTAATTTATGAAATCCTCTTAAAATATTTAAAAAATATATATAAGCAAATTATTCCGTATTATAATTTTCTGAATCTGTAAAATAATAGTGTAATAATAATAATAAACTGTTTAATCTATTTATGAATTTTTTAGAGAATTAAAAAGGTGCAGAAAGACTTAAAATTGTATAAGTAATTGTATTAAAATTGTAAATATCCCTTAAATAAAAATAATTCTTATAAAATTCAGCTTCCCGATTTTCTCCTTCGGCTCAATAAACAGTTTGATATTTAAAACTGTAATTTAAATAAAATATATCCTACATATTTTATAGTAAAAATAAATCAAGTAATCTAACCCCCCCCCCCCCCCCCGCAAACAAAACTAAGGTAAATCTGTTCCCCTCCAACACATGAAATTGAGAATTTTTTTTTAATTTTTTGTTCTATTTGTGACCTTGTAGTGACAAAAAATAAATAATTAATGGGATTAATAAGAAAATAAATAATTCAAAATCTCGTAAATATTGATTAATAACTCTCAAAAGTTTGAAAAAATTAAGAGTATAAATAATCATTGTCTCTTATGTATATTTATACACTTGTGTAAATATTATAAACATAAATAAATAATTAAATTAAAAAAGAATCGCAATCGTCAATCATTTTTATACGTTTTAACAGACTTTTAAATTTGGCGCTTTCATAAATCCCGCCATTTATCTCGACGACAGTTGATTATCCACTTTCTTCTTTTTGTATTTTCTTCGGGGAATTTGAACATCCGGTGTCCTTTTCTAGAATGATTGGAACAATTCATCGCAAAGCAACCTCCTATCATAAATTTCGTAACTAATTATAACGTGTAATTAATAAAAAATAACTGTCTAAATGTAGCACCGTTGCTCTGAGTTTACATAGAAGTGAATGGGCACTGGGTACATATGGCAAACCCAAAGGCACATTAATGGCGGATGCTTCAGCTCGTATCTCTAGTAGCCCTAATGTGGACCAGCCCTTTTCAGGGCTTGAATGAAATACTCCAAGTGTTCCCACCGGCGCTCAGCTGTTCGCGGGACCTGGCGGGGGAGGAAGACTAAGGTCGCTCAACACTTCACGCATGAACTGTCGTACCAGAGGGAGGGGCTTCACGGCTCTGACCAATGGGAAAACAGCTCTTTATGCATTTCTATCACCATTCCAACATCGAAATCAATTTTTAGTTCTTTTCCAAGTTCGTTGGAGATTTAGCGGGAAGGTTTCCTTTCCCGTAGGCGCTCCGTAAGCTAAGTGTTGACTTGACTTGACTTGCTTTCCATATTTCACTTTCTGAACTAGAATCTAAGCTCTATGTGATAAAGTCATTATTTTATAGGTAAACAAATAAAAAAAAATGATAATTCTTTAATAAAAATATGTATTTTTTGACATATTTACAAATATCTCAGTTAATTTTGAAGATATTAAAAAACTCCCAGTTCATTGCACTGGTAAATGCAGAGAATAGTAAGAGAATAAGATAGAATGCATAAGAATAGTAGTATGAAGTATAAAGAGAATTGTAATATATTTAGTTTAATTGAGTGTACGCTGTCTGGCTTAAGCATGAAATTGTGCTAAAAAAAAAGAAAAAAAAACACTAATTTTTTAAAAATATTATGAAGATATTGCTTGGGTTTTATTTTTTCACCTTTCTATATTATAATTGAACTAAAAATACGCATATTTATTGAATATTGTACATGTAAAAAAAAAGCCCTCCGAACGTAGGCTATTAGCCTTAATAGCTAGCCTTAATAGTTATTTTAAACCGTCAATACCGATATTATGAATAGTTTGTAATTAAGAAAACAATTGTTAAAAAAAGTATTTCTTTTATGGTCTATAACTGACTAGAATTTGTTTTGTAGTACTTATAAATGCATTTGTTTTGCCCATATTAATTCTTTTAAAATTGTTATGAGCAATCCTCTCACGTTTAATTTTAAAACAGTTTTTTAAGTCTTTCAATATTAAAATATATTAGCTGAAACATGGTCGGTGTAATTAAAAAAAAAAAGAAAATATTTGAAATAAAATTTTACCGTATAAGGATTCTTATTTAATTAAGGTTCAATTTAATGAATTATACGAAAGAATTTTATTTTAATCAGGAGCTAATTGTATGTGTAATTTTAAGGAAAGTTAAATGAAAAATTAAAAAAAATATATTATGTAGAAACTTATTCTGCAAAATTTGCACAGAATTAAAATTTTCTTAACATATATTTTATGTTCTACAAAATGGAATTGCTAGGCAAATATTTGGTCTGCATAAAACAGTTTATATCTTAAGATATGTACATTTATATTTGTTTAATCCAATCATGCTGAATTAAAAAAAATTTCGCACAATCTTCCCGTTTCTATTTTTTCACAACATAAGACAAAGTAAGAATTTAGTACATCGCTGAACTTAAACTTAAGTAATTAAATGGAGGAGAGTTTGGAGGAGAAGGTTGAAATATATGAATAAGTAATTTTTAGGAGTTTCCAAGATTTACTCTTTAATGGTGGTCTGTAAATAAAAAGGAAATATACTTATATGATATAAAAGAACTGAACTTAAAAAAAAATTAAACTTAAAATTTTCCTAACATTTTTATTTTTCATATCTATTCATATCTGTTTCTATTTCAACTAATAATATGGTTATGTTAAATTATGCAATACAGTGTGATTCAAAATTAATATAGCGATTACAAACGGCTATAACTATTTAATCGAACAGAAATTATCGATAAGAATTACACAAAATGTAAAAGGGAGTTCAAAATTTTGTTTATATACTTTATAAATGTCCTATGTGAATTCCCTTGGTCACACGGACAACTTCTAAACATCCTTTTTGTTCAAACATCCGATACCATTTGCGTTAGTTGTTAAAATTTTTGAGCATTCTGTGAGTTAGAATTTCATAATTGTCGTTCTGTCATCGCATTGCAGAGATGATTTCGACAGTGGTACGGTCAAACATCTCCAAATGCTAATAACACACGCATATGGTATCGAACGTTTGAACAAAAAGGATGTTTAGAAGTTATCCGTGTGACCAAGGGAACTCACATAGAACATTTATACAGTATATAAACAAAATTTTGAACTCCCTTTTACATTATGTGTAATTCTTATCGATAAATTCTTTTCGATTAAATAGTTATAGGGTGATCTCCCCAGTAGTTCATCAAATAAAGTCATTGCTTATACGGGGTTTTCCCTTCCTTTTTAGTTTTAGAAGTAAAGTAACATGATTGCTACGATCCTTAATAAATGTCCTATAATGATAAAAATGAAATCCGCTGAAATTAAATAGCAACAAAATTATAAATAAATAGTTTTTTTAATTACCATTTTCCCAGTTGTTGATCATGCGAAAGAAGTCAATCGAAAATCTAAAAATTAATCTTTGAAATATCATCTTTTGGCTGTGATTAACAATAATTCTTATAAAAGTATTAGTTGAAATGAGCAAGATGGAAGTGAATTATTTTAACTTACCCTAATTGTGCCCAACTAATCAAAAATTTAATGTTCACATACTTTCTATTAAAAAAAATTCATAAAATGGCTTCCCTTACAGCAGACAGCTGACAACAATGCGGCAACAGTTGCACCAACATTCCAGTAAAAGTATTATGTATAGTGCCATATATATAACCTATTTCCGCCTGAAATGGCGCAATATTTCAAAAATTTGATCAACTACTGGAAGGGTATCAAACTACACCCAAGGGTATCAAACTAGGGTTGTCACCCTAGCTGTTTGTAATCGCGCTATATTCATTTTTAATCACCCTGTATTTCAACCTCTAATTTTAATTCAACCTCTAAGTCTTACATTTGTTATTAGAGTTAAGGGGGCTGGTCATTCAGTTTCCGATTTCCCCTCACTAATGTAAAGTCTACGGGCATTTGATGCATTCGTATATTTAAAATATCTCCTCTGGAAATTTATATTTTTAACTTCTATTTTTTGTGTACACTTCCTAAAATATGTCTGTTTTTTTCTTACAAGGAAGGTCTCCATACTGGGCATACTCAGAATATGTTGAAAAAAAGGCTAGTGAAAGTACTCATGTATGTAATAAAGGATCAGTTAAAATTAGCGGCGGAATTACAGTAGAAAATCTGTAAAAAAATAAAATACTTTAATAATTGGCGTGAAAAGACGAAAGTGGCACGCAATTTGGCGAGCAGCACTTTTCCTCGCCAAAAGCAAACGATTTTAATGAATTTGAAAATTGTTTGTTAATTGATTTTGAGTATATGCGGTATTTAAGGAATTTAAACGTAAACCATGAAAGAATTTATTACTAGGACTTCCCTCAGAGGGATTAGTCTGAGCGATATTACTGAGAACATAGATTTAATAATAACATGTGGAAGCAAAGAAAATGAGATGTTATCTTTAATTGTCCATATACTGCGATAAACTGAAATGATGAAAATAAACGAATCGTAGAATTACAAAATCTTATATATAAATTCGTATACACTGTTTAAAAAAATGGGAAATCAAACCATTCAAGACAGCCATGCATGGATATAAAATTGAAAGTACGCAATATATTAAAAGTAAAATAGAAAATGAAACACTAAATTACTTATATCGGAATTTTAACTGTATTAATTGATGTCAAGAGCATAATCAGACGCTCCGCACCAATTTGACTAATTTTAAATGACAAATATATGATGTTTAAAAAGAATGGACTGTACTTTATATGGTGTGTGCTCCCACGGAATAGTTAATATTGTACAATATCTGTTTTCCACAGATGCAATGAGGTTGTCGATAACATTTAAGGAATTCTCTCCTCAAAATCTAATATAGTATCAAAGTACCGAATACATCAACAGTGGCATGCAATGCTTCGTTAGAGTGTGTTTTAGATATGCTCGATCGGATTTAAATGATGAGTGTATACTGGCCACTACATACGCTGTATTGTTTTGTTTTCAAATATATTCTGCACAAGTTGAGCTGTATTTACCATGTATTAAATAAAAGAAATCGGCAATGATTACAACATAAAGTATGACACAAGATCTGAATATATCATCTGCATAACTTTTGAGCTGTCAAAGTGTCATTTGAAGTAATTTGCAAATCCATACATATTTATTCAGGAAATCATGCAAGCTAACATACGCCAATATGATCCCGATTATAAAATTTCACCAGAATAAGTTAATATATAAAAAAGCTACTAATGATAATTGAGAATATGACCTTATGATAAAATGTCTAGAAAAATGAATCGGATAAAAAATTCATATCACATTTAAAACGGCACTTCCCTCTGTTAGTGGCCTTTGCGAGAGAGAGAAAAGCCTAGAGAAGGAACACTTTAACAAGTACTTTCGGGCAACCTACTCACTGTTTCATACAGGTCTTTATTTAATATTTACACAATTTATTTAATGCTAGGTGGGTATCTATCAGTTTTGTTGCATTTAAATTGCATGTTTTACGGAGGAAATGCAGCATTATGAAATATTTAAAGTTGCTATACCTAATAATTCCAAATTAATGGTAATTGAGATCGCTTTCCGTTAATTTCATCTTTTTAAATTTTAAATTTTTTAGAAACCATTCATAGAGACAATTGTATATTTTAAAACTAACCCGAAGCAAAATTTCAAGATTTTGGGCTCAGCAGTAACACAGAAATAGAAAATTTTTGAAAGTTTTTTGTTTTTGCACTGTTTTATATAGCAACATTTTTAGAAATTGTTCTATTGCGAGAATTTACGTCATGATAAATACAGCCATGTCAATTTTCATGTTTATATTCCTAACAAATCCTTGTACATCGTTACTCAGATCATATTTAGATCTTTTTCCGCTTTGTTTAGTCTTTCTATTTTTTAGAATTCGTTCTACAACGAGCATTTACATCTTATTAATTACTACCATGCCAAAGTTCTAGTTTCTAACCCCAACAGTATCCCAAAAATTTCAGTATTCCAAATAAATCATAGTTTAGAAACTTTCTAGAAATTTTTACGTTTATCCGTCAAATTGAACGTTTTAGAGAGCGTTCATTACGAGTATTTACATCTTAAAAGTAACTACCGCACCAAATTTAAAGTTTCTAACCCAATCAATATCACAGAAATCGCAATTTTAGAACTTTTTTGCTCCTACAGCGATGTAGGTTCTTGCACTGACATAAAATAGTCTTTTTTTTTGGAGCAGAGATGGCCACCAACATTTTTTTAAGTTGGCTATGTAGTTTCAGAGATAACACCTCACAAACGTACAAGCATTAATACTATTATATACTTTATAATATTATAACGCTTTATAATATTAGCATTAGATGTACAGATACAAAAGCCATTTATCTGTTACAAACTAAAGTGCCGGCGTTGCCCAGAATTTGAAGGATGTTTGTTCTGAAAAATCAATTTCAAAATTTAACATACAACACAAAACAAACATTAAAAAAAGCAGTCGAAATGTTGTATGAATGAATCATATGAAAACGCTATATAAAAATGTATAAATGTATATAACAGACGCAAAAGAATACAGCTATAAATGAACTTATTTCAATTTATAATTGGAGCAATAATGTTAAAATAGGCCAATATTTCCCTAATCGGGTTTTTATCATGCTTCAATACATTTTTCACACTCATATGACGTTATACTATATCCACCACGTCCTTTATATTTCCAATATGACGTAATATTTTCCTCTTTCACGTGGAAACCTTGAAATAGAAAAATTATGAAGTTATATTCACTTTCATTTAAATTCATCAAACCAATTATTTCATTTTCATATTTCACGTGAATATCTTGCAATAGAAAAGTTATGACGTAATATTCACCTTTTTTAAAAATTCGTCAAACTATTTATTTCATTTTCATTTTTCACGTGGAAATCTTGCAGTAGAAAATTAATTGTTGTAGTAATAATTTTATTGTGTTTTTTAATTGTTGACAACTGCTATAACGAAAAATGTTTAAATTTGATAAGAAATTGCTGTTAAATTGGTGGTTTTTTATTAATTAAAAATTAACTATAAATTATTTCGATTCCGGATTACTTTAGTTGCCTCGGCCATGTTTTAATACACATGTACGTATCTTTTCACAATTTTGGCTTCCAAATTGTGGATTTTTATAGAATTACAAACAGACAGATAGACAAGTTTTCATTTTTATATATCTCTCTATTCTAAAAAAAGTAACTAACGCTGTCACTGCCGCCGCCGCCGGTTTTGAATTTTTTGTGACCGGAGGTCTTTCTTCGTTAATATTTAGAAAACTATTGCATACAAAAAATGTGAAAATCGGTGGTATTATAGCGAAATGTTTGATCAATACGCTAATGCATACAGTTTTCAAATCGAAGAATTATTTTAAGAGATATTTAATGCTAAAGTTGGACAAAATCGTTCCATTAAAAAAAAATTTATAGGAGCAAAAACTATGCATGTGAATTTAATCATTTTTAGATCATTTTATTCAATAGAAAATCCCGGTGTGCAGATTTCATTAATTTTTTTAATTTGACTCATTTTTTGAGGTTTTATTTCTATTTTAAATTCAAATATTCAGCATCTTGACGGATATTTTTTACATATTTTAGAAAATGGTATTAATTTAAACTGTTGCCAACTGTATAAACAGCGCAAACAATAATGTTTGCTTCAAATAAAAAAAATTATTTACACGATACTATTATAAACAGAAAAAACCCCTTCAAATTTGAATTAAATAATTAGGTATAAAAAGCAGTCACTTATTGGAAATTACGCCATTAAAACTATATTTACATGTGAATTTTGAAAGAGAAAGGATATTGTAAAATAAATTCATTAACATGCGTTAGAAGTCTGAAATAGAAGAAATTGCGTCACATTACACTTATTATGCAAAATGAACAAAAAATAGTATTGCAAAACAGTTTAAATTTAAAAATTGCGCGAGACAAAATATTAGAGGTTAAATATTAGATTTGTTCAAAATTTTATTATTTGTCGTTTGATGTGAGGTGTTCAGCTATAAGTATGCAAATTTTCATGCCTCCAACATAATTAGGGGATGAGTTAGAAAAATTGCTTAAAATACACATGTTAGATGCCAGAGGGTTAAATATTAGACTTTTTCAAAATTTTATTATTCGCCGTTTGATGTGAGGAGTTCAGCTATAAGTATGCAAAATTTCATGTCTCCAACTTAATTAGAGGCTGAGTTAGAAAAATTGCTTAAAATACACAAGTTAGAGCCCAGAGCGTTAAATATGACTTTTTCAAAATTTTATGATTTATCGTGTTATCGCAAGTGTTCTGCTATAAGTATGCAAACTTTCATGTCTCCAACTTAATTAGTGGCTGAGTTAGAAAAATTGCTTAAAATACACAAGTTAGAGCCCAGACGGTTAAATATTAGACCTTTTTCAAAATTTTATTATTTGTCGTTTGATGTGAGGATTTCAGCTATAAGTATGCAAAATTTCATGTCTCCAACTTAATTAGGGGCTGAGTTAGAAAAATTGTTTAAGATACACAAGTTAGAGCCCAGAGGGTTAAATATTAGACTTTTTCAAAATTTTATTATTTGTCGTTTGATGTGAGGTGTTCAGCTATAAGTATGCAAACTTTCATGTCTCCAACTTAATTAGGGGCTGAGTTAGAAAAATTGCTTTAAATACACAAGTTAGAGCGCAGAGGGTTAAATATTAAACCTTTTTCAAAATTTTATTATTTGTCGTTTGATGTAAGATGTTCAGCTATAAGTATGCAAAATTTCATGTCACCAACCTAATTAAATAGGGGCTGAGTTAGAAAAATTTCTTAAAATACACAAGTTAGAGCCCAGAGGGTTAAATATTAGACTTTTTCAAAATTTTATTATTTGCCGTTTGATGTGTGGTGTTCAGCTATAAGTATGCAAATTTTCAAGTCTCCGACATGTATAGTTTCTGAGAACGGGCTCTGTGACAAACGGTCAGACAGACAGACAAAGGAGTGAGACAAGTAGGGTTTCGTTAGATGAACAAAACTCTAAAAACATGCTGCGGATGACTGTAACAACATCCTAAAATTACATTACCATCAGCGATCTACCAATCCTGAATTTAGTTTATATTCATTTCATATATTCTTATTATTTTGTGTGGCACTGTAAAATAACTATCAATATTATATACAGTAAAACCTCTGAATAGCGGACACCCCGAGAATGCAGAATTTGTCCTCTATTTAGAGGTGACCGCTACTGAGAGTAAAACATGTACAGTTATTTAAGAGTTGGTAATCGAAAAAATGTCCTCTAAATAGAGGTATCCGCTAATCGGGTGTGTCCGCTATGGAGGTTTTATCAGTAAAACCTCTGAATAGCGAACACCTCGGGAGGGCAGAATTTGTCCTCTATTTGGAGGTGTCCACTACTGAGAGTAAAAAATGTACAGTTATTTAAGGGTTGGTAATCGAAAAATGCCCCCTAAATAGAGGTGTCCACTAATCGGGTGTGTCCGTTATGGAGGTTTTACTGCATAATAATATCATCCTTTACAAGAAAATTGCATGCTGTATGATAGACAGACAGACATCCAGAGAAAGATAACCTCCCGGAGCAATAAACACTCATATCTTTTGTTTTAATCATCCACAATTGTATGTCATACAACAGGCCAGATTTTATACAACAGGCTAAAAACGGTCACCGTGGTACGGAGTACTGTATTATTATTTGTTTGCCCACCAAAACTGCACGGGTTGTTGCAAGGTTTGTGATCACGTGGTTGAAACTGATCTATTCAATATTAATGCGTTCGTATTTTTTTTTATTTGCTGCATGTGTTCAAACCAGTTGTCTACGAAAACATCAACCGGTGAAAGTGACGCACACCAAATATCTATGACGTATGCAGATAAATTGTGCTTTTTTATCAGTTTTTTTATATATAATTTTTAAACGGTTTGGAACTTATTTTTCATAGTATGCGCATTCAGTAGGCGACCCTCATAGGTACCTTCTGGTGCAATCAGAAACGAAATCCAACAAATATTTTTTGAGTTATGCTTGACGAAAGATTTTTATTAGGCTTTTTTTTCAGTAGGACATGGCGTTAATATCCATCGTAGTAGTAATGCGTTCGGACAGTAATATTTCGCTGAGTATTAGCCTTCGCTTCGCTCAGACAATTATTATTACATTTTGTATTATACTTGTTGCTTGTTGCCGATTTGAACGAAATTTTGCCATTGTTTTATTCTCCAATCCACATTTTTTAAAAATTTAAACGGCTTTATCAGTTATAAAAATAACTATTAACGCCAGATGAATAATGCTGCCGTAATACATTTCCATACCGAAGAAGTTGTTTCCATAGCAACAAAGTTGAACCGACAGCTCTCAATGGGGCATATTTTTGAGTTTGGAACAATTTTAATCAATTTAAATTTTGTTTTAAATCGAAAATATGATAGTTAAAATTCGTTATAAGTACATATAAATATATCTGACAAAACTATAGTTAAAACAAACTAAAAATGACAAACTTAAAGTTTTTTAAATTAAACTTATTTAAACAAATACAACATAAAAAGTTTTTTCCTTAAAGAGTATTCGACAAGCGTATTTTTTTTTTATTTAATTTATTCGCCAAACGGTGATAAGTCGCCAAATAAGAGAAATGTTCATTATTTTTTTACGGACGTTCTACCGATGTTCCGCCAAAATTTTTTTATAAACATATATACCCATGGGAGAAGAACATTCTGTATTTTTTTCAGATTTTTCTGAGTATGCCCATATGGAGACCTTCCTTGTTAGTTCTCAAAATATTTCTAAAATCTATTCTTAATTTTATAGGAAGTGTTAAAATCTTACTCACAGTCCGCCCGCTTTTAACACATAAAATATTGAATTCAGCATAGATTTTAGAAATATTTTGAAAACTAAGAATAAAAAGAGACATCTTTTAAGATGAGTACACAGAAAAAAGATGTTAAAAATATGAATTTCCCGAGAAGATATTTTAGATATACGTATGCATCAAAAGTCCATAGACTTAACATTACGGAGGCGAATTCTGAAGGTGAGTGACAGCGATTGTCGCGCATAAGTTGTTTTATCTTCATAAGTTAATTTCATGTTTGGATATCGTTGTACTGTATCTCTAATTTCGACGAAGCCCGTATTTACCGAACATTTATTAACTAAATATTGTATGAATTAGAAACTATAATTTACATTTAATTTCATTTAATTATTCTGAAATCATGGTTTATAATAACTGTTAATAATAAATTTTCTTCCGCATGTAATATAATTTCACCCAAGTCCAGTGATTTATGCAATTAGTAATATTTTACCATATTAATTGGATTTCGCACTAAATAATGTAAAATAAATATTAAATCTTTTATTCATAACAAACATACAAGATTAATACGTATGAATTAATTCTGTGAATCAGTTATTGTGAAATTCCATTGCATTTCAAAATAATAATAATAATAATATATACAACAATAAATGACATTATTAAAATGATTTAAATTGCATTTTATACATTTGATCCCATAAAACTTTATTAGTCCTTTATGCCCTGCAATTAAATCTAAGGAGGGATAAATACTTGCCTTTTTTCCAATTAAAGGGGAAAAAACGCTGCAGATTTCCAGAAAATTAAAATAAGGGAACATTATCTAATTAAGAAACCATTGAAATTTTCTATATTGCATGAATAATTAAGTTATTTTAAAATTTCTATGAGTATTAAACGCTCTAGTTATAAATATAGTTTATCGAAGGTAAATATTTTCAGTGTTTTCTTGTCAATCTTTATTTTAAATTTCTTATTTAAAAAAATCACTTAAAAGGCATGTTTAAAGTGTAGAATTTTAAGTGCTTTTTATGTGATTTTATGCAGTATTTGCATAGTATTAGGGCTAGAAAATGTATAATGCCGGTTTTTATAACATGCTTTAACCCTTTCAGGGGTAATATAATTTCTTTTTCTAAAATGTTAAAATGATTGAATGTTGTCAGAATTCTCGAACAATTGTCTTGAAAATAAACAAATTCGTTTCTTTAAGTACATTATAAAAGCAAAATTTCATTTAAAAAATCTAGGTGCCAATTGGCAATCTGGAATTAACATTAAGTGCTGGAAATAATATACCGGTTACCTTCAAAAGGTTAACGTAGGCTTTAATAAACAGCGAATACTATTCAGACTTTACTTAATCTAAAGCTTATTTTTAAATTTAAATATATGTTTCCTTGAAAATATGAAAGTTGCTAGCGTGTACATTATCTAGTTAATCTGCAGATTATCTGATATGTTCCGAAAAAGTGCGAAAAGCACCGGTCCCCAACCTATGGGTCGTCGCGGGTGTTTTGGTGGGTCGCAGAATAATCGTAGTTTAACACAAAAGTATATCTTTTATTTCATTTGTTTAAAAAATATAACAATTACAATATTTTACAACTGCAGTAATCTTAAAAGCTATTAGTTTAAACTAAAACTTCGTGAGAAAACAGGGTTTTCTTAAACAGTTAGTCAGTATTATGTTATGATCTCTTTGTGACATATGGCAGCAGTCGCGCAGTCGTTATGGCAACTCTGGACCCTCACTCTCGAGTTTGTGGATTAGAAATCTTTTTGAAGAAGAACATTTGAAAAGGCCCAAACTCTCAAAACCTGAAGAAGACTCCTTAATTGACCTATCTTGCGATTTCTCTTTGAAGGCAGTTTTTAAGAAAAAACCCTTCATTTCCTTCTGGGTGAATATATGAGCACAATAACCAGAAATATCTGAATCAGCTTTGAGGTCTTTGATATTGTTCAACACGACATACAGTGAGCAAAAAAAGTATTTGCGCACCAGGTAAATTTGTTGTAGCATATGTATAAATAAATAAAAAGCAACTAAGAATTAAAAATACCAACACTTTTACAAAACAAATAACCATATTTAATATCTGACTTAATAATTATATTTAAAATATGAAAACATAAAAAAGTAGAATTTGTACTGCCAAAAAAATATTTGCACATTAGCAATAAAAATAGAACTAGAGGAATTATTTATAAGTTAAAAACTGTGCTAATATTTAGTATGCATGCCCTTTACTTCAATTACAGCTTGTAATCGTCTGGACATTGATTCTATTAATTTGTGACATGTTTCACTGCTGATTTGTAGCCATTCTTCCCTAAGAGCTTGCTTAAATTCTGATTTGTTGGAAATTTTCTTTTTCGTTATTTTCACATCCAAAATATGCCATAAATTTTCAATCGGATTGAGGTCTGGTGATTGTGGTGGCATTTTCAATTGATTTTTTACATTATAAATCAACCATAACCTCGTAATATATGCAGTGTGTTTCGGATCGCTATCCTGTTGGAAATAATATGAATTAGGAATTCCTAATTTCAGAGCACTATTAAATAAATGATCTCGCAATACATTAATATATTTAAAATAGCAATTAAAGCCTTTGTGCAGGAATATTAAAAAGCAGTAAACCAACGTTTAAAATGCACAAATTTGTGCATTTTAAACGTTGGTTTACTGCTTTTTAATATTAATATATTGTTTAGCATTCATATTGCCTTCAATAAAGGTCATTTCGCCAATTCCGTTAAAAGACATGCATCCCCAAATCATTACATGACCACCGCCATGTTTTACAGTTGGTTTCAAGTTTTTAATTTGAAGAGAAGTATTTGGCTTTCGCCATATACTTTTCTTACCAACTGAGCCAAAAATATTGAACTTGCTTTCATCGGAAAAAATAACAGTTTTCCAAAACTCTAGTGGTTTGCTGACATAAGCTTTTGCAAATTCAAGTCTTTTCATCCTATTTGTTTCACTAATAAATGCTTTTTTTGTGGGGCTCGTCCTCGAATATTTGCATCATGAAGAATATTTCTAATTGATTGTGGTGTAACTATTGTTCCCGACGTTAAAGCGACATCAACAGCCAATTCTCGAGAACTTAGAAAAGGGTATTTTGAAGGTTCATTTATGATGGCTCTACTTTGTCTGATATTTAGATTTCTTGGACACCCAGTTCGCGGCTTATTTATTGTCGAACCAGTTTCTTTTTTCTTCTTAATTACATAACGACCACTAGAAAAGTTTAGATTTAATTTTTTGCCTATTCCTCGGTAATTTAATCCAGAATTGTGAAGAAATATAATCTTCGCACGGGTAGCAACAGACAGTTCACACGTTTTCGGCGCCATTAGAACAAAAACTCCCCAGAATCCCTGCTCCAGTTAATATATTACGTGACTTTAAAGTGCGGGGCTAATGTACTGCGGGACTGATATGCTAAACATTTGCGTAATGTTTACATTTAATGCCTTTTTTAACAGTCAGTGCTTCTTGTGTAAATACTTTTTTGGTATGAGAAAATATTAATTTATTTTTTAAAATGTGCAATATTACCGTTTAAGGAAAATGGGTAGTTATTTTTATTTTCTTCTTATTTAAATAAATGAATAATTAAGAGAATAGTATCCAATTTGCTTTCTATGGTTACTTATGCAAAAAATCGTCTGCGTGCAAATACTTTTTTTGCTCACTGTACTTGTGTGAACGTGCTTCTGTTTTTGAAAAACAAGTACAGACTCAAACTGCGTGTAGAAAGCGACTTAAGGTTAAAATAAACCAGTTTTAACCCTATAGATGCCCTTATCGGTAAACACCAGTGCCAGAAATATCACTCATTGGAAAATTGTGTTTTGATAATAATTAAACGTATTTTTCATTACAGTCCTCAGCAAAAGTTGAGACACTGGTGTTATTTAACCTTTAAATAAAAAATACGAAACTTGGGTTATACAAATGGCAGTACTTATTTTTAAATGTATTTTAAACATTTTATGACAGAAATAATGGTTTTAATGTAGAATATTGTTTAATTTAACAACAAAAAAAAAAAAGTGAAATTTGCATATTGCAAAAGTTTAGACACTTTCTTGATTTTTGGCAACTGCTCTCGGGAAAACGCAATTTTCAAAGTTATGACGTCCCATGCATGAGGTATTTAAGTGAATATCGCGATAACATCGGTTTATGAAGATGCTTAGAGATAGAAAGTTTCAATCACATGAAGTAATTGAAGCATGGAAGCTGAAATCAAAAGGGAAGACTGTTGCAGAATTTTCAGTACTTTGAATCGTCCAAAGGAGTTTGTCTATCAAGTACTGCCTAAGGGTGACTCTTTCAAGCAAAACATAGATCTGGAAGGCCTCGTATGGCCAGAAAACGAGATGGTAGAGGGATACATAAACTGACTTCTAGACAAATAATGATTGCTAGTCGCATTAAAAGTGAGTAGGTGTAGAAAGGTCACATAGGTGTGCAAAGATCAGTTGCTATGTAATTCAAAGTATCTCCAATCTTTAGATTAGAGATTAATAAGTAAACGGAATTTTATCATGTTTTTCGCAAACTAATTTTCTCAATTATAATATAAATTTATCGAAATAAAATCAAAGAAAACTTTCCTTTAAAGGTGCATTAAAATGAACCTTTCAAGCAAGTTTTTGTTTGATTTTATTTCGCTATTTTTCAAGGTGAATGTGACATTTCCAACGATATATGTTTATTCATATACGGGGCATTTTCACAATCTTTTGACTTTTATGTCCCTGAATAATAATTTTTATTTTAGTGCATTTTCTTGTGTTTTTTTTAATTTCATATACTGGGGAACATCCCATTACATGATTGCATAACAATATTAACGAGATAAATAAGTTTTGGACGTTGTTGGGGGTCCAAATACCAGAAAAACTCCTATACCGTCCCGTGTCCCTGATGCTGATTTTTAAGTTTGGAGCTGTCTGTATAAAAGCAATTCGATGTAATTTTTTTCCGAAACTGGGACGAATGTTTTATATAAATATGTAGCAAAAAATTAACCTGCACACATTTTTATGGTTGATATTATTTGTTGAACTTTTCCCTGGGTTTTTCATCCTTACCTCTTGCTAAACTTATACAGAAAATCACTTCAGATGCAGTCACAGAATTTTTTTCAATTTTTTTTCCCATGCAGAAGTATGCTAGAGAAAGAATGCGTAAAATTTGACAGGAAATTTATTGCATAATTTAAATCAGCATTTAAATATCAATTTCAAGATCGTGGCTTTATTGGTATTCTTACCGTTCCCAAGGTTTATTCCTGCTCTTTCCGAGGTAAATTAAAAAAAATAATAATAATTTAATCCAATGTAAATAACTGTTTCTAAAAATCAATGACCATTGTGGCTATCACTTAGTTTTAACATTTTCCCAAAAATAGTGGTAATTTTCCTTACCGTCCCACCCTTACCATCCCTTTTTTCCCCATTACCATCCCTTTTTTCCCTATACCATCCCCCTTTTTTTTTCCTTCCGCCCCTTCTTTAACACCCGTTCAAGGGTGTTCTCAAATCCAAAAGGACAACTTTTTGACATAACTTTTAATTTATTTTTGATCGAAAATGCATGAAACTAGCTGGTGTTATTGTTCAGAAACTATGTCATCGATCTGTTTTTTCCATTTTTTTGCAAATGCTATAAATCTTTCAGAAAATAATGTCAAAGTGAACGTTTTGAACAGAGTTTCCGCGCGAATGATGAATAAGCACTCAAGAGCGAGCGAAAAACGTGTTTGTCACGTGGTCAAAAATGCTTATAACTCAATAGGTAATTGATGGATCCAAAAATGGAAAAACAGTTCGATTCGAAATCGCTTTCATGGACAGGTTTTCCAATTTTATATCTTTTCGTTAAAACGAATTTTTAAATGTGTCAAAACGTTTTGCGCTTGTTGAGCAGAGCAGTTAAGAACAGCCTCAAGACAATGTTATACTAAAATTTTGTGCTAAAAATACTACATTGTTATTATTTCTTATTTGAATATCCTGTGCGTACTATGCAAATTCCTTATAAGTTAAAATTTAGAAGAAAATAGAAAGTTATAGTGGTAAAATGGTAAGGAAAATTAAACTTGCAAGTTTAACTTAAACCTCAGTTAAATAAAAAAAATTTCGCTACTGATCATTTCGTCTTTATTTTGAATCATTAAGGCATTCGTCTATCAGATTAAAATGTTATTTTAGCAAGTTTAATTTCACTAGATTGTTATTCCGAAAGTCAAAAGATTGTGAGAATGCCCCATATATATTTTGTGAATATAAATTTTAAAATGTTTAATTGATTTTTGTGTTTTACCCTTTTCTTTGATTTTTTCTATCAACTGTTCTGCTGAATGTTTAATTCAATGAACATGATATATTAACTATAGAAAAAAATAATATTAGGATTTAACAAATTTTATTTAGAATCAGCGGATTACTATTTAAAATTATTTACAACTTTATGGAAGAAAAGTACCCGTTTTTATTAGTACATGAGTAATACTTATTTGTATATCTGGGTAATCATTTAAGCGTAAGAAACACTGCTGCTGTTTGAGAACGTATATATTTTTTTTCATTTTAGCGGTTGCCGAGTAGGCAATGTGAAAAATGAAACAATTTTCCTCACTTTAACGGATCGGTCTAGTTAATCTGCTAATTACCTAATTAATCTGCAGTTTACCTGGCTTTCACACTTTAGCAGTAACATGATACCTCAGTATTAATCCATTTTTCATGTTTCATTCAAGAGATATTTTAATATTTTTATTAAAAAGAGTACAATCTTATATATCAAGGAAAAAATGTACAAATGTAAAAGGACGATAGTAACTTTCTATTGTTTTTATATAGACATTTTATTGTATCAGATTTACATATTCATTATTGATTTTATTCTACATAAAAAAAAACTTAAGTTTACTTTAAGAATTTTTTATTTTTATCTCAGACACTTTTGCCTTTCCAAAGTTCTATCCAAAATTCTACTCCCAGATCAAAAGGTCACAACTGTAAATTGTATACTTTATTTGGTTTCTAGGAAATTTGTATATTTAATACGGTTTTCTAGATGAATAATGCAACTTTTTAATAAAGAACAAGAATATAATTATAAGTTAATGCGTAAAAAGAAAATTAAGTTCATTCAAAAATTTAGAAATGCAATTAATAATAATTCATACAGAAATTATGTTTCTGTGCTGCTTAAATACGATTTTAGTTGAAAAATGTTGAATTTACGCTGGGTTTCAAATATGTTTTATTTCTTGCATTGTCGCTTTTATACATTACAAATTAAAATACTTTCATATGGAACAATATCCATACATTCTTTCCTTTTAATTGCTTCGGTTTCTTCATTTTAAAAACAATTACAGTGTTTACTTAAAACCATTAAGCAATTTAAAACAATGTTGTTCTTTAATAACAAATACTGACGTAAAACAAAAATTAATTTCAATGATTGTTCCACATTAGATAATGCTTAAACATAAGAATCTAACATTTATAAGTTAACACAAATTATTTTATGGTATGTTTGTTACAGAAATATAAATTCACAGCGATAATTTTTATCTAATTTCATTACTTTCACAACAGGATGAATATTTCCAGATAAAGAATTGTGTCATTAAGCAGTAAGAGTGTAATATAATAAATATCTTGTTCAGCACACGATGAAAATATTTACTCAGAGAGATTAAACATGTGTTTTCGAAAGTTAATTACCTTCGCAGCAATAATATTTCATTCGAATTATTTGTACAAAAATATTAAAACGTTACATTTAAAGGCTAAGCTATTCCCCAAATGATTCATGCTTATGCTTTGTAATAATTTGTCACACTTTCACTGCTTTGAAATTTTGTTTTATGATATATAAAGTTGCTCATCGTATTTATAATACGATGAGCACGTAATTATACGTAATTATATACATGGTGACAAGAAATGATTCAGTTTAATTTATAATTCTTTTAATAGCAACAAGAATCACAAGAGATATGCTAATAGAAAAAGTGTATGTCAATGTCTACGACTTACAGAATAACTACACGTTTTCCGAAGTGGCTTCCTTTTTCTTTTATGTAGAAGCGGCAGTTAGTAAGTCATGTAGTCAAAAAAGGGGCAACGGGCCTTCATCCTGAAGATATTTTTGAAGGCACGCCAAACTTGAACAAATTTTTAGACGATTATTTATGATTGTTCTGTCATTTTCTCTGTTTCTATTGTAAATAGTTTTCATTTATATTCGTTAATTATTATTATTATTATTATTATTATTATTATAGTTATTACTCTAGTTGTTCTTTTGTTACTAATATTCAGCATCTATACTAATAAAAGAACAAATCGTTCTATGTGTGTGTCTGTGTGTGTGTGTGTGATGGCTAGCAAAAACTACTGCTCGTAGAAGTCTGGACATTTAGGTGTGAATAGCCCAAGACAGGTCCTGATGAACCTGAGGCTCAGATTTTTAATTTTTTAAGGGCACACTGGGCACCTTTAAGTTTTTATGCACTAAATTGTTAATAACATGCCTCTTTTCTATCCGATCTTCGTCGTTTTTGGAGTGAATTATCCTTTCACTTTCTGCCCCATTTCTGCATTTCAGTTAAGACCCTGGCACCCTTGCAAGGGGCCCGGTACAGGGCCCCTTGAACTTTTAGTGCACTAAATTGTTAATAACATGCCTCTTTTCTATCCGATCTTCTTCGTTTTTTGGGTGATTTCTCCTTTCAGTTTCTACCCCATTTCTATATTTCAGTTAAGACCCTGGCACCCTTGAAAGGGGCCCGGTACAGGGCCCCTTGAAGTTTTAGTGTACAAAACTGTTAATAAATTGCTTCCTTTTTATCCGATCTTCATTTTTGGGATATTTTCTTCATTTAGTTATTCTCCCGTTACTGCATTTCAGTTAAGACCATGGGCCCGTCTAGGGTCCCGTAGGGCCGGTCCAGGAACCCTAAAATTTTTTGTGTGCCATGTGTTTTTCACAGCCTAATTTTCTCACCTTCGCAGTGCGTAATTTTAAAGTTGAGTCTTGAACTCTTCTCCTTAGACGAACACTCACATACATTTAATGGGGCCCTAGGGCTCTTTTTTAAGCATTTCCTCAATTTTTTGCACATTTCTTTTAAATTATATTCTAATGATTAATTCATGCTCTATGCTTAATCTCTACTAATGTAAGATCTAAAACGCTAAGTACTAAAATGTTGTAACATGTTTTCATGTTAGGGCCCTGTTCTCAACTATCAGTTGGCCCCTTTTGGGACCCCTATTTTAACTCCCTTACAAATAGTCCGATTTACTAGGTTTTTTTTTCAAACAACATCTTAGGTTCTCCAGCTATTACATAAACGACAAAAAAAAAAAAAAAAAAAAAAAAAAAAAAAAAAAAAAAAAAAAATTCTGACTTTAATTACCTCCAATTTTGAATATAAATTGTCTTCTTGGAGCCCTTGGTGCATCTTCTTTAAAAATGATCCGAATTCCTCGCAATTTTCTTTACCATAGTTCTAGCGGTTTCAGATTACATTATAAACTACTAAAAAGTGTATTTATACCAAACTACATGCCACTTAAGTCCCTTCCCTCTTGGGACTTGGTACAAGGTTCCTTGAAACTTTTGCACCATAAATTATTAATAAATTGCCCCACTTAATCCGATCTTAATTTTTGGAACCATTTTTTCATTTAGTTAGTCTCCAGTTTCTATATTCCAGTTAAAATTCTGGGGCACCTTGAACTTTTTGTGTGCTATACATTTTTTTTTTACACCCTAATTTTCTCACCTTCTCATTGCATAGTTTTAAAATTGAGTCTTGGACTCTTCCCCCTAGACCAACACCCTCATATATTTATTGGGGCTCTAGGGTCCCTTTTTAAGCATTTACCTATTTTGAGCATTTCTGTACAATATTATTCTTATGATTATTTCATACCCTATGATTAATTTTGACTAGCTGAAGATCTAAAACGCTAAGTACTAAAACATTTAAACATGTTTTCATGTTAGGGCCCTGCTCTCAACTATCAGTTGGGCTCTTTTGGGCCTCCTGTTATAACTCCCGATGGTCCGATTCACGATTTTTTTTCTAACAACTTCTTGGATTATCCAGCTACTACATGAACGACAAAAAAAAATTGCAGACTTCAGATACCACCAATTTTGAATTTTAATCGTCTTTTTGGGGCCTTTGTTGCAGCCTCTTTAAAAACTATCCTATTCTATTGCAATTTTCTTTAACATAGTTTTAGCGTCTTCCAGCTTCTTTAAACCCCTAAAATTTTTTCTTATACCCAACTACATTCCAGTTAAGACCCTGCCCCCCAGGGCCCGGTCTTTCTTTATACCTCAGCTACCACCTTTTTCGAACATTAATCTCCTTTTTCAGCATCAACTTACGTCTACTCCTTACAGCCACAAATTAACAATCGCGTTACTTTAAAGGTAACTTTAGATAAGGGATTTCATCCATTTATTAAATATCGTGTTAAAGCTAACAGTAATTCATGAAATTTACAAGGTGAGGAGGCATCTTCCACTGCTTGGTGGCGCGTTATTTTCTGGGGTTTAAGGGCCCAATTTCAACGGAATTTGCTTCCTTAAACTTAGATTACAATTCAGCTACTTTTTGTATTATGAAATTTTATCTTAGACTTTAGTTACCAACATTTTCTAACATTAATGGTGCATTCTTTTTTTTTTGATTCTGTGGGCTTCATTCCTACGAGGTTAGGCTCACTCAACTTGGTTTTCGATTGTCTCCGGCATGTGCAAGGACTTCCGGTAAATGCTGCATAGGTAGTGCGTAGTGGGAATCTAGATTACAGGTTCGTTCGGAAAGAAGTTTGATGGGAACACATTAGACGCTGCGGAAGGCATTGGGGCCTCCGAAATTAGGTTCATTTAAAAGAATTTCCAAAGATATAAAATCATACAAATTTAAGTTTTGCTTAAGGTTATTATTTACAAACCCCGGGCAACGCTGAGCGGGTCTGCTAGTTTATTATAAATTGCCGTGTTTTGAGAATCATAATGGGAATCTTACAGTTTTTTTGGGGGGGTGACTAAAGCACAAATATAAACATTGTACAATCAAGAAAAGCGAAAAAGGAAAAACTTTTTATAACTGATGTCAAAAGGATTGGCTAACAAGTGAGTTCGGGTGTCCGTAGGAAAACATTCCACCAGGCTTACAGCTTAGAGCTACAGTTCGGATTTCCCTTCTCTTCCCTGTAATATAAGTATTCAGAATAACCCATATGGGTGGAATCCAGAGACTACAGGGTCTGTTCTTCAGTTAAGAAGTCTGGCACGTTTACACGCCTTGTTCTGTATTCTGAAGCAGAATATTCGTGGAACGTTTATTTTTAATTTCACAATTGATCTTAGGCTCAGAAAAGCAAAACACTAAAGGTGTTTTAACGGCACGTTCGATAGTATATTTTAACATTTATAATAACAAAAAGCAAGTGGTGCTTAAACACTTAAACAAATCACATCGACAAATCAGAAACGTTTGGAAAATTAGCTGTTATTTGATAACAGCTGGGGGACTAAGTGTATCTTTCGAATTCGATTGTTGAGTCGATAATGGCACAGTTTAATTGTAATAATTTTTTAAAAATATTTTTGCCACTGGACACTAGTAGCTTGCATATTTCGTTCTACCTATTTTGTTGACTACTTTAAATTTTTGGTACTTTTTCATTTTGTGATCTAAGAACGTTTTTCACGATTTGGCACATTGTCTCCTGATTAAAATTAATCTTGTTTTACATATATTTTTTAAACATTAAGAATGAATCCAATTCTCTTTACGGTTACTTTACTTTTTCTGAAAATGTTACCTGTTCGTTTTATACCTAGATTTGGTCTATCCCTATTATGGCCAAACTATTAGAACTGTTTTATGGTATTCGACACAATCTACTTAGAACATCCAACACCCGAACGAACTCGTATTGCCTCATGCCTTCTGCTTGTCATGCAAGAATCGTATTTTGATGGGAGACAATTATTACAAAATAATTTTGTCTCATGCACAGATAATAAAAATTAATCAGTGTAATTAATAATGAGTTTTTTACAAATTGAATTTTGTCTGTGTTCTTTCCCCCATGTGATACATTAAACAAGTGGGTAAGTGTGATCACAGATCGCACAGAGGGTTTCGTTTAATATTCCTTTCGAAACACTTTATTCTTTAATTAATAAAGCCAAATTGATATAATTTATCATTATTAAATCCTTGAAAACCGCACATTAAAAGGTAAAAAACGTTAAGGTTTTAAAAAAATTTTGAGCCCCCCCCCCCTCCCCTCACGAAACTTCTCGGGCCATTCTTTTGAAAACTTTTTATTATGTGTTGTAAACTATCTTAAAGTTTCAAAATAGATCACCGTGTTAGATTTCCTAATTTAAATGAAATCGAGTTTTTTAATTCCACATTCCACTACCAGGGAGCGCGCTCTATTTTTAACAAAACTGTATCTGAACAAAACTCTTTTCTACAACTTATCCGTAGATACATTAGTCGAGGGGTTGGCGGTCTTAAACACCAATTTAAGATATTTGCTGAAATTACTATTCGAAAATAGTGATATCGACACTTATGAATTTTTTTTATATTGAACAAGTAGCATTTACCTCAGCACTCCGTCAAAAAACCGCACATAAAAAGATAAAAAACGCTAAGGTTAAAAATTTTTTTTAACTCTCTCCCCCCCACCTTTTCCGAAATTTCTCGTGCCATTATCTTTAAAACTTTTTATTATGTGTTATAAACTATCTTAAAGTTTCAAACAGATCGCCTTGTTAGATTTCATAATTTAAATAAAATCGCGGTCTGTTAGTTCCACATTTCCCCACCAGGGAGCTCACTCTATTCTTAACAAAAGTGTATCTGAACGAAACTCTTTCCTACAACTTATCCGTAGATACATTAGTCGAGGGGGTGGTGGCCTTAAACACCAATTTAAGATATTTTCTAAATTACTATTCTAAAATAGTGGTATCAACACTTATGAAATTTTTTATATTGAATAGGTATTATTTATCTCATCACGCCGTTAAAAAACCGCACGCAAAACGGTAGAGAACGCTACAGTTTAAAAATGTTCTTAAGCAAGAATTTAAGATATTTTCTGAAATTACTATTTGAAAACAGTGGTATCAATACTTATGAAATTTTTATATTGAATAAGTAAAATTTATGCTGCATTTTTAAAAATGTGACACCGTTCTGAACATTGCTTTAAAAGCGTTTTAGCGTTAGCTTTCCTAATTTTAACAAATTCCCGTCAAATGTGCGAAAAAGCATCTCTTTTATAAGTTTAAAAATCGATTTTTTCATAAATTGGATAGTTGTGATGATTTTTTTTACATCTAGATTTTATGAATCAGCATATGAAATAACATCCGGATGCGAAAGAACCAGATTTGTAAAATTAATAGTTAAAAAAATTTGTACTTCCATTATCAAACCCTAGTATAAAAATGTCTCTTTTTCTTTCCCTTTCATGTGGCCTCCTGCTGTGCGAAAAAAAAATGCAATTCTGGAATTCATTCATTTTCAATTCTGGAATTAATCTTCGCTTCCGATTGTCGAAATTAAAAAATAAAGGCATATTCTGAAAGAACATGAAATTTTAACGTCAGATGGCGTAAAAATCGTAGCTCAGAAATCGATATTTAAAAAAAAATTGTTCCTGTATAAAAATTCTGTGTTCGTTTCTAACCGCAAGACGCACCTGTTTTAAATTTTCTCGTTTACCACCGAAAATTCAATGTCATCAGACATCTGTCGCCTTCAAAAGTGAAGGAAAATAAAAGATTTTTTTCTCAATTTTTGACGAATTTTCGAGTTTTTATGGTACGATCGAGACAATTTTTAGAATTTCTGAAAGCTGATTTTTTTTTGTCCGTCTTGTGGTACTAATTTCGAATTTCTGGGATGCGTAGAAAAAAAGTAATCGCGTCTTAAAGAAATCTCCAGTGCTTATCTGCTGTTAATATGACACCTGTTTTTAATACGTCGAAGAGATCGTTTTTGTAATTTGATAAAAAGTCTATGCTTTTGTTGAATTATAAATGCCTTTCTGATCTTGTAATTGGTTTTTTTTAAATTAATAATGTCCGTTAATTACGACTTTTTCAAAATTTTATGACTTGTCGTTTGAAGTGAGGTGTTCAGCTATAAGTATGCAAAATTTCAAGTCTCCAACATATATAGTTTCTGAGAACGGGCTCTGTGACAGACGGACGGACAGACAGACAGAGGAGTGAGACGAATAGGGTTTCGTCAGATGAACGAAACCCTAAAAAACTGCATTTTCTTCCTACAAATTATTTAAGTGCATGTTAGTATTTTTGAATTTTTTTTGTTTATGTTAAAAACCTAATTTATGTTTTTACAAGGAAATGTTTCTTTATGGGTACTTTGATATCAAAAGGAATAAATTCCCAATTAAATATTATTCTTAATAAATAAATTCAATATTAAAAATACATCTAAATGATATAATAACACAAAATTAATAGAAAACATTTCCACTAAATTTCTACTTGCTAAACGAATTTTGTCTACTTTGCAATATTTATCACGCTGTTATTAATAGACAGCAGTTTTTCGATAAAGATTTTTAACGCCGAAATGCATGTATTTCTCCGTAGGGAAAATGTTAATAGATAAACATTTGTATAACAAGGAGATGGGAGTTTTAAGTATTTATTAAGTAGAAAGGTTTCTCATGGCAAAAATATTCATTATGAGGGATGAAATAAATGTTTCTTAAATGACAATGTTATCTGTGGATCAATATTTCATTTAAAGTGTTTGCGTTAAAATGTGAAAGCATGACATTTAAAAGTGCAGCTTTTGTTACATTATGCAGGCTTTTGTTTTCATAATAATTTGTCTGATTTGTGCTCCTTTTGTATTTTATTGTAGTATAAAAATTCACCATAACTTTTTTGCATAATGTATATTTGTAATATCTGCATTCGTAAGATCAAAATACTATGTCTTTATCAATGTTTTATTCTGTGACCATTTTAAGACATAAAAAATATCCTATGTTAAAAATCTAACATAATTTTCTAATTGTTCATCTTATGACCTATTTGTGTCTAACCAAATAAGGGTTTTTGGTACTTCTAAAATTGAGAAATTCCTTAAAGAATTTGGAAAGTGGATTGTAATTTTGTATAATATGTATCGGATATTTGAACAAAATTACTCGGGAAATGGTTCGTTACTAAAATCAGATCGTTTTTCTCTTGTATACATTTTCCGCCAATAAATTTAATCTATTTCTTTATAAGTAACTTGATAACGTTGTCCAAACATCTTACAGTAACATCATGTTGAAAGGAATTATACATTTTCTATCTACTGTATACACTTCCCTCCAAAAGTTAAGGTACAGGGACTGGATGCTTTCGATTACACACGGTTTGCGGAATATCTACCAACATTATTGACGAATTGTTCCTGAACATCTGGGACGTAAAGAATATGTTTGATTTCATATTTCTCGATGAAGATTTAGTCGGGCCGACAATTAGGGGGCTAATAATAAATTTAATAATAAAATAATATTTGAGATCAGCTATGCAACAGAAAATGCTGGAAATGGTTTGTCACTGCGTTAAATGACTATTTGGGTCCTGTTCAACGTTTGTGTGCATTTGTGTAAGCATATCACTCATATTCGTAAAGATGTTAACGTTTTTGGTTCAAAATTCAAAAGTTTTTTGTTTATAGCATACAGAGTTTTCAACCAAATTTAACACAACTTTCCGAAAACCTGACAAAAGGACAGTAGCAACAGTATACTTCAATTAAAACATGAAGATATTGAATATTTGATGAGATATGGGCACTTGTATGAAATAATTTTTAACTGCGCATGCGTGGAAGATTTCAAAATTTTTATTTCATAATTTGGTAGTCAGCTATTTAGGGCAACTTATCTAAAATGTCCAGTCAAATATCGAGAAATTTCACAAAGATAGGGGCGATATAGTGAGTTGATCTCTAAAAATAGCTTTATTATAAGGGTTTTTCCACAACTTTTCAATCAACTCACTATATCTTTCTGAGTTTTCACAATATTTGACTGGATTTTTTGCGTCGGAAATTTGCATTTACTTCTCCATATTTCAGGCGCGATCATTAAGAACTAAGTAATTAAGTATTGTATTTTAAAACATAAAAACGTTTTAATCATTTGTAATCCGAGGTGTGCTGCATTTAGTTTTGGCAGAAATCAGTTCCGAAAGTGTTTTAGAGTACTGTTCTTGAAAAAAAATAAAAACAATTGTTTTCTCGTTTACTCTCAATTAATGTATATAATTTTCCAAAAAAAAAATAAATAAATAAATAAATAAAAAATAAATAAATAAACCCAACAAAAGATCACGGCTCACTGCATTATCCATTCAATAATATAAATTAGGATATTGAATAAAAAAATAAAATTTAAGAAAACGTTGCGCGCACCATCAAACCATGCATAAAACTGACAAAGCTGACTGACTCGCAGTAGAACAAAGAACACCGCTTCTTTTTTCGACCTCCACCAGAGCCTATCTGTGCTTGTCGACATTCACCGGTGATGTTCCGAATGTACAAGAATGTAATCAAATATTCGGTCTTTAACCGACGCATTTGGTATGTGTTGACATTCACCGGTGAAAGTCGACATTCTCCAATTTCGGTCTTTCATGGTAACATACAGGGTGGTTATCCCCTATAAACGGCATCCTACAGCGCAAACGGGTGAACGGAATGCAACGAAATTTGGTATATAGACTATACACGAGATGCGCTCACGGAATTTAAAAAAAAAAAAAAAATAGTTCCAGAATGTCCACCAGAGGGCGCCTTTTCCGGAAAAAATATTAAATTTAGCACAATAAACGACCAAAACGGAATACAGAAACAATATTAACTATCCAGAACAAGAATTAGGAGTAATAAACTGTAAAACCGGCTGTTTTTGCCGTTTATTGTGTTAAATTTAATGTTTTTCCTTAAAAGGCACCCTCTGGTGGACATTTTGGAACTAATTTTTTTTTTTTTTTCGAAATTCCGTGAGAGCATCTCGTGTATAGTCTATATACCAAATTTCGTTGCATTCACCCGTTTGCGCTGTAAGATTCTGTTTATAGGGGAAGTTTAATTATAACCACCCTGTATATATAAAATCCAAATGGGAATTTCGATCCGACTGCTTACAACTTTAGTTCTGCTGAATGGATTTAGATGGGACTTAAAGTATTAATTACGTAATTTTTCTGGGAAGGTTTTACTATAATATATTGTTCTCGGTAGCTTAGTTGTAGAATTATGGTGAAAAGTTCTATAATGAAATGAATCCGATTATGAATGATTAGCCTTTTTAGAAAGATTCTTCCGAATGAATTTCAATGAAACATGAACTGTTAGTTAAACTATTTGGCAGTAAAGGTTTTTATGTAACATAACGTTCTACGTTACTTAGTTATAAAATTATGGGGTAAACTTCTATAATCAGGTGACTCCGATTATGAAAGATTCGCTTTTAAAGGTTCTATCAAACAGATATTGATGATAGTTGAATTGTTGTTTAGATAACATTTCAGGGATTGTTTTAGTATGTTGTATATCGTTCTACCGTTCTTTAGCAAATCTTATTGTAAACTATCAACAAAAAGAATTTGTTCTTAACAGTCCAAGTTTTGTCTGACACAATAAAAAATATAATAGTGCATTGGCATTCCTATCGTTTTTCAGGAATGCGGAAGGACATTGCAGGTAAAGGTCCACATTGCTTTTAAACACAAGGTCAAATCCACCAGTATATTTCGTTTGATTCAAGATACGTTTGGAGAAACTGACCAGCGTAGCGGGCGAAGCCAGCTAGTGATTCATGTATATTAAATCAGTGGTTCCTAATTTTTGGGCTTGTGGAGTCCTTTATAGGATTAATTTCTAAGACTTAAACTTCTTAACCTTATTCTACACTATGGTACATATTACAAGTTAATGGTGTTTAGATGCCTATGAAGCAGAGAAAGCTGTGCTTGATAAGAGTCTGAACCATTGGCTTCCAACCTGAGGTACGCGTACCATTCAGGCTGACGCGAAACTATTATTGTGAATGGAAGAAAAAATAAAAACGTTATGCAATTAATATACAACAGCAAAAACGGTCAAATTTCGTTTACAAAAAGAGAGTTGTGTATATTTCCAAAAGGCTACTCGGGAAAAGAATGAAAATGCATAGGTCGAGTTTTCTAGTAGTTATTTGTTTATGCTAGCACCGTTCACCCGTAATAAAATCATGCGATTAGGGATTTACGTTTCTAGTACTTCTAAACATATCCAGAAAAGAAAAGAAATGAATCGCCGAATTGTTTTGATATATATTTTTAACTGAAGCAGATCAATTTTTTAGTGCTCAACTGGGCGGGGCAAAGCCAATAACGTGTATTTTTACGTTTAGCATTGTTCATTTTCTATAGAGAAAAAGTTTTCTGATCATTTTAAAGCAAATATTAGGTTCTAATGTCAATTCAACGTTAAGATATCTTACAGATGGCGATATGACACTTAAATCTATTTTCGAAAATTGTGTTACATAAATTTTGCTATATTTTTTTATTTTATTACGGTGAAGTACTTCATTTTATAATTTTATAAGACTACAAACAAATTAGTTTAAATTAAGTTTAAATTAGTTTAAGTTTAAATTAGTTACATTGAATACTTCTGTTTTTATATGGACTCGAAGCGAGAACTCTGTTTACATGTTTTTCGGTATCAATCAAGCCCTGAGCCCCTAAGAGATTAAAAAAGATTCACTATTTATAATCATCTCGTTTATTATACATGGTATCTACTTAAAGTTATTGGATGTTCAAGTTCCTTTTTAACAATTAAATCCACATTAATTTTTATAACTTTATTTTTTAAAATCAGATTAATAATAATTAAGTAAAACAATATGTTAAAAAAATTCAAACTATACATAAAAAAATCAAAAGTTATCAGTCTGGAACTCTTATAAGAAAATCGGACCGTGTTCTCTTGAGAGTGAAATAGAAATGCAAAACAAAGGAAAGTCTTTTTAAAACTTAAATAACTTTAGGAAACAAAATGCTCAATATAGCCGCTAATTAGAATAGAAAACCTAAGAGATTTTTTTTTCAGAAATGTGCCTTCAATTAAATGTTACAACAAAATTCGAACTAGCCGGTGGTGAGGCGATATTATTGAAATCCCCAAGAACAAACACAAAATGTAAACATTATTAATATGAAATTTAAAGTTAAAAAGAAAACACTAATTATTACGGCGATAAAAATGCTGGAATAAATGGAGCAGACAGCGAAAGAAATCTCGATTGCACGGTATTACACATCAAAGAAAAATGAATTGAGTGCTATGGTGAACTTTTTTTTTTTTGCATAAATGGGGAACAAAATTCATGCATTACAGACATTCAGGAAGCTATTTATAATCTCTTGACTGCTATATTACTATCAAAATTATCAAAACTTGTTCCAAACATGTAAAATCACACAGTTGAGTGTCTGCAAAATAAAAATTGTTACATTTCTCGTTAAAATGATATGTATTCCAACTTATGATGGGTATTTTTAAACTTATGACCATTAAAAAATCGTATCAAATTTTCTTATTTCATATGTTTTCTAAAGAAATGTTAATTTTTAAAATACAAATTAATAAGATTTTTTGGTTCAGTTCTCTTTGGATTATAAATACCTATTGCATAATGTTTATAAATACTTAGAGTTGCATAAAACATATATGATTCTTTACACTTTTAGGGTTCTTATAATTTTAGCCAGGGATGTTGTAGTGCTTATTGTATACAGTTGTTTTTTCAGAAAGGAATTAATTGCCAAGCTCGCTAGACAGGAAAAATACTTTCGGAAAGCTCGAGTGGCTTTAAAAAATGTCTTCATATGAGTTGAAAGGGTTTGGGCCCAAATGAACCCCTTCATTAGGCCCCCTGATTTTAAATATTGATTGTAAAAAAATTGTTAAGTTTAAATATTTTATATAGTATTTTAGTGAAGTTTAAATATTTTATAAAGTATTATAGTGAAGTTTAAATATTTTATAAAGTATTATACTGCTTCAGATTAATTTTTATTTTCAATCGTCAAGTCTACACTTCACGAGTTAAAACATTTTATAATTTAATTGTAATGAAAATATCCTTTAAAATTAATTGTTTCGTTTTCTGTATTTAAAAAAACAATCAGGCTGTTTATTTGAAGACATACAGTAATTCACATATACATATTTAATAACACATTATGACTTTAAAGAACAGATTTATTCATACAGCATGTTTCACATTAGATAATGCTAATATAACAAGAATTACTAGAATGTAAATTTAACACAGGATATTTTCATGATCTATTTATTCCAAAAAGTATAAATTCACTGGAATAATTTTTAACGAAGTGCGGTATTTTCTCAGCAGGGTGAATCTGGCTAGATAAAGAATTGTGTCATTAAGCAATGAGCGTTTAAAATAATGAATATGTTGTTTAGTACACGATGGAAATATTTACTGTGAGAGATTAAACACGTGTTTTTGAAAGTTAATTGTATTCGCAATTGTACTATATCTTTAAAACGCATTAATGTAAGTCCATTAAAAAATTAAATTTAAAGGCAAAGATATTTTATCCTTTGATCCATGTTTGGTTTGTGCTTTATAATATTTTGTCTTTTTTAAGTTTTTTTTTACAATTTTACTGCATTATAAAATCTTATTTGTAATAATATGTTAAGAAAACTTAGAAACGGTAAGATTCAATTTTCCCCTTTTTATTGTCAAAATAGTCGTAGTAGTCTTGTAGTCAAGCAGTGGTCTTATACAAGAAGAATCAAACATTTATAATATAATATAATATAATATAATGTATGGTTTTTTAGATTGAAAATACCATAGAAAAAGTAACAAAAATTAAGCTTTTTCTCTGTCGCTTTTCCAACTTTTGCCAACACCCCTTTGACCATTCTTTCATATTATGCACCATAGCCTTACATATTTTAGTTCCATTTTTTACCGCCAGGGGCGCCCACTTATCTAGGTGCTATGGGCTCAATTCCCTCGGCTAATTTATCTACGGATAGTATGTAAAACGGAATTTCGTTCGGATAGAGGTTTGTTTAGAATAGAGTGCGCTCCTGGTTGCGAAATGTGGAACTAACAGATTTTTCAAAAGGATAAAGTGTCTTGAAAGGAATATTAAACGAAACCCTCTGTGCGACCTGTGATCACACTTACCCACTTGTTTAATAAATAGCGGGCGGTTCCACCCTGGTGTTTCGGGTTACTACAGATACTACCCGGTGTATAGAATATAGGTGAAAACAATTCATAATTAAAAACTTAATATATTTTTTAGATTGTTCACTATTTACGTCAAAGATAAATTTTTTATGACAAACTTTAAATAAGTATTTAAGTAATGTTTAAAATTTATTAAAAAGAAAGTTTCGTATCAGCCGAATGCCAGGGATTAATAGCCAAAGAAATCATCAAAGAATTCACTGGTAACAGCACCTTTTTGATTCTGATTATTTCAGTGTTACTTCGATTAAAACTTATGTTTTATTTATTTATTTTGTTAAATGGTTTAATTTCGATATCTAATATTAGCCGGAAACAAATTCTGAACTATTTATATTGTTTTAAGTGAATAATTAAAACTAATGTCAAATGGACTTAATACTGGGTATCTCTTAAATTAGTTCACATTTCAATAATTCATGAATTTTGATGGAATCGGTCTAACTGAATGCAATTTGTGGGAAACATATTCTAGCAAACTTAGT
Source organism: Maratus speciosus (assembly GCA_963932465.1). Lineage (NCBI taxonomy): Eukaryota > Metazoa > Arthropoda > Arachnida > Araneae > Salticidae > Maratus > Maratus speciosus. Next base: position 512,890,699 of record OZ010789.1, on the reverse strand, counting down.
TTTTTTTAAGCATGGTAAAAAAAAAAAAAAAAAATAGTTAAAATACTTGCCAATAAATAGTGCTGCATGATTTAATATAATTAGGCGTTAAATAATATAATTATTTGCATCCAGGTAAAATATTACAATTGTTTTACAATATCAAATGATACATGTGACTGTCCCCATAAGGAATCAACATTTCCCAAGTGATTGGGAACATTTTAATTGAAGCATGTAGCGTATCTGAAAGGATGCAAGATTTGGCCATCAGGAGGTTTCCAGGAACCGAAAATGTCCGCCTTATAGCATCCTGGGGAGTTCTCCAGGACCTCTTTAATGTTCCTCCTCAGGAGGATCTGAGGAAGATTTAAAAAATTAAAATTGTAGAACTTTGGGAGACATCAAGTTCACAAGTGTATGCTTTTAAACCCTCCTCAGGAAGTTTATGGAAAGCAATTTAGGAGGAATTTGGAATATTTCAAGGTCATAAAAACTTCCCAGAAAGTTTATGGGATGTATCACAGGGAAGATTTTGGGATACTTCAAGGTTATAAAACCTGCGAATCTTTCACAGAAGGATTTCAGGATGAATATGGGACGCAGCAAAAAAGAAATTTGGAATACTTAAAGTTGCAGATATGCATTAGTTACATGAATGGCGTTTTCTTTGTAGTAGTGGGCGCATTAAGAAATAGACTGGCAATTTGATTTGAAAATGATATCGTAAAGTGTTTGTTAAATGAACCAGTAAATAATCAATTAAAATCAGCCAGTTCTGTGGAAAATATTGTTTAAACCAGTAAATAATTAAACAATATTTTCCACAGAATTGTCTGATTTTAATTAGCTCAGGTTCCTTTATTGACCAATATTTTAAATAAAAGTTTTATTCTATTAAAAATAATCTGCTTTAACTCGAATAATTTTTTCACAAACTGCATTTAATTGCGCCGATTGCTTCTTTTTTGTGGTATTTTTGAAATATGAACGGGTTTGTGGAATGATAAGTTAGTTCATACAAATTTCACATTATGTAATAATTATTTTGTGAAGAAGACCCAAAAACTGGTATTAATCTTAAATTAAAAAACTGCAAATATGCGTTTTATGTATTGAATATTTTCTAAATTTATAATAAATAAATAAAAAGAAAATAGTTATTAACACAGGTCTACAAAAATTTCATTTACGGAAATTTAAAAAAAATCATACTGATTTTCTGCATTTTTGAGATGTTTATTTCAAAAATGATCTTAATTTTGTTTCCTATCACTGAACTCAATAATGGCAAATAAATAAAATAGAACAATTTTATTTAAAATTTTATACATAGATATATGTACATATGAAGAATGCAGAAAATTGATTTTAATTCTTTTATCTTTTTTAGTCAAACTTGTTATATTTCTTTTCCTATTATTAATATAACTACATTTCTATATTTTTCTGTTAAGTAATTATTCTGCATTTTCACAACTAAATATCGGCAATCATATATGCCATTAACCCTGGTACAGTAGGTATACATGTTTGTTAAAACTTCTTTTAGTATAGTCAATAAAAAGGTGTCTATTCCGGAGTTTAACATTTAACGGTAACGTAACACTATATTAATATACTTCAGTAAATTTAGTCATTATCCCGTAATTTAAGTAAGAGATAAACTCCTGTTCTTTGCATATATACACATTAGTGCATTAGTACATGGTTTAGGTTTATATTACTTCCTTTTAGCGTGGAGTCCCCAGATATTTCCCCAGATTTCTTATACAACTCCAAATCTGAGATTAAATCCAGAATGTACAAATTGATTGAGTAATTGTGGGCATCATTGTCTATAGGAAAAATTAACAGAAGAAGCATTATATCAGAATTTGGTAAATCTTTAAATATGCCTTGTAAATGGGGATCAGAAATTTACGGGCCGTATCGAACAAAGTGGTAAAGCTGTGGAAGATTTGATTTCATAAAGACTTTCTTGTTTTTAGATTTACCATCACTAACGTTGCATGAACAAAAAAGGCATGCATCAGTGTGGTATTTAAACCCCGTCCATACCATTGGAGTATCAAATCTGAACACTTATATTTTACTTTTGGGCAGCCCATTATTAAATCCTACAAATGCACATAAACAACTTTGTGTGGAGCCCGTGGGACTCGTTGTCTATCCTAAGTTTTATTCCAATATACATGAAATACATTTTCAAATGGAAAGTTTAACACTACACTCGTTTAATTGTGTTAATTTCTTTTAAATTTAAATAAAATTAATCACAGTAATTCAATAAGCAGATTGCTACATCCCTTACATATCATAAAAGTCAAAATTGTGCAACAATTTAAATAATATACCATCATGCTTATTGTGATTTTTATATTCAGCACCAAAAATTAAATTTTGTACAATTAAATTTATCAGAAAAGTTTTTTCTTTCTAGATTTGTGTTAATGCTTCTAATATTGCTAATGAAACTTGTAATGTGCTTTTTCTTTTATATTTATCTACTCATCATAACTACAAGATAATATAATTCTTTTTGTAGTAGTTGTAGTAGTTGTAACCTTTAAGTAGTTTGGTAATGCTTTAAAATATATAGAAAAAACTAAATTATGTTATTATATTTTAAGTATTTACATGAAGATTAAATAATGTGCTAATCTTTTTACGTTTTTTTTTATGAATCATGAAGTTAATGTTTTTAGATTTAAAATATTAATACCATAAGTTGAAATAAAAATGGATTGTTTTCTTTTAAACTTACCATCAACTTTACAGAATATTTCTGTTACGCAAATCAATATTATTTAAAATACAGAAAACATTTCTTTAAATATTCATCTTAAAATAAATATATTCAGAAAATCAATCTACATTCTTTGTTATGCATCGCTTTCATGAGAAAAATTCTTAGAGATTAATTAACTTCATCGAGCTTTTGCAGTTCGATTGCATTATTAAAGAAAACGTAATTAAAAATGAATTTTACGAATGAGATTTGCAATAAATCGTGATTCCCCAATTATTACAATGTCTTTTATAATATTTTCTTCTTCAAAGTAAAGCAGAAAAAAAATCCCATCATTAAGATATTTTCTTTATAAAATCTACAGAGATTGCTTATTGTCAAATATGTAATTAATTTCTTTAATTTCAGTTGGAAGTATTGCTTAAACATTTTTATAAATGTTACTTCAGATATATTCATCCTGTTACAAATTATGTAAAAGTCATTAATATAAATTATATATGTCTTTCAATATGTAGTTTATCTTAACGATTTTAAATTAATGATTAATATATATAAATTGTGAAATAAAAAACTGTAACGTTGTAGCCTCGAAAGTTTAGTCGGCTAAGAACCCCAACAACAAAAACCGCTCCACATCATACATTTTAATCTCCAAACTGTCATAGAAAAAAAACAAAAATCGCCTTTTTACAAGGATTTATATCTTCTTTAGATATACAGTGTATCCACGTATAACCTGACCGACCTTTATTTTCGCAACCGTTGGTCCTAGATGCATACTTCCAATTACAAAAATGGTTTAAATAAGGTAAAGAATTATTTTTAAAGCAATTTGGGTCAAGAAAAACATTTATTAAAGTTTACGAAATTTAAATTTTTATACGGTCTCCCGGTCCTATAAGTGATATTTACTAAAAATTTACTGTGACACTAACAAGTAAGACAAAAAAAGTCCCATTCATCTAACATTAAAATTGACCGAGTTATAAACTTTGAAATGCATGACTTATACCACTTTTTTGCATATCAAAACAGATGATTTCGACCATGCTTTCAGGGGTCGTGTATAAAGTACTTAAACTTATTTCAAGGTATCTGCGCTTTGAAAGAAATCGTAGAAATATTACGATTAACTTTTATTAGTTAAGTTTCAGATTAGTTAAAATAATTCTATTTTAACATATGTTTTATTTTGTAAGAATTTGAGGCTATGATTTCTTTTACCTAAAATTATGCTATTTTCATAAAGTTTTACTTAAGTTGCAATGATCGTCTTTCCAGTTTAAAATTTTACTCTAACTTTAACTTACTTTCAAATGTCCGATCGAAGTTAAATTTTATATACTGAGTTAAATTCGATGACAAAGCAATATTATTATGATTTTCGACTCTTACCATCTTATACATACTTATCTTAGAGGATAACACAAAAAAAAATTCGGATAGATTACCGTCAAGAAGTTTAAGAAAGAGTTTTAGATTAAATAACACAAACTTCCGATGGTTGTGTTTTTTAACTTTTATAATTAATTTTATGTATTTTTTAACGCTGAATCTAAAAATTACCTTCATTTTTAACCATCATGTCAAGATTTTTCGCAAATCGTAAATTTCAAGGTTAAAAAATAGCGAAAAATCTGATACTATAAAATAGATGTAAGACTTTTTTTATTCAGTTTAATTTTGTTTAATTCAATAATTTATTCGATTTTTTGGCTTATACTGGGTTTTTTACAGCTAAACAGCTCGGGGGTCCGATTAGGTTATGAGGGGGGGGGGGGGGTTAATTTTCACTTTTAGCTTTTTAACTTTGAAATTTGTGATTTGAGAAAATTCCTGACGTGATGGTTTAAAATGAAGGTCATTTTCGGATTCAGTGCTAAAAAATAAATAAGAATCAATTTTCAAAAACTAAAAAACATGCCACTACCCAAAATTTGAAAGACAGTGTAATCTAACAGCGTTTAAAAATATGTATCATTTTGTAAAGAATTAAGGCTGTTGTTTTTCATCCTTTTATTTAACAAAAAATCTGTTATTTTTATCCCCTTATAATGTTCAATACAAATTGTACATTTTGCAATAATATGTCAGAATGATTAAATATTACAAATTTATATTGCAATGCTAATTTTACTCTCAACCATTTCTTTAATATATCTGATGTAATTATATTTCTACTAAATTTGTGAATGACCCCTAATATGCGGCAAAAAATATACTCCAACTTTAAACAGCTATTACTCGGTCAATTTTAATCGTAGAATAACGGGACTTTTTTTGCTTTACTTGTCAGTGTAACAGGGAAATTTTACTAAACATAACTTATAAGACCGGGGGACCGCATAAAAATTTAGATTCTGTAATTCTTCCCTAAATTGTTTTTTCGCTTCAAACTTTTTCTTATCTTATCCTTGCACCTAATTTTGACCATTTTTGTAATTGGAGATATGCATCTAGGACCAACGGTTGCGAAAATAATGGTCGGTTAGGTTATACGTGGACACATTGTATATTAGAAAAATATTAAATATAAGTGTCTGCATATAAAAATGGAAAGAAATTTAAAATTTTTCATTATTAACTCCTGATTTTGGCACTAGATTATGAATCAAGATATTCAAATTAACCTAGATATAAATTTACAAGTAACTTCTGTGATTAGTAAAAAATTAACTAGTTGGATGTGCCAATCCCAAAACTTTCTTCTATCTTACACATCTTAATATTTCAAAACCTAGTTACACATGTTAATACTTCAATATTATTAGTTCAATACTATACCAACTTTGATTTTCATCTTAAATTTCTGCTCAAGTCAATTAAACGGACTAAAAACGAGTTAATCTATATCATGATATTTGTTAAAATTATTAATTTTTCCTTATTTTGTTACTATCAGCTGTTTGCGAATAACCGGCTTAGCAGGTAGCGAGTTCCCGCCGCTGCATGAGCCGCCGATGCACAATAGAACTACGAAAAATCAAGAAAAGTATACAAAAATCGCTATCACAGAGACCCTTTACCGCGCAATATTTCCAAATTCAAGGAGGACCTGTTGGCCAAAACCAAAAACAAGCACAAAAATTTTGGTTCAATTGTATGCATAATTTTATACGTTGTTCGATGGTACAATAATGAAAATGGCACAGAGATAGGAATTATAGCGCCCCCTTCTGGCGGAATTTTTTCAAGTTCAAGGAGCACTTGTTTGCCATAGCCAGAAACATGCACAAAAAATTTGGATCAATTATATGGATAACTTCATACACTTTTCGATGGTACAATAAGGAAAATGGTACAGACATCGCAATTATAATGCCCCCTACCGGCAGAATTTTTCCAAATTCAGGGAGGACCTTCATGGCATAACCAAAAACAAACACATAAAATTTGGTTCAATTCTATGCATAACTTCATACACTTTTCGATGGTATAATTTTGAAAATGGCGCAAAAATGGCACAAAAATCGCTATTACAGCGCCCTCTACGGGCGATTTTTTTACAAATTAAGGGAGGACCTCCTTTCCATAGCCAAGAACTTAAAAAATTTTTTTGGTTCAATTCCCTGCATAACTTCATACACTTTTCGACGGTATAATATTCAAAATCGCACAAAAATTGCTATTACAGCGCCCCCTAACGGCGATTTTTTACAAATTCAGGGAGGACCTGCTTGCCATATCCAAAAACTTAAAATAAAAATTTGGTTTAATTCTATGCATAACTTCATACACTTCTGGACGGTACAACATTCAAAATCGCACAAAAATCGCTATTACAGCGCCCCCTACGGTGCATTTTTTCAAAATTCAGGGAGGACCAGCTTGCCATAGCCAAAAACTTAAAATAAAAATTTGGTTCAATTCTATGCATAACTTCATAGACTTTTGGATGGTACAATATTCAAAATCGCACAAAAATCGCATTTACAGCGCCCCCTACCGGCGATTTTTTTCCAAATTCAGGGAGGACCTGCTTGCCATATCCAGAAACTTAAAATAAAAATTTGGTTCAATTCCATGCATAACTCCGTACACTTTTGGATGGTACAATATTCAAAATCGCACAAAACTTGCTATATCAGCGCCCCCTACCGGCGAATTTTTTTCAAATTCCAGGAGGACCTGCTTGCCATAGCCAAAAACTTAAAATAAAATTTTGGTTTAATTCTATGCATAACTTCCTACACTTTTTGATGGTACAATGGCGACAGACAGACGGACAGACGGACACACAGACAGACAGACATTTTCTATAAACATGTTTTTTGGAATCTCTGACCCCTAAAACATGTAAATCCGTCGAAAACCTAAATCGAAAAAAATTTCGATTACAATACTTTCTTCTATTGAAGATAGAAGAAAGTAAAAATTAGACTAATTTGAGAGATCGTCTTAGAATTAACTAGTTGGATGTGCCAATCCCAAAACTTTCTTCTATCTTATACATCTTAATATTTCAAAATATAGTTACACATGTTAATACTTCAATATTATTAGTTCAATACTATACCAACTTTGATTTTCATCTTAAATTTCTGCTCGTCAATTAAACGGACTAAAAACGAGTTAATCTATATCATGATATTTGTTAAAATTATTAATTTTTCCTTATTCTGTCGTTATCAGCTGTTTGCGAATAGCCGGCATAGCAGGAAGCGAGTTCCTGCCGCTGCATGAGCCGCCGGTGCACAATAGAACTACGAAAAATCAAGAAAAGTATGCAAAAATCTCTAGCACGGAGCCCCTTTACCGCGCAATATTTCCAAATTCAAGGAGAACCTGTTGGCCAAAGCCAAAAACAAGCACAAACATTTTGGTTCAATTGTATGCATAATTTTATACGCTGTTCGATGGTACAATAATGAAAATGGCACAGAGATCGGAATTATAGCGCCCCTTCTTTCGGAATGTTTTCAAGTTCAGGGAGGACTTGTTTGCCATAGCCAGAAACATGCACAAAAAATTTGGTTCAATTATATGGATAACTTCATAAACTTTTCGATGGTACAATAATGAAAATGGTACAGACATCGCAATTATAGTGCCCCCTTCCGGCAGAATTTTTCCAAATTCAGGAAGGACCTTCGTGACATGACCAAAAATAAACACGTAAAATTTGGTTCAATCCTATGCATAACTTCATACACTTTTCGGCGGTACAATATTCAAAATGGCAAAAAAATTGTACAAAAATCGCTATTACAGCGCCCTCTACGAGCGATTTTTTTACAAATTAAGGGAGGACCTCCTTGCCATAGCCAAGAACTTAAAATTTTTTTTTTGGTTCAATTCTATGCATAACTTCATACACTTTTCGATGGTGCAATATTCAAAATCGCACAAAAATCGCTATTACAGTGCCCCCTAACGGCGAATTTTTTGCAAATTCATGGAGGACCTGCTTGTCATATCCAAAAACTTAAAATAAAAATTTGGTTTAATTCTATGCATAACTTCATACACGTTTGGACGGTACAATATTCAAAATCGCACAAAAATCGCTATTACAGCGCCCCCTACCGGCGAATTTTTTCCAAATTCAGGGAGGACCTGCTTGCCATAGCCAAAAACTTAAAATAAAAATTTGGTTCAATTCTATGCATAACTTCATACACTTTTTCATGGTACAATATTCAAAATCGCACAAAAAACGCATTTACAGCGCCCCCTACCGGCGAATTTTTTCCAAATTCAGGGAGGACCTGCTTGTCATATCCAAAAACTTAAAATAAAAATTTGGTTCAATTCTATGCATAACTCCATACACTTTTGGATGGTACAATATTCAAAATCGCACAAAAATTGTTATATCAGCGCCCCCTACCGGCGAATGTTTTCCAAATTCCGGGAGGACCTGCTTGCCATAGCCAAAAACTTATAATAAAATTTTGGTTTAATTCTATACATAACTTCCTACACTTTTTGATGGTACAATGGCGACAGACAGACGGACAGACGGACAGACGGACGGACGGACAGACGGACAGACGGACACACAGACAGACAGACATTTTCTATAAACATGTTTTTTGGAATCTCTGATCCCTAAAACATGCAAATCCGTCGAAAACCGGAAGTCGAAAAAAATTTCGATTACAATACTTTCTTCTATTGAAGATAGAAGAAAGTAAAAATCGACATTTTAAAAATAAATTTAATACACATTTTATAAATGCTTTTCAATGGGATGTATTATTTGTGATAAAAAAGGCGAATGATATAAAAAATATTTGTCTGCTCTTACATTTAAGGTTTAATTTCTACCCAAAAAGTACAGGAGTTCTAATACAGGGTTGTTACAGATAAGAGAAAACACACTAAAAACTAGTATGTTGTGGCCATCACAAAAGTTTCTTCTATATAAATCACGTCAATTAAATCCTTTAAATAGTACAAGAAATAACAACGATTTAGCACCAATTCATATCAAAGTATATCTGAATTTGAAGTTGGATGAAAATTCGTGCATTAGTTCTTAGATAGAGCTATAGCGGAAATTCTGAAAAAATGTAACATAGCAGCGCCACCTGTTGAGCGATTTACACTAAAAGTAAACAGCACTAAACGATATCAAGGTATACCTGAATCGGAAGTTTGATGAAAATCCAAGCATTAGTTCTTGAGATAAAGCTATTGCGGAAATCGCAAAAAATACGGCATAGCAGCGCCACCTTTTGAGCGATTTACACCAAAAATTAAACAGCACTAATTTATACGTCAGTCCATGTCAATGACTAACTAAATCTGAAGTTTGATGAAAATCCGTGCAATAGTTCTTGAGATACAGCTCTTGTGGAAATCGTGAAAAATGCAGCACAGCAGCGCACCCTGTTGGGCGATTTACACCAAAAATTAAACATCACTAATTTATATCAGGGACTAACTGAATCTGAAGTTTGATGAAAATTGGTGTATTTTTTCTTGAGTTAGAGCTATTGCGATAATCATGAACAATGCAGCATACCAGCGGCACCTGTTGGGCGATTTTCACAAAATTTAATCAGCACCAAACTATATCTTGGACTAACTGAATCTGAAGATTTATAAAAATCCTTACGGTAGTTCTTGAGATATAGCTATTGAAGTAATCGTGAAAAATGCCGCATAGCAGCGCCACCTGTTGGGCGATTTTCACCAAAAACTAATCAGGTCCAGTTTATATCAAGGTCTAACTAAATATGAAGTTTTGTGAAATTCCGTGCATTAGTTCTTGAGATAGAGCGCCCACAAAATTTTTGTCACATAGAGACTCACAGAGTGACAGAGTGACAGACAGACTCACAGGCAGGCATTTTCTAAAAACCATCAAATCGTGTACTGGGCATTCTAAAACGTATAAATCCGTCGAAAACCGACAGTCGAAATTTTTTACGAATCCAATACTTTCTTCTTGTAAAGATAGAAGAAAGTAAAAATACGTTAACAGCAGTAACTTCCCATAGAAAAAATCGACTTATATTATCGTGCGATCCAATAAGGCAAATTTTTCTATAAAGAGATACTGTTGCTGTCCTCTTATTTTGACTGTGTTTTCACCTGATTTGTAGCCACTATAGGTACCAATTCCCAAAATGTTTAAGGAGCCAGTGGCTCCTAAACTTCAAAAATCCAGTAGCCACTTTGGCTCCTAACCAAAATCTAGTGGCCACATTGTGAAACACACTCATGAAACAATAGTGTTTATATGGGAAAAAAACTAAATAAAAAAACGAATTCAAAATGAAAAATAGTTTAATTAATAAATACACATGTACAACAAAACACAGACTAATTACAACAAACGTGTATACTTAATTTAATCCTAAAATTCTTGGAACTTTCATATTAAAAAAGTATAATATAAATCTGGAAAAATCAGAAGATAAAGTTGGACAAGATACAATTAAATAACAAAACATGTATAAACAAGCAGTCATGATAGTGGGAAATATTAGGAGAACTTTATTTTTGATTTTGATTTTGTCACGTAGAAGTATACATATAAAAAAAAAAAATTAAGAATGTGTAAGATTATTTTGCACTATAAAAATCTCGCACTTGCAGGAAACATTAACAGAGCAAGAATATACCTCGCGTTAAGTATTTTTTCGTGCGAGTTTCTTTTTCTTTTTGTTTTTTTTTCTCCAGAGTTCGGAATCGCTTATTCTCGCGACTCCATGATCCAAAGCCCTTAAATAATCTACATCGCATCGAGAACTTTGGACTGTCTCGTGAGCAGATCTACAGTAAAGGAGTATTTATTTCAACTCTGTATTTCGGACGGAACCTTTGAAGAAATGTTTGCTTTTGCTCATTTCCAAAGGAGAAGCTTTACTATTAGCGCGCTCAGGTGCCGAGCTTCGCAGCTGCTAAGCTTTGTAGTGGAGCGAACATGCGCATAATTATATTCGAACATAATGTTCGGCAAGTAAGATGTACATCACAGGGGCAGAGTTCACGACGATAGCTGAGATCGCAAAAATTCCCTGACTTTTTATCAAGGTCATACTTGATCTCGGCCAGTTAAAAGAACAGGTGTTTTCTATTTGCAAAAGGACACTAGTTGGATGTGCCAATCCCAAAAGTTTCTTCTATCTTATACATCTTAATATTTCAAAAACTAGTTACACATGTTAATACTTCAATATTATTAGTTCATTACTATACCAACTTTGATTTTCATCTTAAATTTCTGCTTCAGTCAATTAAATAAACTAAAAACGAGTAAATCTATATCATGATATTTGTTAAAATTAATAGTTTTCCTTATTCTGTTGTTATCAGATGTTTGTGAATAGCCGGCTTAGCAGGAAGTGAGTTCCCGCCTTTGCACGAGCCGCCGATGGACAATAGAACTACGAAAAATCTAGAAAAGAATACAAAAATCGCCATCACAGAGCCCCATTACCGCGCGATATTTCCAAATTCAAGGAGGACCTGTTGGCCAAAGCCAAAAACATGTACAAAAAATTTGGTTCAATTCGTATGCATAATTTTATACAATTTTCGATTGTACAATAAAGAAAATGGTACAGACATCGTAATTACAGCGCACCCTTCCAACGGAATTTTTCCAAATTCAGGGAGGACCTTCATGCCATGAACAAAAAGAAACGCAAAAAATTTGGCTCAATTCTCTGCATAACTTCATACACTTTTCGATGGTATAATATTCAAAATGGCACAAAAATCGCTATTACAGCGCCCCCTACCCGCAATTTTTTTCCAAATTAAGGAAGGACCTGCTTGCCATAGCCAAGAACTTAAAATAAAAATTTGGTTGAATTCTATGCATAACTTCATACACTTTTCGATGGTACAATATGCAAAATCGCTATTACAGCGCCCCCTAGAGGCAAATTTTTTCCAAATTCAGGGAGGTGCTGCTTGTCATAGCCATAAATTTAAAATAAAAATTTGGTTCAATTCCATGCATAACTTCATACACTTTTGGATGGTACAATATTCAAAATCGCTGTTACAGCGCCCCCTACCGGCGAATGTTTTCCAAATTGAGGGAGGATCTGCCTGCTAAAGCCAAAAACTTAAAATAAAAATTTGGTTCAATTCTATGCATAACTTCATACACTTTTTGAGGGTACAATATTCAAAATCGCACAAAAATCGCTGTTACAGCGCCCTCTACCGGCGAATTTTTTCCAAATTCAGGGAGGACCTACCTGTCATATCCAAAAACTTAAAATAAAAATTTGGTTCAATTCTATGCATAACTTCATATACTTTTGGATGGTACAATATTCAAAATCGCACAAAAATCGCTGTTACAGCGCCCCCTACCGGCGATTTTTTCCAAATTCGGGGAGGACCTACCTGCCATAACCAAAAACTTAAAATAAAAATTTGGTTCAATTCTATGCATAACTTCATATACTTTTGGATGGTACAATATTCAAAATCGCACAAAAATCGCTGTTACAGCGCCCCCTACCGGCGAATTTTTTCCAAATTCAGGGAGGACCTACCTGCCATATCCAAAAACTTAAAATAAAAATTTGGTTCAGTTCTATGCATAACTTCATATACTTTTAGGTGGTACAATATTCAAAATCGCACAAAAATCGCTATTACAGCGCCCCCTACCGGCGAATTTTTTCAAATTCAAGGAGGATCTGCTTGCCATAGCCAAAAACTTAACATAAAAATTTGGTTCAATTCTATGCATAACTTCCTACACTTTTTGATGGTACAATGGCGACAGACACACGGACACACGGACAGACAGACATTTTCTATAAACATGTTTTTTGGGATCTCTGACCCCTAAAACATGTAAATCTGTCGAAAACCGGAAGTCGAAAAAAATTTCGATTACAATACTTTCTTCTATTGAAGATAGAAGAAAGTAAAAATATAAAAATTCGGCGACGGCAATAGGAAACTCTGGAAATTTATCTCTGTCGACTAAGACATTGAAAGTTAGTCGCCACAGCAAAAACTTTAGTCGCCACGTGGCAACTGACGACATTAAATATGCACCTATAGCCTGTAAAATATTCTGACCTAAAAACAACCGTAGTGTAACTCCTTACTGTTCCACCCTCAGATTAATATTTCATACATTATTTGTAAAGCAATTTCATATCAGTCAATAAATAAATAAATAAATAAAATAAATAGTAAATTAAAAATTAAATTAAAAATCAAATAAAAACTAGAAAACAGGAATTCTGCTTTTTCAGAATTTAGTATTGCCACCGATGGAAAAAAATATATGTATATATAAATAGTGCAAAACTTACAGGGTGTCCAGCGAATAAGACCCTGATTTCAAAATTAAATATCTCAAAAACAAAGATCAATAGAATTATGCGGTAAACGGTTTGTTTATCATCTAAGCTATAAAAATGTTATGCAGAAGTTGCAAAATTTAGTTGCAAAAACCGTTAACATATGGCGCTGTAATCGCAATACTTGTAAACTGCTTCGAAGTCCAGAGCAATGGCGTCTCTTTCCTAGATGGCTCCCTACATAAAAACGAATATTGGGAAAGTCCATTTTTTTCATTGGGGTGATGTGCAGAAGTGGAGGCATCTGGTCACAGAATTATCGCATCAGCTTTAATTTTAGAAATTTTCAATTAATAGAATTTTCAATAAAATGTTTAGAAATCATTATAGGAATTTTTTAAATATTTTATTAAATTCAATCTTTAAAGCCATATAATTATTTAAATCAAAATGCATATATGTAGAAAAATAATTTTGTACTTTTTATTTATTTTTTATATTTTTAAATTACGGCATAATATTTTGGTATTATTGTTTATACCTGAATTATTATAAACTAGTTGGATGTGCCAATCCCAAAACTTTCTTCTATCTTATACATCTTAATATTTCAAAACCTAGTTACACATGTTAATACTTCAATATTATTAGTTCAATACTATACCAACTTTGATTTTCATCTTAAATTTCTGCTCAAGTCAATTAAACAGACTAAAACCGAGTTAATCTATATCATGATATTTGTTAAAATTATTAATTTTTCCTTATTCTGTCGTTATCAGCTGTTTGCGAATAGCCGGCTTAGCAGGAAGCGAGTTCCCGCCGCTGCATGAGCCGCCGATGCACAATAGAACTACGAAAAATCAAGAAAAGTATACAAAAATCGCTAGCACGGAGCCCCTTTACCGCACAATATTTCCAAATTCAAGGAGAACCTGTTGGTCAAAGCCAAAAACAAGCACAAACATTTTGGTTCAATTGCATGCATAATTTTATACGCTGTTCGATGGTACAATAATGAAAATGGCACAGAGATCGGAATTATAGCGCCCCCTTCTTTCGGAATTTTTTCAAGTTCAGGGAGGACTTGTTTGCCATAGCCAGAAACATGCACAAAAAATTTGGTTCAATTATATGGATAACTTGATACACTTTTCGATGGTACAATAATGAAAATGGTACAGACATCGCAATTATAGTGCCCCCTTCCGGCAGAATTTTTCCAAATTCAGGGAGGACCTTCGTGACATGACAAAAAATAAACACATAAAATTTGGTTCAATTCTATGCATAACTTCATACACTTTTCGGCGGTACAATATTCAAAATGGCACAAAAATTGTACAAAAATCGCTATTACAGCGCCCTCTACGAGCGATTTTTTTACAAATTAAGGGAGGACCTCCTTGCCATAGCCAAGAACTTAAATTTTTTTTTGGTTCAATTCTATGCATAACTTCATACACTTTTCGATGGTGCAATATTCAAAATCGCACAAAAATCGCTATTACAGCGCCCCCTAACGGCGAATTTTTTGCAAATTCATGGAGGACCTGCTTGCCATATCCAAAAACTTAAAATAAAAATTTGGTTTAATTCTATGCATAACTTCATACGCTTTTGGATGGTGCAATATTCAAAATCGCACAAAAATCGCTATTACAGCGCCCCCTACCGGCGAATTTTTTCCAAATTCAGAGAGGACCTGCTTGCCATAGCCAAAAACTTAAAATAAAAATTTGGTTCAATTCTATGCATAACTTCATACACTTTTCGATGGTACAATATTCAAAATCGCACAAAAAACGCATTTACAGCGCCCCCTACCGGCGAATTTTTTCCAAATTCAGGGAGGACCTGCTTGTCATATCCAAAAACTTAAACTAAAAATTTGGTTCAATTCCATGCATAACTCCATACACTTTTGGATGGTACAATATTCAAAATCGCACAAAAATTGTTATATCAGCGCCCCCTACCGGCGAATTTTTTCCAAATTCCGGGAGGACCTGCTTGCCATAACCAAAAACTTATAATAAAATTTTGGTTTAATTCTATACATAACTTCATACACTTTTTGATGGTACAATGGCGACAGACAGACGGACAGACGGACAGACGGACAGACGGACGGACGGACAGACGGACGGACGGACAGACGGACAGACGGACACACAGACAGACAGACATTTTCTATAAACATGTTTTTTGGAATCTCTGACCCCTAAACCATGCAAATCCGTCGAAAACCGGAAGTCGAAAAAAATTTCGATTACAATACTTTCTTCTATTGAAGATAGAAGAAAGTAATAAAAAAGTAATTTTTCACTTTTAATTTATTTTTAAATCACGGCATAATACTTTGGTTTTAGCACAACGCATGTATTTCTTTTCTTTGTAAACAAAAATTTAGAGACAAAAATTATGCATTAAATTATTTCTTTTTTAAAAGGAATTGATGATAAGTCATATCATCAACGTCAAAGCAAAAGTATTTTGGATGCTGCATTCCTTTCCAACACTTCGGATCCTATCGGTAGAATCTGCACCATATTTCTGTGCCCAATGATAAAAAAAAATGAAAACGAGTTTTTAAAATTAAAATTATTTTTTAACTTAATTAAATTTTTAAAAATAGAAACTTTGTATTTTTTTCATTCAAACTATTCTCTACAATTAAAAAAAATTATTTATGAATCATTATTATAAATGCTCAATGATTTTTAAAAAAGGGGTTTCTTTTAACTTAATTAAATTTCAAAACCAGAAACTTTAGATTTTTTTATTCAAACAGTTTAAATAAATATTAAAAAGTAATG
Source organism: Maratus speciosus (assembly GCA_963932465.1). NCBI lineage: Eukaryota > Metazoa > Arthropoda > Arachnida > Araneae > Salticidae > Maratus > Maratus speciosus. The sequence continues at coordinate 512,874,413 of OZ010789.1, read as the reverse complement.
ATTTCCATTTTTTCATATCCTCCTCTACTTGGATTCGATTCCACGATCTATCAAATAGGAGAGAAAAGACATACCACAGAGATATTGGTAACTGGATCGAAGTAGCTTATAACAAAATTTGAAACAAATCTCAATTCTGTCAATACATGGCTCCGCTTCTGCACATTACCCAAATAAAATATTTTTTAAGTTCTTATATAATGACTGCTAAACTTTTTATTGAAAATTCTATTCATTGAAATTCTCTAAATTGAAGCTGAGGCAATAAGTCTGTGACCAGATGCCTCCACTTCTGCACATCACCACAACGAAAAAGCGGTCTTTCCCAATTTTCGTTCTTCGATAGGAAGCCACCTAGGATTGAGACGCTAGGGCTCTCCACTTCAAAACACAATTTATAGGCATTGCGATTACAGCGCCATCTGTTAGCGGTTCTTGCAACTAATTTTTGCAACTTCTGTACAACATTTTTACAGCTTAGCTAATAAACAAACCGTTTACCGCATAATTCTATTGATCTTTGTTTTTGAGATATTTAATTTTGAAATCAGGGTCTTATTCGCTGGACACCCTGTATTTCAATTTTAAGACTTAAAGCACACACTTTTATTTTATGTAAAATGATGCGTCTGCTTAATAATTCCACATTTACGATCCACTCTTAAACATCTACAGTCAAGCATGCATAAGATGTCACTATCGCAAAATAATACACCAATTCAGAAAAAAGATGCTGTTATTAAAGAAACTCGACAAAAAAACAGCTATCTAATGATTCATAGGCCTTCATTTGTTTGTAACATTAATATAGACGATTTCAGTAGTGACGTTAGTCATGACGTTTTGGTTGGAAACTGACTCCAAACAAACGGTTGCTATGTTGTATTTTCTATTTTCTTTGTGTTTGCAGCTATATCTTATATCTATATCTCACATCTAAGTGCTTTAATAATTGATATGTACTGGTAACATTTTCCACGATTTATATTTAAAAAGAAATGACGCATAGCAACCGTTTGTTTGGAGTCAGTTTTCAACCGAAATGTCACGACTGACGTCACACTGAAAGCATCTATAGATACTTAAAATTAAATATAGTTAATAATAGCTCCATGTTTTAACAGAACTTATTTGTTTATATTTTTTCAAAATAGCAAGTATTTTAATTACATTTTCTTTCAGTTGTTATGAGAAAATGGCAACAAAAAGATATAATTGCTATTTTTCAACTATTTTCCCTTTACTTTCTACATAAATGGAGTACTTGAGTTGCCAAAATTAAACAAATGGTGCTAAAAACTACAAAAAAATTAATATTTCAAAAATAAATGAAGATACAGTTTTCAAACAAATTGCATTTAAAAGTACTTTTTTTCCCCAACACGACGGTATAAAAATTGAAAATGGGCAATGGTTAGAAATTTAAAAAATTGATATAGAGCTTTTAATCGTACAATGATACATCTGCTATGTTTATTGCTGGCTTTTGTAAGCTAACATTATTCAATTCCTACTATTAGTTCACACTATCGCTATATTTATTTATATATATATTTATTTATTTATATATCTTGTTCAAATTTTCAATCGTTAATAAAATACTCATTATTGATCCTATCAAGTTTTATTAAAAAATTTTTAAACTTGTACTGGATGACAATTGATGTTAATACAGTTTTTTCAAATATTAATTAATTAATTAAATTTTAATTAATTAATTTTTGTTTTGCATGGGAAACAAAATGGCGGCCATTGGTTATTGAAGATCAATGAAAGTATTTTCAATAAGGGGTTACCATAGGGGGGAGCCTGTTCTGTCGCCAAATACCGCCAAGTTTGTCGCCAACTTGGCGACATATCGCCAAATTTGGCGGTCAAAATGAGTCGCCAAAAGTGACGCCAACTTGGCGATATCTCTAATATTTCGCCAAATTCCCATAGAGTTCCATTGCAAACCTACTTGCTTATAGAAAATAAACAAATTGAGATATTTGAATGCACCAAAAACTAATATTAGCTTAAGGGATTATATTAAATTTTTCTTTGTTGACCTAAGTAGGAATTGACTTTAAAAAGAAAATTTTTATATTACTTGTTTTTGGGAGCAAAATAAGCAGGGAGAAAGAAATAGCATACCGTACCGGGGGCCTAATAAAAATAAATAAATTAAACTAGTAAATCTGCAGATCAGGAGCCTCAATATCAGCTCTGCAAATCTTTATTTTTAAATACAGTTTGGGTAATATTCAACTCCCTGGAAACCACAATTTAAAGTTTTCAAATTACGTTATTATTTATAAGAATAAAAAATACGAAGTTTTCAGACATTAGAAGCGTTAATTTAAAAACGTTATGTAAGGATATTCTGAAATTTTCATGAGCTGCGAATTCTGGAATTTTTTTAGATAATAAAGTAGATTTCCCGCGGTCTCATTAAATTTACATATGTAACTTTTTATTCATTGTGCTAATGGTTATCGTAAATCTTAGATTGATATTTACATTTCCGAGCCTTATTTTTTAATACCGGTGGACAGAAGATCATGTATATTGACACAATTATATTAAAAGTTTAGGTTTTATGAACAAAAAGTAATTTACTTTTAAAAATAAAATAATTTTCATTCATTTTTTCTGAAATGAGGCGGCATTAGGAAGTAATTTCACTCGTCAAAAAATATTTTTTCAGGCAATCTAGTTGATGTTAGGCTTTTAGGGATGAAAACATTTATTTCCCGATACGATGACGTCATTTTCGACAGAGATAATTTTGCGGTTCATAATTTTGATATTGACTATCTATTTGCTTTTCAAAAGATTTTTTCTTTTTGAAATTTTCGATAAAAAATGAAACATTTCTGTTAGCCGTGTGCAGACGATAAACGGTGAGATATTGGTAACATTTTTTTAAAAATATTAAGAATTAATATCATAACACAAGGACCTTGCCCTTTTATTTCAACCTCAAAGCATATTCGTTTTATTTTTGATATATGAGGTCAAATCCACCTTCTTTTCGTATTTTGTTTTATTTCCTATATGAAGACGTATATTCATGTCTATTGTTTATTACATTTTCCTCTTGCACATGAAAATCTTTCAAATCAAAATTAACTGTTTAGGGTAAATTATTATTCTGGGATCTGATTTTCTTGGCATTGGTAAAAAAAAGGATTGTTAAATTTTATAGGAATATGTCAATTTAATCCTTATGAAAATAATAAACTTTTTAATTTATAAGAAAAATATTTGAACAAAGCAAATAGAACATAGCCTGTGTTTATTTCTGGGGTAAATTCCATCTATACCGTAAAGACAAAAAGGCATTAATTCATCCCTTTTTGAAGTTCATTTGACTTCAAACAATTACACATACTTTCACATCTACGATATTTTTAAGTGTAGTTCCGTTGCTAGGTAACAGTTAAAAGAAAATTAAAACAATTAAATGTGACATTTAAAAGAAGTAAATTTATAAAAAAAATATTTTATATTATTCGAACACATATATAAAATCCCTCCATAAGTTATACACCGAATTTAAAAACACTGACAAATGTATAGAGAAAATTTCAAACGAATATGAATAATGCATGATTCCAATTAGGAAATCTCATCATCCATAGTTTACAATTTAATTCCTTCAATCATATGAGCCATTTCCTTTCAACAAATAAAAATGAAAAAATCGTCTGAATTGCCATAGAAAAGCATTATTGTGCAAAATAAAATATTCTATATTTTCCGAACGAAGGAACCAAATATAACAAAAAAATATTCAGCTAAATACGGGATCTAACCAACACATCCAGTTAATTTCAAGTTAATCGGATGCTTTTTTGGGGCAGTTATCGCGGAACAGACAGACAGACTAACGGAAACCAAAACTTATCGTGTCGCCACAGTAAGCCTTCACTGACGTTTCGGCAATTAAAATTAAAATTAAAATAAATAAATAAAATTTAACATATTTTGACTATATCTACCGGGTGTCCTAAAAAGGACTGACTGATTTTAAAATTCAATACCTTGCAAACGGTGACAGATATTTCAAAAATTCTTGCAGGAGGGTTATGCATAAGATTAAAAGTTTTTTTACAGTGATTTTCGATTTTAGTTCGAATTACAAACAATAGATGGCGCTGCGATCAATAGTCGTTAAATTCAGGCTCGATTTTTGGTACTTCGGAACCCACTCAATACATTTTAACCTCCTTTTTCCGCATGGAAGAGGAGAAAGGCCAAAAAATCGAGCCTGTGTTTAGAAACTATTGATCGCAGCGCCATCTATTGTTTGTAATTCGAACTAAAATCGAAAATCCGTTTAAAATTTTTTTTGACCTTATGCATAACCCTCCTGCAAGAATTTTTTAATTATCTGTCACCGTTTGCAAGTTACTGAATTTTAAAATCAGTCAGTCCTTTTTAGGACACCCGGTATATACATTTACATATAAAATAAAATTTAATAAATGAACAGAGGCAAAAACATTTATACAAGAGTGGAGAATTTTCAGAAAATCTTACTCGCCAAGGATTTCTTTGGTGAAGAGCGCAAAATACAAGGTACAGTGGTATTCCCGTAGTGTTCGGTGATTTCTGACTAATATTTAAATATTCACTAAAAATAAACAAATACTAGAGCTGCGCTCCTGTGAGGTTCAACGCAAATTAAGCACCACGTGGAGCTAAAAATTTTATCATTAAAAATATTTTACATACACGAACAAAAAGCAGCGTGTAAGGACAACACGACCACTAGTAAAAACTAGCGCATACGGTCCCACTTAATTCTCGATTTCCTCGTTGCTGTTCGAAAATCATTGCAAAACAACAACAGCAACAACAACAACAACAACAAAAAAAAAACACTGAGTCTACAGTTGCGAGAACTAGATAGAATGCTCCAACGTATGCGACACGGTACTATAGCACTGGAAGGTATAGTGTAGCAATCAGCTATTCCAGGAACGCATTAAAAAATGCTAAAAAATTGAATCCGATCTATTGAAAGAAAACTGAATTTTAATACTTATGATAACATAAAGCAACAAAACTCTCATTCAGGCCATAAATCCAACTTTATAACAACTCATGACTAAACAAATTTGTTTTACATTAAAAAAATAAAATACCGATTTACAATTAATGTAGAAGTTTTTAAAAGGGACAAAACGGCAATTTGTTAATGCGAGTTATTATTTTCACTATGACACGCACTTTCGAATTCTAATGATGGCAACTTAAGTAACACATTCAAATGTTCATGATTTTTCGGTTATAACATGCAATGGTGTTATCGTCACGGAATGAGAGTTTTATGGTTAAAATCATTCATTTGTTTTCTTGAAACTCCAGTCTTGAAAATCAGTCAATTTTCATGCCACATCAATATTCGTCAGAATGTAAAGTAAAATGATGCGCAGGCTGACTACACAGTGAAATAACGCATGCGCTTATTATTATATTAGGAAATGATCTATATACTTAAGCGTCAACTTATTTATTATCATATCGATGAATTTACCGTTGAGCTGGAATAAGTTATACACAGAACTCATGACACACATTTTATAAGATTGATATCCTACATACACATCCGCTAAATTTAACGATTTTTTTCGCGATTAACTGCTCTTTCTAAAGATTTTTTTAAATTTTATTTCATTTATTTTATTTTTCAATTTTCTAATTTTACGTCATCATTACATGGGCACAAATTACTCAGTGTATATTTCATTTGCGTGGTTAAAAATTGCAGAAATAAAAATATTTTTTTATGTTAATAATGTTCAGTAGGTCAATGAAACGGAAAAGCCCCTCCCCCACTCCTTATATAGAAAAAAACAGACCTTTTTCTTTTTTGTCTGCTTGAAAAAAGGAGGATTCCCCGCGCATGCGCAGATAGAATCTTAACATCGGCGAACTGCCGAAAATCAAGGCACTTTAATTGGTGTTTTTTAAGCAATATCTCGGATAATGCTTAAAAAAAATGAAATGAAAATTCTGAGTCTCAGGTGCATTCAGACTTGTCTTCACCTGTCCATATCCAAATTTGAAGACCTTTACGTGAGATTGATTTCTATAGGCATCGCTGGCAAATAGTCACACATATAGAGGCAAACATCATTCTTTTATTAATACAGACTGTATTGTTTAGATAAAAAAAAAAGATTTATCAATTTAAAACTGAATTATTTCACAATAATTATATAATTAAAACAATTCCTTCATTTCCAATGATTAGGTTCGCATTACAGAAGACTGTATTTATCAGTATTTTAAGCTAACTTATAATGCTTTTAAGCTTTTATATAAGCTTATATGATTTGTGTGTTACAAGAAGTCAAACTGCATCTAGTACATTTATTTCATTAACTGTTTTAATTTTTCAGCGGGATCATAAAGAAAGATGAAGTGGTTGCTGATAAAGAGAAAGAACTTTGTCATTAAACAATGAGAATTTAAAATAATTATTATTATGTTGTTAAGTACACGATGAAAATATTTATTGTGGAGAAGTATGCATATGTTTTTGAAAGCTAAATGCTCTCGGAAAATATTTCCCTTGAACTGTTTGTTTATAGTTTGCAAACATGATTTTTAAACTATAGTTTATTGTTTATTCGACTTACACTCGTGGTTTCTCATATTTTGTGTCTTATTTTTTTTTCTGTATAATATAGACTTTTAGTAATAGCAACAAAAAACCTATTATTATCATTTATCATAATGTAATCAATGTATAGTCCTTGAAAAAAAAAAAAAAAAAAAAACATACGCAATCCACTAGTAATTTTGACAGAAATCATTGTTTAAACATATGACTAGTACCAATCGATTAGTAATAACGTCTTCTAATACATAAATTTTACTTAAAGGTCTTTTATATGTAGAATTTGTTCCAAACTTGTAAATTTTCAATAAACTAATTTCGGCAATATATTTGAATTCTCCGATAAATTGTAACAACGATTTTAAAACAGCAAGCCATTCAGTCAAGTAGTTTACGATTTATACAGATTTAAAGTTTGGAACTTATAATATTAAATTTACTTTAAATCATAACAAAACAGATTGCAATGCAGGTAGTTTTTAATGCATAACTCAAAAATTGTTTAGCGGAAGAAGTTGTAATTTTAGATTCGTATATCTGAAGATTCATATAATCGATTTTTGTAGAACAAATTGGTACTTCTCCATTATTCCGTCGACCACTTTCCATAAAATACTATCGCCAAACTATTTGCCATCCACTTATTCAGTCAAAAATGCAGGGTGTCTTACTCGAACCCGAATTTCTATATTCGTTCATAATTAACAATAATTATAATTGATGATAACGACATTTTAACGAAATTTCAAGTAGATTAACATTTCTTTGTGTGAAATGTAAGGACATCACGAGGCATGGTAGAAATGGATAGCATCCTTATTAAAAAAATGTTGAATTAGACACAGTATACTAGTTTTGGTAGCATTTAGCATACCGTCCTCAGTGCGAAGAATGTCGGAAATTTTCTCTCATACACAGGAGAGAAGCGCATTCAAGTGAAGGGTTTATTGACAAATAGGAAAGCAGGAAATTACAGGTGGCAGCCTATAGGAAAATAGCTTTAGGGAATGGAACCGGGAAGGTGAAAAAGGCTAGAAGAAATTAAGAAAAGGAGGTTTTTATATAACATTTCCCGCAATCTGATAATGAAGGAATAACGACTTCACAAATAACACTATTTCCATATATATTTCAGTAAATTTCTGGCATTCTTTGCACTGAGACGATACGCTAAATGCTACCAAAACTAGTATGCTGTAAGATATAAACTTATGGCACTATTAACATTGTTTTGTCTATTTGTATTATGCTGCACGAACTGTCATCTTAATAATCAAGGTAATACTGTCGAAAATAACTTTCAAATATCTTTATTAGCTAAATTCATGAACGACAGTTATGTTCAGATGGGAATAAGGCACCTTGTATTTTTGAGTGAAAAAAGGAATCCTCTCCTTGTTGCCTATACAAAAATTGTTTGCTTTGGTGTACACTGTCACCTGTTAATGTTTTCCCATTGTTTTCGGAATCACTGTATATATTCATAAGAAAGGAATATTGGATTCCTGAAAATTTTCGAATTCCCTTTTTTATAGATTTGTACGTTTTGGTACATACTGAATACCATACTTAGCTATTTTTTTAAAATATCCATCCGGTGCATGTCTTTGTGTTAGGCAAGCATTATGACAACTCTAGGTCAAGAACTAATGTTCAGGATTGAATAAAATTTCAAGGAATTGATATAAATTGTTGTCTATTAGATTGTAGTATATGTCTCCTAAAAGGTGGTGCTGCTAGCCGCGTTTTCGTGAATTAAATGATAACTATAGCTCGGCATCTGTGAATAGTAGAACTGTATTAAATTTAGCTTGTAAGAATCTTATTGTGAAAAAAAAGCTGATTTAAATTTGAGGGTTTTTTTTTTACTCTGTAAGTGTTGAAAAATTATGACTTTTATAACTACTATTATGACTATTCTAGCTCAAGAATTCCATGAAATTTCATGAAATTGACATAAATTTGAATATCATAACATAAATTTGAATAAATTTTAGAAATGATTTCATCAATTTTTAACATTAGGGATTAAAAAAATTGATGATACATATATCGAAAATTCAATCATATTTAACGATAATGCCTTTTTACCATAAACATAATAGCATTTTTAAACGATTTTAACAAGCATCCTATGATTTTTTGCGATGTACATTGTAGTTATATCTCAGTTGGGTCAATCCATTTCAAGTGGTTCAGCACTGCTTGCTTGACAAATTTTAAAAAATCTGAAAATTTTCCTATAACAACCCCAACATGATGGAAGTTCAAAATGACTATTAGGTAGCTTTCATTACAAAAAGCTACCTATTGCAGCCGTTCGGAGGAAAGCGATTTCAAAAAATTTTGGTATATTTTCATCGATCATGACCCCCAGACCCCGAAACCACCCTCCGTTCAAAAGTTGATATATATATATATATATATATATATATATATATCCATATATATATATATATATATCTGACCTTTGTCATACTGTAACTCTCGAATTTATGAACCGATTTGGATGTAATTCGGTATGTACATAGTACATACCAATGTCTCGACCGAGTTCGTTGGCCAGCTTCATCCGCCATTTTGTTTCAAAATGGCGGCCATTTAAAATTTTCTTAAAAATTTTAAATTTTAAATGTGGTACCAAAGAATTGAAAATGGAAAAATATTTTTTTCTTATGTATTTGACCTTTATACAAAGATTCCGGAGCAGTTTTTGTTTCGTCTATATCTTAAAAAATGGCTGAGTTATAGCATTTTGAATTTCTAGCGTGGCTGACATTTTGAAACGTCCTGAATTTTGTCACGCGATAAAAGGCGTATTTATGAACCTATTTAGATGTAACTTCGTTTGTACATAGTACATACCAATGTCTCGACCGAGTTCGTTGGCCAGCTTCATCCGCCATCTTGTTTAAAAATGGCAGCCATTTAAATTTTTAAGAAAAATTTAAATTTGAAATGTGGTACCAAAAAATTGAAAATTGAAAAAATATTTTTTTCTTATGTATTTGACCTTGATACAAAGATTAGGGAGCAGTTTTTGTTTCGTCTATATCTCAAAAAATGGCTGAGTTATAGCATTTTGAATTTCTAGCGTGGCTGACATTTTGAAACGTCCTGATATTTGTCACGTGATAACAGGCGTATTTATGAACCGATTTGGATGTACTTTGGTGCGTACATAGTACATACAAATATCTCGACCGAGTTTGTTGGCCAGCTTCATTCGCCATCTTGTTTCAAAATGGCGGCCATTTAAAAAAATTTAAAAAATTTAAAACTTAAAATGAGATACCAAAATATTGAAAAACGTAAAAGATTTTTTTTGTATGTGTTTGACCTTAATACAAAGATCCCGGAACAGTTTTTGTTTTGTCTATATCTAAAAAAATGGCTGAGTTATAGCGTTTTGAATTTCTATTGTGGCTGACATTTTAAAACGACCTGATTTTTGTCACGCGATAACAAGCGTATTTATGAACCGATTTGGATGTTACTTGGTCTGTACATAGTACATACCAATGTCTCGACCGAGTTCGTTGGCCAGCTTCATTCGCCATCTTGTTTCAAAAGGGTTGCCATTTAAAAAGAATTAAATTTAAAATTTAAAATAAGGTATTAAAAAATTGGAAAATGAAAAAGATTTTTTTATGTGTTTGACCTTGATACAAAGATTCCGGAGCAGATTTTGTTTCTGAAAATTTGTTCTTTTGTTTATATCTTAAAAAATGGTTGAATTATAGCACTTTCAATTTCTAGTATGGCTAACATTTTGAAACGATCTTGTATTTGTCACGCGATAACACACGTATTCGCCTATTTCCATGTGAGAAAGCATGTGGATAGTATACATCAACATCTCAGCCAAATATAAGTTATTTTAAATAAAAGCAGCTTGGATAAAGCTGACTAATTTCGTGAAATTCTCATTCATAATGATTTAGTATTGATAAAAATTAGTATTGAATCTCCTATATTCGGTTTCCACTAAATTGAGCTTCGTGTGCTTGAATAATATAAGTTGGCTTTTTTAAAATAAGGTATTTGAAAGCTACCTCTTCCTCCCGGCACTGGCCGGAAGGACTTTTATTTTAATTTTATTATTATTTGTTTGTGCAAGGTGGCCACCTTTGTTTCATCGTGTGCAGCAATTTTCACACATTGAAGGGTTTAAAGTGGCCCAGCACTGGTTGCTTGACTAATTTTAAAAAATCTTAAAATTTTCCTAGAACAACCCTAACATGATGGATGTTCAAAATGACTGTTATTTTAATTTCAATATTTTTTGTTTGTGCAAGGCGACCACCTTTGTTTCATCGTGTGCAACAATTTTCACACACTTAAGGATTTACGAAATTGTAAGTATCTCATCTTTTATTTTTCCAATTCAAGTGGTGTTTAAATCAATTTGTTCAGAATAAAATGGGCTAAAACTTTGGTAATAGAGTAGTTTCCTAAAATAAATCCTTATTGGTGAAATTTCAGCATAAAGTTTAAGATTTTTTTACAAAATGTGTCCGTTTACAAGAGGAAGTTTTTCTAGCAAGGAAAACTGAAAATACTACATAATTTTGTTTACAATAAGGCCAAAAGTACTCGCACTCATACACCAAGTTCCAGATCTGGGACTTTATTTCTCTTCGTTAAAAAAATTTCCAAAATTTTAAAAATTTCAAAAATTACACTTTTAAGGCTTTGTTATCTCTGTTGGGGCATAAGATAAAAATCTGAAGTTCTGGTTTCTGATAGTATTTTATGGTAGTGTTATGCATAAAAAAATTTCAAGATGGAGATTTGACTACAAGCTCAGATATGACAAGGACAATATGTCAAAACAATACTACCAAACTATTCTTTTATTGTAGTCACAGGTAAGTATTTATCTCAAAGTGTCATTAAAATTTATTTTATTATTATCTGTAAATAATAGTAACAAAAAACAAAGTCTTTTGAAAAGCTTAGCAACAAATTTTTTTTTAAAAATATGCTTAAGGCCTACATTTTGTATGCTTCAGTAGTTTTTGCTTTAAGTAATTTTAGTAACTAAACGAAACCTCAATAATTTTACATAAAAAAGAATATTTTTATACAAGACATGTGACAAAAACAGAAAAGGAACAGGGAAAGAGAAAAGCTGTTAATGTTGACATTTAAGACATGATCAAACCCGTCAAAACACATTCCAGCTTGTTGGTTTAAAAACCGCAATTTCAATGCTGCTTGCCAGTCCCTGTGGCTTGTTCCTAAAATAAGCAAGTTACTGTAAATGAAACATTTATACGATGTTACCATGCATCAACCTCAAGTAAGTTTCAGGATGTAAAGATATCCAAAGCCCTTTCAAAGTTTATACTGATGAAAAATGACATTGTTGCATGTGTGTATGATGGGAAGTGGTATCTTAGAATTATTAATGAAGTGAGCATTGAACATAGTGATTTCAAAGTTAATTTCTATGAGCCAGCAGAGCCAAGAACTTCATTCAAGTTATCAAGAGATGACAAGACTTGGGTGCCTTCATATAAAATTTTGAGAAAGATCATCTCTATGGAACTGACAACAGTAACTGGTCGAACTCATAACATCTCTACTAATTTGTGTGTAGATATTTCTCAGATCTTTGTGGAACATATATAGTCTCTTAGTAAATAAAACTAGTTGGATGTACCAATCCCAAAATTTTCTTCTATCTTATACATCTTAATATTTCAAAAACTAATCACACATGTTAATACTTCAATATTATTAGTTCAATACTATACCAACTTTGATTTTCATCTTAAATTTCTGCTTCAGTCAATTAAACGGACTAAAAACGAGTTAATTTATATCATGATACTTGTTAAAATTAATAGTTTTTCCTTATTCTGTTGTTATCAGTTGTTTGCGAATAGCCGGCTTAGCAGGAAGGGAGTTCCCGCCGCTGCACGAACCGCTGATGGACAATATAATTACGAAAAATCAAGAAAAGTATACAAAAATCGCTATCACAGAGCCCCTTTACCGCGCAATACTTCCAAATTCAAGGAGGACCTGATGGCCAAAACCAAAAACATGCACAAAAAATTTGGTTCAATTGTATGCATAATTTTATACACTTTTTGATGGTACAATAAAGAAAATCGCACAAACATCGCTGTTACAGCGCCCCCTTCCGGCATATTTTTTTCAAATACAGGGAGGACTTGCTTGTCATAGCCAGAACCATTCACAAAAAAGTCCTTCCGGCCAGTGCCGGGAGGAAGAGGTAGCTTTCATATTCCTTATTTTAAAAAAGCCAACTTATATTATTCAAACACACGAAGCTCAATTTAGTGGAAACAGAATATAGGCGATTCAATACTAATTTTTATCAATACAAGATCATTATGAATGAGAATTTCGCGAAATTAGTCAGCTTTATCCAAGCTGCTTTTATTTAAAGTAACTTATATTTGGCTGCCAAATTCGGCGATTTCTTAAAGTGCCTGCCATTTTAAGACAACGTGTTGGATAAGGCTAACCAGTGAACTTGGTCGAGACCTTAGTAATTGCTGTGCACATGCTCACTCACATCGGAATCGATTGATATATACGAGTGCTGTCGCAGGCAAAATATCAGATTTTTCAAAATGTCACCCACATTAGATATTGAAATTGCTATATCTGAGCCATTTTTTAAGATAAAGACAAACAAAAAATGCTCCTGAATCCTTATATCAAGGTCAAATACTTAAGAAAGAAACCTTTTTCAATTTCTAATTTTTTTGCACCTCACTTTAAATGTAATTATTTTTAATTTAATGGCCGCCATTTTGAAACAAGATGGCTGATGAAGCTGGCCAGCGAACTTGGTCGAGATATTGATGCATACTATCCACATGCCTTCTTACATCGAAATAGGCGAATACGTGTGTTATTGTGTGACAAATACAAAATCGTTTCAAAATGTTAGCCATGCTAGAAATTCAAAGTGCGATAATTCAACCATTTTCTAAGATATAAACAAAAGAACAAAATTTCAGAAACACAAACTGCTCCGGAATCTTTGTATCAAGGCCAAACACATAAAAAAAATCTTTTTCATTTTCCAATTTTTTAATACTCGTTTTAAATTTTTTTTTAAAAATGGCAACCCTTTAGAAACAAGATGGCGAATGAAGCTGGCCAACGAACTCGGTCGAGACATTGGTATGTACTATGTATAAACGAAGTTACATCCAAATCGGTTCATAAATACGCCTTTTCTCGCGTGACAAAATTCAGGACGTTTCAAAATGTCAGCCACGCTAGAAATTCAAAATGCTATAACTCAGCCATTTTGTAAGATATAGACGAAACAAAAACTGCTCCCGAATCTTTTTATCAAGGTCAAGCACGTAATAAAAAAATATTTTTTCAATTTTCAATTTTTTGGTACCACATTTCAAATTTAAATTTTTCTTAAACATTTAAATGGCCGCCATTTTTAAACAAGACGGCGGATGAAGCTGGCCAGCGAGCTCGATCGAGACATTGGTATGTACTATGCATAAACGAAGTTACATCCAAATCGGTTCATAAATACGCCTTTTATCGCGTGACAAAATTCAGGACGTTTCAAAATGTCAGCCACGCTAGAAATTCAAAATGCTATAACTCAGCTATTTTTTAAGATATCGACGAAACGAAAACTGCTCCGGAATCTTTGTATAAAGGTCAAATACATAAGAAAAAAATATTTTTCCATTTTCAATTTTTTGGTACCACATTTCAAATTTTTAATTTTTAAAAAAATTTTAAATGGCCGCCATTTTGAAACAAAATGGCGGATGAAGCTGGCCAACGAACTCGATCGAGACATTGGTATGTACTATGTATAAACGAAGTTACATCCAAATCGGTTCATAAATACGCCTTTTATCGCGTGACAAAATTCAGGACGTTTCAAAATGCCAGCCACGCTAGAAATTCAAAATGCTATAACTCAGCTATTTTTTAAGATATCGACAAAACGAAAACTGCTCCGGAATCTTTGTATAAAGGTCAAATACATAAGAAAAAAATATTTTTCCATTTTCAATTTTTTGGTACCACATTTCAAATTTTAAATTTTTTAAAAAATTTTAAATGGCCGCCATTTTGAAACAAAATGGCGGATAAAGCTGGCCAACGAACTCGGTCGAGACATTGGTATGTACTATGTACACACCGAATTACATCCAAATCGGTTCATAAATATGAGAGTTACAGTGTGACATAGGTCAGATATATATATATATATATATATATATATATATATATATATATATATATATATATATATATATATATATGTCAATTTTGAACGGAGGGTGGTTTCGGGGTCTGGGGGTCATGATCGATGAAAATATACCAAAATTTTTTGAAATCGCTTTCCTCCGAACGGCTGCAATAGGTAGCTTTTTGTAATGAAAGCTACCTAAAATTTGGTTGAATTATATACATAACTTCATATACTTTTCAATGGTACAATAATGAAAATGGTACAGACATCGCAATTATAGCACCCCCTTCCGGCGGAATTTTTCCAAATTCAGGGAGGTCCTCCGTGCCATGACCAAAAACAAACACAAAAAATTTGGTTCAATTCTATGCATAACTTCATATACTTTTCGATGGTACAATATACAAAATGGCTCAAAAATCGCTATTACGCCCCCTACCGGCGAATTTTTTCCAAATTAAGGAAGGACTTGCTTGCCATAGCCAAGAACTTAAAAAAAAAAATCGGTTCAATTCTATGCATAACTTCATACACTTTTCGATGGTACAGTATTCAAAATCGCACAAAAATCGCTATAACAGCGCCCCCTACCGGCGAATTTTTTCCAAATTCAGGGAGAACCTGCTTGCCATAGCCAAAAGCTTAAAATTTGGTTCAATTCTATGCATAACTTCATACACTTTTTGATGGTACAATGGCGACAGACACACGGACACACGGACAGACGGACACACGGAAAGATGGACAGAGGGAGGGATGGACAGACAGACAGACCTTTTCTATAAACATGTTTTTTTGGGATCTCTGACCCCTAAAACGTGCAAATCCGTCGAAAACCGGAAGTCGAAAAAAATTTCGATTACAATACTTTCTTCTATTGAAGATAGAAGAAAATAAAAATTGTTATTACATTGTTTTCAGCAAACTATATTTTGTATGTAAATATTGTAATAAAAGAGATAAATCTAATTCATCCTAAGGTACTCGTAATAGCATTTGTTGACATCATTTCCTCGCCATATCTCTGCTTGCTGTCAAATCTTTATCTTTAAATTTTTTGTGCGTAATACTAACATAAAATACTATCAGAGGGCAGAATTTCAGATTTTTAGCTCTAGATTTTTAGCTTTTTAGTGATTCCGTGATTTTTAATAAAGTTTCTTATTTTCGTAATGGGAGATGTTGAACTTTTCTCGCTAAAATCAAGTTCGTTAGAAATGAAAAATCATTTTTAACTTCTCTTTTAATTCTGCAATAAAATTCGTATTTAAAATTTTCACTGTTTTGTTAATGCTATTAATCTGATTTAAAGAAGGTGTTCATAAAATTTTAACATGTTTGTTCATGTGATCATCTGAACATATTATACTCACGGAAATAAAGTATTATTCCAAGTATGCAATTCTTTGTGAACATGATATTGTTACAAATTTGTCAGTTTAATTTTCTCACTGGTTAAGAGAGCAAAGTGTTAGTGTTTGATTCCAAATATCAACGTTTTGAGCATGCAAGGTTTCATGTAGCCAAGAATGTGTGACTACATTACAGCCAAGCTGGTTGAGCTAAAGATGAAGGTGCTCACTAGAATCGGAACTTGGATATTTGGCTGTGTCTTTATCGGAATCTTCTGGGCGTAAAATTTATCAGTAAAATTTACCAGAAAGTACTGGATGAGTGAGTATTTCTTTTCCAAGGATATAAAAAGCAGGTACACAGATAAGAAGTTCAGTCGAATTGGTGTTACAATTCATTTGAGCTTCAGACTTTCAGCTCCATTTTGGCTATAGCTGCAAAACTGTCGAGGCATTTGCAGCCCAAGACATGTGGAATCTCTTGTGTGGATTACTTATTTCTGAAATTTCTGTTATATTATAGTGTGATTGTTTACACGTAACTAGAGTTTATTTGTTCACATAACTGACTGTTTTTCCAGAAGCATTTTCGAAATAAATACTGTGTGTACGCGCTGTTTTTAATCCATTTTTAGATGCACGAGGCCTGTAGTAATTGTTCCGAGTACGGGACTCGTGTATTTGAAAATGGATTAAAATCAGTGCTCAGATCAGAAAATAGATTGTAGGAAATTATGTGATTAGCCCTTGACTACGCCCGCATAATTAGTGAATGGTCTCCCCGCTGTCAGGTTGTGCAAGAAAATCTTATACTTTCAACAACTTGAACGGTTTTTACTATCACAACCATACCACCACTTAAAAATTTATTATCAAGGTCAACCACTCAAACCTTGAATGTGGTCCATGTACGAGGCCATACACAAGAGGTTAATATGAATCTAATATTCTCGAACTGAAATTTATTCTTATAAAAAAAAAAAATTGAGATACAGAAGAAGAATTGGGAGATTGCATCTCTCTTAAATACATTATGTGGGTTTCAATTTGCATCTTGACAACTAGTATGACAACTCCACCACCACTTAAAAAGGTCAACCACTCAAACCTTGAATACGTCCCTTGTACAAGGCCATATTCAAGAGGTTAATGTGAATATAATTTTCTTCAACTGAAATTTATTCTTTAAAAAAAAAGTTAAATATCGAAGAATTGGGAGATTGTATCTGTCTTAAATATCACTATGTGGGCTTCAGTTTGTATCTAATGTCTCCTTCTGTAAGGAAATGCCCTTTGAAATCCAGTAAAGATTTAGTAATCTTGAATCCTGAAAATCAGGGAAGGAAATGCCATTATTCAGAAAAATAATAAAAATTCACTGAGAATGCTTTGAATAATTCATGAAACAACAAAAGCTTAGGAAATATTCCATCACGGTAGCTTCACTTTCCTTAGATAAAATAGTTTATTTGAAAAGTTTAGATGTTGATCAGCGGCCTACTAAATATTTTATTTGCATAAGAGATGTGTGATTTTATAAAATTATTATATTATATTAAGTAAAACTTTTACAGATAGATAAAGACACAGATATTATTTAATTAAAATAAATTTTTGTTTATTTCATACTAGCCAACTCTTAGGTTTTAATGGGAAACTCCTGTTACAATAAACTTATTTGG
Source organism: Maratus speciosus (assembly GCA_963932465.1). Lineage (NCBI taxonomy): Eukaryota > Metazoa > Arthropoda > Arachnida > Araneae > Salticidae > Maratus > Maratus speciosus. The sequence continues at coordinate 512,856,539 of OZ010789.1, read as the reverse complement.
ATAGACAATTTTATTAAATGAATGAAATAAAGTGTACTTTAAATGACTATCACATAGAAACAAGATACGTTTAATTAAAAAAAAAATTCTGGCCCACAGTACTTTAATTAAAATACTCGAAAGTGTGTTATTTAGCTGTCAAAAGATTTCATTAAAAGATATCATTCATGATTTTTATAGTATTCTATGTTGGGAACGTTTTAACTACTCTCCTTGCAGTGGATTCGAAAGTGGAAGAAAATGTTGAATAGATTAAATAATAAGCATAGCAGTTATATGTAAAGGTTTAATTTTTAAATTTAACCACTTATATGATTTGAGTTGAAAATGTGTAAATTTAAATAAAAATATTTTTGTGAAAAACGAATTTAATTTTAAAAATAGTTAATGATTTATCTATCAAAATTTTATTCCCAATCCATTACCCGTGAGTCAATTGAAATCTCTATTCATAGCGAGATCATATGCAATGAATCAGCCTCTTTTGAATGACCTGGAATTTTGCGCAAAATGATGCATAATTTACAAAAAATGTAGTATAAAATAAAGCATGTTTATGAAATATGATTTGTATAAAAACACTATGACAAATGTCTGTCTGCCATCTCATGATATTTGTTTATCAAGAACGCAGTTCACAATTTTATATAGTCCGTTAAAAGATAAGAATTTCTTTCACAAATATGTAGGCTAAAATCAAACAGAAAAATTCACTTCGGATAGTCGGCGCTTTATTCTATATTAACCAGTTTCAAAGAACCAGTATACATATAATACAGGGATGCAAGCGCTGTGCCACAAAGGGCGGATTCTCACCAATAAATTTTAACAGTATTCTTAGCCTTATTAAATCTCAGAAATTCTGTTATTAAATAAGTTGAGGAATACTATAAAAATTTAGTGGTAGCAATCAGTCATTTGTGGCACAGTGCTTGCGGCACTGGATATACATTTTATCTTCCACGGTTTGAATATTCTTCTAAAAATGTAGAAAAAAATGGACGTTGCTCAATTTACATTTTAAGGTATATGCCTACCTTCCGGGCAATTTTTTTTAAAAATATGAAATTTTTATCACACACACGTGTTTTTAGTTGAAACAGGGAATAAAACTATGAAATCATATAAATTTTTAATGGGATTTTAATTAACGTTTCAAATTTAGGCAATATTTAGTCAAAATTTAGTAAAGAATTGTGTTTATGCCAAACCTTCTGTAACGAAATCTATTCAATAAATTTCACTTTTTTTTTCAACAATATGTTAGCAAACCACTCACCTGTGTTATTAAGCAAAAGACCTCTTAAAGTTACTCAGGTATACCAAATTTGTATACAAAAATGATTTTTGTTTTTAAATGCGTATTTTTCAATAAAAATAGTTCTTAAATTATCATATACAAACTTACAAGCTATATTTTGCTTCATAACATACCGATAGATAAGGAAAACCTATGTACAAAATTTTACTTCAATAGCTTAAAAACTTTTTAAGAAATGATGTATCTGGTAAACGCACACAATGAAAAATGCAGTTTTCCAGAAAACGCAAATTAAGATTTTGATATAGCACTAAAGATAATGTATAAAGTTTACAACTTTAAAATCCACCATATTTTTAGGCGTTTATATACACTGGTGAACATAACTTAAGGACCAAGAAGAAATGACACTCGTAAATGAGAATCTACGTGAAATTGTGGTCAAGAAGCAAACAATAGTATTAACAGAATGTTACATATGATTTAATATAAAAATTTTGTTGAAAGGATGTATACAGGGTATTACCAGAGGTTCTTTTTTTGAAACATGAACATTGTCCGAAAACATGACTGTACAAAGAAAGCAAAATACTTACAATTAACAATCGTCAGTGCCATATCAATAAGAGATGTGGCCGCCGTGTAATGCGAGACAACTTTCAACATGGCGTGTCATAATCAGAACAACAGGATTCAGTAGCTGTTGAGGCAAGTTGTCCCATTCCTCCTTCTCTGCATGAATGAGGGTTTCCTTGTTTGTGGGAGGAAATTGTCGAGCAGCAATACTTCTCCCCAAGGCATCCCATACATTTTCAATGGGATTCAGCTCAGGCGAACGTGCTAGCCAGTCTATACGATGGATATCTTCAGCCTCAAGACAAACTTGTACAGACTGTGTGCGATGACAAGATGCGTTACCGTCCATAAAACGAAACTTTTCGCCGAAAGTACCTTGAAAAAGTCAAACATGTGGAAGAAGGACGTCTTCAATGTACCGTTTACCGGGCATGGACCCTTGGTCATGCACATAGAGATCCGTGTGCCCATTGAACATGATGCCTGCCCACACCACGATACTTGAAGTTGGATATCGATCTCTTTCTAGAATATTTTCGTGACAGTAAGCACTACCAACCTCGCGCCATATTAATTTACGTCTACAATCACTTATAGATTGAATCTACTCTCATCTGAGAAGATGACGGTAGAGCAGTCGTCATCAGTCCAATTACAATGCATACGGCAGCACTGTAAATGGGCGCTACATTGGCGTCTCGAGAATGGGACGCACACAACAAGTCTGCGGGCGTATAGTCCACCTTTTTTCAAATGTCTTGCAACAGCTTTCCACGATATTTTAGTTCCTGTGGCATCACAAAGTTGATTTGATAATTGACCAGCTGTGCTACGTCGGTTCCTTTTTGCAGAAATAACAATATAGCGATCTTCTTGGGACATCATACTGTTAGGACGACCTCCTCCTGTGCGCCTAGTACATATTCCACTTTTTTGGAATGCCGCCCATAGCCCAGAAATAATACTTTACGCTATGTTAAATTCACGGGCAACATCTCTCATTTTGCATCCTTCTTCCAACTTTACGATTATTCTACCTCGAGTAATATAATCTAAATGATGCCTGAAAGACATGTTAAAAATTTCAATGTTCAAACTTCACTCCACCCTCTTCAATTTTTGCATCTAATGACAACTCACAGCACCGCCGATTGCCTAAAATCTCTTATCTCTGCTGTTATGTGATCGACAAAAGCGGAAGTACAAAATTTGCATAAGCTTCACAAAACAGAGTGCGATTTCTAACTGTAATCGGTGCAAATAACAGTGGTCCTTAAGTTTTGTCCAGCAGTGTATTTGTGCATTATATTATATATTTGTGTATTAAAATGTATTGTTTACATTTCTGTGTCGCTTTAAACGGTCTCTTCCGGTTTCAGAAAGTTCTTTCCGGTTTATATTTCGGTCTATAACTTTGCTTCTAATTATCACTTAACCAAAAGTAAGACCTTTTTGGAATTCCAAATGCTTGAAATTTAATTCAAAATAATAAAAATAAAATCGAAAATTTTCGTAAAAACAGCAATTTGAGGGTAGGCACATACCTTAACAAACATATCGAGAGCTCAACTCCCTTTTCAGCTCAAACATTTACCCTTTAATTTGATAATTTTGCATAGCGCTTATTATTTTCGTCGATATTAAAATGTTATAGGCTGTTAGTATGTAATACAGAATTTAAAGAAAGTTTAATTTTAATAGTTTAATTTTTGTTATTATAATTTTTTCCTTTATAATACTAAATTTCATATTTTTGCAGTTTAAAAGTGTGTTTCCGGAACCATTACTTTTTCTGCCAAACTTAATTTACTATTTTATAGACAAGTCGAAACCACAAAAACGTTGCTGTATAATAATTTTAGAAATAATATCGCGTACTATTGAAAAGGTAACAAAACTAATTTCTATTCAAACGTGTGAACAAACTGTGAAGGTAAGTGGGTTTATTATTTTTCCATTCATGCTATTTACTATTTCAGTTGAAACTATAATAGTGACTTAAAACAATGCCTTAGAAATCACAGTGTAGCCACACTATAACCATTATATAATTACAAATCATCATCGATTTCCAATTACTAAAATTAAATTAATAAATTTAGCACAATTCGTAACACTGACATTATAAAAAATAAAGATGGAACCTGTAACAAGACAGGAAAATCACGCGTCAAGCATAGATTATGAAACACTTTCTAACACATTCAGTTTACTGAAACAAACATTCACCGCTTAATAAGGTGAAATTAATTTGTGTCTAAGTTATCTTGTTTGTGTATGTGTTATGTTACGTTGTGTGTATGTGTGTTGTGTTTTGTTGCGTATTTGTGGGTTTGTGAGGGGGAGGGGGGCGCTGTTAGATATTTAATATTTCATTGCCCTAATACAGTAGATTTTTAAGTAGAATAAGTTTGAGTTACAGAATTATAAGTATTATTTATGATGCTTTGCTTTGAAATTATCAATATACGAGTTACTTCTAATTTATTTTGTATTTGGTTCTTCCCTTTATTGTCTCTGTGCTTAAGTCAAAAGACAGTACAAACACAATTCAAACTATTTTTTTTCTTTTGCTAGAAAACATCCAACATTTTGACACGTCTTAATTCAAACCGTCCTCCGATATGACAATTAATTAATTATTTATGAATTTTTGAAATGTCAATGGACTTATGGGAGACCCTGTCTTTGATATATAATACATTGTGAAAATCCCAAATAATTCAGTTTCTTTTTTATATTTATTTGTTCTATGAAAATGTCTCTACATCTATCATATCTGACTTATTTCTTGAATAATATTATAAAATTTTTTACAACTGATGTAATTCAAAGCCATGTCATTTTTATCATCATTCTGAAAAAATCTAAACAACTGTCGAATTCACACGAAGCAATTAAAAAAAAATTAAACAGCGCATAAAGAAAATCTGTTTCAAAAATAACCTTTAGTGATTAGTCACTCAAGCATAAAGCCTTAAAACTTATATTCTCGATGTAAATTTGAATAAATTGGCTGAATAATCTATGGGGGGAAAAAACTATTTTTTGTAAAAAGATATTATGAATCTTAAATGTTTAATAAGCGTAAAACAGCTGTAAAAAGATGATAAATATTAGTGGATTTCCTCTAGAATAAAAGTAACAAATTTTGCATACTTAAAAAGTGGAAGAATTCAGGATGGAGGATAAAAAAAAAATTATTCTAAAATTATGAAAATCATAATTAGGTATTAAAGTGTCTATGCCAAACTAATGTGATTAATGTTTAGTTTATAAAAAAAACTCTTTCGCATATCAATGTTTGAGTTAGATTTAGTGAAAATTATTTTTTGTTTTTAGTAGTTTCTAATAACTCTTCTGAAAGGAAAGAAATAAAAGTTGCATTATTTACTTTTATATTTATTTATTCAGCTTTATATGCCAATATTTTAAAATAAAATTTATTGTTTCACTTATTATTACTCGGATTATTGCGTTCAACAATATAAAAGTTCATTTATTTTTTTATATTCAGCTAAAATAATGACACGCACTCCAGCGCCCGTTACAAACTTGATTAACAGCGTAAAGTGAAAACACATGGGGCAGAGGATATGCATTAAAAACATTATTGGCCATGTATGTAAATTTAAACATTTTTATGGTCGCGGACGATAATTTTTAAATACAGCAGAATAAATTTTAAAAAGCAATACAAAAATGGATTTGACGCGAATATATTATCACTTTATGCTTTTCTATGATTTTAAGATGGGGCTGATACGTCTACATAATTAGCATATGGAAATGAAACTTCACCTCTGTCTACTATATTCAGATGATTTATAAAAATCTGTAGCGGTCAAAATTATCACCTGGATAAAGAACACACAGCAGGACCTTTGTCAACTACAAAATGTCTACAATACGAAAAATGTTAAACGGTGATAATCACTATATTTGATTATTAAGATATACTTGGCGCAATGTAATATAAATAGAAAAAAAATTGTTGGAAATATTATGTAAAAACCTCTTTTTCTTCCAGCATTTATCCCATTTTCGGTTCCATTCCCTTTGCTATTTTACTATTGGTTGTTGGTAATCTCTTGTGCAGGGTATACAGTGGTATACGCCGTATACCTTCTGGAATTTTTTAAGGAACACCGTAAACCCTCTGTTTCTCAAAAAGCTATAGTATATAAACTGTAGGTACACCCTCTGCCTTGAGCATATACTCTCTGCTTAGAGCGTATGCCCTCTGCTTTTTTTTACGACTACACCACTGCTCTTATGGTCAATAAACCAGCTTCTCTGCTACATATTTGAGCAAATTTCAATCATTCTTTGCACTTAGGTCGTTACTCTCACAGAGTAACCAGACAGAATAGAGATGAAGTGTGATGATTGGGGGGTGACGCTAAAAATGTAACACTAAAATTCGTTACATTCGGCCCAAACACAACCACGAGATCAAATCAACACAACTCAAATCAAACCTATATTTCTTTGTTTAAGCTTTTACCGTTATAAATTGTTATTCGCGTGTTGACCACAGATATAATAAAAATTAAAATTAAATATGACTAATATATCACTTCATAGGTACTAAGAATTATTTGATTATTTTATCATATGTATTTTGGTATCAATATTAGTAGCGTCGTTTAAGATTTTTCTCGAAAGGAACAAAATTCTTTTGTTTGGACATTCGTTATTGGCCTAAAATCGTTGTTATCAGTCTTCTTTTTTGTTGAAATTGTTACATGTAAACACTTAAACATAAACAGATCACTTTCATTTAGAGAAATGCATAGGTGATGTCAAAGAATTCGGTCCTTGTTGCATGTGCTTGTTTTGTTTGGGCCGAATGAGAGCATTTAAATTTGTGCTATAACCGGCACCATATTGAAAACGGTTTTTACGGCATACTGCATCTCTAGTCTTTCTCTTTATTCTGTGCGTTTCTCTGTGAGCTACGCTCGGCAATCCACGTTCAGACACCGAAATCTCTAAAACCACGCTAATTAGATCGGCTTTAAAAAAGTTTTGGAAGAATGGATTATAATTAAAAAAACAGTGGCTATCTCCCTGTTAATGGATTGTTTTCGTCTTTGATTAAATCAGATCAGTGAAACATGTGAAAATAAGCTAATATAAAATGATTTAAGTAAACAGAGTCTTTGTCTCCCGGTATTTTTTAACAACGCTATATAAGAAAGTTTTTTTAAATAAGACATTTTAAATGTATCATTTTAAATCTGACGTAATTATCACCAAAGTTTTCTTTCTTTTTTTAATGTTCACGTTAAAATACTTTTGTTGTTAGAAAGGAAATATTATTTGCGCTGTCTGCGAATTCTCAACACATGAGCAATGCGACTCTTGTAGGTACTTCAATAACATCTGCATTGGTTTACTGGTTCAAAATATCTCAATTGGTCGATTTTCTGTAAGCAAGTCAACCCGTTAGTTACTTTTTTTTTATAATAGAGAGATGCTAATGAAGTGCGGGTTTTTGAATTCTTCAAACCAATATTAGTAAAAAATCAATGAGGACTGAAAAAATAATGCATACCGTTTTCTTCAGAAGTACAGGATTGATCAAATGAGATAAAGTTCGCTCAAATGAAGACAAATGTGAAAAAATTCGAACTAAAACTTTTACTTTTACTTATAAAACTAACTTTTTAAAGAACACGTAATAATGAAAGGAGAAATTCGCATTTTTTTCTAAAATTACCGCCTATTTAGTATCGCGTTTTCACACAGCGCTCCTTACCCTCCCGTGCATTGCTGCGATCAGTTAGTCCTTTGTTAGGTCATTGAAGCAAGCAAGATTAGGAGAATAAGGTGGATGGATGTTTTACAATTTTTAAGAATTTTCTTTCAAAAAAATTGTCTGTCGTTTTTTCTGAATGAGAGGATGCATTTTAATGTCACAATGTTTAGTTCCTCACTTCTACAACTGTTTTCAGTCCTTCTAGCTTCGCGCCACACGACAGAAGAAGTGAAGTGATATTTTGGTCGTCGTTGTGGCTCTGCCTTTTGGGACAATTTTTGACATCATGGTGACGTCACATCGGGTATCTGTGCAATTAGACTTACTACAAGTCCAATATGATGCAGCAGGCGTCATGCTCGTAATTTTATACTTAAGAAGCGCTAATACCAGCAACATTTTTACTCGAATCAGTGCGGGGCTTATACTTTCTTTTTCACGACTCTACAGTTTGTAACAGGAAACATCTCAATTCTTTTTATCCGACTGCCAAGAAGGGTTATGTGTTTCATGCGTATCTGGGAATGTGGATTTCTTTATACCCTCAAAACATCCCCACGGCTGGATGGATTTTCATGAATGAGGTCTTTATCGATTCGTCTTAACCGTCCGATGGTTATAGGCTAGGTTTTGTTTTTAAAAATTGAAAAGGACGACCGTAAAATGCAAAATGACGGTAGACACGAAAAAAAAAGTTTACGCACCATATTGAGTAGCATATCATTGGATGCAGTCGGGTTTTTTTATTTTTTTAATTTAATTTTTTATTAATATAAATTTATAGATTTGCAAAGAAGCTTCATAAACTGTTTATTTTAATAATCATTATACAAGTAGAATAAGAAATAATGTATATATATTTTAACAGCATTGCATATATTATTTGAGTAATGTTTCTGATACATTTTACTAAAATTTTACTGATTGTTTGAAAATTCGAAGCTTTATCTTACTTATAAAGATAACACCCAAATTACATTGATGAAATTAAAACTTTCTTTTCTTTTACTTTATTTTTTCATGCATTTTTTTTCTTCGATAAAAAAAGTCTTAATAAGTTTTTGTGATAATTAGGTAATCACACTTTATCACGCAGCTCATTCCTTAGATTCTTTTTTTAATTACGTTTCTACCTTAATCATTATTCGTAAATTCCCGATGAAGTCAATTACCTGCTGAGGGTTTTTTCGCAAAAGCAGGGAATATCAAATAATGTGAATTGATTGTAAATTAATTTTATTTTAACGTGAATATTCATAAAAATGTTATTTTCGTATTCAGATGATGTTTAATTGCGTATCATTAAAAATATCGTCAGAAGTTAATTGTAACAGTATTGCATGTAAAGTCACCTATTAAAAATGTTATAATTAATTATAGCATTGTACATTAAGTTTTATACAACGTTACAAGTAATTCGCTTGCAAAAATATGCTGGGGTACTCTGTAAGATTTGCACTATTTTTTATTTGAGTATTTTCCTATCACTTTTGACATATTATGAAACGTTTTACAAAGAAAAAGATTTACTCAAGAAATTATTTCTTACGGTAAAATTTGATAATATATATACGTATATATATATATATATATATGTAAAAGGGAGAGAAAATTTTAAAGCCACACTCCAACAATTTTGAAACTTTTTGCAACAATTTTTTCATACTTTTCTTACAAATGCTCTTGTAAGGAGCATAATTCTAAAAAGTTATTAGTTTAAGAAAATTAAATATAATATATATATATATATATATATACAGTAAAAAATATTTATTTTACATTTTTAATTTTAAAAACAATTTATATTACAGAAATCTTATCCTTAACCTGCCAACGTTCATTGTGATCTCCAGGTGACATGTCTTTGAAAAGACCACTAGGTACAGATATTAAGTAAATAATAACAGTTTTCACCCGCTGCGATGGCTGGTTTCAAGCAAACCTTGAATCAAACGAAATATATTGGTGAATTTTACCTTGTGTTTTAAATCAATGTGGACTTTTACCTGGAATGTCTTCCCGCATTGCTGAAAACAATACGAACGCCATTGCGCTATTATATTTTCTAATGTGTCAGACAAAATTTAGGAAGATAAAGATTCAATCTTTTAGTTGATCATTTACAGTAGGTTTCTGTAAAGAACGATGGAACGATATGCAATATACTAAAATCAATCTAACCAACAATTCAAGTACCATCAATATCCGCCTAGTAAAACTTTTTAAAAGCTAATCTTTTGTAATCGGATTCGTCTGATTATAGAACTTTCCCTCAAAATTCTATAACTAGGTAACGTAAAATAATATGCAATATACTATAAGCATATCTGGAAAATTATTTAACTAACAGTGCAAGTCCCATCAAAATCTATTCAGGAGACCTCAAGTTATAAGCAACCGAACGAAATTCCCATTATAGTAGATTTACCGTGGAGCTTTTATTGGGATTTAGAAAAATTAAGCTAATCATAGAAAAAAATCGCATATCTTTCGAATTTTCTGATATTACATCATAACCTTTCAAAATTTTGTACCTCCTTCAAACAATCGAGGGCTATTTTGGCCTTCTTTTTAAAGATGAAAATGTCAAAAAAGCAGCAAGTCTCATACTTTTTTGTAGTCAGTCTCATATTTTTAAAGTTAATTAAATTTTCAATTGATATTTGTAAGATTTCGAATGTTTGATTACTTTTTGTTGTTGTAATATGATCTTGAATTTGTGTGTCACTTATGTCATAACATATACTTTCTGCTATTATGTTATAACCTTTCAAAGTATTGTATCACCTCCAAACAAGCAAGGGCTATTTTGGTCTTCTTTTTAAGGATGAAAATGTCAAAATAGCTGTAAATCTCATACTTTTTTGCAGTCAGTCTCATATTTTTAAAGTTAACTAAATTTTCAATTGATATTTGTAAGATTCCGGATGTTTTATTAATTTTTGTTGCTGTGATGCGATTTTGAATCTGATTGCCACTTACTTGATACCATGTACTTTCTGATACTATCTTATATCTCTGATTTTATACTATAACCTTTCAAAGTATTGTACCTCCTCCAAACAAGCAAGGGCTATTTTGATCTTCTTTTTAAGAATGAAAATGTCAAAAAAGCAGTAAGTCTCATACTTTTTTGTAGTCAGTCTCATATTTTTAAAGTTAACTAAATTTTCAATTAATTTTTGTAAGATTTTGAATGTTTGATTATTTTTTGTTGTTATAATATGATCTTGAATTTGTGTGTCACTGACTTGATAACATATACTTTCTGCTATTATGTTATAACCTTTCAATGTTTTGTACCTCCTGCAAACAAGCAAGGGCTATTTTAGTCTTCTTTTTAAGGATGAAAATGTCAAAAAAGCAGTAAGTCTCATACTTTTTTGTATTCAGTCTCATATTTTTAAAGTTAACCAAATTTGCAGTTGATATTTGTAAGAATCCGGATTTTGATTAATTTTTGTTGCTGTGATGCGATTTCGAATCTGATTGCCACTTACTTGATAACATGTACTTTCTGACACATAGTTTTATCTCTGATATTATACCTTTCAAAGTATTTTACCTTCTTCAAACAAGCAAGGGCTCTTATGATCTTCTTTTTAAGGATGAAAATGTGAAAAAAAACAGTAAGTCTCATATTTTTAAAGTTAACTAAATTTTCAATTGATATTTGTAAGATTCCGAATGTTTGATTAATTTTATTTGCTGTCATGCGACTTAGAATTTGATTGTCACTTACTTGATAACATGTACTTTCTGATACTATCTTATATCTCTGATATTATATTATAACCTTTCAATGTAGTGTACCTTCTCCAAACAAGCAAGGGCTATTTTGATCTTCTTTTTAAGGATGAAAATGTCAAAAAAGCAGTAAGTCTCATACTTTTTTGTAATAAGTCTCATATTTTTAAAGTTAACTATATTTTCAGTTGATATTTGTTGAATTTCGAATGTTTGATTAATTTTTGTTATTCTGATGCAATCTTGAATTTGTGTGTCACTTAGTTGGTAGCATGTACTTTTTGATAAAATTTGTTTTTACTACTTTTTTCTAAACAAGAACAATACAACCGTTGAATTTTCAAAAAATGTACATATAAATTTACGTATGAGCGTTGAAGGGTTAATTTTAAGAAATAAACTATGTGTTAACCCATTATAAAATAGAAACAATTAAAAAATATATGTTTATGTTACAGCATTTTTATCATACTGATATATTTAAAAAAAAAAAAAAAAATACACACAAAAAAAAAAAAAAAAAAAAAAAAAAAAAAAAAAAAAAAACACAAACCGAGGAAAATGAATTTAAAGACTGCAACTCAGAATCATCAACAATAATATGAATGTAGTGAAAAGCCTTTTTCGTATATTTTTAATTATTAGATTTTTACGAAACTTTGTTAAAATATACTAGGGATGTGTAATTTCAATTTAAGCAAAAATTTGGTAATTTGATATTTTCATTAATTTTTTTAAAATATAGGGTAGCAACGAGTCCCCTAAATAAAACTTTTAAATGCAGAAATCATGAGTAAACTGAAAATTGGAATGGTAGATTACATGACATTTAAGGGCGTGATGAAAATAAGATTATTCTATAGAAATTTAATATTTTGGTATTGAAGGACGTTTATCATGTCTTTCTATACAGGGTTACTCTAAATGATGGACCTATTTTAGAAAAGTTGTATTTATTAAAGTACAAATCCAAAATGAACAGTCTTTATACCAATGAAAGGAGGAAGTTTCAAAGTTTTTTTAAGACACTAGGGGGCTCGGCCCCCTACGAGCTACGCTCGCCAACCCCCGTCCAGACACCGCAGACTCTAAATGCACGCTAATTTGATCGGCTTTAAAAAGATTTCGAAAGATTGAATTATAATTTAAAAAACAGTGGCGATCTCCCTATAAACGAATTTCTATTCATTTCTCTTTGATTGGGGAATTTTAACGCCAAATTCGCTGCGGTACTACTTGATTATCCTGTCGACCAATTTCGCCAAATTATATAAATCGCCAAACCACTCGCCAAATTATACAAATTGATATAATTTTTATTTTAAATAACGAAAGAACAAATAAATTCGTACAACATTAATAAAAACACAAATAAAACGTCGAAATAAAAATAACTTGATGACGTATACACGTGTATCAACATTTCAAAATAAGCTAATATAAAAGGAATTAAGTAAAGAGAGTCTTTGTCTCCTGGTATTTTTTAACAAAGCGAAAAAGAAAGTTCTTTTAAATGAGACATTTTAAATTAATTCTCAAAATATCAAATAAATGCCTAGCGCAATTTCTAAATTTAAACTTTTTTGCAATATTATTTTGTGTTCATTTTATGTAATAACTATAATGTGACGTAAATATGACGTAATTTCTCCTAAGACTTCTAACGCATGTTAATGAATTTATTATTTTACAATATCCTTTCTCTTTTAAAATTCCCGTGTATACTTTTTATGACGTAATTTTTAATAAGTTCGTGCTTTTTATACGTAATTATTTAATTCTAATTTGAAAGTTTTTTTCCTGTTTATAATAGTCACGTGTAAATAATTTTTTTAATTTGAAGCAAACATTATTGCTTGCGCTTTTTATACAGTTGGCATCAGTTTAAATTAGTACAATTTTCTGAAATCTGTAAAAAATATCTCTAGAAATGCTAAAAATTTAAATTTAAAATAGAAATAAAACCTGAAAAAATGAGTCAAAATAAAACAATTAATGCAATCTGCACTCCGGCAAATTCTAACGCATAAAATGATCTAAAAATGATTACACTGCCATGTATAGTTTTTGCTGCTATAAAACTTTTTTAGTGGAACGATTTTGTCCAACTTTAGCATTAAATAACTCTTAAAATAATTCTTCGATTTGAAAACTGTCTGCATCAGCGTGTTTATCAAACATTTCTGTATAAAACCACCGATTTTCATATTTTTGTATGCATTATTTTTGTTAATATTAACGAAGAAAGGCCTCCGGTCACAAAAAAATCAAAACCGGCGGCTGCGGTGACAGCGGTAGTTACTTTTTTTTAGAATAGAGAGATTATAAATGTTCAATGTGCCCACCGTTTGCTGCACGGGAAACATCTACGCGATAGCCAAACTCGTCGTCGCACACACGAGAAAGCGTATCTGCTGTTACTGAGTGCACGGCTTTCAAAGCGGTGATGGTTCAGAAGCGGTCGGTAGAGGCAATAGGCCGCGATTTCATTTCACTGTCAGTTGAGAGTGAGATGGCTACTGTGGAGCACAAGCTTCTCTGCGTTCTTGAGTTCGCAAAAAGTGAGTCGCAAATTGCAGTGCAGCGGTCATTTCGTACCAAATTCGGTATTAACGGTGGACACATTAAACATTTATAATGTCTTAAAAAAACTTTGAAACTTTCTCTTTTCATTGATATAAAGATTGCTCATTTTCGATTTGTACATTAACAAATACAATTTTTTTGGAAATGGGTGCATCATTTAGAATAACCCTGTATAAAACTATCCCGTTCAGCATTCGGTTGAAAAGTTGCCGATAATCTATATATATTTTTTGGTTTGTAATGATGGACTCTTATACAATTTATGATATATGTATTTATAAGTTTCTAGAAATGTTGTAATCTGTTGGTATATTACCCCCCCCCCCCCCAATCAGCAAAGAAACATTAATTTTATTAAGTGATTAATATAATTTTTTTATATTATTAATATAGTTACTTATTTAAAATTATTATTAATTTGCTTAATTTTAACGTAAATAATAAAAAATAAATAACAATTATAACACATTATATTAGAGATGTTAAATGATTATTATCAATATTCTGATGTGCTGTTTTAGATTGATCTTGTTGAGCCATCTTAAAGTGATTTTATAGGTCCAAATATCAGCAATTTTTTAAAAAGCAAATTTTTCTAGTTATATTTGGTAATCTACAATAGATGGCACCACTAAAAAATATAACTACTGATTTTAGACGTGAATTTATTCATATATAGACAATCTTAATTTTAATTTCGTGTAATACCGCTAGATGGCAGCATTAAATAATTATTTATTTTGTTTTAATATAATAATGTTGCCTTCGGCTATTATATTAGATAATGTCTCTTTATTATTCCTTGTTTAATTTTAAGCAAATACTTTTTAATGTACTTTTAGTAATAATTTATTCCAGGATCATTAAAATAGCATTGGTGTAAATCTCGCAACAGGTGGCACTGCTATGCTGCAGTTTTCACGATTTCCGCAATTGCTCTATCTCAGGAACTAATGCGCGAATTTTCATCTTACTTAGGATTCAGTTAGACGCTGATATAAGTTGTTGCTTATTAGGTTTCGGTGTAAATCACATAATAAGTGGCACTGCTAGGCTGCATATTGCATGATTTACACGATTTTAGCGACAGTCATACCTCAAGAACTAATGAACGGAATTTCATATCTTTGGAATCTTTATGATGGGCATAAATTGCCATTTAATTTTGGCAATGCGATAGCGAATTTTAAAGTATTAACATGTATGAGATAGAAAGTTTTGGGATTGGTACATCTGACTAGTTTAAGTTTATTATCAAGTACTTTTCTAGTGAGATACGTAGGATTTTTTCAAAATATTAATATCAGCTTTTTCTGTGTAACTTAAAGTAATAAAATGTTTGGTTGTAAATTTATACGTTACTTTGAATTGATGGCATTTCAATTGAAATGTTTATATTTAGAGACAACTTTCACTACCTTTTGGAATTAAAAGAAAAACTTTTTTTGCCTTATTGTAATAGATTAAGTCTATGACGAATTATCGTGTTCACCATTTGCCCCATTTTTTTCGAAGTGGTTGTTAAGCAGCTATTTTATAATATCTCAAACAAAAATGTAGCTTTCTACTTTAATAAATGTTTAATAATTTAGTGTGAATAGATTTTAAAATACACTTCATATACCTTTTAAAATAGTCCCCAAAATTTGTCAATTTTCAGTATGATAAAGTGCTGTTATCGTTTATTTAAAGTTTAATTTTAACTATTGATAAATTCAGTTACATTTTTAAACATAATACAAAACTGACACACGCTTCACGAAAATAATTTAAACAGAATTTCCATTGTGTTGAATTATTAATATCTGATATTTAAACAGTCATAATTTTGTTGTATTCAAAGAGTACATTGTTTTAGGAAAATAGAGGAAGTATAAGTAAACTTTAATCGTCATGAAAAGATATCCGGCTAGCTATTAATTAAAACATGAAAAATTATGTCTGCATTCAACGTGGAAAGTCTAAATTGTTTCAAAGATATGTGATATTTTATTCAGAAATAATTAATTTAACAATAAGTAAATAAATGAAAAGCGTTTAAGCAACAACTAAATAATAAATACCTAAAAAATGACGAAACAAATCGCCTATAACTGTACACAATGTTGCCTGCTATAATATTTTTATTAAGTCAAAAATATGGAGTGTCTCTTTCCAATCCAAATCAAAGGCGGAACCGGCCCTCTAATTAGACTGGGATACCTTTTTTGAATTCGGGAAGGTCACACGTCTTTATTAGCACATTTTACATCGTAAATCTAAATTGATTGTTTTCTGACATATACCTCAATTAATTTCCATTCGCAATGCATGAAATTTTTGGGTATATTCGTAAATATATAAAATTTGCAGATTCTGTTCAGATACCAAGAATATATATTTGGTATCTTTAGTTTTCCATTTTTTTTAAAACCTTCCAATATATTTGAAAAGTGTTTAACTTCAGTTTATCTGCCCGTACTCAAACTCGCGTAAATATTCTTCGATTGCCATGAAATGGATATATTTTATTGAGATTTACAATGACATTTTCCCTATTAATAATGAAATGTGTAGCCTTTATAAATCATTTACAAAGGACACTCAAAAGAATTTCGTTATGCTATGGTCTATGGGAAAACATCGTTTACAATTTATTTTAAAGATGTTATACTATTTAAAACATATTGAAAATTATATACATCCTTAAGGTACATCAGAACTGTACAATATAGTGTGTATAGCATTTATCGTTCATTTAGTGCCATATCAGAGTGACTATCTCCGTAGATTTTTACGCCCGAAAGATCTTGCCAAAGCAATAGCACATTTAAGAAACTCGGGGTTACGGCCGGGGACCCGGCACTCCTCTCAGGGGCGCCATTTGAGGGGGGCTGGGGGGGCAATAGCCCCCCCCAAGGTATTTGTTATTTCAAAAAATTTATCAACCATCAAATGTCAGACTCAAACAAGAATTAAAAATTTTTCAAGAATCAAGAATTGCTCAAACGCTAAAAATTATTTATCAGATTTGATTCCAATAAAAACATATGCATTAGATAAATGCTTTATGCATGGAAATTAATAATTATGAAAAAAAAATCCAAAAGCTTTACTATTCGAACTTTCTGAAGGTGAGACTTCCGAAGGTGACTATCGTTAATGAGTACTTTGGCTAATTTTAAAAATACTTGAGGGATTTTTTTTTATTATCAATTGGATCTCAGCTGTGTACAACTTGATCATAGGAAAACGTGTCCCCTCAGGGCTAGATTTTCAGATAGTTTTTATCGGGTGGGGGGTATAATTCAAGTCCTTAATTATACGAGTTTTTATACTTTTTTGGATTATTAGTGTCATATTATATTAACCGCAATCACTTCAATGTTATCAAATTATTTAATTATTTGCTTTATTAAATCATATTATGTATGGTACACTCTCAAAATTCTTCTATGTCTAGGACTGGAGTCTTAAGTCACCCAATAAAACAATTTCTTCAACCTGAAAACCGACAGACTTCCACAAAAATCCATAGTAAAAAAAAAAAAAAAAAAAAAAAAAAAAAAAAAATACGCCATATTTTAACACATTTATAACAAAGTAGTCTACAATTTTTTTCCATATGTACAAACATGAACACATGTACATCCATTAATAGTCAAATATATAGTTTTGCATTTGAAAAATATTCAGGATTTTCCTTTGAAAAACCAGGTCATCCCGATTCCGACTGAAAGAGATAAACCACAATCCGAAAAACTTACAGTTTACCTCAGCCGCAAAGAAGAAAATACGTGAAACTATCATGATGCAGGACTGTAATTTCATGTAAATACGAAAACCGCTGAAAAGATTTCCATTGAAAGGCAACCCAAGAAAATTAATCCCTATTTTACTACAATTATTGTAAAAGAAGTCTACAGTTATAATCTTTAATATAAATTTTATCTTTTATGTAGAAAAATGGAGATATATATAGTATTCATAAATGTCTAAATATGTAGCTTTTTCATCTGAAAAATATTCAGAATTTCTTTGAAAAATCAGATTAACACGAATCCACCTCAAAATAGGGAAATCACAGTCCGAAGCAATTAACGCTTTTAGAAAATCAATAATGAAAATTTTCTTATTGTTATAGATCACAAAAGTTGCAAATTTCGTAACTTATTCATGATGTTCATGGGCTGATTATCTCATGACTGATTGAATTTCATGATTTTTTCTCTCTATCATTGGACGAAATTTGCATTTTTTTCTGCTATCATTTCACGGAATTCACGAATTTTTTTCTGCAACAGTTATACAAAAATGATTTTTTTTTCTCGTGATCATTTGTCGAATTTCACAATATTTTCCGCGAACAACTCATGAAATTCCATATTTGTTTCCGCGATCTTTTGACAAAATTCGCGATTCTTTTTTACGATCATTTGCTAAAATTCGTGTTTATTTTCTTTTTCTACCACCAACTAATAATATTTGTGATTTTTTGCACGATAGTTAGACGAAATTTTGGATCTTATTTCGCGATCGTTTGACGAAATTCTGCTCAATTTTACTGCGCGATTGGTTGGTGCAGTCTTTTGACGAAATTCGCGATTTTTTTCGCATTCCTCTTAAGAAATTTGAGATTTTAGTTTGTATAATCATTTGGCAAAATCTGCATTTTTTTCACGATCTCTGATGAAATTAGCGATATTTTCCACGGTCGTTTGAAGAAATTATTAATTTTTCCCGACGATTTGGAGACTTTTTTTTTTTTCAAAATTTGCCAAATTCGAGATTTTTTTCTGTGACCCATTGAAGAATTCATTTGGCAGAATTCGAAAGAAAACAAAATCTTGGACTTTCACAAAAAAGAAAAAAAAAATCACGGAATAACCACATGCCTGTGAAAGACGCCACGGATAACAAATTCACGTAGAGCGTTTTTTATTTTGCTGGATTTTCTCATTTTCTGTGTGATTTGTGTAGTTCTGCACATTGTGCAATTCTGCACGTTCCCGCTGTTCCTCAAAGAAAATTTTAATGGCTCCCCTGTAGTAAAATCTGAAAAAAAAGAGTCCCAAGGGACTAGAAAAAGATTCTATTTTAGCCAGGTCTCTGTCTTAGCAAATATAATTGCATGATGTTTTTTTTTGCATGATCAAAATTTAACTTTTCCCCTTTGAAAAAGAATTTTGTTATAGACAGACTTCGTTTCACAAGTTTTACTGTAATACTTTTCAGAGCTATACTATAAAGTGGATGGTTTAACAGTCTTTTCGAATACCTGCAAAAATGAAAACTGTCTGTAATAGAATCTTGTCTAAAAATGAAATATTTCATATTCAATATATTGAAACTTTTCCTGCTAAGACGGAAACCTGTTTAAAACGAAATATTTCACCGGGTTTTTGCTGTTTTTGTAAGCATTTTGTAAGCATTCATTTTACGTTTCTCATTTGGGGGGGGGGGGGGATAGGCTCCCGGATCCTACCCTTAGCTATATAACTTCCCTCAAAAAATCTTTGCCCCTTCGAAGAAAATTCTGAAATGGCGCCCCTGACTCCCCTGAGTGTCCGGTGCCCTTGAAGACCCTGGGGGGCTCAAAGGTTTAATCACCTGACTTCGAGTCTGGGTTTTGCCGTTCTAGAGACCACGTCATTCAATGGTGTGTTTGGGGCGCAGGGAGAGTAACTCGCGCTGGGCGGTGCTCTTCCTTGACAGGTAATACGTGTCGTTGCGGCACCACTCTGGATCACGCCAGTCCCGCTTGACACGTAGCGCATAAGGGCTCCTCACAGCTTAGACAGCGAAATAACTTACCAAATTATGTTCGTTTTATTACAGGGACATAAAAGGATTTGATTGCAGTACAGTCTATGAGGAATAAGTGTCAGAACTGCATTTTCACTTGCGGTATTCGTTTTTAAATTTAACTATTTTTTAGTACTTGTTGTGTATAAATTCTATAGATAATATACAGTGTTGTACAGAGGAATTTGATTACATTCCTGTTTATTGACTGAAATCACTAAAAGGCAATTTTAAGCTGTATTATACGTTTCCTAACTGAGCTAAAATTTAGCATAACATGGAGTCCATATATATACGGATAATTTTCCGCTTATAGACGGTAATTGCTGAAAATCTATTTTTAAATGTACTATGCGTTTCCAAATTTCTACTTTGTTCTATCTTTGCAAGAAGAAAGTATTGGATTCGTGAACAATTCAGGCAGATCCACCTACGAATCTTACAATTAATCGGATAAAAAATAAGTTAAGTTATCGAGAAAGGTCCAACAAAAAAATCTGTAAAACAAACAAATCTTGAGATTGGCATCTGCAAATCAGGGGCTCATCGCATTTTAAGACATTATAAATGGAAAAGTTACATTCCAACAATGGTACATGTTATCAATGAAGATGATCTGAACCGAAGTAAACAATTTTGCGAATGATATGTATGCATGCTTTTGGGACACCCTTTATTATGAAGATGTTTAAGCGAGATTTTCACCAGGTAATTTTGTTTTGAGTGTAATGTAATGATATCTTGGTTACAGGCACTGTAATTTGGTCAGTGGCATCGTATGTATTGTCAGTTATGACGGGGAACCGAATGTCGGAGCGTATAACACAGTGTCATGTCGCTTGGACGTGAATGCAGCAATTTTGAGACATTTGTGTATGTGTGAATAATTATAAATGTGTGTAAATTATTTTGTTGATAGCTTAAGATTTAAATTTTTTTCCAGTTTAAAAGATAAATTTTTGATTTTATTAAAGAATTTTAAATATTTTTCAAAATTTAAATGTTTTAATAATTATATCGGTCCAGTAATTATGTAGGAAGGCAGCAATTTTGAGACATTTGTGTATGTGTGAATAATTATAAATCTGTGCAAGTTATTTTGTTGGTAGCTTAAAATTTTAATTTTTTCCAGTTTAAAAGATAAATTTTTAATTTTTTAAAGCATTCTACATATTTTTCAAAATTTAAATGTTTTAATAATTATATTGGTCCAGTAATTATATAGGAATGTAATCATTATTGTAAAACTATTTTTCTTTTTTCTTTTTTTTTGTAATCCCTTCTAACTCAGAATTGACAGTTTAACAAAGGAGCATTATGTTTTGTATTTACTACTAGCAGGCTGAGCCCGCTGCGCTGGTCCATTTTTCAAATAAACCTTCAATCAAACGAAATAAGGAATTCGACCCTGTATTTTAAATTAATATGGACCTTCACCTGGGAAGTCCTTCCGCATTTTCTGATTACGCATCGCACGCTATTGCGCTATTATATTATCTGATGCGTTAGACGAAATTCGGGGAATTCAGAAGCAGCTCTTTAATACATCATGTAGAGTTTGGGAGGGAAATGCGGCCATTACGATAATCAGAAATTAAAATGTTCTCTAATCACCACACTACTAAAAAAGAGAGAATTACAATGATTGCAGAGATTGACCATTTAACTTAAAGAATGTTCGTGTTATTCACATTCGTTTGTTAGTTATTTTACTCCGAGCTTCTCAGCTTGGTGCTCTGTGTGGATTTCATAACATAAATACAATCTCTCTCTACGTTATATTATATTTGGTAATATACGTCTTTTTTTGACAGGTTTTCTGCAGTTTCATCTTCAAATTCCAGTAGAGTAAATACAGTCAAAACAGTATTTAACTTTTATATTAAAAAAAAAAAAAAATGTGAATCATGTAAAAGTGCATATTTAAAGCTGAATTGTGTGAATAAAATTAAAACAATGTCATTTTAACTGCCGTTTCTTTTTATATACCAGTTTTAACCAGCAACTATTAACCTAGGAAAATAACCTCAATAACTGATTCAAATAAAAAACTAAACCTCTAATTTTCATTCAATAAAATCTTCCCAAGCATCCGTATTCGGATCCACAACCAAGTTTGATGTGAAACGTTAGAAATGTTTGTAACGGTATGGCTACAAATGTACCAGAGTTAGCTACAAAACAGAGTTAATTACGCGCCAAACTACATTCCATTAAATAATGTCAAATTGCTGTTGATTGAATTTTAGATCTTTCACTATCAAAACTCTTTGCGAATGATAAACAAAGTTAGTTATGCAAAATTTTTAGCAATGATCTTTTTGGCAAACCGAAGATTTTTTTCGCATTTCTTTAATAAGCGCAATAAAACGGAGAAATACACATGCTTGTTATTTACAAGGCGTCATTATTCATCAATCTGTTGAATAAATAAAACTAAAAACGTTAATTTGTGACTACAATCAGATGCTCGGGCTGTGCATCTGCCAAAATTACTTTATAATGATTGAAATTTTATATGAATCTGAGGTACTTCTTTTTAAAACCTAGGCTAAATGAACAGATAATGTTCCATTGGCCACCATTGGCATTTGAAAGGTTTTTTTTTTTTTTTTTTTTTTTTTTTTTTTTTTTTTTTTATACATTGAAAGTGATGCTTTTTTAGTGATAGTAAAATAACTGCAGATGAAAAATATGTAATAGTAAATATTCTTTTATCCGTTTGATCCATAATAAAAAAAATAAATTTACTAATAGCTAAGTACAAATTTCGCGTAATCTTCTGAAATCGGATTTACCATCGACGGTTCCTTTCCAATATAAACGAATCTTCCAACATTATATAGTAAAATCGCCAATCGTAGGGTGCTTGATTATGGAAGATTTATCCAATATGTATTAATAACATTTCTAAAAGAAGGGAGGGTATGGACAAAAAAATGACGAATTAAGTGGAATATCGAAAAGTGATTTAAGAAAGCAATTTTTATTGCAAAAATGTTTTCTTTCGTGATAGTAATAACGCATAATTGCTTACATTTTTTAAAGAATAATCTTTACTACTTAACATTGCAAGCATTGAACGTTTCTATAAGGGAACTTGGAGATATGTTTTTCATTAAAAAAAGTGTGGACAATATTAGCTAATCTGGCTTCGAGGTTATAAAAGTCACAAATTTGGGAAAAACAAACCGACATGTTTTCGCAGTAAAATATGGTGAGGAAATTTTTAAATGTCTGAAATTAATTTATTTTACAATATGTATGTGCCTGTGTGGGAGACATTTATAAAATTTAAATATTTGACTCCATTTTTAAAATATTAATTGCTATTTATATATCGTACATTTGAATTTTAAAAAATACTCTAAAAATGCTTTCGTACACTTGCAAAATCCCCTTTATTGTAAACATCGCTTGATCCTATGTCACGCTTACTCACATGAGGGAGAAGTTAGAAATAAAAAAGAGCAATTCAAAATCAAAATTGTTACTCACAAGGAAGGTCTCCTTAAAGAGCATACTCAAATTATTTTGAAAAAAAAAAAAATGCTGATAAAACTACTCATGTATGTAGTAAAACATCAGTCAAATTTGGCGGCGGAATCTCAGTAAAAATCTGAAAAAAGAAAAAAGAAATATATTCGCGTATTTGGCGCAAAAAGACAAACGTTCCACGCTATTTGGCTAGCCAACACATTGCTTTCCCAAATGCAATATATTTAAATGCATTTGGAAATTGATTGTTAAATAAGCGCTTAAATGCCTAAAACCCAATGAATTTAAACCTAAACAAAGGATTAGCTTATTATTTTATATCTATGTGAGCGTATATAACACATACAAATTGCGTGTTGCAGTAGTTATTTAATTTTACATGGCTTCACCGGCTGGAAAAGTTTTAAGGGTACTATTTGATTATCCTGTCGACCAATTTCGCCAAATAATATAAATTTCCAAACTACTCGCCAAATTATACAAATTGACAAAATTTTTACTTTAAACAACGAAAGAATAAATAAATTTGTAAACATTAATAAGTACAAAATAGAAGTAAAATTAAGAATCACTTGATGACGCAACAAACAGGTGTACCGTGTTTAATGTCAAGTGAATGTAAAATTTACGATAAGCTATTATTGGCATTTAATCTTATAGTTTGGCGATAGTTTTTTTGTCGACGGGATAATCAAGTAATACCGTTTTAAGTTTGTTTTAAATGTAGCTGGCTAATTAAAAATGCTATCATTAATCATTTTTTATATTAAGAAGTTGTATCCATGGCAACAACAGAATCGGACATTGATTTTGAGTTAATAAGAAATTTAATAAACTTAAATTTTAATAAGAAATTTAATAAACTTAAATTTTGTTTTAAACCGTATAATTACGATAGTAAAATTTTAATATATACACATATAAAGGTATATGACAAAACTATAGTAATAAAAATGTATTTATTTAAGTTAAACTTAATCTAACTAACTTCGTATGAAGAGTAGAAAAAGGTTTTACTTAAAAATTATTTATCCTAAAAAAAGTATCATTCAAAATTTTATTGTGTCGACAACCAGCATTACATCACCAAAAAAATTAAATTTTCATTATTTTTTTACGAACGTTAAATCAAACTTCTGCCGATTTTTTTATAAACATATTATATGCCATGAGAAGAATGTTCTATATATTCCTCATGAGAAGATATTTTTTCAAATATTTCTGAACATGCGCTTATGGAAACTTCTTTGATATCATCCTATCAATTTTTCAGATGCGTTTTTTCTAACCTGACGCAAAAGATAAATAGCCAAATCTCATTTCAATTGCAATGTTTTAACTGAGTAATTTTTTAAGCATTACGAACATTCCCTTTTATTTTTAAATTAAATATTTTTGTTTTGTAATATTATCATTCATTAAAACGGATTTTTTTCTTCTCTTTTTCCTCTTTTAAATAAAATTAGTATCAGTTTTTTCTTTTATTTTTTGAAGTTTAAAAGTCGTTTAAATTTTTTTATCAACGATAAATTTCGCCAAGAAATAAAATGGTAAACTTATTGTTCAAAATAACAGAACTTTCCGTCATAATTCTATAACTAATCTACGTAGAACGATGTGTTATAGCTTAAAACCTTCCCTGAAATAATACCTATCTAACAGTATAAGTTCCGTCAAAATCCATGCAGTAGAACTCTAAATATAGACGTTCGGAACGAAATTTCCGTTTGGATTTTATATACAGTAAAACCTCCATAACGGATACTCCCGAATAGTGGGCACCTCTATTTAACGGACAGTTCTCCAATCCCCACTCCCAAAACCTAATTTTTTGTATGTTTAACCTCTAAATAACGGACATTCCGAATAACGGACAGTAATTTTGGCAATAAAAGACGAAAAATTATTTTTTAAAGAGAAAAAAAAAAAAAAAAATGGGAAAAAGTAAAAAGCCTCTAAATTTATGAATTATGGATATTTATGAATTTATTAATGTCACAAATTTTGTGACCACAGATGTAGCGGGTGGGTTGGGAAAAATCTCCCTCCCACGCCATGTCCCAGAAAGAAAACGTCACTTCTTGAAAGATTTAGGATTTTCTGCTGATTAATGTCTAGAAGTGCAAATTTCTTGATCCGCAGAATTCCTACATACATTATTTTCTCTTTCATTTTAAATGCTCGTAAGATAATTAGGTTTACAATTGGCATGAAACTTCAGGACAGATAATACGTTAACTAGTATTTTTTTTAATTATTATTATACCCAAAGATGATTCAGAAGGATTAAAACAACTGACGTTAAAACTTCACTTCGAAAAACAAATTAAAAGTAATCGCAAGAAAAAGCAAACAGATTTTTTGTAACAGATTTTTTTTTGTAAGAATGTAATTAACAGTGAATACAGTTTATTTTAGTTTTATTGCTTAAAAAACAATTTTAATTTCTGATTAATCATATAATTGAGGTTGTAGGACATATAAATGTCAATTAATGAAGCATTAAGCTTTTCTTAGGAATTTTTGAATTTCTGAGGTTTTCCGAATAGCGGGCAGTTTCCGCGCTTCCGAGTTGTCTGTTATTTAGAGGTTTTACTGTATATATAAGTAGATGGAAAACTTTGTAATTTGCATAAAGTATCAATAACTGAATTTCAAAGTTCAATATACCGTTATAAAAGCATTTTTTGTTTAAATTTTTGCAGCAAGTTTCGAACTAAAAGCACATATTTCTTCTTTATAATTTTAAATACAGCACAATAGTTTTCCGTAAAAAAAAAAAAAGAAAAGAAATATCAAAGTTCTGCAAGTCAAAGAAAAGAAGTTTTATTTAAAAAATAAAAGGGAAAAGCAATTTTAAGAAATAAGAAAACATCTGCTACATACACTCTCTTAATGCATTTCTATGATGCTTTTAAAAAGAATTTTTATTTTAAATCTGGAAAGAATGATTTCCAAAGTTCCTCTTATTGAAAATAAAAGAGAAAATCAATATTTGAAATAAAGTAGTCAGATCGAAGAAAAAAAGATATTCAGCTTTTATAAGAATGCTGAAAATTATCTCAGTATTCCAGAATGCACATTGAAATACAATAAGGGATTTTTTTGCTTAAAAACTTGTTCCGGAAATAAATATTAAATTAAAAAGAACTTATTTTGACTATAATAATACAGGTCATAGTTTAAAAGTCATGAGCTGAGCTATTTATAATTATATTCAAGCAAATTCAATGCGACACGTAATTTTGATTACATGTAATTTTGTTTTTTTAACACTTTCCAACATAGTTGAAAAGTGTTTATGAATTCGGTTTGCCCGTCTGTCTGTCCGTATGTCTGTCCATGCTTGAACTCTCGTAAATATAGTCCGATTGCCATGGAATTGATATATGTTATTGGTGTTTACTATGGCATGTTCAGAATTGCAAATTAAATGTTTTACATTTACGATTCATTTACAGGGACACAGAAAATAATTCCGTTATACTACGGTTTATGGGGGGAAATCGTTTTCTGTGAATTTTAATGGCATTACACAATTTTAAACATATTGGAATTAATATATGTCACTGAAGTGTATGACAAGGTTAGTACTATAGAACGTGGTGAGCATCAAATTTACCGTCCGTTTACAGGGGTACACAAAAGAATTTGGCTACCAAAGAAAATGAACAATAATTGAACTATTGAAGCGTACGAACGATAATTGCTAGACGTGTGTTTTCAGTTGTGGTATGTGTTTTTAAATGCAATTATTTTTTTAATATTGCAGTAGAACCTCTTTTATCCGAAACTCTATTAACCGAAACTCTCGGTTAACCGAAATCCTTTTTAATGCTTTTTTTTCCCTATTACATTCCTTGTGTGCAAAATCCATTTTGAAAACTTTTTTTTTAACTATCATATTCCTTGTGTGCAAGCGATCATTCCCGAACTACGAGTACATATAAATATTTTCGATCTCCTTTGTTAGATTTCTTTTGAATTTAGCTTGAACTCCCGTAAGCTGCGGAGTATAACGAAGAAAACGAACAAATTAGCAAATCCGAAGCTTTTGAATGTTTTGAAAAAGGTTTCGCGTGGCTGAAGCAGCAGAAATACTGTGATACTGGTGAACTAATAATATTAAACTCCGTGATAGAGCTTCAAAGCAAAGACAATCGAAATTACGACAAACAAAACATTTTCTCAAACCTTTGTGATATATGTAAAAGGTAGTTATTTTCAAAATTGAAATTCAGGTAGTTTATTCTTGTTTTTAATTTGCTATTACTTTATTTTTATTAAACACTTGTCCCCATAATAAGAAATATTGCATATATTTCTCCTTAATCTTAAAATTAAAGTATTCTCGATTATCCGAAAATTTCGATTTTCCGAAAGATGGTCGGTCCCAATTAATTCGGATAATCGAGGTTCTACTGTACTTGATGTGCATAAATTCTATAGATCATATACAAGGCAGCACAAAAGTTTTCAACAACATCATTGGCGGAAATTGCTGAATGGAAAATTTTAACTGTGCTACGCGTATAACCGAACTAACTTTTAGCATACTATGTAGGGCACATACATATTTATAGATCATTTACAGGGCTGCGCAAAAAATCGTATATTTTTCAGACTATTCATGGTAATAGCAGAAATTAGGTTTTCAAACGCAAGATGCGTTTTGCGAATTGTTCATTTAGACATCATTTTCACTTTAGTAAACATTGAAGTTTTGTTATAGCATTCTGAATGTGCTGGAAAGTGTTTTATAATCTATGTCGCCGCATAATTTATCATTCTTGTGTTATTTTGAAATAACATACAATATATAGCTAATGTGTAATAATTTACTTGCCTTAAAAGACAATAATAAGTATTTAAAACTTGTAATAATAATAAAAAAAGTAACTTACTTTAAAATTGCAGATTTACTAATATGAGTTATTTTTAATAGTCTTAATTCTATAAATATTTTCGTTGAAAAATATCTGCAGTCAATATTGAAGAGAAATTACCGGAAAACAACTAAATAATCTTGATGTTGAATTCCGAATTTTTATTAACACTGAAAACTATTTTATATAATAAGCCTTCGAGACATTTTATAAGCACAGCACTCCTGTATTGTTCAAGGGTGTTCTCAAATCCAAAAGGGCAAATTTCTGACATAAGTTTTAATTTATTTTTGTTCGAAAATGCATGAAACTAACTGGTATTGTTGTTCAGAAAATATGTCATTGAGCTGTTTTTTCGATTTTTTTTTGCAAACGCAATAGATCTTTCAGAAAAGAGTGCCAAAGTAGGCAGTTTGAATCGAATTTCCGCTCGAAGGAAGAAAAAGCACTCAAGAGCGGGCGAAAAATGTGTTTGTCACGTGATCCAAAACGCTTATAACTCAATAGGTAATTGATTAATCAAAAAATGGAAAAAACAGTTCAATTCCCAAACGCTTCTATGGCTAGGCTTTCCAATTTTATATATTTCTGTTAAAAAATGAATTTGTAAATATGTAAAAACGTTTTGCGCTTGTTGAGCAGAGCAGTTAAGAACAGCCTTAATCAGAAATAACAGAATGTTACATACACGGAAATGGAAAATTCCTTCCTTAGCGCGTTTTCTAATTTTTAAATTTAATATTTATCAATAAAAAAAATTATTAACATGACTATGATGAAGCATCACATATTTTTCCTTTAATTTAGTATGTCAATTAAATTTTATCTCTTTCTTTTTATTCAAAAAGTCATAACAGTTTTGCTCTTTAAAAAGGAATTCTTTCCCTTCTCATGTGGTCAAATATAATTTGTAATGTTCATTTCAGCGGTCGTAATTTCTCTCTCTCTCTCTCTTTTTTTTTTTTTTTTTTTTTTTTTTTTAAACTCCGAAATGAATAATAAAAAATTAAATGGATTGAATCATTTTTGTTCTCGATATCTAACATATTTTGCATGATGGGGGCGATAATATATGATGAAGCATTATATATTGTTCTTGTAATTTAATATGTCAATTAAATTTCATCTCTTTCTTTCCTTTTATTCAAAAAATCTTAACAGTTTTACTCTTAAAAAAGTAATTTCTTCCCTTCTCATGGTCAAATATATTTTATAATATTTATTTCACTGGTCGTAATTTCTCTTTTATTTAACGCGGAAGTAAATAAAAAAAAAAATAAATGGATTGAATCAATTTCGTTCTCGATGTCTAACATCTGCAATCCAGCGAACTTTATATATTTAGAAGACTTATGATAGTAATTTCCCAGCTCATTTTATAAAATTTAAAGCTGATCTATTTATTAACAAGTGTTATCTCCAATAATTTAAATCTCCCCCATAGCATTTCTATTTAGAAGATAATTTGGGCGGTTGCTTGATTCTAAAATTGGCTTTGATTTCATAGGATCTTGTCATGGAATGTTTTGTAATTTTGGACATTCTGCTTCGGTCCTTGCGACTGATAAGATGCCTGCTACACTATTCTATTGTAAGGATCTATGACTTTTGGTCGGACCACCCCAGTCGAACTGTTTTTATGTGATTTAAAATGAAAACATATTAATATGTAGTATTTTGCACTTAATTTCTTCAGGATGAGACTCATGTGAATGGGTTCAGCAAATTTATGTGATGTACGGCCATTAGTATATCTCTGCCAACCTTTTATTTAAAATGTGTGGGGGTTTCTCCTTTACAATGATATTTTGTTCTGGTAACTATATTCCCTTTCTCTACCACTATCTCCCTATCTCTATCTCAAGCTATCAATCTATAACTATTTACATCTATAGATGTGTACCTATATTTTTACCTATAGCTACATAATCTATCTATCTATCTATCTATCTCTACATCTGTATATCAATAATAGGTGATTCAAAGTAGATATTATGCCAATTATCTTGCTGATGCCGCAGGGCTTACCTTGCGCCGAAGCCCACCGGAGCTCAGCTTCGATACTTCTCTGTTGTTTGTAAATATTTAAATATTTGTCGGAATTCACCGGAGCTCATAAATACAGGGCTCCGGAGAACAGAGCAATAGCGCTTCCAAAAAACCGAAGCATAAATTACCCTTTCCTTTCCTTCCCATCTCCAAACTTTCTTTTTTATTAAAACACTTATAAGTGACGTAATGTGTCGCACACGTAGGAGATGGAGATGAAACGGGCTCAGTTTTTATATCAGTATTTGGACTTACGCAGTGTCGAGCTCAATCTGTCTTAAATTGAAAATTTTATTTATTCATGTATAGGGGAAAAAAAAGAATTTTTCGCCCTTAAAAAATAACGTATTCCATTTCAAATCATTTTAATGCTATTTCGATCAGAATGAAGGAGAAACAGAAATTACGTTTTTCTAGTGATATTTGCAGATTTAGGTATGTCTGGCATTGATGGCATCGACGTGTTGATATGGCACCACTCAAGAGAGCGAACAATGAATTCGCTTTCAGTTCGATTTCCTTTTGTCACACTGGGATATTCTTTAATTGCATCGTTTATTTTTTTATTTAAATGTCTAACCTGAGAAGAATATTTTCTTTTGTTTTTTTCAACGAGAATCAGTTTGAGGTTTTTAGTCATATATTGTGTGAAAATAGTGTTAGGGATTTTTCATCATAAACGCTGTCCATGTCAAGACTCTGCTCTGCACATTTCCGAAGTCATTTTTATTTGTAAGTAGATTAGATATAATTGCCATGTATTGTTTATCAATCTGATAGAAATCAATCGAGCAGTGTTTCGCCCTTTTCTATAAAAGCATCGAGAATTTCTTTTTTGTGTTAACACTAGTTCCGAATCATAATCCTTACCTTGTTTAATTTCAGAATTCTGCGATTGATTAACATTAAAATTAGGAAAATATTTCTATTCGGAAGGAGTGATAAACTAAAAAGTGAGACAGTTGACAGTTAAGTATTATGGAGGTAGATATATTTAAAATTTATGTTTTACTAAAGAAAAAAAATATGCCTTAAATTTTGCAAATAATGTATGAAATATAAATATGCAGATTAGAGTGACGGTGGGGGGAGGGAAAGAGGGTGGGGCACGCTAAAGTTTTAGTACTGCAGAATATTAGGGCTCTGGTACTTTTTTTTGTTGTCTGAGCGAAGCGAAGGCTAATACTCAGCGAAATATTACTGTCCGGATATATTACAGCTACGATGGATATTAACGCCATGTCCCACTAAAAAAAAAGCCTAATAAAAACCTTTCGTCAAGCATAACTCAAAAAATATTTATAGGATTTCGTTTCTGATTGCACGAGAAGGTACCTATGAGGGCCACCTACTGAATGCACCTACTATGAAAAATAAGTTCCAATCCGTTTAAAAATTATATTAAAAAAACTGGTAAAAAAGCACAATTTATCTGCATACGTCAGAGAAATTTGGTGTGCGTCACTTTCACCGGTGGAAGTTTTCGTAGGCAACTGGTTTGAACACATGGAGCAAATGAAAAAAATACGCACGCAGTAATATTGAATAGATCAGTTTCAACCACGTGATCACAAACCTTGCAACAACCCGTGGCAACCAGTTTTGGTGGGCAAATAAATAATAATACAGTACTCCGTACAACGGTGACCGTTTTTAGCCTGTTGTATAAAATATGGCCTGTTGTATGACATACAACAGGCTAAATCCGGCTAAAAACTCAGGCTAAAAGATAGTTGTCAGTCTATCGACTGGAAATTAACAGATTTTTTTAATACTCGTATAACGAAATTTAGAAACGATTGTGAATGATTAAAACAAAAGACATGAGTGTTTATTGCTCCGGGAGGTTATCTTTCTCTGGATGTCTGTCTGTCTATCATACAGCATGCAATTTTCTTGTAACGGATAATATTATTATGTAGTAAAACCTCCATAACGGACACCTCTATTTAGGGGGCATTTTTTCGATTACCAACCCTTAAATAACTGTACATTTTTTTTACTCTCAGTAGCGGACACCTCCAAATAGAGGACAAATTCTACCCTCTCGAGGTGTTCGCTATTTAGAGGTTTTACAGGTAAAACCTCCATAACGGACACACCCGATTAGCGGATACCTCTATTTAGCGGACATTTTTTCGATTACCAACACTTAAATAACTGTACATGTTTTACTCTCAGTAGCGAACACCTCCAAATAGAGGACAAATTTTGCATTCTCGAGGTGTCCGCTATTCAGAGGTTTTACTGTATATACTATTGATAGATTTTTTACAGGGCCGCACAAAAGAATAAGAATATATGAAACGAATATAAACTAAATTCGGGATTGGTAGATCGCTGATGGTAATGTAATTTTAGGATGTTGTTACAGTCATCCGCAGCATGTTTTTAGAGTTTCGTTCATCTAACAAAACCACTACCTGTCTCACTCCTTTGTCTGTCTGTCCGTCTGTCACAGAGCCCGTTCTCAGAAATTATATATCTCGGAGACTTGAAAATTTGCATACTTATAGCTGAACACCACACATCAAATGACAAATAATAACATTTTGAAAAGTCTAATATTTAACCCTCTGGGCTCTAAGTTATGCATTTTAAACAATTTTTCTAACTCAGCCCCTAATTAAATTGGAGACATGAAATTTTGCATACTTATAGCTGAACACCTCACATCAAACAACAAATAATAAAATTTTGAAAAAGTCTATTATTTAACCCTCTGGGCTCTAACTTATGTATTTTAAACATTTTTTTTTTTTTTAACTCAGTCCCTAATTAAGTTGGAGACATGAAATTTTGTATACTTATAGCTGAACACCTCATATCAAACGAAAAATAATAAAATTTTGAAAAAGGTCTAATATTTAACCCTCTGGGCTCTAACTTGTGTATCTTAAACAATTTTTCTAACTCAGCCCCTAATTAAGTTGGAGACATGAAATTTTGCAAACATATAGCTGAACACCTCACATAAAACGACAAATAATAAAATTTTGAAAAAGTCTAATATTTAACCTCTAATATTTTGTCTCGCGCAATTTTTAAATTAAAACTGTTTTGCAATATTATTTTTTGTTCATTTTGCATAATAAGTGTAATGTGACGTAATTTCTTCTATTTAAGACTTCTAACGCATGTTAATGAATTTATTTTACAATATCCTTTCTGTTTTAAAATTCACATGTAAATATAGTTTTTACGGCGTAATTTTCAATAAGTGCCTGCTTTTTATACCTAATTATTCAATTCTAATATGAAGGTTTTTTTCTGTTTATAATAGTAACGTTTAAATATTTTTTTTTTTTAATTTGAAGCAAACATTATTGTTTGCACTGTTTATACAGTTGGCAACAGTATAATTAATACCATTTTCTAAAATATGTAAAAAATATCTGTCGAAATGCTGAATATTTGAATTTAAAATAGAAATAAAACCTCAAAAAATGAGTCAAAAAAAAAAAAATGATGGAATCTGCACACCGGGATCTTGCATTGAATAAAATGATCTAAAAATGATTAAATTCCCACGTATAGTTTTTGCTCCTATAAAATTTTTTTAATGGAACGGTTTTGTCCAAATTCAGCATTAAATATCTCTTAAAATAATTCTTCGATTTGAAAACTGTATGCATCAGCGTATTGATCAAACATTTCTCTATAATACCGCCGATTTTCATATTTTTGTATGCAATAGTTTTCTTAATATTAACGAAGAAATACCTCCGGTCACAAAAAATTCAAAACCGGCGGTGGCGGTGACAGCGTTTGTTACTTTTTTTTTAGAATAGAGAGATATATAAAAATGAAAACTTGTCTATCTGTCTGTTTGTAATTCTATAAATATCCACAATTTGGAAGCCAAAATTGTGAAAAGATACGTACATGTGTATTAAAACATGGCCGACGTAACTAAAGTAATCCGGAACCGAAATAATTTATAGTTAATTTTTAATTAATAAAAAAACACCAATTTAACAGTAATTTCTTATCAAATTTAAACATTTTTCGTTATAGCAGTTGCCAACAATTAAAATACACAATAAAATTATTACTACAACAATTAATTTTCTACTGCAAGATTTCCACGTGAAAAATTAAAATGAAATAAATAGTTTGCCGAATTTAATAAAAGGTTAATATTACATCATAACTTTTCTATTGCAAGATATTCACGTGAAAAAATGAAAATGAAATAAATAGTTTGACGAATTTAAATGAAAGTGAATGTAACTTCATAACTTTTCTATTTCAAGGTTTCCACGTGAAAGAGGAAAATATTACGTCATATTGGAAATATAAAGGACGTGGTGGATATCGTATAACGTAATATGAGTGTGAAAAATGTATTGAAGCATGATAAAAACCCGATTAGGGAAATATTGGTGTATTTTAACATTATTGCTCCAATTATAAATTGAAATAAGTTCATTTATAGCTGTATTCTTTTGCGTCTGTTACATACATTTATACAATTTTATATAGCGTTTTCATATGATTCATTCATACAACATTTCGACTGCTTTTTTTAATGTTTATTTTGTGTTGTATGTTAAATTTTGAAATTGATTTTTCAGAACAAACATCCTTCAGATTCTGGGCAACGCCGGGCACTTTAGTTTGTAACAGATAAATGGCTTTTGTATATGTACATCTAATGCTAATATTATAAAACGTTATAATATTATAAAGTGTATAGTAATATTAATGCTTGTACGTTTGTGAGGTGTTATCTCTGAAACTACATAGCCAACTTAAAAAAAATGTTGGTGGTCATCTCTGCTCCAAAAAAAAGACTGTATTTTATGTCAGTGCAAGAACCTACATCGCTGCAGGAGTAAAAATGTTCTAAAATTGCGATTTCTGCGATATTGATTGGGTTAAAATTTTTTAATTTGGTGCGGTAGTTACTTTTAAGATGTAAATACTCGCGATGAACGCTCTGTAAAACGTCCAATTTGACGGATAAACGTAAAAATTTCTAGAAAGGTTCGAAACTATGATTTATTTGGAATACTGAAATTTTTGGGATACTGTTGTGGTTAGAAACTAGAACTTTGGCATGGTAGTAATTTATAAGATGTAAATGCTCGTTGTAGAACAAATTCTAAAAAATCGAAAGACTAAACAAAGCGGAAAAAGATCTAAAGATGATCTAAGTAACGAAGTACATGGAATTGTTAGTAATACAAACATGAAAATTGACATGGCTGTATTTATCATGACGTAAATTCTCGCAATAGAACAATTTCTAAAAATGTCGCTATATAAAACAGTGCAGAAACAAAAAAAAACTTTAGAAAATTAGCTATTTCTGTGTTACTGCTGAGCCCAAAATCTTGAAATTTTGCTTCGGGTTAGTTTTAAAATATACAATTGTCTCTATTAATGGTTTCTAAAAAATTTAAAATTTAATAAGATGAAATTAACGGAAAGCGATCTCAATTACCATTAATTTGGAATTATTAGGTATAGCAACTTTAACTATTTCATAATGCTGCATTTCCTCCGCAAAGCATGCAATTTAAATGCAACAAAACTGATAGATACCCACCTAGTATTAAATAAATTGTGTAAAAATGGAATAAAGACCTGTATGAAACAGTGAGTAGGTTGCCCGAAAGTACTTTTTAAAGTGTTCCTTTTCTAGGCTTTTCTCTCTCTCGCCAAGGCCACTAACAGAGGGAAGTGCCGTTTTAAATGTAATATGAATTTTTTATCTGATTCATTTTTCTAGACATTTTATCATAAGGTCATATTCTCAATTATCATTAGTAGATTTTTTATATATTAACTTATTCTGGTGAAATTTCATAATCGGGTTCATATTGGCGTATGTTAGCTTGCATGATTTGCTGAATAAATATGTATGGATTTGTAAATTACTTCAAATGACACTTTGACAGCTCAAAAGTTATGCAGACGATATATTCAGATCTTGTGTCATACTTTATGTTGCAATCATTGCCGATTTCTTTTATTTAATACATGCTAAATACAGCTCAACTTGTGCAGAATATGTTTGAAAACAAAAAAATACAGCGTATATAGTGGCCAGCATACACTCATCATTTAAATCCGATGGAGCATATCTAAAACACACTCTAACGAAGCATTGCATGCCATGCCACTGTTGATGTATTCGGTACTTTGATACTATATCAGATTTTGAGGAGAGAATTCCTTAGCTGTTATCCACAACCTCATTACATCCGTGGAAAACAGATATTGTACAATATTAACTATTCCGGGGGAGCACACACCATATAAAGTATAGTCCATTCTTTTAAAACATATATTTGTCATTTAAAGTTACTCAAATTGGTGCGGAGCGTCTGATTATGCTCTTGACATCATTTTATACAGTTAAAATTCCGATATAAGATAATTTAGTGTTTCATTTTCTATTTTACTTTTAATATATTGCGTACTTTCAATTTTATATCCATGCATGGCTGTCTTGCATGGTTTGATTTCCCATTTTTTTAAACAGTTTATACGAATTTATACATAAGATTTTATAATTCTACAATTCTTTTATTTTCATCATTTCAATTTATCGCCATATACTGGACAATTAAAGATAACATCTCACTTTCTTTGCTTCCACATGTTATTATTAAATCTATGTTCTCAGCAATATCGCTCAGACTAATCCCTCTGAGGGAAGTCCTAGTTAGAAATTAAGTCCTGCTGATTAGAGAGATAATTCTAGTTACAAAAAATACCGAGTTTTCTAGCACTAAAAATACACAGGCAATTTTTAAGAGTTCAAAAGCTTCAACATTTCATAAAATTCAAAGTGTCATAACTCGGTCAGTTTTGGTCGTAGTAGAATAGAATTTACTGTTTCACTTGTCAGACCATTAAAAATTCTTTATAGAACACACAGATCATATCAACATAAATTTCGTATTTTAATGTGTAATAAAAAAATACGAAATACCCCTTAAAAATAAATAACATATCTAAAAGTTGTAGTATATTTGTTTCTTATATTATATATTATATTATATTATATATTGTATATTACTTTCTTATCTGGAAGTATCTTTCTATCATCAGCAGTTTAAGAGATAATCGGCATAACCTCTATTTTGAATCACACGGTATATCTAATACTTTAAAAAGTGTAAAAATATGTGTACACTTTAATTATAATAATTTAATGATGAGCATGATTTAAAAATAATGAATAATAATATTTCTATAGTAATCGAAAACTGGAAAAGCATGACATGCAAACACTATAAAATAAACAAATACCGGAATTATTGAAATTTTAAACCTGTTGGAAACGCATGATAACCGCGAAGCATTTTGTGTAGAAGTGGTCAACTTTATTGAAAATAAATAAGAAAGAACAATCATGCATTAAGCACAGATTATAAAACACTTTCAACATTTACAGACTTCTGTACGAAAACTCCATTGTTTAGTAAGACCTAAATAAACAATTTGTGAAATGCATAACACTTTTGAAAAGCCGATTTCAACAAATATCATCAATAGTCGTAAAAATTTCCGAATTCTTCTATGCAGCCCTGTATATAATCTATAAGATTATATATATATATATATATACTACATAGCATATGCTAAAATTTAGTTCAGTTAAGAAAAGCACGGCGCACTTGAAACCCTCTCTTCAGCAGTTTCCGTCAATAAGCGGAAATGTACTCGAGATCTTTTGTGTAGCCATGTAAACGATCTATAGAACTCATATATACATAGCAATATACAAAAAACAGTGCGACTTATAAAAAACTCGCATCACAATTGAAAATGCCCTTCTAGTAATTTTCGTACATAAACAGTATTTAACCAAATTCTTTTGAGTGTCTCTGTAAGTTAAGATTGAGCGCTACGCACAACATATTCTAAAGTATGTTGCAGCGCACCTCAGTGATATATATCAATTTCAATATGTTTGAAATAGTGTTGCATTATTAAAATACACCACAAACGATTTTCACTACTAGACCGTAATGTAACGGAATTATTTTGTGTGCCCTGTAAACAAACTATACTTGTATCCTGTTCATTTTCAACACCTAACATGCTAAAGAAGCAGTTAAGGAACCGTAACCGAATGCTTTGGATTATACACGCTTTGTCGAGTATCTACCAGAATTCTTGACGATTTATCCTTCAACTTCCAGGATGTAAAGATCATATCTGACTTTTTATTTTTCAGTGAAGATTTAGTCGCAGGGACAATTAGGAGGCCAATAATAAATTTAACAATAAAATAATATATGCGATCACCCATGTAACAAAAAATGCTCAAAATGGTCTTACACTGAACAAATGACTATGTAGGTCCTCTTTAACGGTCGTGTGCATTTGTGTAATTATAGTATGTATATTCGTGAAGGTGTTAACATTTCTTTTAAAAAATTCAAAAGTGTTTTGTTTAATAGAATACAGAGTTTTAAACCAAATTTAACACGACTTTCCGAATACTTGAAAAAGAAGAGTAGAAACAGTATATTGCAATTAAATCTTGAATATATTGAATATTTGATGAGATATCGGTATTTATATGAAATAATTTTTAAATTGCCCATGTCCATGCGTGCAAGATTTCAAAATTTTTATTTCATAATTTGGCAATCTGCTAATTAGGGCAACTTACATAAAAAGTCCAATCAAAATTCAGAAAGACAGGGACAATATAATCAGTTGCTTTCTAAAGGTAGCTTTATTATAAGAGATTTTCTACAATTTGTCAACTAGCTAACTGTATGTTTTTGATTTTTCACGATATTTGACTAGACTATTTATATGAGTTGCCCTAAATAGTTGACTACCAAAGTATGAAATAAATATTTCGAAATCTTTCACGCATGCGCAGTTAAAAAT
The DNA here is from genome assembly GCA_963932465.1 of Maratus speciosus. Taxonomy (NCBI): domain Eukaryota; kingdom Metazoa; phylum Arthropoda; class Arachnida; order Araneae; family Salticidae; genus Maratus; species Maratus speciosus. The sequence continues at coordinate 512,817,523 of OZ010789.1, read as the reverse complement.
TATTTCATACAAATGCCCATATCTCCTCAAATATTTAATATATTCTTGTTTTAGTATACCGTTTCAACTGTTCTTTTACATATTATCGCAAAAATGGTGTTAAATTTAGTTGCAAACTCTGTATTCTACAAACAAAAACACTTGAATTTTGACAAAACCGTTAACACCTTGATGAATATGCTTGCTAGGATCCACATAATCATTCATTTCAGTGTTAGACCATTTTGAGTATTTTCTGTTAACACGTGTGATCGCAAACATTATTTTATTATTAAATTTATTCGTGGCTCCCTATTTGTCCCCCAATTAAATCTTCATTGAAAAATATGAAGTCAAGCATACATCCTTGAAGTATAAGAACAAATCGTCAAGAATTTTGATAGATATTCGACAAACTTTGTACAATCGAAAGCATCCGGTCACTGAATTAACCTTAATTTTTGGAGGCCAGTGTATTTAACATTAAATAATAATATGTTCTTTTAAAGTTTTTCTTTTCTATTATTATTTGCTCAATATGTCATATTATTTTTTTAATAGCAAAATAGAATAATAATAAATGCAATTTTTATAATTAAGTTAATTCTACTACTCTTTTGCTGCATTTCACGCTGCTTTCATTATCTAAAGTAATTTCATATTGTTCCATTCAGCATCAATAATGAAAATTATCAGGTCTACAGGTATTCTTAAAAAATTCTCGGTAATTATACATATTTTAAAGTTAATTATTTTTCCAATAGCGTGCATATATTCTTATGAAATTTATGGTGATAATAAATAAGAGAATTAGTTGGAATACAAAAGAGAAAAGTTCAATAGAACATTTCTTGCATCCGTAGTGATTTTTTTAAAAAAAGTCGACCAGACTATGGTAAAAGGTTGCAGACCCCTGCCTTAGAATCTAATGTGTAAGTTGAATTTGAAGATAAGTAAAATCTGTTTAATCTTTTACACAAAATAAATATGAATGTACACACGAATTCATAAAAGGATAAAGCATTCATTATTTAGCTTGACGTTTTTTGAGGAAATTTGACGTTAATGGATTTTTGAAAGATGAATGCGTTTTGAGTTTTTCCATTAACGAGGTTTTGGCTCTCATGCTAAATTCAAAAGATAAATGATAATACGCATTTCTGCAAAATCTATTAATAAGAAAGTATCTGAAAAAAGTTATGCTGTTTCCCTTCTAATTTAATCAGTAAATGAAAAGAAAAACTGTATAACTTTAACATTTATTTTTTTTTAAATATTTAAAATATTTTTAAATTATCATCTTATAAACGTTGTTTATTTTTGAGAAATGTTTCTTTCTGTGTTGACGGGAAATATATATATATATATTTTTACATCTGTCTAAAATATATTATTACAAATACAATAACTTAAACGTTGAACTCCGGAGTTAAATATAAATAATTTTATTTGCATCTTCTATAATTAAATATTCTTTCCTCTCATCTGACACAAAAGCATTCACAATGAATTCACTGATAATCTTAAATATAGATGTTGCAATGTAATAATTTTGTTCGGAGTAAATGAAAGTTTTTCTTAAATATACTTAATAATAAATAAATGATATTTTTGTTTACTTTTCTAGTTTCTTATTAACACTTTCCAACATATTTGAAAAGTGTTTATGAATTCGGTTTGTCTGTCTGTTTGTGCTCTAACTGGCGTAAATATAGTCCGATTGCCATGTAATGGTTATATGTTTTTGGGGTTTATTATGGCAAGTTCGGTATTGAAAATGAAGAGTGTAGCATTTACGATTCACCTACAGGGACACTAAAAAGAATTCCGTTACATTGCGGTTTATGGAGAACAATAGTTAACGGTGCATTAAATGATCTTAGATTATTTTAAACATATTGAAATTGAAATATATCACTGAGGTTTACTACAAGGTTCTTATTGTAGAATATGGTGTGCAAAGAATTTATCGTTCATTTACAGGGACACACAAAATAATTTGGCTACGGAAGAAAATGAACAATAATTGAACTACTGAAACCTACGAACAATAATTGTTGGAAATGCGTTTTCAGTTTTAGAATGTGCTTTTAAATTTACTTATTATTTAAATATTACTTCTTGTTTATGAATTCTATAGATCATATACATGGCCGCACAAAATTTCTCAATAAGATCCGTTTATTGGCGGATATTCCTCAATGGAAATTTTCAACTGTGCTATGTGTTTAATTGAATTAACTTATATCATACTATGTAGTCTGCATACATATCCATAGATCATATACAGGTCCGCAAAAAAATCGTATATTTTCTCGACTGTTCATGGTAACAGCAGAAATTTTGTTTTCAAATACGTTTTGGTTATGCGTATTCCAAATTTTTCATTTAGGCATCATCTTTCACCTTAGTAGACTGTGAAGTTTTGTTAGAGTATTGAGAATGTGCTGGAGGGTGTTTCATAATCTATGCTGCACACATGATTTTTCATCCTTGTTATTATATAATGCTATTTGAAATCATTACATGTTCATTTATTTCTTCAAGATATGGACAAGGTTGAAAAACGCATGCTAAAGACGTATCCATCCCAACATTTTTTTCCTTAACAAGTATCTTATATTATCTCCTTGACTATGGCCATGTACGTAGCGTACGTTGTTGAAACTACGTTAGTTCTGCGCACGACGTGGTTTTACACTGAATTATCTTAGATTTCCTTGAAATCCTGTTAATTTTTTACGCAGGCGTAGTAGAGGGGTTAAATGCTCTATGAAAAAGTATAAACGTTTGCAGATGTTCGGATAATTTGAAAAGTCTATTTTTTTAAAAACATTCTCCCATTCAGGAATGTAGCCATGAATGTACCCAAAGCAAAAAGCAGGTTACATATTTTTTCTTACAACTATGGTGTGGAACAGCAACTTAATAACTTTTCATCTATTTATATGTTTGTAAAGTCATGTCATTGATGTCATAGTCATAATTCTTTATGCAAAATGTTATAATGAGTGTTTGAATACCTTAAGTCTGTTACTAAAAAAGTGAGAAAATTGTATAAAGATTAATCCTGATGATTGATAACAGGTAGGTGAAAGGTTTTAGAATTTTCATAGACATATATTTCGTTTTCTTACACACCAAGTAAGTCAATATTTTTATTTTTTTATAATTGAAAATTTGATTGGTATTATTGGCAAATTCAAGTTGAATGAACAATTCTCGTTAGAAATAGGAGAACATCGCCAGTATATCTATCTTACATATAAGCACAAGATTAAAATGGAAATTTGAAAAACTGCTACTGCATTCCAGTAATTGTTTAAGTTATATACAAATTGTATGCATTTACCTTTCGGACAATTGTTGGAATACGCTATTACTAATGAAACAAACACACATAACTCGCATTCGACTAAGAAACGATCTATGAAGAGGTTATATAAACATAACTTTTTGATGCAGTGTGTAATAACTATGCAAAAATTTATTTTATGCATGAAGGACGATGCGGAAAACTGAAAGTAAGTTTAGCGTACTAAATTTTCCCTGTTAAGAAATTATAGCGAAAGATGCAGTTACGCACGTTTATGGATATTGAATGATTTTACCAAATACACGAAATGTAAATTTTTTATAGTTTTTGTTTGAGTTTTACTTTTTGGATGTTTGTTTTAATATTTTGCCCTATTTAGTGAAAATTATCTGACTATGAAAATGGTTAACACTTGGCATAATTTTGGAATGAGTCTTGAAAAATTTATTTTATGCATGAAGGATATTGCGGAAAACTGAAAGTAAGGGTAGCGTATACAATATTCTCCCTGTTAAAGAATTATAGTGAATGATGCAGTTGCGCACGTTTAAGAATATTGAATGATTATGCGAAATACACGAAGTGTAAATTTTTTATAGTTTTTGTTTGAGTATTACCTTTTGGATGTTTGTTTTAATATTTTGCCCTACTTAGTGAAAATTTTCTGACTATGGAAATGGTTAACACTTGGGATAATTTTGGAATGAGTCTTGAAAAATTTATTTTATGCATGAAGGACATTGCGGAAAGCTGAAAGTAAGTGTAGCGTATGCTAAATTCTCCCTGTTAAAGAATTATAGTGAATGATGTAGTCACGCACATTTATAAATATTCAATGATTACGCAAAATACACGAAATGTAAATTCATTTTTATTTTCAGATATTTTATATTCAAATCATTAAGTAAATAAAGAAAGACATATTAATAAATTAATCTTTGAAAAAAAATATTTTCATGGGCCCTGGATGTTGAAAGCTAAAAGTATATCAAGTCATTTATTTAAAAATATATATCTAAAATAATTTATACTTATAATCATCTATAATAACTTTCCTTGGAGAGTTAAAATTTCTTTTTTTTAATTTGCATGGAAATTTCTTATAAAACTTTTTTTGTCATATTTGATGTACTTAAAAAAGCGCAAACAAATACCATGCATATATTTATACATGTATTTGTTTATTTTGAACGAATATGCAGAGAAAAAGGAATAAAAGAATGTTTATGTATCAATCTTTTGAAACATATTTCGGTTGATATGCGTTAGGTAATCTTACTAAATTATCAGAGTATTTTCTTTTTCTTGAAATTATTTCCCGAAAACCATTTTGAAAACAATCAAATTTAACCAATAATAAAAAATAAATTCTAGTTATTTCGGTCATATCTGAAATATAATCTCTATCACATTCTCTCTGATTTCATACTTGTTAAAAATGTTGCGGTAATGCGTATTTTTTTTTTTTTTAAATATTGCTTTTGCTTAAAAGTTTTGCAACTATAGACTGGCTGCAAAAATAAAAATATATACATGATCGAAATCGCCGCAAAAAATGAAATATACACAAAGAAATATCAATACTTTGGCGTACATATTTAAAACTTGTCTTCCTCGGTATCTCATAATATAAATACATGGAAGACAGATATTATTTTGACAAGGTAAAGAAAAGAAAACACCGCATGTTTAGCAATCGATGGCAAGGAAAGAGATTGTGAAAAAAAAAGTTGGATAGAAAAAGTAGGGGGAGATATTAAATATGCAGTGGGTGCATAAATCATCTGTTTCTTAAAGTTTTCACATAACTTGTGACAGATAAAGAAAATAATATATATAAATATAATGCGAGTACAAGGAATTTAAGAATTTGTATTTTCACTTCACGTAAAATAAGACACGTGGAAAATAGAAAGAAAAAGAAAATAAAAAACATATATTTTAAATATGTAACGTTGTTTAAATATATTTGTGGAAAATAGTTTACATGTACACAATGTTAAGCAGTAGAGTAGCCAGAATTTTATATCGGAGAGGTGGTGGGATGGGGGGAGCATTTATGATCTTGTTTTTCTCTATGGAATCTTATCCATGATTAGATAAAAAAAAAAAAAAAACCCACTGATTTCGGGTGGCTTCAACACACTAAACCTCATCACGTACGTGCCCCGTGTTAATTAACCAACTTAAAATTTTATACACATAATTACAAAAAGATAAAAGAAGCCATCATCAACAGAAGTTGACTAATTGTATCTTCCATTATAAAAGTCAGACTTTAACTTGCGCCGGAACTCACCGGAGCTCTAATGCGGTACTTCTTTGCTTTTAGTTATTGTTCAAATATTGATTGGAATTCACCGGAGCTCAAAAATACTGCGCTCCAGACCCCTGCGTAACAGTGCTTCTGAAATACCGAGGCCTAAATTATCTTTTAATGCTCCCCCGCCATCCCCAATCATTTCCGCTCTTTTCTACGAAAACGCTAAATGCTCACTCAATTGTTTTATGTCTCAATGGTTTCCAAACGACGACGAGGAATGCCAGAATTAAGCGTAACCATATATGCCGTTTTTACTTGTGGTCATGTTATGTTTTTGTAAAATATTCCTACTAATCGATTTATTAGTTCCATGCGGTGGTTAATTTGCATTGGAAAGTAAGCATACAAGAGATCGCAGGAACACAGTTCCAGTACTTCTTTATTTTTAGTGAATGCAGTAAACTCTTGATTATCCGCGGAATTGGGTGGCGCGACTATCGCGGATAATCCACAAAATTTTGAAAAAAGGGAACAAATCAACACAAATATGTACTTGAACAATTTATACACATAATAAGTAACACAAGCATACATTTTACAGTTTCTACGCACAATGGGTAACATAAAGATACTTATTACTTCAGGAATAATAAAATTATTCATTACTTACAAACTTGTAGGTTTAATTCTTTAGAAAATCCGTCAAAAGTGTCTGTTTTTTTGTACTGAAACACTTCTTCCCTAACTGTGCATTCACACACTCCCTAACTGTGCATTCTCCAATTCCATATTGCAAGCTTATTTGTTTTCTTGTAGCACCATTTTCAATTTTTTAATCAGTTCTAATTTATCTTGAATCGTTAACACAACTCTTTTTCTTTTCTGTGACATTTTTCAAATACGTATTGAAAATGCAAAACTATAAAATTTAAATACAAAAGCGAACTTCTGTAAGACACGTGTTCACAGCTCAGCTAAAACAAGCAAACTGGTGTGCTTTATGAAAAACGGGAGAAACAAAATCATAACAGGGGAGCGGGGGTGACTTTCAGTACCCGTACATTGTTTATCAACAGGTGTGTGGCCTTGCGACACACTTTGTTTTCTTGTAGCACCATTTTCAATTTTTTAATCAGTTCTAATTTATCTTGAATCGTTAACACAACTCTTTTTCTTTTTTGTGACATTTTTCAAATACGTATTGAAAATGCAAAACTATAAAATTTAAATACAAACGCGAACTTCTGTAAGACACGTGTTCACAGCTCAGCTAAAACAAGCAAACTGGTGTGCTTTATGAAAAACGGGAGAAACAAAATCATAACAGGGGAGCGGGGGTGACTTTCAGTACCCGTACATTGTTTATCAACAGGTGTGTGGCCTTGCGACACCCTCAAGATTAGCTGCACCTGCTTTGTGCACATGATTGTTCCACGTTTTCAAATGGAAAACCTATTTAGTAAAAAGGATCGAAAACTCATCCTACATTGCAGAAATAAGTTTCTTTTCAAAGATAAAAAAAAAAAAAAAAAAAAAAAAAAAGAAAGTTAGACTCGCGGATAATCGGGAGTTTACTGTATTTAAATATTAGTTGGATCCTACCAGAGTTTATAAACACTGCTCACCGAAGTCCCGTGTGTTATGTTTGGCTAGTTGATAGAAAGAAATCCATTTTTCTGAAATTTGTCCACTCCCTGATTTTAATCTTTTTGCTTTGTACATTTATTAGATTTAATTACAAATAAATGAATATTAGACATAGTCAAAATATATTATTATTATTATTATTATTGAAGAAGAAGAAATTGCTTTAAATTATATATATAATGTATGAAGTATAAAAATGCAGGTTCTTGGTGGTGGTGGTGGTTACACAAAACTTTATATTATTGTAGAAAATTAGAGTTCCTGTATTTTTTGTTAGAAATTAAGTACTGGTAAAAGTTATTTAAAGAAAGCTAATGTGGTATTTACTTTATTTTTAAATATTATGATATATGGTTAATGATTGATTAGTTATCGGTTTAGAATCAAAATAAAAGTTATAAAAAAAATCTCCGTTTAAACACGCAAAGGCAACTACTAAATCTTTATTCAACAGTTCCCCGCTGCCCCCTACTAAGGCTTAATACCATAAATAACACTGATAGAATCTCAGATGCAGAGTAACTGGAATTGCATGTGTTTCTAGTTTATGACAACTGTAATATACTGTGTGAATGTCACGTCATTTTATTAGCATACATGACAAAAAAGCAGCATGCTTTCACTCGACTTAGAGGTGAAATATTCTTCTACAGAAAATTCCATATGCTTGATGAGCATAGAGCCACATATCGGTAAATTTCTTAATTGTTTCTTTCTTCATCAAACAAAATTCCATTATATAAGGTCAGTCTGCCTAAATGTGATAACCCCTAAATGCGACAATGTTCTTTTACATAAAATCTTAATGCAAGAATCGTAAATAAATGTTATATATTGAAGCATACGAACTTCAGAAACAAAACCCGAAACATTTTTTGCATGTAGAACGGTTTCTTTAAAAGAAATTTCTAATCAAATACACATCGTTCATTTTACATCGGCCCCATGTTTCCCAAATGCGACAAAAATTCCCGAAAGTGGCTCACGGTTTTTATTTTTTAACTTTAAAGATCAAATAACCCTATAAACGTCAAGAGCTACGTTGTCCGTTTCAGTTACCTGGCCAGTTAAACTAAAGAAAAGGCGACCAGTTTCCAGTTTAGAATTTAAAGTGGACTACGCATTTAGGAGAGCTTGTTTTCAGCCTGTGCCTAATACCGACATAGATATTGCTGCAAATGCGGCGAAACACTTAGAAGATTAACGAAGAAATTTATATGGGATTTTTCATATATTGTGTTAAAATGATATTTAAATCAAATTTTATGTTTAATTAAGCTGTGTTGAGTCAGCTTAATCCCCCGTTAATGTTTTTCTTTAACCAGGTATATGTATTTAAGACGATCAAAAAAGAAAAATACGCTTCTTTAAAATTTTTATTAAGAAAAGGTGTAAGAAACGCAGTGTCTATTCCAGTAACATAATGTAGACATATGATTAAGGAATTTGCTATACTTTTACATAATGAAAATTCTGGAAAATCTTGTGTAGATTGAAAAAAAATTATGTTTATTTTAATGCGGTTAAGTAAGTTAATTTTACCAACATTATACCATTCGATAGCTTAAATGCTGTCTCCGATTAAAACGTGATGCAATTGAGTTACTCCCTGGTTTAGAAGTCATAAGTCTTGTTAGCACTTTTATAAAATCTGATATTTTAATTCTGTTTTCAATTTTTATTCGTTTTATAATCGACATTTTCTACTTTTAAATTAGTAAAAGATAAAAAATAAATAAAGCCATGTTTATCTAAACGAATATGTGCTTCCATATACGTATTTTTAGGTACAGAAAATGTTACATTTTTTGTGAAATTGCAAGAAAAATGAAGATGAGGGTGGGGGGGGGGTGGGGGGTGGGGTGCAACAGAATATCAGGCACAGAGCTTCTCTTTGGCTTAATCAGAATTATTGGAAATATTGTACGATTTTATCTATTTCTAAGGCTGATATATTTATCATGTGACATTTTTAAATAAAGTTATATGTAACAAATAGTCTAGTTAACAATATTATAATTATCTTTTAAATACTCTTTTAACCCGCAAGTTCCACACTGTGAATTCGCACCGACCGAAATGTCGGTGTCTTTAATTAATTTGCATTTTTAATTCACAATATAAGAATTTTGATAAAATCAAATATTTCATTTGGATTCCTTATTAAATTTCGTATATGGATCATGTAGTTATATTTCATTATCACCAGATTGTCAGCAAAATTATGCGGTTACGGAAACCCAAATCGCACTGGTGTATAAATTATGGGTTAATATTGTCGAGCGAATTTCGCGAATTTTAAACGATGTTTTCTGCGACAATCCTTTAATTATAGTTATGGCCATAGCTCCTTGGCAAAGAGGGGTGAGAGTTTTTTTTATATTAGGAACGCATTTATTTATTTGAGGGTTATTTATATCAGGCATTATACGCAACGAAGCATTCAAATAACTTTTGCATATTAGCAGTGTAACATTGACAAGCAGCACGGTGCTGCGCCGTGATAAACATTTTAAGAATAATATTGAAAAGTTTAATTATAATAGTCCTGTACTTAAATTTTAGTACAGAAACAGTACCCTGTGAGTTAATAGAGACTTTCATTCATCTTTTAATCAAGTGGTCTTGGAGACCGCTCACAGCAGTTAAGGGTTAATTAATTGAAAAAATAATTACAGTTCGACCTTAACTGCTGTTAGAGCTGCTTTTTTTAAATTTTCACAGTTTAACTTGTAATTTCCAGTTTAACTACCGATACAGCGAAATTTTGCTTCTTTTGGAGTACTATTGTTTGAAATGTTTGAAAACTCAAAATTTTATTAGAAATAGTACTGTACAAACAGTTTAGTGCAAAAACAGTATTTTATGAGTTAATCGTGCATTTTATTCATCTTCCAATCAAATGGTTTCCCAGAGCGCTCACAGTTGTAATGTGGCAATTTTCTATCACAGCAGTTAATCGTTGCATGAACTTTTTCAGATGAATTGTCATGTATAAAATGCATTATCACATTTAGGACTATGAGCGTCTCATTTATGTTTTAGCTGCCATAAATGCGACAAAAATGACCTAAATGCGACAATCCTATATTATGGTTTTATACTACAGATAATTATTAAATTTCTACAAAACAAGTTAGCTTTCAACTAAAGGTACAGTATTCAGTAATTTGTTGCTTAATAAAATATACATTTATATAATAAAATCCCAAATATAACCTAAATGCGACAAAACCACGGGGAATCGTGTCTCATTTAGGCAGACTGACCTTACACTGTAAAAAAAAATACTGCTAGTTTTCCGGTAGGAATCGGAAAAATAGTTGCCGTTATCGCACCGGAATAATTTCCAACCCAGCTCGGAATAAAATCCGTAAAAATAAGGAAATGGTCAGTAAAACGGTATTTTACGGATTTTATTCCGAGCTGGGTTGGAAATTATTCCGGTACGATAAGGGCAACTATTTTTCCGATTCCTACCGGAAAACAGGCATTATTTTTTTACAGTGTATATTTTTTTGTTGTTTTGAAGATTTCTTGGTAGATATTATTTAATAAGATGTTTTCTGTATTTATTGATAACCATAACAAACGTAAAATACTGTTACATGTCATCTTTAAATAAGAGATTTCGTAATTTTTGTTATACGAACTTGTAAATTATTCGTTTATTTAAAAAGTACTATATATATATATACTGTAAAAAAAAAAAAAAAAAAAAAAAAAAATCCGACCAGTTTTCCTGTAGGAATCGGAAAAATAGTTGCCCTTATCGTACCGGAAAAATTTCCGACCCAGCTCGGAATAAAATCCGTAAGAAAAAGGAAATAGCCAATAAAACGGTATTTTACGAATTTTATTCCGAGCTGGGTCGGAAATTTTTCCGGTACGATAAGGGCAACTATTTTTCCGATTCCTACAGGAAAACTGGTGTCGTATTTTTTTACAGTGTATATATATATATATATATATATACCGTCAAAAACCGAGTGCAGTCAAAATTCGATTTGCCTAGTTAAAACTAGCTTTAACTAACATCTTAATCAAAGCTAGTTTTAAATAACCTCTAATTCAAAACTAGTTTTATGTGGTGAAAACTAGTCTTAATTTTAGCACTTAGTCAAAACTACTTGTAACTAATCCCGATTTAGTGGATACAAGTTTTTACTAGGCAAAATTATTATTATCTAACACGTATCAGTCAAAACTAAAATAAACAAAGACTGATGAGACATTCTTAGTTATTTTTAAGTTACAGCTAAAACTATGATAGGACACTTTTAATTATTAACCGCTTCCAGCAGTTAACACTACAGATAAGTTCGGGCTTTCGTTTCTTATACATGCCCGTCCGAGCCTACCACAAAAACGCGGTAGAAAATTATTATCGTATTTTATGGAAGAAACGCCGCATCCGTCGGAACGCTACTTTTCTCGACAGCGTCACATTGACCTAACTTTAATCAAAGTTTTCTGAGCAGTCTAGGATGCCTCGTTTTTAATATCTTAAGATATCTAAAGTTTTATTTAAAATATTTAAATCCGATTTTAAATATTTTTATGAATTTTTTAATTAAGGAAACTCAGTTGATATTTAAAAAAATCGTAAACACCGCACAAGGCGTAAACGCCGCACTTGAAAATAAATTAACTTTTAAACTCGTAAACGCCGCGGCGTTTCTTCCATAAAATACGGTAATAAAATTTTGAAATTGTTTCAAGATGAATTTTCTCCTTTAAAAACCTCTTCTTACATAGAATTAACTAATTCATCGGAAGTAATCCGCTATGACGATGTGCGTAAGTTTTAACGCCCCTCAAAATCTATGTAAAATAGAAAATTCGTTGTTCATACTCGATCATTGGTTGCAAAAGTAACAAATAGCTTTCTTTTAAAATATAATTGTACAACTATGGCAGAAAGAGATGAATTCTGTTTTCCACTAATTCCGAAAAGGATTTCAAGCAGAAAGAAAATGTAAACAATAAATAGCTTACGGCTTCCTTATATTACTGACACTAAGCATGCTAAAACTTCAGAATCAGATAAAATATTTCTCTTTATATTCAATCAATAAAATTTCGATTTCCTTTCAAATTTATTTTTAGAGGATTGCAAAACACTTTAGAAACTTAGAATACATTCTTGTTTCTCACATGGAATCTGACAAGCATTTTTTTCTTTTCAATTTGTAAATAAATAAAATTACAAAATGAACTGAACTAGACGTACAAAAACAGACTAAGCACTAAAAATGTGACTCCGGTCTATTTTGTATTTGATTATATTTCTGTTCCAGTAATTTTTATGATGTGTGCGCATTTCGAACAAAATAAGGTAAGTTAATTGAGTAATTCGTAATGATATTTGCATTATTGTTAACATTATGATCGAAAATTCGGCCTCAGTTATTAGTGCATCTTCTTATATTTTTAACATAGCTAGTGTATTGCGACTCATAGTAGCTTCATACCATCAGATATTTTATTTACTGAAATATATGTGTAATAATAAAAATGTTCGCTCTTTTATCTTAATTAAACTATTCCAAATTATTATAATATCTACCTTTTTTACTTAGCTTTAATACTATCTTAAATATCTTTATCTTTTTTCCATGCTTTAAATGCGTATTATTTTATTATTCTAAAAACCTTATTCTAAAATTCGTCCAATCTTATAAAACCCATTAAATTACTTTTTTTCATTTTATTCTGAAACTAAATTCTTTTTGTTTCGAATGTTTTTAGTAGCATTTGGTCTCTGATGTTCTATTTCCCATAATTCCTTGCAAACCCCGCCAACATTTGTTTACGTTACTAATCTGACACCGAGATTAAAGAATTCATCATAGACTTCACGCGTGTTTCCCCCCTTTTCCGGGAGTTAAGTCCTATCGTAGCATGCCTCTCGTCACGCCCTCCCGGCTGTTCTTACGGGGTTGGTTCTTTCACTTGTAATGCATTCATACGCGTGTATTTTTCGCAAGTATTTAACCTGTTGCATTGGCTAGGAGAGAGAGAAATTTACGGTTATTGAGTTGCTTAAATAACCCATGTCACCTGGAGAGCTTTGTTTCCTGCATCTTCGTCATGTTGTTCTAATATTTAACATTTAGTGGCTGATATTTTACGACGTAGCAACGGCCCGAACATGGGTACCATATTGCTAGTGGAGTTTGGTGTATTTTATGATCATCTAATAAATATTTGATGAATCTAAAGGCTTCGGTTATTATTTACGAGAAAATTCCAATGGACGTCGGCCTGATCTTCCACTCTTAACTATTATTTTATGACTGCAAAACTTTGATTTCTCGATTGAGTTAGATAACGAGTGTATGGCTGCTGCTTAAGACCGATATGTTTATATGATACTAGTGAATACGTATCATATATATCATAACAAGCTATCACCATTTTCATCAAATAGTATCTTAACGATTAGAATTAGCAAATGTTTACATAATTCATGTTTTCTAAGATGAAAAAAATCCAATTCAACATTAAAAGAAACTTTATTAGAAAAATTCAATCGACGCCAGCATAAAAGGGCTCCAATTAAAAATTACTATCAAGTAAGTATCATTGTGAGCACAAACTATACTTTTATAATTAAAATAATGCTATTAACTACTATTATTCATTATAATGGAATTAATTTTATTAGATTGTTATCATTTTTTTTTTAATTTTCTGTTTACAATAAATCCATTAAAATATTTATATCTACTATAATCTATTATCCATCTTTAAATTACTTTTAATTAAGTCTGTTGTTTTTCATGTGAGAAATTAAATGCATCAGGGGAATTATAAGGGCGTAATTTGGGAACCTGTAATATATCAGAATTACTTAATGTAATGTAGGTAGAGCGATGTATATCATAATTTGCATTCAATAACATATCAACAACTTTATAAAGACAATTGAAAGACGGCGCTAAGCAGGCGTATAACGTGCACATGTAAATTTCGATAATTTTCCTTGTACCAAAAGGTTGTGTTATACGCCGGACTCTTCAATTATGAAATGATCTTAGGTGGTTGTAATCTGAAAATGAAAATCTTTTACTTACTTTGCTTACTTCCTATTTTTGTTTGCACCGATTCTCAAGAAAGTGCTTTTTTACTCCAAATTCATTTTTAGAAGCCTTATTACTGTTTTTCACCAATCCAATCTGATATAAATAAAAAAAATATATAAAAATATTATTTCTTGTAAGTATTATTAAGGGGGTCCCGGACACATTTTAAAATAATTTTTATTTATTGAGTTAAAATTCTGAATTTTTTTTGTGATGGTTAGCCTTATCATTTGTAAACAAAATCACATGATAAAACTTCTCAGATTTTTAAAAAAAAATTTAAATTTAAAATTTATTAAAAAAGTGGGGTAATTTAAAATCGTTATAACTCGAAATATTTTTTATAGAATTGCAATTTTTTTTCATTTAAATAAACAGAAATATATAAGTTTTAATTTTGATTCACCATTTTAAAAAACATTAATTTATAAAAAAAATTATAAATATTTAAGGAAACAATTTCAAAAAAAGTGGTGCAACTTTAAAAAAAAAAAAATGATATTTTCAAAAGTAAACATTTTTTTTTCAAATATGCTGAATCAAAATTAAAGTAAAACAATTGAAAAATACATGTTCCAAGTTTGGACCCTGTATCTTTAACGGTTCTCGAGTTATCAGAATTTAAATATGAGAAACTGGGAAAAAACCTATCATGAAGAAAAACGCATTTTTACAAGAAGTCGTTTCCATGACAGCCATTGCTTGGAAGCTAGATTTTGAAAGCAAACCAATACGAAAAAATTAATATTTTTTGTTCTAATTCAGATAGAAACATGATTTAAATGTCATTTTAAGCAGGAAGAAACAGAGAAATTTTTTATGAAATGAAATGTTTTTGCAAAATTTGAAGATTTTTTTCGTCCCGGACCGCCTTAATTTAGAGCATGAAAAATCTAAATAAATTAAGGGTAATCTTAACTTAGAGTTGTGATTAATTTTTAACAGAAAAGACAAATGTATCATCTGTTGGATGATACAACAATACTGGTTTGAAAAGAATCTGCATTCTTGGAGCAACTGAAAAGAAAAAAAATATTACGTTAAACAATATGGCGAATTTGCTTTTCTCGATGCACAAAACCAAACTAAAACCTAGTTTGGTTCATATGCTTCATGCAAAAATTATGCGAATCTTTGTTTCTTAACTTCCCCTAAAGAAAAAACGGTTTCGAAAAATATGGGAGGCGTAAATTATGCGTGTAACTACAAAGACATATTTTAATTTCGAATGTTTTATTTGGAGTAAACAGTAAAAAAAATTGTCATAACGTTACTCCATAAAATTGGTTACAGCATGCTGCCACCACTTTTATGAAGTATTTAACTGATATAACTGGTGTAACGTTACATCATAATAATGTGAATTGTGATATTTTCGCATTATTATGGTGAGAATTTTTTTTACAGAAAAAGTACTTATTGAGTAAAAATACAGCTAAAAATTGCTAATGTAATGCAGAAATCGCAGGCAAGAGAGTGGGGGTGTGTAGGGGTGTGTTGTTATTATATATTTATTTACAATGAAACAAGTGGGTAAGTGTGATCAAAGATAGCACAGAGGGCTTCGTTTAATATTTTTTCAAAACACTTTATCCTTTAATTAATAAATCCAAATCGCTCATTTATGATTATTAAATCCGTAACTGTTTTCATATGAACATAGGTGAACCATTACATTTAATTTAAAAATTTTTACAACTGGAATATATATTTTTAGCCAAATTAAAAATTATCCAAGAACTGATTTTCAGACAAATGTATAAATATATTTTTGTATATCTGAAATGCAGATTTAATAACATGACTTAATTTTAACTAAAACAAACAGACAAATAAACAAACAACAACAACAACAAAAAAGAAAACAGAAACCTTTAAACTGCAAAAAATACGATTCTTTTAATTAAATACGCCGGACAAAGAACTGTAGTCAATTTAAAAATTTTCAATTTCTTAGAAGAATAATTTTTGAATTAAAAAAAAAAAAAACTGATAAAATATTTTACAATTTTCTGCTTTAAAATGGAATAAAAATCTCTAAATTTGAATCTATTATATAATGAAATTCTATTCCCGGGAAAAAAAAAATTCACACTTTAAAGCCGAGTTTTGAACGGCAAGCATTTAGATTAGCAGGCAAAAGCGTTATAACGGAGCTAAACTGCGTGAAAAAGACTGAAATTACTGTTCTATTTTAAAATCTAAATCGCAAAAATGGTCGGATGCCATTAAATTAATTCGTTTAATTAAAATAATATAAGACTTTTTCAAAATTCTGTGATTTGTCGTGTGATTGGAGGTATTCCGCTGATAAGTATGCAAAAATTCAGGTCTCTAACATATAAAGTTTCTGATAACGAACTCTCTGACGGACAGACAGACAGAGAAGTGAGACGAATAGCGGTTCGTTTGTTGAACGAAACTCTAAAGATAAATTAAAATTAAAATTCGAGTGCTATATTCACCTTGAGTTAGATAATTAAAATATGCATAAAGCACAAATAATTGTATAAAAATTTCATTTAGATGCATAAATATAATATAAAGATATTTAAAATACAAATTAAAAATATCTCAAAATACATCAGAAAAACCCAGAACATTTTCAACTATTACAAGGCCATCTTCAGTAGGGTTTAAATGTTGTTATTATTTTCTTTATGCTTATTCGAGAATTGTCCAGAACAAAACATTGTATTTTAATGTGTAAATTACAATGTAAATAATATTTAAATGTATTGTAATCTGACGTACAACATTTAAATTTAAATTACAATGTTTTCTTCTGGACAATTCTCGAATAAGCGCAAAAAAAAATAATAACAACATTTAAATCCTACTGAAGATGGCCTTGTAATTTGAAAACGTTCTAGGTTTTTCTGATGTATTTTGAGATATTTTAAATTTGTATTTAAAATATCTTTATATTATACTAGGGGCTCTGCCCCCTGCAAGCTATGCTCGCCAATCCCGGTTCAGACACCGCAGAATCTAAAAACACGCTAACCTGATGGGTTTTAAAAATATTAGAGAAGATTGAATTATACTGAAAAAAGCTGCGCAGATCTTCTTGTAAACGGGTTTCCATTCAATTCCCTTTCATTACAAAAATTTAAGGCCGAATCAGTTATGCTGTTAAGACATTTAATGGTTGTTTTCGTTTTTGATTGAAGAGGATCAGTTAAAGATTTGAAAAAGAGCTAAAATAAAATGAAATAAGTACACAGAGTCTTTGTCTCCCGGTATTTTAAAACAATCTCTATAACAATAGCCTAAGTCATGTGACTATCATCAACAGTTCCGGGCGGACCACTTCGTTTTTTATACTCTAGGTGCCATTTTGGTACTTTAATGTTAGCCAGGCACAGCTGATAAGTCATCAAATATTATTCTATCGCCATCATTTCATCTATATTATAATAATTCAAGTCATCAACTGTCATAAACAAATACGGCCTGATCCCTTCGCCTTTCATATGAAAGTTTGGAACAGATGTCATATACGCGAATGTGGGGGAAGCATTAACAGCATAGACAACAACATTCGGCTTACCCATAGACTTCTCATATAATCTTCTTATCTTTACTCTAAGGGCTTATAGCTTTATCTTTACTCTAAGCAAAATAATGATACTCTGGCGCCAGTTAAGTACCCGTTGCGTATATGACATTGGCGTCAGAAAAAAAATCGCGCCAATATGGGGCCATCTATGACATCTGTGCCGAAAACTTTCCATTTTGATTAAAAAACGAATTTTTTTTTCAAATAAAACTACATAAAAGTTGCCATGGTTGCAAAGAATTCTTGGTATTGTTACACTAGCCGGGTGCAAATCTCGCTAATAGCTTTTTTTTTCAACTCGCCAGTTAGCATTTTTTTTTTCGAGTGGTAAATTAAAATATTGATTTGAAATTGAAATTAAATGTCATGGTTTGTAGCATTATTTAATATTTAGCCAAATGTCATATAAGCATCGCATGTTTGGCGTTATTATTATTATTATTATTATTTTTATTTATTATTATTTTTTTTTAAACGAAAATTTGGCGAAAACCTCGTTTTCGAACACCAGTTACATATGTATTTTTGGTACTACTTAGTTACCCCGACGACTAAAAATATATCGCCAAACTATAAGATTAAATGCCAATAATGGTTGATCGTAAATGTCACATTCACTTGACTTTAAGCAAATTACACGTGTTTACGTCATCAAGGGATTTTTATTTAGACGTTTTATTTGTATATTTATTAATGTTATACTGTGTTATTTGTTCTTTCTTTATTTAAAATAAAAATTATCAATTGTGTAAATCATTATCAATTTGTATAATTTGGCGAAATTGGTCGACGGAATAACTAAGTAGTACCGTATTTTTTAATTATTTTTTAATATTTTCAAATGGAAATAACAACAACAAAAAATGATAATAATTGATAACTATAGAACAAAATAATTTATATAATTTTAAAAAGACATAAAAGTAAATAAACATTTATTATTAAATAAACAACAATGGCCGGGTTACCATGTCAATCAAAATATTGCCATTTTCGCGCCTATTAGGTACCCTGGTGCTTTTGTACTTAAAAAAAAAAATGAATGAAAGGATTATATTTTAAATGAAAGATAAAAAAAAACGCGACGGGAAAAAAGTTTGGCGATTTATCACCTGCCTCTTGCTAACGTAAAAATACCGAGTTCTTGATTTCTCTATCAGAATATTTCGATTTGGCGAAAGATTGTTCAAGTAAACTGAATTATGAATAAAATTTCTTAGCATACATTTAAGGGAGGCCAAACTGGTCGCCAAATTAGTTTAAAATAATGACCTTTTCTGAAATATGAAAAAAAATATCTATTATGATTAAAATTTGAGTTGCCATCATTAGAAAAATGTATTAAAAATTAGAAAAAAATTAATATTTCGAAAACTAATTCGAATTTAAAAATTCTAATACCAGTTTTGAGATCTGCGTATCAATATAGATTTTGATGTTAATTTCATCGCAAAGTATTCCATATTTTAGGAGAAATCGCTTTGAAGCATAATCAGTTGTTTAATCAGTCATTTCAAAGAATCGTTTCATAAATTCGTTACATTTCAGCCGTTTCATAAATTCGTTTCATTAGGATTTCATATATATAGGGTAGATTTATGCACCTAAAAGTAATTTTTGTAAAATTATTTCTGCTTTATGTATACCCTAAAGATAATTAAACAAAAATTCATTGAAATCGATGAAAAGGCCATGAAATATTAAAATATTATAATACAAATATTCAATAGTATTTATAACACATTTATTTTAATTTTATATGTGAAATATTTTTATTATTTTAAATTATTTAAAAACTAAATTTTTCCGTTATGATTAAAAAATCTAGACTTGCATAGCAAAATGATAAATCACGAGTTATATAACAGAAAAGAGATGTATATCAATAAATATGTAGAAAGTTTTAAAATTTTGAAAGTTGAACTTCTGATAAAAATACGACGAAAAGAAGGTTTAAAGATTTAACGGCTTATGAGAAATCTAATATGAAAGAATAGTTTTATCAATATTTCGGTACCTCATATTCTTTTTAAGTATGCAAAATCACAAATATTCCCCGAAATAAATTTTCTGAACTTTATTCAAGAAAATTGCGAATCCGAAAGAAAATAATTTTAACTTCAGTATATATTTTTTTGTTAAAAGGTTTATTTTTATTCGATTTAAAAATTCTCTAGATTTATGAGCAAAACAATGTACTATATGATATATAAAAGAACTCAATGAAAGTGAAACTTAATTTAATTTTATATCGCATTATAAAATGTATTCCTTTGTGATTCTTCCCTCTCTAAAAACGTGTATCATTATTAAAAACTCAATTAAATCCTCCCCCCCCCCCCGCAGAAAAAAAACAAAAACGTACGAAGAGTTGAGGTTGAGATTTCGCAAAAAAGTTTAAAACATTTATATTAAAAACAAGCGGTAAGTGTGATCACAGATCGCACAGAGGATTTCGTTTAATGTTCCTTTCAAAACACTTTATTACTTTATTAATAAAACGAAATTGATAATTTATCATTATTTAAACCATAAAAAAAAAAAAAAGCACCTTTTTCCCCCCCTCATTTCAAATGTCTCGCGCCATTCTTTTTAAAACTTTTTATTATGTCTTATAAACTATCTTATAGTTTCAAACAGATCGCCGCGTTAGATTTCCTAATTTAAATAAAATCGCGTCTTTTAGTTCCGAGTTCCACCACTAGAGAGCATACTCTATTCTTAATAAAACTATATCCGAACGAAACTCCGTTAAAAAACCTTTCCGTAGATATATTAGTCGAGAGGGTGACGGTCTTAAACAACAATTTAAGATATTTGCTGAAAATACAATTATAAAATAGTGACATTAACACTTACGAAATTTTTATATTGAACAAGTAGCATTTATCTTAGGACTCCGTCAAAAAACTGCACATAAAACGGTAAAAAACGCTAAAGATTTTTTAAAAAAATTAACGCCCCCTCCCCCTCCAAAAAAAAAAAAAAAATTCTCGCGCCATTATCTTTAAAACGTTTTATTATGGGCTATAAATATCTTAAAGTTTCAAACAGATCGCCTTGTTAGATTCCCTAAATTAAATAAAATCGCGGTGTGTTAATTCTTCATTCCCCTACCAGGCAGCGCACCCTATTCTTAACGAAAGTGTATCTGAACGAAACTCTTTTCTACAACTTATTCATAGATACATTAGTCGAGGGGGTGGTGGCTTTAAACACCAATTAAAGATATTTGCTGAAATTACTATTCTCAAATAGTGGTATGAACACTTATGAAAATTTTCATATTGAATAAGTAATATCTATCTCATCACGCCGACAAAAAAAAAAAACGCACTCAAAACGGTAGAGAATGCTACAGTTTAAAAATGGTCTTAAGCAAAAATTTAAGATAATACCTGAAATTACTATTAGAAAATAGTGGTATCAACACTTATGAATTTTTTATATTGAATAAGTAAAATTTAAGCTGTATTTTTAAAAATGTGACACCGTTCTGAACAATGCTTTAAAAGTGATCAGTTCCTTAGTTTTACAAATTTTAACAAATTTCCGTCAATTGTCTATGCGAAAAGCATCTCTTTTATAAGTTTAATAAAAATCGATTTTTTCATAAATCGGAAATCTGTGGTCCGATGGTATGCGTTGCGGTAGGCGTTTATAAGTGTAACCGAATTTTTCCATACTACATAGTATGTATAAATTCTCTATATCATATATTCATATATCTATATAAGGAATTCATAGACATTGCTGTTTATTGGCGTGAATAACTTGAGGGCGATTTTTACTTGTTTTATGCAATTTCTTTAAAAACGGAGAGATGGGATTTTAGTGGCGGAAAGCAATAAAATTTCGTGAAATTCAAAGTATCGTAACTCAGTGAGTTTGGTTCCATGAAGAATAGAATTTTCACCGTTGTACTAATGTGGAGAATTTTAATTCTAAATGTAACGTATAGGATACAGGTACCATTATAAAAATAAACAAGTGTTACTTTTTGAAAATTAATGTCATAACTATTTGATCAACCCTATCATAATTCATATCTTATTTTTTAAACTTTTGTAACTTATATTGCTCACGTAACTCCAAAAATTAAAAAAAAATCACGTTTCAATCTTTTAACATTATGTGTGATACCCTATAAAGCTAAACATATATATATTTTAACTATTTACTTTTTACAGTAATTTTCGGCTGAATTTCGGCAATTTTCATGCTGAAAATTTCAACTCTTTTATGATACAATCAGACAAATTTTCAAATTGAAACGTCCAATTTATGTTCAAATGGAAAAACCTATAAAACCAAAGCCTATATAAGTTTCTGCGTGGAGAAGAACCAATAAAATTTAAACTTATATAAGATTTTGTATAGGGAAAATCTTACAAGGCTTTTAAATTATTCAAGCAACAGAATAAAAAATGAGAAATATCTCTCACAAATGAAATTTTCGAATTTCTTTTTTCGACAATATGTATAAATTTTCCCTTTGCATTTTTATACGTTTAAGTTCAAGAGATTGTATAATGAAAATACATTTCTGAGCCAAAGCATTTAGCTTTGATAGTAAAAAGATATAGTTATCTAAAGCTGGTGCTGAGTTATGAGAATTTCAGTTTATGATGTACACTATTATAGCTCTTAAATGCGAACATATTTCAAATGCATTTCTTTCGGTAAGGAGTAATGATCATTTTGTGCATTGTTGTAAGAATACATACTATTTTAACATTTGAAGAATATTATATATATACTAGGGGACTCTGCCCCCTGCAAGCTACGCTTGCCAACACCCGTTCAGACACTGTAGAATCTAAAAGCACGCTAATCTGATCTGTTTTAAAAAGATTAGAGAAGATTGAATTATACTGAAAAACCTGTAGCGATCTCCCTGTAATATTCACGTGTAAATACAATTTTCAGGACATAATTTTCAATATTTTCCTGCCTTTAACACGTACTCATTTAATAGTAATTTTAAAGTTTTTTTTCTGTTTTTAATAGTCCGTGAAAATAAATTTTTAATCGTTAGGAAATATTATTCTTTGCGCTGTTTTTAAAATTGGAATTCCAGGCGACCATTTTGGTACTTTAATGTTAGCCAGCCACAGGTGTGATAAGTCGCCGAATATTATTCTATCCCCATTATTTCGTTTATATTACAATAGTCCAAGTCATGTAACTGCCATAAATAACGGGCTGATTCCTTCGCTTTTCATAAGAAAGGTTTCCATTTAGATTAAAGAATCAAAATTATTTTTTCGAATAAAACTACAAAAAAATTGCCATGATCACAAAGAATTCCTGGTACTTTTATGTTAGCCGGGTAAAAATCTCGCCAATAGCTTTTTTTTAAAACTCGCTAGTTAGCATTTTTTATTTTTCGAGTGGTAAATTAAAACAGTGCTACTTGGTTATCCTATCGACCAAAAATCTGTCGCCAAACTATAAGTTTAAATGCCAATAATGGTTGATCGTAAATGTCACATTCACTTGACTTTAAGGAAGTTACACATGTTCACGGCATAGACTGATTTTTATTTCGACGTTTTATTTGTATTTTTATTAATGTTATACTAATTTATTTGTTCTTTTGTTACTTAAAATTTTTAAAAAATGTCAATTTGTATAATTTGGCTATTTATATAATTTGGCGAAATTGGTCGAAGGGAGAAGTAATAACATTAAAACGTTGCTTTGAAGTGAAAATTAAATCTCATGATTTGTTGCATTATCACATACGCACCGGGCTTGGCGTGATTTTTTTTTACGACAATTTGGCGAAAACCTCGTTTTCAAATACCTGTTACATATGTATTTTTAAATTATTTTTTGTTATTTTTAAAATGAAATAACAATAAATAAATAAAAAAAAATTAATTAATAACTATAGAACAAAACAATTTATAACATTTTTTGCAAATGAAAAGAAAATAAATTCAAATAAACATTTATTAATAAATAAGCAACAATAGCCGGGTTACCATGTCAGGCAAAATAACGCCATTTTGTACCAATTAAGTACCCCGTTGCGTATATGACATCTGTGTCTAATATTTTTCTTTTCTTTTCGTTTAAAAAAAAAGAATGAAGTAAAAGTCATTTATTTTAAAGGTTTCAATTTTAAATGAAAGTTTTGTATTAAATAAAACGATAATGAAATACAAATTGAATTCTGAATAAAAGTAACATGATGCATTTCTTATCATACATTTAAGGGAGGCCAAACTCGTCGCCAAATTAATTTAAAATAACCTTTTCTAAAATATGAAAAAAAAAATATCTGTTATGATTAAAATTTGAGTTGCCATCATTAGAAAAAAAATATTTAAAATTAGAAAAAAATTAATATTTCGAAAACTAATTCTAATTTTAAAATTCTAATACCAGTTTTGAGATCTGTGGATCAATACGGGTTTTTGGTGTTAATTTCATCGCAAAGTAGTCCACATTTTAGGAGAAATCGCCGTGAAGCGTAATCAGTCGTTTCATAGAATCGTTACATAAAGTCGTTTCAATTCGATTCATTAGGATTTTATATATATAGGGTAGATATATTTAGAACAATTTCAATGAAATAGAAATATTCAAGCAATTTTTTTTTTGCAATATATCCTATCAATATAAATTATTTAAAATATTTAACTTCGAAAGTTATTATAAATTTCAAGTAAATTATTTAATTTTTTTTAAGCTGTCGTATTTTCAGATTCATTGAGATTTTATCAAGAAAAATTAAAATATTAATAAATATTTAGGTAAATAAAAACAGAAATAGAAATACAAATAACAAGCCGGAAATTGTGCGTCAAACGTGGCAAATGAGGTGTGTTAGTACCATAACTTGTTTTATAAATATTCAGATCTTGGTGCAATAGCTGTTGCACTCTTATGCAAAAATGCATGAATACAAAATTTATTATGAATTTATAAATTAAATTCCAAGATACGGAAATAATATGACTCCATATTACATATGACGTAATCGCCATGGCAACCTAGAACCATTACCTATCACGTGAAATATCATTGAATTCATTATGTATGATAGGATTGAATAGAATGAATAAAACTTTTATTAATATCTTTTTAAGTTTCGATTCAATTTTCATAAAATTTTAAATAACTCGAAAAAATTCTGCAACGATTATATTAAATTTCAACCCATTCGGTTGGATAATTTTTGCGCAGTTATATGCGGGCAGACGGACAGACAGACGGAAGGACCAGACGGCGACTATAGCTGCTACGTATTTATATAATTACGAACGCACCTAAAAACGCGTTTTAATCTTTTAACATTATATGTGATACCGTATATAGCTAAAAAATATATATTTTAACTACTATTTACTTTTTAATACAGTAATTTTCGGTTATCATGTTGAAAATTGCAAAGCTCTTTTATGATATAACGAGATAAATTTTCAAATTGAAACGTACAAGTTATGTTCAAATAAAAAACCCTATAAAATCAAAACCTATATATGTTTAGGCGTAGAGAAAAACCGATAAAATCTAAACTTATATTAGATTCTGCATAGGGAAAATTCTACAATACTTTT
Source organism: Maratus speciosus (assembly GCA_963932465.1). NCBI lineage: Eukaryota > Metazoa > Arthropoda > Arachnida > Araneae > Salticidae > Maratus > Maratus speciosus. The sequence continues at coordinate 512,792,097 of OZ010789.1, read as the reverse complement.
AAATTATTCAAGCAACAGAATAAAAAATGAGAAACATCTCTCACAAATGAAATTTTTGAATTTTTTTCTTTGGCAATATGTATAAATTTTCCCTTTACATTTTTTATACGTTTAAGTTCAAGAGACTGTATACTGAAAATACATTTCTGAGCCAAAGCATTAAGCTTTGATAGTAAAAAGATATAGTTATCTAAAGCTGGTGCTGAGTTATGGGAATTTTAGCTTATGATGTACACTATTATAGCTCTTAAATGCGAACATATTTCAAATGCATTTCTTTCGGTAAGAAGTAATGATCCTTTTGTACATTTTTGTAAGAATATATCCTTTTTTAACATTCGCAGAATATTAGATATAAGAAAGTATTAGATTTTAGAAAAATTTCAATGACATAGAAGTATTCAAATTATTTTTTTATTTTACATTATGTACTATCAATATAAATTATTTAAAATATTTAACATTAAAACTTATTATAAATTTCAAGTAAATTATTTAAAATTTTTTAAACTGTAACGTTTTCAATTTCGCTTAGAAAGAAGAAAATATTAATAAATATTTAGTTAAACGAAAGAACAGAAATAAAAATGAAAATGAAAATAAAAATAAAGAAAAATTAAGATAAAAATAAAAAATAATTATCTTTATTAAAGGTAAGCTTGGTTTAATTCTTTGATCACTTTAGTTTTTATAACTTTTTTTAGAAGTTTGCGGTTGAGAAAAACACGGAAAACTAAACCTGCGTTGCTAAAATACATCAAGAATTCTGGCCTGCAGTGCCCAGCCTGTTTCCTTGACCACGTTCCTTGAGATCTAGGCCCCACCAGTGGCCGAGAGGTTCTGCTCTCAAAGCTGGTAGACGGGAGGTGCTGGGTTCGATCCCAATCGCGCCCGTCGGCCTAGTCGCTCGGAATTTTCGTGGTTTTCTTCGAACCTTGGACTTCCAAGAGTTAATACGGGTTAGGTTCCCTTAGAAAGACCCCCACGAAGGGCACTCCCCCCATAGGGCCTATATCCCTCGTGTTGATAATTGGCCGACATAAACACAACCAACCAACCTTGAGATCTATACAGCATTTGCGCCGTTTCAGGTGGTAAAGCTAATGCGATAAACGTTACCTACCATGATTCGTTCACAAGAAAGCTAATTACTCATTTCATTGACATGGAAGGAATGGAAGTTTAAGTGAACCCTGCTGAAGAGACGGTTGAAAAGTTACAATAAAGTTACTGAGAAAATATTCTTGCAATTTTTTATAAGCTTTTATTATTATATTATTAGTATTACAGGAATATAGTTATGCCTGTTTCCTCGGATTAAAACCTATTGGAAATGTTATATCTTTTCAGGGGGCAGTGTTTATAAGACTAGCTACTAGTTTTTGTTATAGCCCAAGGATTACACAACGTCAGAATAATTCAGATCTTAAGTCCATACACGAAGATTTTGAATACATTGAAGTACCATTGAATAACAGATAATATAGACAAGCTTATGAAATATCATGGTGCCAATGAGACATTCCTATTCCTACATATCTTCAGACAATGCCCTATGATATACCTAACTGAATATATTGGTCTTTATTACTTTATTAGCTTTTAACAACTTTTAAAAGTCACATGATCAGAATACTAAGGAACTGGTTTTCTTGTTACACAACACTAACTGTAGGCGGGAATTCACGAATAGTGGAAAAGGGGAGTAGTAGTTGGGTACACTATAAGGACTAGGTAAGTTTGAATGAAGATTCAGCTCTATCATATGTAGCTAACGACAGAAAATCTTAGCCCAGTTGACCACTAACTAAATGAAGAGGCCATACAGACAAATCAGTAGACAAGTCGTGCAGCACTTGCGCCACCACATGGGCTTCAGAAACAGAAGACGAACCAGAATACCACTAGTCAAAGCGTACTATTGAGATCAACATCTTGCATTGGCAGAGGATACGGTGGTGGAATGAATCATTGATGGTTAGAGCCGAGTAGCATAGAATAATAATTATTGATTCTAACTGCGTCATTCTAGTGGTAAGTTAAGAATATAGTGATAGACTCATAGAACCATAGATATTATCATACCAAGTTAGAAGGGTACAGAGGTAAAATGGTTCGGTGATTTTCGGAGTTGTTTTTTTTTCTTAGCAATGTTCGCAATTTTTAGTACTTGTAAAAAATACCGTTTCTGCCTGCAAATCCAGTGGAAATGTACATTTTACCATGCAAAAGATGGGGTAGAAGATTTTTTTTTTTTACTTGTTTATAATGATGCCAACATGGAAAAACCAAGTCTTCTAACAGAATTTCTTAAGGCTAAATTTTCTGTAGCCAAAAAACAACAAAATTTTGGGAACTTTTTAAATTTTTTTAGATATATCGAGACCCATTGCCGCAGCATATTATTTGTCAGCTACATTATTAAAGAGGACAAAATTCCCTACAACTTTCATATTTACAACTTTTTTATACACTCAAAAGCAAGCGCAGTACGTCATTTCAAAAATAAGACAATTTTTTCAATTTTCTTAAAAACTGTGAAAAACATAGTTTTGCCCCGATTATTCAAATGTTCCCCGCGGATTTAATCATGTATGTCAACTTCTAAAAATTGGTAGCAGTGAATTATCTATTATTTGCACACTCACATCTTTATTTTCATCTCAACAGACATTTTATATTCAATAAATTTATATAATTTTAAAAGTAGGGCAGAGTGTAGATGAACGAGGCAATTTTCATATTTAGACGGTAACTTTAAGTGCATACAATGTTAACTACAAAGCATTGTTTAAAAGAATACTTCAATATTTAGTAACTTATTGGCACGATAGTTTCAATTAAGAAAGAATTCTTGTTTAATTTTAATAATTTTATAATTTTTATAATGCATTACATATTTTTTCAGGTATCAATGGGATGGGTATGAAAATTTGCGAAAAACATATTTTATTCCACACTACAATGGTATATGTTATTTACCAATTATTGATACCTATGTTTTAATGTTTTACTGTTATAAAGATAGCAAACATTGGATTGTAGTTCGATATAAAAGGGGGAGTCAAAACATAAATATATTTTATGTAAGAAATAGTTTTACTTTATAAAATAGCTACAATAAAAATGACAACAGATTATTTCACTAACTAATCTTATGCATTTATCTGTTGTAGAATTTAAAAATTCTGTCAATAAAATATTTGAGATCACTAGTTTCATAAAAATATTTAAAAGGTTACACTTAAAAAACATTTTCAATTTTTTTTCTCCACTTTCATCAATAAATATTGCAAAAATAAATAAAACTTTAAGATTATCTATTAATCGCTTTAAAGCTCAAACAGAAAACTTACTGTGGTTGCTGAAAAATATACTTTGTGGAACATTCTAATCTTCTGTAATATGTACTGTTTTTAAAATATATCTGTTTAATGATCTTAGCGATACCATTTATCAAATGAAATACAAATTTATTTACGATTGTAGACCATATAAACATTTTTGTTTTCGCATTGATAACCTGTTTCATTCAACTCCACTATCTCAACACAACGTAAGGTACGCAATATGACTGCATAAGCTAAATGAAAAAATGTATTTTAATAAATGTATAATAATATTTAGAGGCTTTTTAACAATATTTTTTTTAAGTTTTGATGGCACTGTTGTAGGACTATTAGCATCTTGTTTCCTGTTTCAAAGGAATATCCTTATCCTGAATAAAATAGATATCTGGATCATCTAGAGGTATAAAGCCTGATACTTCCGATTCATCAGCATTTTCCTGCTCTTTCTCTAGTATTACCATAGTATCATCTTCATCTTCACCTGGAGAAAATTTAACATTTCCGCAATTGATTCCGCAACAATTTTTGCAAATCGAAGAGCACTTTATTCCTGTGTTTCGGTATGTACATACTTTACCGCAACCCTTTTTATATGAGCAAGGAATTATTTGTAGCAACGATTGAGGTGCTGGATCTTTAATTGTTTCAATGGCTATAAGCCTATGATTGATGTTCACACAGCCCCACTACTCTGGGTTTTTTTTTTGTTTGTTTGTTTCCTAACCAGGATTGGATTTGGTGGTAGCATCAAAAGTGTCCGAATATTAAAAAAAAAAAAGAAAAAAAACCCCAAAAAAACCCAACCAAATCCGAAAAATAATCCCGGACTTAAATTTCAAAATCGTGATACTTTTGAAAAAGGTGTGCAAGCACATCATCCCAAATTCACATCTGCAGCTGTTTTATGGGAATTTCTAGCAAATGTTTAGCATACAATATCTCCGAAACACTTTCGCAGACTTGTTTGCTGAATCCATGCCTCGTCATGTTCCTGTCGTTATCAAAGCCAGAGAAGCAGCAATTTGTTATTAATCAGGTATCTGATTCAGTAGCACTTAAGTGCAGTTCAGAGTAAGGGATTTTCGTAGTTTGTTGATGTTTTTTAAAATTTGAAATTTAATGACGATATATTCAGTTTTGTACCAGAATGAGTTTTATTATCCGAATTTAATAGCATTTCAAATAAATAGTTGAGTTAAGGACCACTTTCATTACATTTTTAAGGATACATTAAGTGTGAAATTAAAGATGATATATTCAGTTTTTCTTCAAAATTTTGTTCCATTTTCAGACTATTACAATATTTCTCATATATGATTAAATTAGCATTTCTATAGTCTGCCTCAAAAGTTTATGCGCTCTTCAAATATGGTTAAAAATAATTGAAGAAGAAAATATATGAAGCCAGTTTACAATAAATACTCGACATTTAATCAAAATCAAATGCATAAGCAGTTTTTATTGGTTAAAATAAAAATTACATCAATTTTTATCTAATTTACTTTTTTTCTTGAAGAAACACTGTCTCAAAGTTTAAGCACTTTCTGCAAGTTTTTTTAAAAACAGGGGATTGAAAGGGTATAATGAGGTTGTATGACATCGTTTTCCAATTTTTAAAAAATACAAAAGAGAAAAAATCATTTCCACTAGTTTTTAAAATGTCGAAGGATAAAGAATCCACCAAAATTGAAATCACAAAATAAAACTGTTTCTCAAATTCCAAACCTTTTAAATTGATCAACGCGATGTATCTGTATCAAGTACTCTCTAGAAACGATAATTCCAACCGGAAACCAAGATGTGGACGATCACGTATGACGTTTGTTCAGACGAATCGGAGAAAACGGAGATTCGTGTTGAGATAAAATATACCCATACAGAAAATTTAAAACGATCTCGGTGTACAGGTGTTCAAAGATCCTGTACATAGACGTATTAAAAAATGTGATTAAATCATACTAAAGAAAATGGCTTGCAAACCATGTCTCAAACTGCACCACTAACTGGGCTAAAAAACACATACCCTGCGAGGGACAAGTGGATTACTCTTTTATTCACTGATGAGAAAAAATGGAACTTAGATGGTCCTGATGGGTGGAACATGTATTGGCATGATCTATGAAAGGAACCAAGGAGTTTTTCAACAGGCAGCAGTGGAGTAAGCCTGTTATGGTTTGGGGGCATTCGGCTTCAACAGCCTGACCTCTCTGGATTTTCCAAAAGGAAGGTAGAATTCCCAAAAATATCAAGAAACACTAAACCAACATTTCCTTCCATTCGGTGACATTTTGGGGTTGGGGTGGGGGTTATTCTAAATGGATCTTTTAAAAAGGTAATGCGCCAATATATATATCACATACTACATAACCGTGGCTATCACAGAAAAATTTTTAAGTTCTTGACTCGCCAGCTTTAAGTCCTGGCATAAGCCTGATTGAAAATGTCTATGGCCTTTTAGCCCGTCGGGTTTAGAGCAATGGAAAACAGTATGAGTCTCTTGATGAATCCAAACAGGCCATAGAGAAATCATGGTACTTTTTGCAATCAGAAACCCAACAAAAGCCACTAATTTCGATGGACGCACGTTTATTTGAACTAATCAGAAATCACGTAAAGATAATTTGTATGTTACTTTTTTTTAAAATGATAAATGTAGTTGTTTTTGCCATTGTGCATAAACTTTTGAGACAGTTTTGTTTAAACATTTTTGAAATTATATTCTTTACAAATATGAAATTTGTTTTTTCTGTTTTTGATATAAATTATTTAAATGAAGTTGCGAAATCCACAAACAAAAAAAATGTTATTTATTTTAACTTTTTATTATTCATTAAAAATCAACATTTTATGCTTGTGCTTAAATTTTTGAGACGGACTATAATAAGTTTTTTAACAACGCTATACAGTTAAAAATTTACAGCAAACTGTGCAGTTATGCGATCCTTTTTATAGAAAACGGTTACATAACCGTGTAATTTAGCTCTAATCTGACCATAATATGGTCAATAATATGGTCAGATACCTTTCATATTATGGTCAAGTAATCTTTAAAAACGGCTAAATGGCTGGACAGTTTGCTGCAGATTTTTAACCCTTAAATGCCGGATTTTTCGAAAATCATTATAATAATGCTTTTCGGCTTTCATTTTTTAAATAAATCATGGGAAAAATACTTTAAAAAATCATATTTTGTTTTTCGTATAGTTTACGGCAAAAAAAAAAAAAAAAAAAAAAAAAAAAAAAAAAAAAAAAAAAAAAAAAAAAAAGTTTGTTACTGATCGGCAATACTGGTGCTTAATTGAAAAAATAATTTCCCTTGATAAAATTCTATAATATTAAACACACAAGAATTTTAAGAACTATAATAAGAAATAAATTTTACTTGCTCACTGCAGGTCAAAATAGGATATTTCGCAAGCTTCCAAACAAAACAAAAAGAATAGGTAGCAACAATTGGGAAAATAAATCTATCTTTATTCTTAAACAGCACAAGGTGTTGCCATCTACATGTTTAAAATCGATGTAATAATATTTTCAGAATGTATTTTATTGGCAACATTAGGCATTATAGCTTTAATATTATTCTAATAGTATTTTAGAGCCTAAATTGAGTATGTTGCCGAAAAGCAACACCAGGCATTTAAGGGTTAACAGCATAATATCGGATATTTTTATTTTTGAATAATTTGTTTTTGATTCTAATAAATATTTTATGAAGAACATTAAAGATAATAAACTTCTAATATATAAAAAATGCTGAAAAAATGTCAGAATACCTTCCAGGTGAAAGATTTTGTAATAAAAAAATCCTAAAAAGAAAAACTTCTTTCCAGAAGTCTGGGAATTTAGATAGAATAATGTTTGCTATTTCTTTTTAAATGCAAAACTTTGAAAGCTTTCTTCTTTGATGTTATTTGAAGAATACGAATGTTGTCGATCATCCTCTATTCAGTTTTTGTAATGGATTTCTTTTCTTTTCTTTCTTTCTTTTTTTACGTTTATGAATTTTGTCTTTATCATCTGCAGCTTTATATGGTTTAGCGATTTGCAAGAAACGCATTTATACTATTTTAAAAGTTTATCTTTAAATCTTTGAAATTCAATCGTATGGAATAGCATTGAAATTTTTAAGAATAGAGATTTGCTATCAAATACATTGAAGAGATGCTTGCTTGAGCTGTAAAACAGTCCTGTTAATAAAAAACCGGAATGCGGTACCCTTGATAAGTTTGCGTCTCAAGTTGACAGTTTTCGCCTTAGTTTTGCATATTTATTTTAGTGTACCAAAAATGTTGTTTTACATTATTGTAGCAAACAAATGTTTATTGTTACACATGGTGCTAGATTAAAATTACAGGCTGAAAATAATTTTTTAAATCATCATAAATCGAAAAGTTAAGATAGAGCTTTCAACTAAATTCGATTTAAAATTAAAAATTTTAGACGAGAAGATATGTAAAGTTTATGCGAAAGTGATAGTGCATATCACGACATATACTCTTACTACTGTTACTTTGGCGCTTGTTATTACGGCGAACATTAAACGACGCTAACGTAAATTTAGAATTTAATGTGAAATGATTTGCATAGTTGAAATAATATTATTTCTTTCATTTTACTCCCCTCACATTGTTTTAGTCTAAATATGCGGTGTTTAGATTTTTATTTGTTTTTTTATGTATGCTTTTTTGATACACTTCTTTTTCAGCATATATATTTATACTAGAAAGATAGCCCGTCAAAAATGACGGAAAATGAGATAGAAAGATATATAAACCTTTAAGACATGAAGAGTTTTAGTAGAAATTAAAAGTCTTGCTTTTAACCTAAATTAATAAGATGATATTTAATTGAAAAAAGATATTTAAAAATTTTTTCGATCTCAGGTGACGTCAGGAGATAATCCACACAATTGTTTGGTGCAGGCTCTGCTTTAGTGCCAGAAACAGAGGAAATTGTTTTTCCCTTTGCCTTAGGATCACCTACACAGTTGTGTAGTTCAGGTCTTAAAGGGATAAAAGACATATGCAAGAGTTTTAGTTTCTTGTTCCGCAGTAATAGATGAAAATAACACAATTTAAAAACAAAACGAATTTATGAAAAACTATGTAATAATGAATACAGAAAAAATGAAATTAAAATTTGTTTAGGAATGATGAATTGAAATGAAATGAAAAATTGAAAAAAATGAAAAATTGAAATTGAAATGAAAATGAAATTAAAAAAATCTTCAGGATATACGATGTTTTTTGTAAAAACTCTTTCATTATTTAAAATCCGACCTTGCTCTTCAGTATCTTCTACATAAATGTTTAACTGCTCTTCCTCTTTACATCTTGAAGTACTTACATATAGTTGTCCATGAGAAAAAACCGGTTCTTTTAAATACAGTCCAACTGTAGAAAATGTTTGTCCTTGTGACTTATTTATCGTCATTGCAAATGACAGTATAACTGGAAATTGGCGGCGTTTAAGAATGAAAGGTAGAGAAGTTTCACTTGGTGTCAAATCAATTCTTGGTATGTGAACTCTATCATTTTTATTTGTTCCGGTTAAAATGAAAGCATCAATAAAATGGTTGTGGAGAGAGTGCACAATTAATCTGGTTCCATTGCACAATCCTTTTCTTGGATTCATGTTTCTGAGAAGCATGATGATACTTCCTTTTTTCAGAGTAAGCTTATGAGGAGGCATCCCTTATGGAGTTTGTTCATGCAAGAACTCAGGTGAATAATTATTAACATTTTCTTGGTTGTCAGACACGACTGAATCTGCACTATAGTAAGTTCTTCCATCTTCAGGCAGCAAATTCAAAATTTTGTTATTTAATGATAATGCATGTTTGTTTTTTGTTGTCAAAATTACTTTTTGTTCAAGTTGTTCAAAATCGATGTAGTTCATATGATCTCCATATACACTTGCAATAATTGAATCTTTGCAAACCATTGATGGTGGAATTTCTATTGTACCTGCAGGTAAATTTGATATATCGGGTGTTTTTCCTTCACCAATTTTAAGCTGCCACTCATTAAAGGAATTTTGCCCTTCAGATCTCATATTTTCAGATAGTCTAAGTTGTATAAATTCTTGCCAAAGTGGGCTTGATTTCAAGCATGTTTCAATAATTTCTGTTCTGTTTCCTCTTATAACAACTGGCAATGTCTGGCGAAAGTCTCCACCTAATAACATAACCTTGCCTCCAAAAGGCATGTCATTCAACATTATTTCCCGCAGTAAGACATCTATACAACGAAGAGCATGGCATGACATCATTGTCACTTCTTCAATTATAATTAATTTAGTTTCACGTAAAATTTGAGCTTCTCATGAAGACGTTCGAATGGCAGATGTGGAAGTTTCTAAAATCGGCACTGGTAATTTGAAGCCAGTATGAACAGTTTTACCAACCTCTAATAAAATTGATGCAATTCCTGTTGTTGCATGTGGAAGTGCTACTTGGCATTTACCTCTAACAAAATGCATGAGTACGTTGTACAAATATGTTTTACCAGATCCTCCAGGACCATCTAAGTAAAAGCAACGTCTCGTAACAGAATCACTTTCAAGTGCTGATTTTATTTGGTTGAAAGCTTCTCGTTTTAAGAAATTTAAAGTTGCTATTTGTTCAAAAGCTACTTCAGCTTCATTAAAATAATCGAATTCTTCATTTTGAATTTCCTGCAGTATATTGGGTGTAGGAAGATTAAATGATGTACAGTTTAATCCATGAGATTCCAACATGCAATTAATATCTTGCAAAGCTCGGTTCTGAGCAGCTGATTCATTATAAGTTCTTGAGTAATCTTCACTCATTGAATTTTTATATTTTCCCCACAAATTAGCTACATTTGTTGGATTACAAAATATACAAATAAATGCAAAAGTTTGACGCATTTGTAATGGCATTGCGGTTAAAGTAGCCTCTTCTAAGCATTGATCCCATTCATTATCTTCAGCAAGAAGACAACGTGCACGTGCAGCTTCTTGAAATGTGTTGTACAGATTTCCACCAAATGTTCGTAAATCTTCAAAGCATGTAGCGCCAGGAACATAAAGGAGAAGTAACCGAAGGCAGAAACGTTCAATATCTTTTGGAGTAACGTAATATAATCTTGTAACAATTTTATCGCCTCCTCTTTGTCGTTTTTTCCAAGCATTTTTCTCGTATACATAATGATATGATATATCAAAATAAAGATTTTGTTTTGCTTCAGTATCTGTTCTATTCAACTTGAACCAAGCAGTCAGCATCGTTTCGCGGTTGGCAGCTTGTTCCAGAGCAGCATTTTCACCACCAGCATGTAAATAAACCTGTTGTCTTAAAGGCAAATGAATGGCAAGACGAATTATTGCATGAGAACGATCATGCATTTCATTTTCCAGTAATCGCCACATTGCCTCTGGTGCACTCACATATCGAGAATCAACATGTGACGACAGTTCATCATACACAAACTCGTTACTTTAATTATTTCCAGCATGAATTACTACATTTGCTGCATCATAACCTTTGTATATGTACTTGTAAATGTATTTAATAGATTTAATAGATGTGCAGGCTTCAATGTTGATGTGCGCGTCATATTTAAGCAGTAAATATGCATTATATGGTACGATGTAGCGATTATCTATCTGTTTGCCGCGAATTATAGCAGTTGGGCCTTGTCGTCTTTGATAGAGTGGATAACCATTCAGATTGACTTTAGTTGTTTCTTGAAACTCTTTTGAAAACTCTTTTGTGCATTTATTACCATTCATGCATGGAGAATTCGGATTCAAAGTTCCGCATGGCCCGTGGACCATAGTACGTGGAACAATTTCTGATAATCGTGGATAAGTTTCAGGATCTGGTAACTCCGAAAAAATAAAACGGTCAACTTGAACAGCATTACGAAATTTATAGGGCTCTGATAGAAATAAAAGAATATGAGCATGTGGAAGACCTCTTTTTTGAAATTCAATAGTATATACAAAGGCCACAGCTTTACCAAATAGTTCCCCATTTGTTATATCATTCATTAGTGCTGATAGTTTGATTTTAAACACTCTCGTTACTAAATCAGGTCTGTCTGATGACGTTTGTCCGGGCAGTAGATTTTTGACTATTTCTGGCCATTGTGGATTGCACGTGAATGTACAAAACACATCTGGTTTTCCAAACTCTGTAACAATGGACATAGCATCATTGTATCTCTCTCTCATATTTCTAAGAGACCCTTGAAATGAAGAAGGTAGAATTATGGTTTTTCCAGCAGTAACACCTGCATCAGCTGCTCCTTGGGCTATAAAGTCCATGAGGCCAGAATAATCGTCTGCAAGAAGTTTTTTTGCTTCTGTCTTATGAAATTGAGATTATTAGCTTCCACTTGTAAGTGAGAGCCTATTATCCACTGCTGAGCGAGTTTTCCACCATGCAATATTGGATTAAACTCATTATCCCGAATCGCTGTTTGAGCAACTTTGAACTGAAGCATTGATATATTACTTCGAACACCAGGTGAAAATCCTGGATAAGGTGATAGTGATAAATTTGTTGTCCAGCCAAGCTCTCCGTTTGGGTAGAATATAGGATAAGTCATTGGATCTAAATTAGGACTTAAAATGTTCAAGTTTACAAAAAGTTGATCATTATTTCTTGGATAAATTCTGATATCGCGTTGAAAGGGTGGTTCACCATCGTCATTTAGAAAAACCATAGCTACTTCGTTTGATGTCGGCAAATTATATCGCCTGTTGTCTGAATGGCGATCTCGACGCAATACCATATTAACTCTTGGCATTTGTAAATTGTATATTTGTGCATGTTGTTGCTGCTCAGTCTCCACCCCACTCAATTTTTTGAAAACTTAAGCATAAGGATTTTGCCGCATAAGTAAATCAAGTTCACGCAAAACATTTGGTAAACAGTTGTCATTTTCGGGAATGTTAAGACGCTCTTCGACAGCTTGTGTTGTATCCAAAACATACAGTTGGGCAAATTTTCTTTGTTGGCCATTAGGAGGATGCAAGTGGGAAGTTCGGTGATAAATTTGGCCTTGAACTTTAAAACAATAAGTCCCGGAGCATTTCCAGCAAGTTTAGCACTCATAGAAGTAAATGAAGTGGCACTATTGTATGAGCGAATATTTTCTTTGAAATTACGACATAAATGCATTTGAATTGCTCATCAAGTCTTGGAGGTATGGTGGAAACCGATGACGTTGTGGAAGCCTAACTTTACCTTTATGGCAACAACTGTTAAATTTTCCATCTCTGGGTTTCTCAGCTTGAAAATGGCGCGCTTTGTAAAATTGGCAGAGAGTGCTTAATTGTCCACACGTATGAGGCTCAATAACTTGAGACTGAGAGACTTCAGAAATTAATTTTTGCTGATTTTCGTAGTAGTTTTGTCGTTGAGTCAAAAACCGCCGAGAATGACGTTCAGCATCATGACTACGTCTGATTAACCTTTGTTCTTAATTTTCACTTGAACGCTTTGTAGAAGTACGCAAAGAGTTATGAGATAATCTCACAGATCGATCACTATGGCTTTCATTAGCTCTTCGATTTGAATGCCGTAATCTATTTTATTCTCAGATAGAATTTAATGTTTCTTGCGACTGCCGAGCTAGCCCATCGGGCTCTACGTTCTCTGTCTGAACGCCGTTTACGTTCGGATGCAGTTCCATTTATTTCAAATGAAAAATACAATAAATTGTTGAATAAAATATTCTATATTACATTTCTACTTCATTATTCTTTTTTCACTCAAAAAACAAAATAAACATAAAAAAAAACAGTTGCCGCTTTGAGTTGCCATTATCGTACACATAATTTTAATTTAACACTCACATTTAATTTTATTATAAAACACCAAGTTTTCATTCAAAGCAAAAATTTGCAGGTTACCACGCCAGGCAAAAAATCGCCCTTTTGGTGCTAAAAAGAAACCCCGGTGCGTCTGTGACATCTGTACCTATTTTTATTTAATACACATTTAATGCAACGTTAAAAGATAAAAGAAAAATAAATAAAACTAAAAAAACAATTGAGGTAATTCACTGTTGGATGAATTCTAACATCGGTTCACTTTTTCTCATGCAGGTTATTTCGTGGTGCTGGGATAGATATTCAAAGCGTGATTTTTTGCCAAACTATTCCCCAAATTATACAAATCAACATAATTTTTCTTTTAAATAACGAAAGAACAAATAAATTAGAAAAACATTAATAATAATACAAATAAAAAGTTGAAGGAAAAATCACTTGATCACGTAACAAACACGTGCACCGTGTTTAATGTCAAGTGAATGTAATATTTACGATCATCCATTATTGGCATCCATCTTATAATTTGGCGATAGTTTTTTGGTCAGCGGCATAATCAAGTAGTACCACAAAATTAAACACGGTTTCTGAAATAGTTTTAACGATAGCGCAAAACATTAAACTTTTCCAATTTTGAATATTTTATAGACGGGATTTCAGATAGAAGAAATTGTATATTGAATTTTTGGGTACTACTTAGTTATCCCGTCGACCAATTTCGCAAAATTATATAAATCGCCAAACCACTCGCCAAGTTATACAAATTGACATAATTTTTATTATAAATAACGAAAGAACAAATAAATTAGTATTAAATTAATAAAAATATAAATAAAACGTCGAAATAAAAACCACTTGATGACGTAAACATGTGTAACTTACATAAAGTCAAGTGAATGTGACATTTACGATCAACCAGTATTGGCATTTAATCTTATAGTTTGGCGATAGATTTTTGGTCGACGGGATAGCTAAGTAGTACCGATTTTTGTAAGTTGAACGAAGCTTAACATTGCTGCGACCAATGAGGCAGCCCAATCGGAATTGTGAGGGACACACAGAGACTTGGATTTTATATAAATAGATTTAAAATTTAATATTTAAACTTTTCGCTCTCACCGCCTTGCATAAATTACAAACTATGGTGTAGATAGTGCAAAAAAGGAGAGGATTTGGTACTCTTCCACTATAGGGGCCTTGGCTGTTTTTTAAAAAACTTGATGGAATTCAGGCATCAGAAAGTAAGATTTGTTGCCAAATGTTAAAAACAGCTACGAAAACAAACTTGATGAGTTTTTTTGTTTGTTTCTATAAATTTGTTTATATTTTAATTAAATGTATATATTATTGTTGTTTTTTATACACAAATAACTTCTGTTTCTGAATAAAATTAGACAAATGGCTTCTTTAAGTTAAATACGTTGTTTAAATGTTGAAAAAAAAATCTGTGTGCATATGAAATAAAATAGTGAATAGGTTGCCAGAAAATATGTTGCCAAATTCCCTTTTTCGCCAAGGCAAATTTCGCTATTTCACGAAGGCCCCTATGCTGGAAAACTACCGAAAATTTAATTTCTGTATCCGGCTATGTAAAGCCCATTAAAATCGGGAAGTTAGGAGTTCAGATAGTACAGCGCGTCATATTTTATTTGTAGCATAGGGATGACGATATAAAAACGTATATTTTCGTATATTACACTTTAAATTCTCACCCATACATTTTGAAAAAAAAAAAAACCCTTAGAAGCCGGAGTTTAAATTAAATTGCGGTGACCTCGTATGGAATATTAATGGTTTTAAATGGGAATTTCGGGAAATTAGCTAGCTACCGCCAAGTTGGCTTCATATATGGCAGCCTATTTTTGTCAGCAAATTTGGCGATATTTCATAAAATGTGGCGATAATCCTCCAAGTTGTTCAGCATTTGGCACTACTGTGGTAACCCTACATTAGTATTTTTCAACAATTATTCATTACAATGAGGCGGTCCTACCGGAATCGTGAGGGACACACAGAGACTTGGATTTTATATAAATAGATATAGATATAAGGGAGATGGGAGTAATTAGGATCACTTTTTGTCAATTTGAACATTGACAATTGAGAATGAAGTGAACTTACATACTAATGTTATGTATTATTTTACTCCGAAGGTAGTTTTCTCTTGAATTGTGTAAAGAATTATTTTCAATGTACCAGGTTACCTGGTACAAATGTCTTTTTCAAGAAATACCTCCTTGATCCCAATTACCCCATGAAACGGGGTAATTGGGATGAGTGGTATTTTCTCTCAGGACTTAGGAGATACACAGTCATGGGTAAATGGGATTAAAAGATCTCGGTGTGTGCTTTACAGCAAGATATTTTTGGCTTTAAAACTACAGCTATTCTCAGAGATACAGTATTGGAAAGATAAGTACGGTGGAAAAAACGTTTTAAAGGGATTTTCAATATTCATATATTTTACACTCTGCCTACGAAACAAAATCAAATGCAAAATTTTCTATTGGAAATTAATAACCTTGTTGTATTACTAAAAAACTAATTTTTAAAGCTAAAGAAAAGATCAATTTCTTTCAAGATAACATGAAATGCAAGAAACGGGGGAAAAGGGATCAGTCAAAGCTCATATGTTGTGAAAGAGGAAACTTTCATTTACATTGAAAATGTTGAGGCCTAATTAGGCCTAAAATATGTAGTCAAGACTAAAATATGGAATCTCTCTATTCTACAAAAAAGTAACTACCGCTGTCACCGCCGCCGCCGGTTTTGAATTTTTTGTGACCGGAGGTCTTTCTTCGTTAATATTGAGATAAATAATGCATACAAAAATATGAAAATCAGTGGTTTTATACAGAAATGTTTGATAAACAGAATGTTTGAAAAGCGCAAGCAATAATGTTTGCTTCAAATTAAAAATTTATTTACACGTGACTATTATAAACAGGAAAAAAACTTTCAAATTAGAATTAAATAATTATGTATAAAAAGCAGGAACTTATTAAAAATTACGTCATAAAAAGTACACACGTGAATTTTAAAAGAGAAAGGATATTGTAAAATAATAAATTCATTAACATGCGTTAGAAGTCTTAGGAGAAATTACGTCATATTTACGTCACATTATAGTTATGACATAAAATGAACACAAAATAATATTGCAAAAAAGTTTAAATTTAGAAATTGCGCTAGACATTTATTTAATATTTTGAGAGGATATTTTCAACTATTTTTGTTAGGAAAGCGCAAATAATATTTCATTGCTAACAAAAGTACTTTCACGCGATTATTTAAAAGAGAAAGAATAGCTTGGTAAAAATTACGTCAGATTAAAAACGATTAATTTAAAATGTCTCATTTAAAAGAACTTTCTTTTCGCTTTGTTAAAAAATACCAGGAGACAAAGACTCTGTTTACTTAATTCCTTTTATATTAGCTTATTTTGAAATGTTGTTTGTTACACGTGTCTACGTTATCAAGTTATTTTTATTTCGACGTTTTATTTGTATTTTTATTAATGTTGTACGAATTTATTTGTTCTTTCGTTATTTAAAATAAAAATTATGTCAATTTGTATAATTTGGCGAGTAGTTTGGCGATTTATATAATTTGGCGAAATTGGTCGACGGGATAATCAAGTAGTACCGCAGCGGATTTGGCGTTCAAATTCCCCAATCAAAGAGAAATGAATAGAAATTCGTTTATAGGGAGATCGCCACTGTTTCTTAAATCATAATTCAATCTTTCGAAATCTTTTTAAAGCCGATCAAATTAGCGTGCATTTAGAGCCTGCGGTGTCTGGACGGGGGTTGGCGAGCGTAGCTCGTAGGGGGCCGAGCCCCCTAGTAAATGTAAAATAAAATTGTAAAATAAATTTTCTTAGCACAAAATGTGCAGTAAAGTAAACCAAACTAGGTGTATTTAACATAATTTGAAAACTGAAAGATTAAAAAATGTATTCTAAACCATCGATATAAAAATTCGATTTAAATAGAAAATAAAATAAGCGATCCCGTTTACCCTTAACCCAAAAACTCTATGATCCTATTTATCCCGAAAATGCTATTTCTGGGGTAATTAGAATTATGTAGATTTTTAACATTATGCTTCGTCTGTTGCAAAACGTATCCATTTCCTCTTAAAAACAGCCTTTTCTAAATTTAAATCCATTGGTATATTTCAATACTCCTACAATTTTTTAAACAGGACCTTTTTAAATAAAACACCCTCGCTTTGACGGACAACGTTTTTCTTTCTGTTCTGGGAAAACAGTGATTACTTCTACAGGAGTATACATTTTCACTCCAAAAAAATTGCACATGTAGAATATTAGTCAGATTTCATAATTAGCACAGTCAATGTTTTTGATTTGTTACAGATTTGCCTCAGAAGTGCTCCTGATCCTAATTACCCCTACCTTCCCTATATATACAGATAACAAACATGAGATATAAAAAGTATGTACAAAAAGATTTAAAAACTTTATAAATACTTTAAAATTGAAAGTTTAAATATTATTCTTGACAAGCTTTTAAAAACTCTTTACTTTTATTTCTTGAACTAAAAGTTATGAATATTTATTCAATTTTGAAAGATAAATTTAATTTATTTTTCTCTTACTCAAATAAATAGTATATATTAAGAGAGCTAGTTCCAATCATATATTATTTTTGCATTATTACAAATTATGCCACTTCGTATATTAATTGCATTTCATTTTTACTATTACATATTATGTGTATTTCTATTAATTTTAAAATTTATTGTTATACCCCAGTATTTCCCTAGAATTATTATTAATATTCTAAAAAACACACTTTTAATTAAAATGCCAAACTGTTGAATTTCTCATCAAAATAACGTTTCTTTTTCTTTAATTATCGGAATATGATACTTTTCGTAGCGCATGATTTTATGAATCATCATCGCTATTAATTTTTTTCACCAATGAGAATATCTGATGTTGTTTGATTATGTAGTTTTTCATGTTAACAAGTATTTTAATGAATCCTTGATGATTACTATAGATGAAAAAATATTTTATATAAAACATACTTAATTTAAAAAAAAAAACCAGTTTTTTGGAAACATTTTCAAACTGCAAATGTTAACAATATATTTCGAGAAAACCTTCTGAAAAATCTTTTCTTAAAATTTTAGAACTTCAGAAAGAACAATCTTTTCTATAGCTCTCTTTGAATGAAAAACTTTGCAAACTTTCTTTTTTATGTTTCTCAAAACACATACATGTTTACCAGAGTTGTCAAATATCTCCAGTTCATTTCACGTTTTCTTACTTTTTCTTTACTATAACATATGGCTTAAGCCCACATACTACCTGTTTTTTTTACTACTTTTATTTCTTTCCACTGTTTTATTATTACATATATTATTGGAATAAGTCGAAAAATAAGTTTCTTTACTTAGTTCGCGACAATGGAAAAGCAAAGCATACCTCAAAATGGTTGCAGTATCGTGTATATATTTATTGTACCAATAGATATGGTAAAATGGACACATGATACAGACTGTTTCCACGTAGCGGCTGTTTTTAAATGGCGAAAATGATGTGGAAGTTATTCCTATTCAGCAGTGATTTTCAATTTCAACATTCGTTTACTTTGCTTCAGAAACGCGACACCATTTCCGTTCTCGGTGCTCAAAACGGGGTTCTCACCTATAATCCTACGGATGGCGGCCGGTTTCTTTTCTTTTTTTTTGTCTAAAAGAAACGGACAACCGTCAGCATTTTCCACCGTGACGGCTCATTCCACATTTAATTATTGGCGCTACATGAAAAACGCTTTTCTCCTTTGCCTACTCTTTTGCACTTACTCTGTGTAATTTCAATTGGCTTCTCGAGATCATGCATCCTCCGCAGTTGATTCCTTCATTGTCATGGCAATAAAAGGCTCGAACCTCTGGTCCTGCTTTTCCTATGCTGAAAACGTACGATAGATGAAGCTTTCCACTGATCTCAAATAGAGTGGTGCAAAAAAGACTAGACAGTCAGTAGTCAGTCAATGTGATGTTACCATAGTTACTGATAAGATAAGGACTGGGAAACTGACCGCGACAATTTAATTGAAATTACACATAGAATAGGGCAAAGAAGACTCAGAGACTCAGTATACTGCCTTTTCTTTACAATGAGCTTTTCTGCTGTCACGCATATTGCATTAGGAATATTTCAGGATCACATGTTACATTGCGCCAACGGTATACGATGTTATAAAGCTCCGGTTTCTATCAGAACACCGAAGTAAGCAGCATCCAACGCGATCAGTACTTTGGAAAATAACGCCTGGGAACGCTGTGCAACTATTGGCATTAAGTCGATGCCACAAACCGACACGAAAAATCATCGGCCTGGAAAGTTTTTTCTCTGAGTAGTCGGCAGGTGGGAGAAGGGTAACAATCATAGAGATTTCCCTCCCTTTCCGTCTAGAATTAAAATAGTGCAAAAAACTTGAAGAAAAATCTGACGTCTACCTCTCTGTTACTCAGTCAAATAGAAGTTGCACATGTTTGCCCTGTGTCTTCGGGGACTGGTTTCCCCTTTCGATAGGATTTGGAGGTATTCGTAACAGTAACAGCAAAAATAGGACGACTTACATTTTGACATAATCTCATTATCTCTATTAGTTTTTCTATTTGCTACTGCTGTACAACAGTTTCAGTCTCCTTCTAATCTTATTCTCTTAACTTCCTTATTTTGTTCTCCGTATAACAGTCAATGACAGTCTATTAAAAATAAAAAAGTATAAAGTACCATTTTCTCTTTCATAATTGAAATATTATATTTCTTCTTATGCAATTATTTTAGTCATTTTTGCTATTAATTTTTATAAAACTTACGTTCCTCTTATCTTAGAATAATAAGTTTTTGATATTGAAAAATGTTGTAGGAAAATCTATAGTTGACAAAAATGAGAAAGAAAAGGCTCGTAGTAAAAGAAAATTACAGCGTTCAAGAAATATATGAACGTCATCGAAATGAAGTATCTACCAATATTTGGAAAAACCTTTCTTCAGAGAAGTTTTTTCCCCCTAAAAAGTCTAGAAACTTGACGATAAGTAATATGTTCTGGAAACTGGGGATAGCCTGCCCATTGTATTAGCAAAAAAGAAAATACAAATTTGATATAGATTGCTTTAATATACATAAATGGTGATTTTTACAAATAAAGTATTTGTGGATCAAAGTTCTTCATTTGGGAATATTTATCTACGTTTTGAGAGATTTCAGCTACTACGTATTATTTATATATATATCATGAATATCTATATATTGCTATATATCATCTTACTATATCTTGAGTTCCCCTACAATAAATCTTAACACCTGGAAATAAATCAAAGCATGATAACTTGGTGAATTTTGGTCGTAGAAGAATGGATTTTTTGCTTTTTAAAAAGGTATAAAATTTTGAAAATTAATGGCAGGACTATTAAATCAACATAATCTTAATTTATTCTTATTAAAGCTTTTCAACATAGTTGAAACGTGTTTATAAATTCGGTTTGTCTGGCCGTGCTCTAACCTGCCCAAATATAGTCCGATTGCCATGAAATGGATATATGTTATTGGGTATCATTATGGCATTTTCGGTATTGGAAATGAAGTGTGTAGTATTATCGATTCATTTACAGGGCCACTTAAAAGAATTCCGTTACAATACGGTCTACGGTGAAAAATCGTTCGCCGTATATTTTAAAGATATTACAGTATTTTAAACATATTGAAATTAGCACACATTACTGAGATGCACGCCAAGGTTCTTACTACAGAGCGTGGTGTATATAGAATTTCTCGTTCATTTACAGGGCACACAAACGAATTTGGCTATAGAAGAAAATAAGCAAATTGAACTATTGAAGCCTACGAACAATAATGGCTGGAAGTGCGTTTTCAGTTGTGGAATGCGTTTTTAAATTTAGCTATTTTTTTAAATATTACTTGGTGTGTGTAAATTGTACAGATCATATACAGGGTCGTACAAAAGTTCCCCAAAACATTCGTTTATATTCGGAAATTGCTGAGTGGAAATTTTCAACTGTGATGTGCGTTTAACTGAACTAACTTTTTGAATACTATGCAGTATGTATACAGATCTGTAGATCATATATAGGGCTGCACAAAAAATTGTATATTTTAACGACTATCCATGGTAATAGCAGAAATCGTGTTTTTAAATGCGTTATGCATTTTCAAAATTCTTCATTTACACATCACTCTTCACCTTAGTAAACCATGAAGTTTTGTTATAGTATTCTGAATGTGTTGGAAAGTGTTTGATAATCTATGCTGTACGCATGATTTTTCGTTCTTGTTTTGGATAAATTAAAAAATTATATTAAATATGTCTTGCCAAAAGGTAAAAATGTTGAGTGTGTTTCAATTTTTTAAGACACTTTCTATAGAATAAAGTAATAAACAATTAAATTTAAAAAATCAAAAAACCCGACTGAAAGCGAACTAATTAATTATTTCTCATCAATGTGAAACTATTTTTTTTTTCAATTTCTACTATTAGCTCACACTCTCGCTATATATATCTTGTTCAAATTTTCAATCGTTAATAAAATACTTATTATTCATCCAATCAAGCTCAAATAATTTTTTTTAACTTGTAGTGGATGACACTTGATGTTAATCCAGTTTTTTAAAATATTAATTCATTAATTAAATTAAATTAATTAATTTTCAATAATCGAGAGAACCCTCTTCTTGACCAAAGCATTTTAAGCGCCACTCAAGTGGAAAAAAGAATGGGAGAAAAAAAATTCTCTTATTGACCTAAGTAGGGATTGACTTAAAATATTTTTTTTATATTGTTTATATTACGTACCTATTTTTTTATTTACTTGTATTGATGACTTTTAAGTTGTGTTTAATTGTTAGTTCCTATCTATAAATACTGTTTTGATGAGGTCTATAGATGTCTATGATTGTTAGAGTTGCAGTAAAGCTAGAGATCCTACATACACAACTTCCAGGTTGTATAATATTTTAACGGAGCTTCTAACTGTAAAATAGTCAATGAAACACCGTCTTCATTTTGAAAGACCTATCCAATGATATGCCACTCAATAGGGTGCTTAAAATCTTTTCGTCTCTACCACCATTTTGTATTTTATGGCCGCCATTTTGAATTTATAAAAACAAAACATAGCCTATAACCATTGGACGGTTAAGACGAATTGATGGAGACCTCATTCATTAAAATCCATCCAGCCGTTGATATGTTTCGAGGGTATAAAAAAATCCACATACACAGATACGCGTGAAACACATAACCTTCTTTTCAGTCGGGTAAAAATAAATTTTTACATTAGGCGTTTTAGACTGTGATATTCTTATTTGCTAAACTATTTTACCGAATGGTTTCCCATTAAATATCCTAAGGCAAAATTTACCTAAAAATTCAAATATGCGCTCAAGATGGAGTGTTCGTATCGAATTTTGTTACATTACAGTATGAAGGCGACCATCTAAGCTTATTTTTAAAAAATATATTGAAGGAAGACATAAGTTCCAATTAAATGCCATTTAGTTTTACTCTAGGACAATTTTATTGATTAAAATGTATGAGGTGTATCATTTTATTAAACATACACTGTAAAAAAACCACTGTAGATTTGCCAGAACAAACTCGATCACAGTGAATGTGCTGTATCTTTCTTTCGTTTCCTGACTATATTAACATGGAAAATAGAGTAATTGCGTAAAATTAACAGCACATTGTGCTGTTAATTTTACCCAACTACTGTATTTTCCATGTTAATATAGTCAAGAAACCAAAGAAAGATACAGCACATTCACTGTGATCGAATTTGCGCGCGAGATGAACTGTACTTTGTACTGTAAAAATGTCGTTTTTTTTACAGTGTAGGCAGTACAATAAATTTAAGGGTTACCTTATCTGGTTAAAATGTTTAGAAAATGGGAATGCGGGAAGCTGGTGGAACGTTAAACATTGAAATTTCAAATGCGAAGAGGGATATCGTCTGGCCCTAAAAAAAAAAAAAAAATCTCGACTAGAAAAACAATTTATGAAAATCATTTTGTTCTACGATATTTCTTTAAAAAATTTAGGAATAATTAAAATTTTGACCCTTAATTTCATGAAAAATTAAACATTAGGATTAAACAAATTTATGAAATTACAAAAATTAAACAAAAGGAGTTCAAATCGACTACCTTCCTCTTCTTATCTGTAATAGGGTCGCTGAAGAAATTCCTTCTTAAAATGTGACTGGAGAGATATTATTACAGGTATCTGTAATTAGCTTCTCTATCGCTTGAAATCGGGTAGCATCTTGTAGACCATGGCATTCAATTGCCTACACAGGAAAAATCATTAGGCGCCAGACCCTAGCAAAAGTCCCTACTTTCGTGGAACCTATGATATAAGTTTCATTGACAACACGTCACCGTGCTTCCCGCAGAGAATGGACAGAAGATCATGCCAATCAGAGGAGACATAAATGGAACAATCCTGACAATTCATATTTTTAACATCTTTTTTCTCTGAACTTTTCTTAAAGGATGTCTCTTTTTTTCTTAGTTTTCAAAATGTTTCTAAAATCTATGCCGAATTTAATATTTTATGTGTTAAAAGCGGGCAAACTGGGAGTAAGATTTTAACACTTCATATAAAATTAAGTCTATACTTTAAAACATTTTGAAAACTAAGAAAAAAAGAGACATCATTTAGGAAGTGTACACAAAAAATAGAAGTTAAAAATATTAATTTCCCGAGGAGATATTTTAAATACACGAATGCATCAACTGCCCATAGACCTTACATTAGTGAGGGGAAATCGGAAGCTGAGTGACCAGCCCCCTTAAGAGAGAACGTGGGATTCGAAATAATTGTGCATTCGGGCAAGGAAGGGTCAGATTTTGAAAGGATGGACCGATGACCTGTGCTGGTATCCGTCATTAAATGTCGTACCGCCCTACGCATCTTTAGAGATCAATCGCTAATGGCTCAGAGGTATAGTGATGAAATTCTTACACAGTTTGATTTTTATATATGAGTAATTGTAGATAATTTCGTTTTAACGAATAATTATTGTAGCCAGACCGTGCTAAGTTGTTGAAGGTTTTATTTATCGACGAAGGGATCACACGAACGGTAATGAATCAAATATAAAATGTTTGGGAGATGCCAGAGAGAAAAATTTCTGTCCTCCTACAGCCTCCACAAGCGGTTCGACAGCTGGAGCTCTGCTGGAGGTGTGTGACGGAATTGTCCAATCCCTCATTCAGAACCGGATTTATTCCTTGCGTCAAAGCTGTTCAATGTTTCTGTCTGTAGGGGAAAACATACCTCAATTAAAACGGATTTTACATCAATAAATTATCCTTTTTTAGTTGGTCTTTTCGTATTTTCCGTTATGTGCAGTTGTGCGAAAAGTATACCCCCTACTTTATATTTTACCTCAAATTATCGTATAAAAATGTGACTGTTCATATAGATTAATAATAATGCCTAGGAGTTAGTTTTTTACTTACAATATACTTAGGAGTCGTCTACATATAGAAATTTTAACAAAATAAAAAAAAATTTCAGTACTAGCATTAATATCTAATTTTCACATAATGTTTGGATTCTGCGGTAAATTTTGTGTTAAGATTCTAAATAAATTTCAAAATATATGTTAAATTAATATTCGACTATATATTTATTTCAAATTTATATTCTAAAAAAATGAATTGTATTCTTTGAAATTTTAATAGAAATCAATTTATAGAAACATGAAAGATGCGAAATCAAAATTACAGCTCATTTTACTAATCACATTTTGAGGTATACTTAAAACAGTAACTGCATTGCAATCTCTTTACAATCATTAAAAAAGGATTTGACATTAGGAGCTTCAAATTTTAAACCTGCATGCCTAAACTACCTAGCCGAATGATTTCCCGTTTGGTAACGGAAGATAAAATTTCTGAAAAGTCGAAATATGATGATAAAATTAGGTGTTAGTTCTAAGATTTTAAAATTTGTTACAATATCTATATGTAAATAACGTAAGTAAGATTTAAAAACAGTATTAATTAGTAGATTTTATTACTTATCGTTGTTGCCAATCACATTTTTATACGATGATTCGCTGCAGAGTTAATATAGGAGTATACATTTTTTACACAACTGTCCCAAAATCTCAATAAAATGCATATCTTTTATCCGTGTGCGCTTTCATTTCCCGTACCTCACCACGTTTGCTGATAAGGTATCAGCTATGTTAGTTTAATATTATGTAAACAATGTTAATAAAACAACTCTTAATTTATCTGCATTATCTATGCATTATGAAAGCCCAATATCCTATAATTTTTTTATGGGTGTAGGAAATTATTTAAAGCTTAAGGAATATACATTAGTTATTCGAAACGGCATTTAGTTATTTGCCCATGAACATTTTGCTAACCTCTGCAAATTAAAGGAAAATTATTGACTTTATGCTGAAAAAACACAGGTTATCTTCTCCTCCTGAATCTTTGTTGAAAAACTTCCCATACCGGTAGCCTATATTAATAGAACTGACTGTTACAGCTTTTTAAAATAATAAATAACATAAAAAATGAAGTTGACTTTGGAATTTGTTTTGTTCATCATCCGAACGTGATATTGTTATTCTCTTCGTTGCATTAGTCAGTTTCAGAAAACAATGTTTACAACAGCAAGTGCATTTATTGTTTTTTTTTAAGATAATGCGTTTCTGATAATGACAGATGTGGTAAGAATTAATTTATCGATAACAAACTAGCCATACTAAGCATGTTGAAAAATTTACGTTAATTTATTTTTCTGAACACCTATAAGCAGAAGGAGCGAACAATATTAAAGTTAAATTAATTTCCACAAACCTTCAGAAATGCGAGAAGTAATGCTTTTCATTTCTCTGTAAGTGGAAAATGTTGAAAGGCTTTTCCTTTTCAAGTATATGTAAATCACACAATAAAATATGTATGTTTGGAGGTATTTTGGATATGATTCTTTATTACTTTTCCTATTACATATTACTTTCATCTCTATTTATATTTTATTTATTATTAGACCAAGTTTTTACTTTGTTATTAATATTACAGGCTATTAATGGTAAGAAGAACTTTAGAAGTTGTAGGTGCATGCTACAACGTATAAAAAAATATACGAAAATTAGATTCGCAGTTCACTTATTCGGTCAAAAATACAGGTTATTTCAATTGAAACCAAACATGGATTTTCGTTCAAAACTTTAATAATAATGAAGATATTTTATCGGTACTTTCAACAAGCTTACTTTGAATTTAATTAAGTGTGATAATATCATTGGGAGTACTAGAATTAATGAACTAGTACATAAATTAAAGTCCTAATGAGCTAATACTCCATAATCTGGCTTGTAGCTGATAGTACTTTCACTAAAGTCACCAAGTTGCAGTGCACGCCCCATATTTCCTCCTCACACAAAACAGTTGCTGAACATTGAAATTAAGTATAAAATATCTTTATTATTGTAAAATTTTGAACGAACACTGAGTTTGACTTGGAGTGAGTTATACTGTATTTTTAACTAAACAAGTAAATTCATCCTGCTTTTCATATACAAAAAATATTTATTGTAGTGGCTACTAGTACTTAAAGTTTTTATCCTTGTTATTGAAACATTATGTATTAGTCTGAATAATATAATTTCGAACTGAAAAGTGAAAAAAAAAAACAAAAACAGTGGCACTCCGGGAGTGCCAATAGAAGTGAAAACTTCAACAATTACGTGTGTATTTTTTAATCGTCAGGAAATGTTTTATTGTGCAGGAAATACTTTTAAATGTAGTATTTTTTTATTCATTATTATAAACTATTACTACCAAAATTATATTACAATTTTCATAGTAATATAATTTAATTATAAATTACATATAAATAAACATTAATAATTTGTAATATATATTATTATATTAAATTATATTATTAAATTATACATGTACATATAAATAAACAAATTTTCCTACAAAAATTCTCGTATTGCATTTAAAGATTTATCCGGTAAAATATAAACGGCAACCATTACAATTCAATACTATCCAAATATTGAAATCCATACTCCAATTCAATACTACCCAAAAGTATTTTTATTAATGAATACAATACCACAATTATATTACGCTTGGCGCGCTAGCGTCTATGTGCCAAAATGCTAGCATGTCGGTTACGTAACAGTGTCTCCAAATCAGTGGTTTTTCTCCATCTCAAAAAAAGCTCAACGTGCCTAAAGAAGTTTTCGAAAACTGATAATGTGTGTGTGTGTGTTCCTGTGTGAACGCCGGGAGAAAAAGTGAGTTTTAGCTTCGTTCTTCTTTTGCGGATTGAGCTGAAGAGGGAAAAGTTCCTGTCATTCACCGTTTGGCGCGCTAGTGTCTATGTGCCAAAATGCTAGCATGTCGGTTACGTAACATTGTCTCCAAATCAGTGGTTTTTCTCCATCTCAAAAAAAGCTCAACGCGCCTAAAGAAGTTTTCACTTCAAAAAATAATATTTTCAACATTCAATCAGTTTGCTTTCTTTTCATACTTTTTCTCACACTTTATTGTATTGATCAACTTTAGTACCACTTTAATTCAACGTGCATATACGACTTTTTCACTTTAGAATAATTAGTTTCTGACATTGATAGCTATTGTGGCGAAAGTGCATTGCTAATAAACATGTAAAATATGACGCATACACAAAAACATGACAGCATACCAGAAAGTTTATAAACATATTTAACATGAAGGATCTAAGAACATTTTAGGAAAAACTGAAACAAAATAATACCTCTAAAGCTTTGGAAACTGTTGATAAGTAACACTTTCAATTTCTCAATCGTTGGAAAAATTAAAAAAGTTCCCTTTCTGTTGTTACATAATAAGTAGGCTTAAAGATAGCTGTTGTATATCATATCCTCTTTATTATTTTATATGGAATGAATTACTTGGCATCGAAAAAATTTCTAGTAAGAAATATTTTAGTTTATCGATATAAGTTAGTTTCAGCGATATAAGAAACGAAACATATAAAGGGTGCATGCTCTAATTATTAGAGGTATAGTTCGAATAAGAAATATGATGTTCTTCATCATATTAAGTGCCATTCATGTCAAAATAGTTATTTTTGTAATATTTACGACCTTTAAATTTTTATACCGTCCCTGGATATGCTTAGAAAAACCTTATTCCTCATCTAACAAATAAAATAACAAAAACTGCATTCTTTTACGACAAAATTTTACCGAGTATGGTACCTTAAGCTTTACTAAAAATGAGTTCTCATTCTTTTAGTATCAGAAAATGCTCAGAGTTCGTAAAATTCAAAATATCATAACAAGGTAAGTTTTGTAGATACAAAAAATGATTTTTTTATTATTTTATTTTTAGAGCATGGATAACGACTTTCTAAATAATAGTTTATACGATCTAAGGGCCAAATGAAAATTGTAATTTCGTAACTTTCAAAAATAATTATTTTGACGTAATGACTTTTGATGTGATGAAAAATAACATTTGAAATACTTTGAAATTCGTACCAGAATATCTGTTTTACCAGAGCCTTCGAAGACAAAAACCTGTAATGAAGGATGCCATATTACTTCGGCAATAGATAGGAAGGAGAAGATGCAGCTGCGATCCCGGAAGGATTAAGGAAAATTCCTCCCTGAGAGCATAGACCAGGGTCGGTGAACCTTTTTACGCGCGCGTGCCAAAATTTCACAAATAATATCTATCAACAAAGTAACGTGCCAAACTAATAATTTTGCAGTCTGCGATGTTTATACAAAACACTAGTTAAAAATCAGTTGCTTCCACGCATAATAATTAATAATTAAAAAATATTAAAAATTAAAATACGATTTCTCTGTATTTTGAAATAAATTATTAAACCAATGAAATTTTAATTCGTAAATATGATTTATTTGTGTAGTACAAACTGTAACAACAAAAAAAAAATAAAAAAAAAATTAAAAAACAAATATTTTAATAATTTTTGACTTTATTATTAATGCAACATCTGGTTATAATTATCCAAGTTCCATTAAGCAATGTATCAATAATTTATTTATGAGATTTTTGCTGATGTTCTATGGAGCGTTCGGCGGAGATTTCTTTATAACTATAATACCCATTTGCCATCTTATTGCAGTAACTGTCTAAAAAAATTAGTCTTAAAAATGCAACTTTATAAATTCGTATAGAAAGGCAAAATACATGTTAAAAATATTGCATAACATCACAGGAAAAGAAAATTCTTTTGATGTGTTAATCATGCAAAAATAGTTGCATTTTTTGTGATAGTTATTGGAACAAGATTTTATTGATTATAATCGGAAAAAAGGTGTTATTTTGTATAATGATTATAAAATTTATTTTTTCGAGTGCCAGAGAAATTGTTTTACGTGCCAATTTTGGCACGCGTGCCATAGGTTCTCCAACCCTGGCATAGACACTCTCTCGCTAAGGCTCAAGGCATCAAAGTTCGACCACTCGGCCCTGAGCTTTGGAACATTTATCTAATTACCTCAAGGTCATGTGGTTGCAGGGCACCGAAGACCCTTTTCCGTGCAATGTGGCCACTACTAGGAAACATTTGTTTGGCCACTAGCATCCCGGAGGGTCGTAGAAATTCCTTCTCGAGTACCACAATGGCGCTCCGCTCTGGGGTTAATAACGAGAAAATTAGTTTCGAGAAACCTAGTAATCGTCAGCGTCAGCCATCATGGTCGAATACACAAAGTCCCGACTGCACTCAGATGTACAGGATTGGTCGACTCGAGACGCCAGCTTCGGTTCGAATACCGCCATGTTAACTTGCAAGTTTCCGGAGAGGCAGAATTGCCAAACGAAATCCTACAAGGGGAACGAGACACCGGTAGGCACCATTCCCACAGTAAGAACCCACTGCTACCGTCCTCGGATGAACGAAGACACTTCCCTTCGTAGCCTGCCAAGGTATTGGCTCAAAACTGCTGTAGCTACAGTGTGAGGTTCTCTGCCAAACCTTCTTGTCCTCACAGATACGTTTACTCCCAATTTGATACTGTCTCCCCCTGGGAAAAACCTATGGTGCATATAGTGTATATCACCTACAGCGATGTTTGCGGGAAATCGTGGCCTTTTTTGATAAATGTATTGATAACTCTTATCATGCCCTTCGATGTGGCAACTGCTCCGAATGATGTAGGATGTAATTCGGCTGGATTTTGTTGCAACTAGGGCCAGAACAAAAAGGAACTTCATATACTGAAAAGAATAATGTCTGGTCACAAATAAAATTGTCTTGTTATTTAACCCTTAAACAGACTACCCAGTTAGAAAAAGGCCTAAAAAAAGTGCACAAAATCTGACCGTATTTGGCACCTCTGATTATGCATAAAAAGTGCAAAAAAGGCATTGGTGACGCCATCTTTGGAGAATTTCGGAAGCACCTGTATTTACTAGTAAGAGAGATTTGTGTTGTGTTTTTTACCTCCGAAAGGGATCGAACCCACTACCTGGGGTTTGGGAATCGAGCGTTCTACCTATCTTGTCACTGACGCTGCAATTGTAAATGATTTTAAATGCGGGTAACCAACCGGTGATGAAGTTGATTCTGCTGTGTGTTGATATTTTTATAACTTGGATGGTAAATTTATCGATGCTGTTATTATTTCTCCAAGTTTCAGTTAATAACGTTAATTTATTACTAGGGTTATTCTATTGTTAGCGAATAATTAGAATATGACTTGACTGATATAATTCATTACAGAAATTTTCTTCCCTTAATGAACGGTTTGAATGTTATCTGAATTATTTGTTGCAGATAAATAAACAACTTTGAAGTGTATTTTGGATAGAATTCTTCAATTTCAGGTGAGAGTTAGGATTTTAAAACGTTGGAAATCAATTATACATATTTTCAGTTCGATTGTTGTGAACATATTTCTTAAATGAAAAAGCGTTCCTTGAATTTTGAAATTTAACTGACTAAATTTTCTTTTTAACTGATTTTGAAAACACAGTAATTTTTTTCTTTTTAAATAACTTAAAATAGTTAAACACTAAGAGAAAGTACAGCTAAGAATTTTACGTTGGATGCAAGGTGGGGGGGGGGGGGGGAGGCTTTTCCCTAAAAATTCTTCATGCAATTAATTTTCAGTTCTGTTTTTTTCAGTGTTGAATTTAGGTTGCAGTAGCTGGGAGGGGACATCTAACCCCCTTCCCCCCTGGATTTAGAAATTTAATAAACTATTTTTTCTTCTGATTAAAAAAAAAATATAGCAAATTTATTATTTTCGAGTAACTTAAAACAATTAAATACTAAGAGAAAGTACAGCTGTGAATTTTCCATTTTTTTTTTTTTTTGGGGGGGGGAGGGGACTTTTCCCTTTAAATCCAACATGGAAATTAATTGTTAGGTATTTTTTTTTTCAATTTATATGTTAAAAATGTATTTCAAACGGGTTCAAGACCCGGCTCACCCCTCCCCCCTCCTCTTTTGGAATTTAATAAACAAATTTTATTATTCTCCGATTTTGAAAGACATAGTGAATTTATAATTTTCAAGTAAGTTAAAATAATCGAACACTGAGAGGAAGATCAATTGAAAATTTTCCGTTGGGGTGGGGAGTGAGGTTACTCTTCTAAATAGGCTATGGAAAATAATTTTTAGTTCTGTTTCTTCTGATGATTATGTGCTAAAAAATAATCTCAAACGGGTGGTTCAAGCAAGTGTGAATTTAGGTGCGGTGCCATCTTCTCCGTCCGCGGGGATTTTGAATTTTAATGAACTAAATTTTCTTTTTCACTGTTTTTTAAATGCATACTGCATTTTTTTTTCTTTTCGAGTAACTTAAAGTATTTAAACACTTAGTAAAAGAAGAACGAAAAATTTTCCTTTTAGGGGAGGGGAGTCCCCCTAGAAAACTCCCATAGAAGTTAAATTCCTCATAATAGTTACCCCCTCCCCCATAGAAGTTCAATAAAAAAAAAAACAAAAAAAACAACAACATAAAAGTTATCTTTTACATCTTGCAAAATTGCAATATACAGTAAAACCTCCATAAAGGACACTCATGCATAGCAGACATCGTAATTTACCGAATATCTCTATTTTACTATTCTCAACATCTATAAAATTATACTTGTTTAGCTCTGAATAGCGGACAAATTCCTCGCTCCCGAGGTGACCGTTATTCAGAGTTTTTACTGTAGAGACTTTCTTGTTCATAAAAATGCCCAATTTTTAAAAACATAGAATATGCACTTATTCCTGTGCATAAAAAATTGCAGATAATTTTCACAAAAAGTGCATAATTTTGAAATATTCAAAAGTATTCACTTTTTATGCACAGATTGTGTACAACCCATCAGTTTTTGCAAAAAAGTGCAAACGTTCACTGTAAAAAAAAGTGGTAACGTTCCATGTAAAATCCAGGAACGTTTCGCCTTTTCTCAGGTTTTTAGAATAATTTAGCTCTTTCCTGTGAAATTTTGGTTTTCTTATCTGAAACGTTCCTGAACAAAAGTTGGAAACAGCAAAACGCTGCGGCCGCCATTTTATAATTTTTTTGCTATAATCCGTTGCTCGCGCGCGAGTGTCGAAAACGAATTCTTTAAATGAATGTAAAAAAAAAAATCAATATGGAATGCAAATAAATCAATAGACGACATAATCCTTTACGTCTCTATTGTCAAGACCATTCAGATGAAAATACAATACCTCTGTGACATCGCTAAGAGATTATCCCTCGTACTTGTCTGTAGAATGTTTAACGAGCAGTCCGTGTAAAAAAAAATACACCTATTATTTGGATCTCCATTAACCAGGGGACCATCAAACATGATTCTCACCGATTTTGATTAATTTAAAGTATGTTTTAGAGTTCTTATCTCTAATTATTCTTGTGAAAGGATTTCTTCAAATGGGGATTTAGATTTTCAGAAATTGGATGCCGAGGTTTAGTATACGTTTCAAATACCCATTAGTTTGCAGCTTTCAACGTGTTTTTCGTGGTGTGGACGCAGAAGGCTCGCACGCCACCCGTACGGCCCGAGTTCGATGCTACCTCTTGACTTTTTTTTTCTTTTTTAATTAATTTTTTATTTTGACACTTTACAATTTGATTTAAATTTGATATATATTTGACACTTTGAATTGCTGCAAATTTGAATTTTTTTATATTTTCGGAAAAAATATACAATTACGTTTCGGGTTTTTTTTTTCATGAAAATTTATATGTAT
Organism: Maratus speciosus; assembly: GCA_963932465.1. Classification (NCBI taxonomy): domain Eukaryota; kingdom Metazoa; phylum Arthropoda; class Arachnida; order Araneae; family Salticidae; genus Maratus; species Maratus speciosus. The sequence continues at coordinate 512,758,685 of OZ010789.1, read as the reverse complement.
TTTATCTAACTTGTAAACTAACATAATTACTGACGAAAATCCAAAATATTTTATGTCTAGATTTTTTTTAAATTATCATTTACATTTATATATTTTCATATTTTAAGCAAAGTTCAGAAAAAATATATCATATATGTATTTACTTTATTGAATTTTAACTGAAAATTTATTTTTTCGAGTAAATTATAAATAATAATTTTGATGTCAATTTCAAAATATGTTTTCATTCTAACAAATAACTATAATAAAGCAAAAATTGTCAACTGGAAATGTAAAAATCGTCTGCGGATCCCGCATGACATATAACTTATGATATATATTTTTAAAGAAATCGTTAGATAGCGTTTCATAATAATGTCAGAATAGATTTAAAAAAAATATTGATATATTTTATGTTCTTTTGAATACAAGTACTAGGTAAGAAGTTATGCTCTATTATAAGAATTTGTTTCGCATAAATATTCTGTTTTGAATATCTCTACAATATATGTCACTCGATTAATTGTATATTTACTAAACTTAAATTTCAAAGTCAGTAATAGCAAACAATTTTGTATATCATCATTTGTCATCCTTATAATATTATAAATGTGAATGTGTGTCCGAAAGTTTGAATGAAGTCAGCATCTAAACGAATGAATTAATGCTTTTGTATTTTTTGATACAGATGGATTACAAGCCGGAAATGAACATGGGATATGTTTAATTTATTTTACTCAAATATTTTGCTTAATAATCCAAAATTTCATTATTTTTCATACACAATGAATTGACATTTTTCCGATAAAATTTAACCATCTTCCTTTTTTCGTTGCCAAAAAATAAAAACCTAGAATAATAATTTAATTTCTAATTGAAAGATTAAAACAGAAATTTTCAAGTATTTTTAATAATACAATGTGCATGAATTTTGAGTAAATGCGGAAAGAAGGCAAATGTGACGTCATATATGGAAAATATAATACGTATGTGCTTTGATGTTGAAATAAAATGAGATTATGTTATGGTATTAATTCTTATTATTTAAAGAAAATTGTTATCAATGCTTACGGTTTATCGTCTGCGCAAGGTTAACACAAAGAATTAAATTTCAATTTGAAAAAAAAAAAAAAAACTTTTGAAGAGCAAAAGGATAGCAAATGTCAATAATATGCACAGTAAAATTATGCATGTTGAAAATGATGTAATGATTAGCAGGAAATATGTATGTTCATTCTTAAAAGGTAACAAATAGCTAGATAGAAAGATTATGTTCTGTAATCGGGTTCGTAATCAATTTGCTTTTTTTAAAGAAAGAAATTTGGTGCAAAAGTAAATACATTGTTGTAAACAAGATTGTTTTCTGTGCGGTAAAGACTTAATAATATTCCAGATGATCAATTCTTCTTCCACCTTTGATGACAAGTATGATTGTAAAACATATAAAAAAGTATCCGATAATTTCCTTGGCACAGATGTCATATACGCGCCTTGTTTGGCGTGATCTGTTTTTGACGCCAATTTGGCGAAAACATCGTTTTCGAATACCAGTTACATGTATATTTTTAAATTATGTTCTATTACTTAAAAAAGGAAATAACAATAAATAAAATAAAAGTTTCATTAAGAACTATAGAACAAAGCAATTTATATAATTTTAAAAGAAAATTAAAATAAATAAACAATTTATTAATAAATAAACAACAATAGCTGGTTTACCATGTCAAGCAAAATAATCTATCATGGCGACAATTAGGTACCCCGGTGCGTATAATATAATATAATCTTTGCCCTTTTCTTATTACTTCATGATATAAACAGACATCCTGGTTCAGCGTATAAACCTGATTTATGTCAATGACCTTATAATAAAGAAATACCTTAAATTACTCATACTATTCGCCCTTGGCGACCAGTTTGGTCTCCCTTAAAATTTATGTTTGGGAAAGCATGCTAAACATTGTATTCTGTTACTTTTATTCATAACTAGCTAACTAAAATTTTTTAAATCGCTGCACAATTTCGAAAAGAGAAAAAAAAATTATATACTGTGTTCGAAGATTGAAAGTTGATTCCTTTCATGAATGTGGAAAAATGGAAGGAAATTCCTAAAATACACTAAAAATCACATACAAAATTCCCGAAAAATCCGAAAATTGCAATACGAAATCCGAATAAACTTTATTGAAATGAGGGCAGAAATTAGTTTAGTATTATAAGTCAAAAATAGAATGGCAAAAAATTGTAGCAGATCGCGAAGAAACGTAAAAATCGAATTAAAAATCACAAAAAAGTTCAAAAATCACGAAAGTCAAAATTTACTATCATTGGATAAAAGTTTCAAATGTAATTCCTTTGACCTGCGGGCTCTCTTAAAATTTATGTTTGGAAAAGTATTCTAAGCATTGTATCATGTTACTTTTATTCATAATTTAATTTACTTGGATTCCCTTAAATGTAATTAAAATAATCCCTTAAGTTAATATTAGTTTTTTTTTTTTTTTTTTTTTTTTTTTTTTTTTTTTTGCTTTAAAATATCTCAATTTGTTGATTTTCTGTAAGCAAGTAATCCCTATTGGTTTACAATGAAAGTCTATGGGAATTTGGCGAAATATTAGAGATATCGCCAAGTTAACGTCTCTTTTGGCGACTAATTTTGGTCGTCAAATTTGGCGATATATCGCCAAGTTTGCGACAAACTTGGCGGCATTTGACAACAGAACTGTGTTTCTTCCTACGGTAACTACCTTATAACTACGGAGATGCATTAAATGCTGTTCAATAATCTCATAAAAAATTCGCTAAAAATTCAAAAATCGCTGTACGAATTCCGAACAAACTTTTTTGAAAAGGGCACAAAATTTACTGTATTGGTTTAAAAGAAAAAAACCGTACACTTTTCACTAATGTGGAAAAATCGCCTCGAAACTCACAAAAGTGCTAAAAAGCGCATAAAAAATTAAAAACAAATCTAATAAAAAAATCGAAAATCGGGCGTCGAGGTGCAAAACTCCATATATAGACGTAACTTTTCCCCAAATTTTGTAGCTCTACGTGCAGCGGTCTCTTCAGAACACCGTCGACACACTCACACACAAACTTCTTTCCTTATTATTATAGATTTAATTTACTTGGACTCCCTTAACACTCTGGCTGCGCATCCCGAGATTTCCTAGGGCAACGTAAAAGTAGCAAAATTTACGCAATCCAAGATTTTTATCGAGGATTTATTTTTTCGACTGGCGACTATTTTTTAATTAAACTCGGACCACTTTTTAAACACAAAAAAAAATTCATATAGAATTTAACAACTTCTACAAGAGAAATATACTGCAAAATTGATTTTCTTAGAGTACTGGTGCGAGACTATAAAAATAGTCTCCAGTCACAGCCCTGATTTCACCTAATTTCCAATATCATATCCCATCTAAGATCTTGAAATCTTTCACAAAAAATGTTTACATATTTATACTCTAAGCTGTATATAGATTTGAAATATGTAATAAAAATTGCGTGATTTTTAAACCTATTTTAATAAAAAAAAAAAAAAAAAAAAAAAAAAAAAAACGCAGTGAGAGTGTTAAATATAATTAATATAATCCCTTAACCCCTTCGGGACGGGAGCCTTTTACGAAATTTTTAATCTTTAGTCACCGTTTTTTAAAAACAGAAATCTATCTTTTCATGAATCGAGAAAATGCGCTGATTAAATAAGGTAAATTTTACAGTAAAATTTTACTGGTGAGGAAGAACAATGATTCTGAGCGCTTCGTGCGGCACGTATGCGTACCGCTCGTCCCCAAGGGGTTAAGCTAATGTTAGTTTTTGTTGCATTAAATTATCTCAATTTGTTGATTTTCTGTAAGCAAGTAAACCCTATTGGTTTACAATGGAAGTCTATGGGAATTTGGCTAATTATTAGAGATATCGCCCGGTTATCGTCACTTTTGGTGACAGAATACGGTCCTCTACGAATATCCCCCTTATAGGTATAAAGATGCATTAAATGCTGTTCAATAAACAATGAGATGCGTTTCATTTGGGCGTTGCCATTAAACAATTAACAAATAATTGCGATTTCTTGCCACATACGATAGCGTAATATCTATATATATATAGATTGTCTCTTATAAAATGTGATAAACAATTGGTTTATTATATATTTTTTTATTATCGGAATAGAAATGCTTTGCTTAATTAACTCATTTCTTCTTTTTATGTTACGTGAACGACGTCACGGGTAACAGCTAGTATTTTAATATATTGAACAAACGAAATATTAAAAAGATATTTAATTTGGCTTTTTTTTCTAATAAAATATTGTGCATTATTTGAGACTTGAATTTAAAATATAAAAAGGTAAATAATAATAATATTATGAAAACAAACTTTCTGCACATGTTAATTTGTATTTCCGTCAACGGAAAGGTTAGTTTAAAAATTACAGAAAAAATAGAAGTTTTCGTGAAAGATCAAAAACATAAATCGATTTTGAAAATATCAAACTTTCGAAGCTGTAAAAATTCACAACTTTGATTAAAATTTGTAAAGTGTCAAAAATATGAAATTAATATAAAAAAAATAAACAGTTAGGAGTTAGCATCGAACCCGGTTCCTCTGGCCGGCGGGTGAACACTCTGAGATCACTCCATGTAATACTCGTTGAAAGTTGCAAACTAATTAGTATTTGAAACGCATGCTGAACTTCGGCCCCCAATTTCTGGGAATCTAAGACCCATTTGAAGAAATACTTTCACTAGAATAATTAGGGATAAGAGCTCTACAATATACTTCGAATTCATAAAAATTGGTGAGCATCATGTTTGGTGGTACCCTTATAAGACTACATATTAATTCTAAATATTTAGTCCAAAACTAGGGATTCTATGTGAGCTTGGTTAATTTAAATGAAAAAAGAAATTAATCAATTATATAGAACATCCTTGTTGGACATAAAAAGTTTTTTTTTCTCCCATTTAAAGGATTATAAATTAAAAGAAAAAGATAATCGTAAAAGAGTAAGTTGCTATAAATATAATATTCTATCTTGTTCCGCTAATATTTTTTATATGCTATATTATTTTTAGAACAAATTTGTTTTTAACAAATATGCGCCTTAATATTATTTACGTTTTAATGGGTTTGCATTTAAGAATTATATATTTATGTCTAAGATTTAAAATTAGTTAAACCACATATACGCTATTGTTTTATTTTTTTTTTCATTTTCACTCTATCTATATAACATGCAGTTGTACAGTTTTATTTATTTTAGCTTAGTGAGCTAAATCCAGAAGCAATCCAGAAATGTTATTTGAAAATAATGGGCAGTTGGGTTGGCCATTACTTATACGAAGTGTTTCTGGAAAATAACAGACACCTTTTGAGCACTTCTGAAACGTTCCGTAGAAAATAAGGTAAGCTTTCTGTGAAATGTCAGTAATGTTTTGCTGTCAACAGAAATATTCCTGGTATTTCGCAGGAAACTTACTGGCATTTCTGTGGAAAGTTTTTAAGATATACAGTAAAGTTCCAGTCATTTTCAAGAAATGTTTCTTGGAAATAATGGGCAACTCAGCTGCCCATTTTTTCCCAGGAACGTTGCGGAATTTTTTTTACAGTGTTTTCTATCTGGATATGTAAATGAAAGTGACCGCCAGCCATACATTAAATATATATATACACTGGTGGACAAAACTTAAGGACCAAGAAGAAATGTACATGTAAATGAGAATCTATGTGAGATTGTGGATCAAAAAGCAAACAATTGTATTAACAGAATGTTACACAGGATTTAATATAAAAATTTTGTTGAAAGGATGTATACAGGGTATTACCAGAGGTTCTTTTTCTGAAACGTGAATACGGTCCGAAAATTTGACTGTACGACCTCCTCCCGTGCACCTAGTACGTATTCCACTCTTTTGGAATGCCACCCATATCCTAGAAACAATGCTGTGCGCGATGTTAAATTCACGGACAACATCTCTCATTTTGCGTCTTTCTTCAAACCTTCCAATTATTCTACCACGCGTAACATCATCTAAATGATGCCTCGAAGACATGTTCAAAATTTCAATGTTCAAGCTTCACTCCATCTCCTTCGATTTTTACATCTAATGACAACTCACAACACCTGCCGATTGCCTAAAATCTCTTATCTCTGCTGTCACGTCCTCGACAAAAGCGGAAGTACAAAATTTGCATAAGTTTCACAAAACAGAGTACATCCCGCATTCATGCATATTTACACGTGCTGCTGCGGATTTATTTCTAACTGTAATCATTGAAAATAACAGGGTCCTTAAGTTTTGTCCTCACGTGTCTATATATACACACACACTGTAATTATTCATGTAGCATATGTATATAAGTTCGCTATCTGATCCCGTGGATTGATCGCCATGAAATTGTTTGCGTTCATATTAATAAAAATTGGTTTCCAATACATATACCACACAATGGTGTTTGTCTGACTGCCTGACTTACTAACTTATTATTTGTAAGGAAAGTAATCTTTTGAAAAGGTAGGTCTAATGTAATCTGAATACATTAGGTCTACATTTTTATTAAACAAGAGCAATTTTAGAGAAAATTTCATTTATCAGCATAACTTTTATTTATGATTGCCCTAATTATCCGGATTTATCCATATCTTGATTACACTCATCAACATTAGACCAGATAACTCGAGTTTCAGCGTTTTTATAAATTCTGTCTAAAAACTCTAGTCAAGCTTCAAAATCAGAAACAGCGGTACGAATTAAAAAAAAAAAAGATAAAAATGTATTATAGTTTTATTAGAAATGATCATTCTGTAAAATTGCTTCCACGGAAACATATTGGGCCGTCAATAGAAAGCGTAATATAAAAGACAAAATAAAAATATTTTTCCTGAGAAGTCCGAAAAGAAAAGAAAAACTTTTCTATTATCTGTAAACAACTGCTATTGATCACTTTTTTATTAGGATGAGCGAAGTGTCAGTAGTGCTCTACTAGGTTACACAAATTACAAATTGTCGTGCACTTTACAAAAAAACTATTCAGTATTTTGACTTGAAATTAAACAAAAAAATAAATTATGATCTGTAGATTTGCACAATAATATTTTTTTACAGAATAACCTTAAAAATTTTATTATTTTAATTAATTTATTTTACATCTTTTTCCATTACGATGCATTTTTGCAAATAAAAAATGAAACACGTATATTTTCCGAAGAAAAAATAAATCATGCAGTTATAGATAGAATCATGATTAATTAAATAAATAAAATTCATTTTCATTATTCCACCGAAATATCTCAAAAATTGTTTTTAAATTTAATTAAGGAAAGAAATATTTTTGGACTTGATAGAAATAAAATATAATCTGGTATTATTTTCTTATCGAATGATTTAACAGAAAACATTTTTTATTATTTTGTTGAATATATCTTTCCATTATACGGATTTATTTTTGTAAACGATAATGAAACTTGCGTATTTCTTGCAGTAAATAAAAAATCATTGAGTCAGTAAAAATAAAGTCATGAATGATTAAGTACGTGGAATATTAACATTGTATCAAAATTTCTCTCTTTTTTATTATTTAAATAAGGAAAAGATAATATATCTCTGCATTTTGCGAAGACGAAATATTTTCAATATTGAAAATAACTGCAGAATTTGTACTTCAAACCATAACAGAACATTAAACTTTCTTAAATTAAAAATGTACGTTATTTGAGAGTAAAATAAACATTTTAATAGAATACTTAGTACGATTGGTTGGAAATGGCGATATTTTGGTGCTAATTCGTTTTAATCATATAATAGTTTCACTATTTCTTTTATGAAATTTTTAAAATACCTTTTTATGAAAATTATAGCATATCTATATCTATACTAATATTATAAAGAGGTAAAAATTGTTTATTTGTAGGAGGTAAGCTCTGGAACTACCGAACCGATTCCAAAAGTAATGGTATCAAAATGATGGTGTTAGTCCAACTTAGAACGTAGGCTATATCTTATGTCCGTGCCACTGGCCAAAAGGGGGTGCAGGGGCGCAAAACGTTCTAAAAATGCGATTTTTGTGTTACTGAAGGGTCTAGAAACATGAAATTTGGAATGGTAGTTACATATAAGATACTAATGATCTCTAAGGACATTTCTTAAAAAATTCGAAATTTAAAAGGGGTGAAAATGCGCGAAAAGCGTTCTAAAAAACGTTCTAAATGGCGATTTTTACGCAAATTCAGGAAGTACCAAACTGATTTAAAAAATAATGGTGTCAAAATGAGGGGGACAACTGTTGCTCCAACATAGGCTACTTTTTATGTCGGTGCCACTACCTCTAAAGGGGGTGCAGGAGCAATAAAACGTTCGAAATTGTGATTTTTGGTGTTACAGAAGTGCCCAGGTACATGGAATTTGGCATGGTAGTTACTTATTAGGTATTAATGATCGCTAAGAACATTTCTTAAAAAAATTCGAAATTTAAAAGGGGTGAAAATGCGCAAACCGGCGTTCTAAAAAATGTTCTGAATGGTGATATTTACGCAATCTCAAGAAGTATCAAACCGATTTCAAAAATAATGGTGCCAAAATGATGCTCAACATAGGCTACATTTTATGTCGGTGCCACTAGCCCTAAAGGGGGTGCAGGAGAAAAAAAAAAGTTCGAAAATGCGATTTTTGTGTTACTGAAGGGCTAGAAACATGAAATTTGGAATGATAGTTACTTATAAGATATAAAATAATCTCTAAGAACATTTCTTAAAAAATTCGAAATTTAAAAGGGGCGAAAATGCGCGAAAAGAGCTCTAAAAAACGTTCTAAATGGTGATTTCTACGCAATCTCAGAAAGTACCCAACCAATTTCAAAAGCAATGGCTGTAAATTGATGATGGCAGCCCTTGCTCCAATATAGGATATCGGCGTCACTACCACCTTGTGGTTGCATTTTAAAAAGCATTCTAAATTGTGGTTTTTTGTGATACTGGGGGGCTAGCAACTTGAAATTTTGCATGGTAATTACTTATGAGATGTAAATGCTCTCTGAGAAGAGTTCCTTAAAATTTTGAAATTTAAATGGGGTGAAAATAAACGAAAAGCGTTCTAAAAATGTTCTAAATAGTGATTTCTACGCAATCACAGGAAATATAAACCAATTTCAGAAGTAACGGTTTCATATTGATGGTGACAGTCCCCGTTCCAACATAGCCTATATTTTACGTTGTTGTCAGTACCACCTGGGGTTATAGGAGCAAAAAATTTTCTAAATTGCGTTTTTTGTGTTAAAGAGGTGGTCTAATATTTTAAATTTGAAATGGTAATTATTTCAAAGATGCATATCCTTTCTAAGAATTGTCGACAGAAAATTCCAAATTTAAAAGGATGAAGTGAGCGAAAGGCTTTCTATAAGCGTTCTAAATTACGATTTTTATGCAATCGTATGAAATACGAAACCGATTTCAAACATAATAGTTGCAAATTGGTAGTGATAGAGTCTGCTCAAACATAAGCTACATTTTATGTCGGTGCCATAACCCCTAGAGGGTTGGAGGAGCAAAAAACTTTCTAAATTGCGATTTCTGCGGTACTGAAGAGGCTAGAAACTTTAAATATAGCACTGTAGTTACTTATAAAATATAAATGTCCTCTAAGTACAGTCGAAAATAAATTCGAAATTAAAAAGGGGTGAAGCGATGGGAAGGAGCGAAAAGCATTCTAAAAGAGTCCTAAATTACGATTTCTATGGAATCTCAGGAAACAATAAAGCGATTACAGAAGTTACTGGTTGTGAATCAAAGGTGATATTGCCTGATCCTACACGGGCTATATTTTACGCCGGTGTCACTACCACCTGGTTGGCAGGAACAACAAGAAAGCCTTTAAAAACATCTAAATTCCGTTTATATAGAATATTAGGAAATACCAGACGATTTTAAGGTTAATGTTGGCAAATAACGGTGACAGCCTCTTATTCAACATTTTTCGAGACATTGTATTTGAACTCTGTTTTGGCATTTTATGTTGGTGCCACTAACACCAGAGAGGTGATAGGCTGTTAGACAAGAAGCTTGGAATTTGACATGATGGTTAATTTTAAGATGTAAATGTGTTAAGATGGTTTCTAAAAAATTCAAAACTTCAAATTAATACTGAAATGAGCGTATGAAATGAGCACAAATGTCTCAAAATACTTTCTAAATTATCATTTTTTTGGAATTAGTTTTAGTTCTTCTTATTAATTAAAATCTCATTTCTGTCTATTGCACTTTTATAATTAAGTTTAGTCAAACTGTGGCTTAATTTGTAATTTTGAATTATTGCAAAAAGTGTTCTTCTAATAAAAAATAGTGATGCAAATATCACTTGGCATATTTCAACTATTACGCGAGCAAAGTCGCGGGGTTTGCTAGTGTGCTATAAAGTGGGTACAGGTGGATTTGAGACATTGGCTTTCATTTTAACTTTAAATTCTTTAATATAAATAAGCTTTTATTTTATTTGCTATATTTCATTTTATTTCATTTTGCTTTATAATACTTTATTAATTTTATTATCGCTAACATTTTTTTTTCATCTGTATTTTTATATATCTAGATTTTAATAAATTAAAATTTGTGAAAATTCAATTATTTACATTCAATTATAAAACTATTTTTCAGAGTTAAGAATTCAAATACACATTTTATTCTATTACGTGAAATCATTTACGAAGGTGATATCAATGTATTTTAGAAGAATTATATTATGATTTTTTTTGTAAAGTGGCAACAAAAGAATTGTAAACAAATAAAATTAATGTTAAATTCGTTATATAAAGTGTTATTCGACTTCGAAGGTTGAAAATTGAACCAAATGAAACCTATTTACTATTAAGAAGTAATTACTATTAGTATTATTTTTAATATGTTGGCCGTTTAAAAACAATTTATGCAATGCATTATTTCTATTATAATTGTTCTAAAGCAAAGTTAACCGATTCTGAAATGACAAACGGATTTGAACCATTTCTTAGTCTGTCAATTGGACCTAAAGTAATGTTACGTTCTAATTTGTGGACCGAAAAAGGTTTAGTAAACGGGGCTTTAGGCTATGCTGCCGATTTTATATTTGAAGAAAATCACGGGTCACCAGACCAGATGCCGCGAAGAATCATGGTTAAATTTGAAAACTACAGCCATTCAACTTATGAGAATGGCTGCGTTCCGATTCCACCAATAACTAAATTCTGGAAAAATGGAAATATACATTGCTCAAGAAAACAATTTCCTCTGCAGTTAGCTTTTGCAGTTACAATTCATAAATCCCAAGGTTTAACATTACATAAAGCAGTTATAGATATTGGGGATAAAAAGACATCAGTTGGCTTAGCGTACGCAGCGTTGTCGAGAGTGAAAACCATTCAAGGTTTAGCATTCAATAGAAAATTTCCTTACGAGAGATTCTACAGTATCAAAAATTCTCATATGCTAACATGCAGAAAAAAAGTAGAAATTAGAATAAAAGTTTTACAGTTAATATTTTTTAGTATCAACGAGAGCAGATTTCAAATGTTTTTCCTGAAAATAGGATTTGGAAGAAGTAGCTCTCTTCGAATATAATATTCTAAGATTGCTATCAAAGATTATGTGATGTAAATTAAAAAAAGAACACATCCCAAAAAGAAGCAAAAAGATAAGGGGTTGTATCAAATATCTGTTGATTAGTGCTAAGATAGCGTGACAGATTGGGAACAACGGATTTAGAGCTTATTCTATCGACAATTATTTTCAGAATTTTCAGGCTATGATTTTGAGACTTTCACAAAAGTTGCTCTATATACTTAGCTAATACATTATGCACATTATATTTTGATTGCATTCGCGCATGCGCAGTGAAACGTTTTTTAGTAAACCTGCTCAATTTTCATCTAATTATTATTAGTTTTTAATTCTGATTACAGAGTATTGTATACAATGATGTTTTACATATTTTCTGAAAAGAACTTTGTTTTAAATTAAGAACTCTGCAAATTATAAACAAAAAACTTGGCGAAATTTGGGGCTGTTTTTATAAAAACCTTAATTTCTCGACGAGTATACATGCTATCCTCATAAAAATGAACACAGTATATTACCATAAGCCACTTATTAATAATCTCGTGTTTGAACGCTTTTGCTATATTAGTTTTTACAGGGTTATCCAAAAGATATTCGTTATTTTTAATTTGTTGACGGTCCCCTATGGGGTTTCAAAAAAAAATCTTCACGGTAATATATGACCTATACTATACTGTTTACACAGCTGCAGTTACAGGTTAATTCCTTATGTATATTTCTAGATATTTAACAAAACGTCTAAAATCGGGGATGGTCATAATGTTTTGGCTCTTCGGTGTATATATACAATTTTATATTTCGGGAATGTTTCTTTATAATCACACTGTGTATAGACATATGCATACGTACATTTTAAATAGGATGTTAACAATTAAATAATTCAGGTGAAAGTAGTACATAATCTGGAAATTTTAAATAAAAATTGACCCATTACATGTAATATCATATTTAAAATAATAGTTAGTTGTATCACGTAAGTAACTTATGTTACATTTGTCAGTAATTTAGGAAACGTTAAATTATTATTCTGGTAGGTAATGAAATACAGACATCCAAATTAATATAGCTGTTGTTGTAGGAATTACCACTGTTAGTTAGACGCCTGTGACGCAAATTAATATTTAGTTGATATTACTAATTTATCTCAGAATTTGATACTGAATGTGCGTACAATTTTATTTTAATTAAAAAAGTATTTAAATGGTATTAGTGGAAATATTTTCTGTAGAAAAAAAAGAGATGCCAAGATTTCTGAGAAAGGAAAATCGTTTGTTCACATTTAAGAGATAATAAAAGCATTTATTTCTGGATTTTTGTCTCTTAACTTTAGTACATAACTTTAGCAAAAATTAAGATATATAGCGAGGATTTTAAAAGACTAACTGTCTTTTGTCTGAAAAGTTAGGATAATACGATAAATGGTAAAAATGCATTGTAATTTGGTAAGTGCCACTGTACATTAAAAAATATAAAAGGTCTATTTCAGTGCTGTTTAGGTACAGAAAAAGAAATTTAGGCCTCGAAAGAAAGCATGGGTGTCGAACCGCACTTCTTGTGTGAGATGTTTTTATCACAGTGTTAATGTTTAGATAATTACTTTCTATGATCTGATTCAAATAATTTATTTCAGCAGGAAAATTTATAGAATTTGTTTTTTTTTCTTTATAATTATTAACTAAAATTAATCATATGTAATATATTGTTTAATTAATAATATTGTACTAAAATATTCGAATTGAAAACTTTCGCATGTAATTATCGATTAAATAAACAAGAGGAATTAATCCGGGCTGCCCAGTTTCCAGCACATACAACCCGATGTACGGAGCATGGTCAAAAACCATTTTTTTAAAATTGAAAACTGATAGATTTTTTAATTTTAATATATTTTTTAGATTGCCAACTAATAACACCTAAAAACATTTGTATATGGAAAATATTAACTATGTATTCAAATAAAGCTTTAAAATTTACTTTCGTATTTGCCGCATGCCAAAGATTAATAACCAACAAAATCGCCAGATATTTTCTAATAGCAGCATTTTGTATTCTGATAATTTCAGTACTTAAGCACGTAATTCGATTTTATATCTATTAAATTTGTGTTTTATTAGCCCCCGGTATGCTATTTCTTTCTCCCACCTATTAATGTGTCATCTCCAAAAAATAACGTTACGTTGTATAAGCCAGTCGTAAAACAAAGCAGAAGTATCACTGTACGATTAAATACTTTACAGCAATTTTTTAAACTTCTAAGCATCGCACATTTTCAATTTTTATACCGTCGTGTTGGAAAAAATGTACTTTTAAATGCAATTTGTTTGAAAACTGCATCTCCATTTATTTTTGAGATATTAATTTTTTTGTAGTTTTTAGCACCATTTGTTTAGTTTTGGCAACTGAAGTACTCCACTTCTGTAGAAAATAAAGAGAAAATAGTTAAAAAATAGCAATTATATCTTTTTGTTGTCATTTTCACATAACAAGTGAAAAAAAAAATGTAATTAAAATACGTGCTATTTTGAAAAAATATAAATGAATTGATTTCTTTTTGCTGAATTTGTGTATTATTCTGAGATAGTGACGTCCTATGCATACTTTATTGTAGATGTTGTTTATGACTGGATTGCAAATGAGGAATTCTTCAGCGAATTCGGATGACGTCGTTTTATATAAAATAAAATCGCGTTTTTTAAGTTTTAAAACTGAACTACAGTAGAGTCCTGATTATCCGAGTCCCGCTTAACCGAGTTTCCGCTTTAATCGAGTTATTTTCTTCTGATGGATTGATGGCTTCTACTATTATGAAACAGTCATTATAAATGAAGTATTAGTGAAGATGAAAGAGCAGACGTAAAAACTTAGAACTCTGATTTTCTGATCAGAATGGTAAAAAAATGGCCGTAAATTTTTATGAAAAAAAAAAAAAAAAAAAAAAAATATGGCCATTTTTTTTCCATCCTGTCCAGAAAATAAGAGTTCTATCTTTTTACGTCTGCTCTTTCATCTTCACCTAACACTTCATTTATAATAGTTGTTTCATAATAGTAGAAGCCATCAATCCATCAGAAGAAAATGATTCATTCCTAATAGTCCAGGCAATAGAGATCGTATACCTCTACCTAGCAAAATTCATGGTAGTTTTGAAAAAAGGCTTACTATATGTTTTTTGGGTCACTGAATCCGAATTTGTAACTTCCTACCCAAATTTCACCCAGCAACTCATCCAAAAAATTGATTTTTTGAAAAAAATTGGTTTTTGAGAACAGTGCGCAGGGAATGTTCCGAGGCAACCCCCCCCCCCCTCTCCCCGTTTATCCTACGTGATAATGTCATATATCCTAATTGTTGCAAATTTTGTCCACTTTTTGAATTTCTACATACTTTCCCCCTAAAACGATAAAAAAAATTAATTTACAAACAACTACAGTCGAACCCGGTTAAGACGCGTTTCAAGGGAGTGGGCAAAAGTCGCGTATTAAGCGGGATCGCGTATTAAACGTGATTTGTATAATGCTGCAGGAAATGGGCTTATTTACAACATCTAATCGTCTAAATGAACTGTAGAACTTTCATTTATATGTTTACGGTAGAAAATTGTATCTTTTAGATATATTTAGATTAAAATTTAATCGAATTCAATTTAACTCATTGTTTCTTTTTATGGAACCAAATTGAATAATAACTGAAAATAAAAAGTGAATTCAAACGGCTTTATTATAGATTAATATGTTGCAACCAAAAATAAGAGTAATAATTTCCTGCTAGACTATTTTTTTTAACAGAGGTAAAAAAATTAACCTTTGAAGCACTTGTTAAAATCACATTTAGTACTTGTGATAATGAGTACAATTATAATCTGCCCTTCTTTTCATTTTAAGGAAAAAAAAACTATCCTTTTTAATAGTATTTGTGTAAAAAACACTGTTAGCTTAGAAAAAAGTAAGCAAAGAAAACATAAAAGAAGTAAACAACCGCAGTCGTATTTATTTAATCTTTACGTGTTTAATTCTTTGCTTATAATATGTATCATGAAACATAGTAGGGATATAACGTAGATTTAAAATCTGACTAACAATAGGTATACTAATCTTTAATCATAATAATTTGATGACATATCTGAGTATCCTGAATTCGTCTATCTCTCTATACTACAGTAAAAACGTACACCAAACGAGAGAGAAAAAAGTCCTTCCGGCAAGTGCCGGGGGGAAGAGGTAGCTTTCATATTCCTTATTTAAAAAAAGCCAACTTATATTATTCAAACACACGAAGCTCAATTTAGTGTAAACCGAATATAGGAGATTCAATACTAATTTTTATCAATACTAAATCATTATGAATGAGAATTTCGCGAAATTAGTCAGCTTTATCCAAGCTGCTTTTATTTAAAGTAACTTATATTTGACTGCCAAATTCGGCGATTTCTTAAAGTGCCTGCCATTTTAAGACAACATGGTGGACGAGGCTAACCAGTGAACTTGGTCGAGACCTTAGTAATTGCTGTGCACATGCTCACTCACATCGGAATCGGTTGATATATACGAGTGCTGTCGCAGGCAAAAAATCAGATTTTTCAAAATGTCACCCACGTTAGAAATTGAAACTGCTATATCTGAGCCATTTTTTAAGATAAAGACAAACAAAAAATGATCCTGAATCCTTATATCAAGGTCAAATACTTAAGAAAGAAACCTTTTTCAATTTCTAATTTTTTTGCATCTCACTTTAAATATATATTTTTTTATTTAATGGCCGCCATTTTGAAACAAGATGGCTGATGAAGCTGGCCAGCGAACTTGGTCGAGATATTGATGTATACTATCCACATGCCTTCTTCCATCGAAATAGGCGAATACGTGTGGTATCGCGTGACAAATACAAGATCGTTTCAAAGTGCTAGCCACGATAGAAATTCAAAGTGCGATAATTCAACCACTTTTTAAGATATAGACAAAAGAACAAATTTTCAGAAACAAAAACTGCTCCAGAATCTTTGTATCAAGGCCAAACACATAAAAAAAATCTTTTTCATTTTCCAATTTTTTAATACCTTATTTTAAATTTTAAATTACATTTTTTTAAAAAAATCGCAACCCTTTTGAAACAAGATGGCGAATGAAGCTGGCCAACGAACTCGGTCGAGACATTGGTATGTACTATGTACAGACCAAGTTACATTCAAATCGGTTCATAAATACGCCTTTTATCGCGTGACAAAAATCAGGTCGTTTTAAAATGTCAGCCACAATAGAAATTCAAAATGTTATAACTCAGCCATTTTTTTAGATATAGACGAAACAAAACCTGTTCCGGAATCTTTGTATTAAGGTCAAATACATACGAAAAAAATCTTTTTCATTTTCCAATTTTTTAGTATCTCATTTTAAATTTTAATTTTTTTAAATTTCTTTAAATGGCCGCCATTTTGAAACAAGATGGCGGATGAAGCTGGCCAATGAATTCGGTTGAGTTATTTGTATGTACTATGTACACACCAAGGTACATCCAAATCGGTTCATAAATACGTCTGTTATCACGTGGCAAAAATCAGGACGTTTCAAAATGTCAGCCACGCTAGAATTCAAAATGCTATAACTCAGCCATTTTTTAAGATATAGACGAAACAAAAACTGCTCTCGAATCTTTTTATCAAGGTCAAACACATAAGAAAAAAATATTTCTTCAATTTTCAATTTTTTGGTACCACATTTCAAATTAAAATTTTTCTTAAAAATTTAAATGGCCGCCATTTTTAAACAAGATGGCAGATGGAGCTGGCCAACGAACTCGGTCGAGACATTGGTTTGTACTATGTATAAACTAAGTTACATCCAAATCGGTTCATAAATACGCCTTTTATCGCGTGACAAATTTCAGGACGTTTCAAAATGTCAGCTTCGCTAGAAATTCAAAATGCTATAACTCGGCCATTTTTTAAGATATAGACAAAACAAAAACTGCTACGGAGTCTTTGTATAAAGATCAAATACATAAGAAAAAATATTTTTTCATTTTCAATTTTTTGGTACCACATTTCAAATTTTAAATTTTTTAAAAAATTTTAAATGGCCGCCATTTTGAAACAAAATGGCGGATGAAGCTGGCCAACGAACTCGGTCGAGACATTGGTATGTACTATGTACACACCGAATTACATCCAAATAGGTTCATAAATACGAGAGTTACAGTGTGACATATGTCAGATATATATATATATATATATATATATATATTGATATATATATATATATATATATATATATACATATATATATCAATTTTGAACGGAGGGTGGTTTCGGGGTCTGGGGGTCATGATCGATGAAAATATACCAAAATGTTTTGAAATCGCTTTTCTCCGAACGGCTGCAATAGGTAGCTTTTTGTAAAGAAAGCTACCTAAAAAAAGTCCTTCCGGCCAGTGCCGGGAGGAAGAGGTAGCTTTCATAATCCTTATTTAAAAAAAGCCAACTTATATCATGCAAACACACGAAGCTCAATTTAGTGGAAACCGAATATAGGAGATTCAATACTAATTTTTATCAATATAATGAATGAGAATTTCGCGAAATTAGTCAGCTTTATCCAAGCTGCTTTTCTTTAAAGTAACTTATATTTGGCTGACAAATTCGGCAATTTCTTAAAGTGCCTGTCATTTTAAGACAACATGGTGGATGAGGCTAAGCAGTGAACTTGGTCGAGACCTTACTAATTGCTGTGCACATGCTCACTCACATCGGAATCGGTTAATATATAGGAGTGCTGTCGCATGCAAAAAATCAGATTTTTCAAAATGTCACCCACAATAGAAATTGAAACTGCTATATCTAAGCCATTTTTTAAGGTAAAGACAAACAAAAAATGCTCCTGAATCCTTATATCAAGATCAAATACTTAAGAAAGAAACCTTTTTCAATTTCTAATTTTTTTGCACCTCACTTTAAATATATATATATTTTTTAATTTAATGGCCGCCATTTTGAAACAAGATGGCTGATTAATCTGGCCAGCGAACTTGGTCGAGGTGTTGATGTATACTATCCACATGCCTTCTTACATCGAAATAGGCGAAAACGTGTGTTATCGCGTGACAAATACAAGATCGTTTCAAAATGTTAGCCATGCTAGAAATTCAAAGTGCTATAAATCAACCATTTTTTAACACTAGAACGCCCAATGGAGTCGTTTCGACTCCAAATGCCCCTAAAATACCCATATCTCTGAGAAGTTTTGATTTTTTTGCACCCACTTCCTTGACTTTTATTATTTTTATAACCTCTATTTATTCTGAAATTTATAAATTATTTGCACATTTAATAAATTGATAATGAGGCATTACCCCTAGAACGCCCAACGGAGTCGAATCGACTCCAAAGTAAAATTTGTAAAATGCTTTCATTATTTTTGCGTAATATGACCTTGGGATTCATAATATTTCTATCTGTTATCAGGAAAGTAAATGTTTTTGCTCCTCTTTTCCCTACACCCCTTTTGTTGAAAAAATGGTTAGTTCCATGCACCTGCTGAAATGATTGCGTACTGCTTGCAAAATTCTTTGTATCATTCTAATTGAATTTTTGTTTTAATTTTTATCTGTCTTGTGTTTCATCATAGCTAAGCAAATCCGTTCTTCCTTTTTATTAGAAATAAAACATAATGTCACGGAAAAAATTTCTAACACCGGACGAAATAAGTGCTCTATTATGTGAACTTTCAGATAATGAATCTGAAGGTGGTGAGTTATCAGAAAATGAAAACGAAATTCAAGAAATTAGTATTGGAAATAATTCTTCATCGGATTCCGATACAAATGAAGATGCGCTAATTATTGCATCTGAAAGAGATGGTATTCATGTCTCTCCAGATGGCGCACAATGGAAAATTTGTGCAAATAAGAAAATTTCTGGAAGATATCCGAAGCAAAATATCATGTGTCATTCTACTGGACCAACTATTTAAACCAAAAAATTCGTGAAATCTGAAAGCGTTTTGAGTGCATGGCTGTTATTTGTAGATAAAAAAATACTGGAACAAATACAAAGATGCACAGAAACAGAGGCAAGACGTGTTCTTGAAACCGATAACAGGACAGTTACGTTAGACGAACTATATGCCTTTATTGGAATTTTGTATGCCCGAGGTGCATGTGGTGAAAATGGAATCGATATTCATTCTTTGTGGTCAAACTCATGGGGTTTGAATTTTTGCACTGAAACTATGGGAAGAAATAGGTTTTGTGAAATTTTACGCTTTTTGAGATTCGATTTGAAATCTACCAGATCTATACATTTAAAAACAGATAAATTTGGAATGATATCTGATATATGGAATAGATTCACTGAAAACTGTATTGCCTGTTTCAAGACTGGTGAAAATATAACAATAGATGAACAGTTATTTCCAAGCAAAACGCGTTGTCCTTTCACGCAATTCATACCTTCAAAACTGGATAAATACGGACAAAAGTTTTGGCTTGCAGTAGACCTTCGAACAAAGTACTTACTGAATGCGTTCCCTTATTTAGGCAAATGTGAAGAACGGCCTTCAGATCAAACTTTATCAGAATATGTAGTTATGCGATTGATGCAGCCATTTCTAAACAAAGACCTTAACGTCACGGTTGAAAATTATTTCACGTCACTGCGTTTGGCTGAACAACTGAAAAAGAAAGGTAATAGTTTAGTAGGCACTATGAGAAAAACTAGGAGATAAATTCCAAAATCTTTGAAATATTCGAAAGATAAATTATACGAAACAAAATTTCTAAAACACGAAGAAACCGGTACTACTCTAACCGTGTATCAAGGAAAGAGAAAGAAAAATGTTATTATTCTTAGCACTCTCCACCCATTCATTGATATTGAAAACAACGAAAAGAAAACCCCGGAAACTGTTAGATTTTATAATGAAACTAAGTGTGGTGTTGACGTTATTGATCAAATGGCTATGACATATTCAGTGAAGGCGCCCTCCAGAAGATGGCCTGTGCATACTTTTTACAATCTCTTAGATTTAGCAGCAATAAATGCCTGGATCATTTATAAAGAAGTTACCGGAGAAACAAAAATAAGCAGGCAAGCATTTATTCAGTTATTAGCAGATGAATTGCGTCAAAATTATACATCTGCTAAAAATAAACCAACAAGAAAAAGACTCCCTGATACATCATCTGAAACAAAATCCCTAAAGAGAAGAAAATGCGAAGTAAAACTATGTAAAGGCAACATGACTTTCAATGATTGCATAACATGCAAGAAAATGGTTTGTGGAAAATGCTTGGCCAAAACTGACTATACCTGCAAAAACTGTATTTCAGATTGAAAATTTGAAACGATTCTGTGAGTATTTTCTTTGAAAATATTTTCCAATTTCCTAAAAATGCGTATATAAATATTGTTCTGTCAATTGTAAAATGTATATATGAATCTTAAATTCAAATATAAATATTATGTTTACTCTCTTCTATTCATTTCTATGCGTTTCGTTTATTCTTTCTCTTTTGAAACAGACAGGAGTCGAAGCGACTCCCGCGGGCGTTCTAGGGGGGAAATGGTAGCGGGCGTTCTAGTGTTAAGATATCAACAAAAGAACAAATTTTCAGAAACAAAAACTGCTCCGGAATCTTTGTATCAAGGCCAAACACATAAAAAAAACCTTTTTCATTTTCCAATTTTTTAACACCTCATTTTGAATTTTAAATTTAATTTTTTTAAATGGCAACCCTTTTGAAACAAGATGGCGAATGAAGCTGGCCAACGAACTCGGTCGAGACATTGGTATGTACTATGTACAGACCAAGTTACATCCAAATAGGTTCATAAATACGCCTGTTATCGCGTGACAAAAATCAGGTCGTTTTAAAATGTCAGCCACAAGAGAAATTCAAAATGCTATTACTCAGCCGTTTTATTTTAGATATTAGCGAAAGAAAAACTGTTCCGGAATCTTTGTATTAAGGTCAAACACATACAAAAAAAATCTTTTTCATTTTCCAATTTTTTGGTATCTCATTTAATTTTTTTTATTTTTTAATTTTATTAATTGGCCGCCATTTTGAAACAAGATGGCGGATGAAGCTGGCCAACGAACTCGGTCGAGATATTTGTATGTACTATGTACACACCAAGGTACATCCAAGTCAGTTCATAAATACGCCTGTTATTACGTGAGAAAAATCAGGACGTTTCAAAATGTCAGCCACGCTAGAAATTCAAAATGCTATAACTCAGCCATTTCTTAAGATATAGACGAAATAAAAACTGCTCCCGAATCTTTTTATCAAGGTCAAACACATAAGAAGAAAATATTTTTTCAATTTTCAATTTTTGGTACCACATTTCAAATTTAAATTTTTCTTAAAAATTTAAATGGCCGCCATTTTTAAACAAGAGGGCGGGTGAAGCTGGCCAACGAACCCGGTCGAGACATTGGTATGTACTATGTATAAACGAAGTTACATCCAAATTGGTTCATAAATACGCCTTTTATCGCGTGACAAAATTCAAGACGTTTCAAAATGTCAGCCACGCTAGAAATTCAAAATGCTATAACTCAGCCATTTTTTAAGATATAGACGAAACAAAAACTGCTCCGAAATCTTTGTATAAAGGTCAAATACATAAGAAAAAAATATTTTTCCATTTTCAATTTTTTGGTACCACATTTAAAATTTTAAATTTTTAAAAAAATTTTAAATGGCCGCCATTTTGAAACAAAATGGCGGATGAAGCTGGCCAACGAACTTGGTCGAGACATTGGTATGTACTATGTACACACCGAATTACATCCAAATCGGTTCATAAATACGCCTTTTATCGCGTGACAAAATTCAGGACGTTTCAAAATGTCAGCCACGCTAGAAATTCAAAATGCTATAACTCAGCCATTTTTTAAGATATAGACGAAACAAAAACTGCTCCGGAATCTTTGTATAAAGGTCAAATACATAAAAAAAAAAATATTTTTCCATTTTTAATTTTTTGGTACCACATTTCAAGTTTTAAATTATTTTAAAAATTTTAAATGACCGCCATTTTGAAACAAAACGGCGGATGAAGCTGGCCAACGAACTCGGTCGAGACATTTGTATGTACTATGTACACACCGAATTACATAGAAATCGGTTCATAATTACGGGAGTTACAGTGTGACATAGGTCATATATATATATATATATATATATATATATATCAATTTTGAACGGAGGGTGGTTTCGGGGTCTGGGGGTCATGATCGATGAAAATATACCAAAATTTTTTGAAATCGCTTTCCTCCGAACGGCTGTAATAGGTAGCTTTTTTGTAAAGAAAGCTACCTAATACTAGGACTTCCCTCAGAGGGATTAGTCTGAGCGATATTACTGAGAACATAGATTTAATAATAACATGTGGAAGCAAAGAAAATGAGATGTTATCTTTAATTGTCCATATACTGCGAAAAATTGAAATGATGAAAATAAACGAATTGTAGAATTACAAAATCTCATATATAAATTCGTATACACTGTTTAAAAAAATGGGAAATCAAACCATTCAAGACAGCCATGCATGGATATAAAATTGAAAGTACGCAATATATTAAAAGTAAAATAGAAAAGGAAACACTAATTTACTTATATCGGAATTTTAACTGTATAAAATGATGTCAAGAGCATAATCAGACGCTCTGCACCAATTTGAGTAACTTTAAATGGCAAATATATGATGTTTAAAAAGAATGGACTATACTTTATATGGTGTGTGCTCCCCCGGAATAGTTAATATTGTACAATATCTGTTTTCCACGTATGCAATGAGGTTGTCGATAACATTTAAGGAATTCTCTTCTCAAAATCTAATATAGTATCAAAGTACCGAATACATCAAAAGTGGCATGCAATGCTTCGTTAGAGTGTGTTTTAGATATGCTCGATCGGATTTAAATGATGAGTGTATGCTGGCAATTACATACGCTGTATTGTTTTGTTTTTAAACATATTCTGCACAAGTTGAGCTATATTTAGCATGTATTAAATAAAAGAAATCGGCAATGATTACAACATAAAGTATGACACAAGATTTGAATATATCGTCTGCATAACTTTTGAGCTGTCAAAGTGTCATTTGAAGTAATTTACAAATCCATACATATTTATTCAGTAAATCATGCCAGCTAACATACGCCAATATGAACCCGATTACAAAATTTCACCAGAATAAGTTAATATATAAAAAATCTACTAATGATAATTGAGAATATGACCTTATGATAAAATATCTAGAAAAATGAATCGGATAAAAAATTCATATCACATTTAAAACGGCACTTCCCTCTGTTAGTGGCCTTGGCGAGAGAGAGAAAAGCCTAGAGAAGGAACACTTTAACAAGTACTTTCGGGCAACCTACTCACTGTTTCATACAGGTCTTTATTCAATATTTACACAATTTATTTAATGCTAGGTGGGTATCTATCAGTTTTGTTGCATTTAAATCGCATGTTTTGCGGAGGAAATGCAGCATTATGAAATATTTAAAGTTGCTGTACCTAATAATTCCAAATTAATGGTAATTGAGATCGCTTTCCGTTAATTTCATCTTTTTAAATTTTAAATTTTTTAGAAACCATTCATAGAGACAATTGTATATTTTAAAACTAACCCGAAGCAAAATTTCAAGATTTTGGGCTCAGCAGTAACAGAGAAATAGAAAATTTTTGAAAGTTTTTTTTGTTTCTGCACTGTTTTATATAGCGACATTTTTAGAAATTGTTCTATTGCGAGAATTTACGTCATGATAAATACAGCCATGTCAATTTTCATGTTTATATTCCTAACAGTTCCATGTTCTTCGTTACTTAGTTCATCTTTAAATCTTTTTCCGCTTTGTTGTTTAGAACATTTCTAGAAATTTTTACGTTTATCCGTCAAATTGATCCTTTTAGAGAGCGTTAATTACAAGTATTTACATCATAAAAGTAACTACCGCACCAAATTTAAAGTTTCTAACCCAATCAGTATCGCAGAAATCACAATTTTAGAACTTTTTTGCTCCTGCAGCGATGTAGGTTCTTGCACTGACATAAAATAGTCTTTTTTTTCGGAGCAGAGATGGCCACCAACATTTTTTTAAGTTGGCTATGTAGTTTCAGAGATAACACCTCACAAACGTACAAGCATTAATAATATTATATACTTTATAATATTATAACGCTTTATAATATTAGCATTAGATGTACAGATACAAAAGCCATTTATCTGTTACAAACTAAAGTACCGGCGTTGCCCAGGATTTGAAGGATGTTTGTTCTGAAAAATCAATTTCAAAATTTAACATACAACACAAAACAAACATTAAAAAAAGCAGTCGAAATGTTGTTGAATGAATCATATGAAAACGCTATATAAAAATGTATAAATGTATATAACAGACGCAAAAGAATACAGCTATAAATGAAATTATTTCAATTTATAATTGGAGCAATAGTGTTAAAATACGCCAATATTTCCCTAATCGGGTTTTTATCATGCTTCAATACTTTTTTCACACTCATATGACGTTATACTATATCCACCATGCCCTTTATATTTCCAATATGACGTAATATTTTCCTCTTTCACGCGGAAACCTTGAAATAGAAAAGTTATGAAGTTATATTCCCTTTCATTTAAATTCGTCAAATCATTTATTTCATTTTCATATTTCACGTGAATATCTTGCAATAGAAAAGTTATGACGTAATATTCACCTTTTTTTTAAATTCGGCAAACTATTTATTTCATTTTCATTTTTCACTTGGAAATCTTGCAGTAGAAAATTAATTGTTGTAGTAATAATTTATTGTGTTTTTTAATTTTGGCAACTGCTATAATGAAAAATGTTTAAATTTGATAAGAAATTGCTGTTAAATTGGTGGTTTTTTATTAATTAAAAATTAACTATAAGTTATTTCGATTCCGTGTTACTTTAGTTGTCTCGGCCATGTTTTAATACACATGTACGTATCTCTTCACAATTTTGGCTTCCAAATTGTGGATTTTTTATAGAATTACAAACAGACAGATAGACAAGTTTTCATTTTTATATATCTCTTTATTCTATACAAAGTAACTAACGCTGTCACCGCCGCCGCCGCCACCGGTTTTGAATTTTTTGTGACCGGAGGTCTTTCTTCGTTAATAGTAAGAAAACTATTGCATACAAATATATGAAAATCGGTGGTATTATAGCGAAATATTTGATTAACACACTAATGCATACAGTTTTCAAATCGAAGAATTATTTTAAGAGATATTTAATGCTAAAGTTGGACAAAATCGTTCCATTAAAAAGAATTTATAAGAGCAAAAGCTATACATGGGAATTTAATCATTTTTAGATCATTTTATTCAATAGAAGGTCCCGGTCTGCAGATTTCATTAATTTTTTTTTTTAATTTGACCCATTTTTTGAGGTTTTATTTCTATTTTAAATTCAAATATTCAGCATTTTGACAGATATTTTTTACATATTTTAGAAAATGGTATTAATTTAAACTGTTGCCAAATGTATAAACAACGCAAACAATAATGTTTGCTTCAAATAAAAAAATTATTTACACGTTACTATTATAAACAGAAAAAAACCTTCAAATTAGAATTAAATAATTAGGTATAAAAAGCAGGCACTTGCTGGAAATTAAGCCATAAAACTATATTTACATGTGAATTTTAAAAGAGAAAGGATATTGTAAAATAAATTCATTAACATGCGTTAGAAATCTGAAATAGAACAAATTACATCACATTACACTTATTATGCAAAATGAACAAAAAATAGTATTGCAAAACAGTTTAAATTTAAAAATTGCGCGAGACAAAATATTAGAGGTTAAATATTAGATTTTTTTTAAATTTTATTATTTGTCGTTTGATGTGAGGTGTTCAGATATAAGTATTCAAATTTTTATGTTTCCAACATAATTAGGGGATCAGTTAGAAAAATTGTTTTAAATACACAAGTTAGAGCACAGAGTGTAAAATATTAGACTTTTTCAAAATTTTATTATTTGCTGTTTGATGTGAGGTGTTCAGCTATAAGTATGCAAAATGTCATGTCTCCAACTTAATTAGGGGCTGAGTTAGAAAAATTGCTTAAAATACACAAGTTAGAGCCCATAGGGTTAAATAATAGACTTTTTCAAAATTTTATTATTTGTCGTTTGATGTGAGGTGTTCAGCTATAAATATGCAAAATGTCATATCTCCAAGTTAATTAGGGGCTGAGTTAGAAAAATTGCTTAAAATACACAAGTTAGATCCCAGAGAGTTAAATAATAGACTTTTTCAAAATTTTATTATTTGTCGTTTGATGTGAGGTGTTCAGCTTTAAGTATGCAAAATGTCATGTCTCCAACTTAATTAGGGGCTGAGTTAAAAAAATTGCTTAAAATACACAAGTTAGAGACCGGAGGGTTAAATATGACTTTTTCAAAATTTTATGATTTATCGTGTTATCGAAAGTGTTCAGCTATAAGTATGCAAACTTTCAAGTCTCCAACTTAGTTAGGGAATGAGTTAGAAAAATTGCTTAAAACACATAAGTTAGAGCCCAGAGGGTTAAATATCAGACATTTTTAAAAATTTTATTATTTGTCGTTTGATGTGAGGTGTTCAGCTATAAGTACGCAAAATGTCATGTCTCCAACTTAATTAGGGGCTGACTTAGAAAAATTGCTTAAAATACAGAAGTTAGAGACCGGAGGGTTAAATATGACTTTTTCAAAATTTTATGATTTATCGTGTTATCGCAAGTGTTCAGCTATAAGTATGCAAACTTTCATGTCTCCAACTTAATTAGGGGCTGAGTTAGAAAAATTGCTTTAACTACACAAGTTAGAGCCCAAAGGGTTAAATATTAAGCCTTTTTCAAAATTTTACTATTTGTCGTTTGATGTGAGATGTTCAGCTATAAGTATGCAAAATTTCATGTCTCCAACTTAATTAAATTAGGGGCTGAGTTAGAAAAATTGCTTTAAATACACAAGTTAGAGCCCAGGGGGTTAAATATTAGACTTTTTCAAAATTTTATTATTTGCCGTTTGATGTGTGGTGTTCAGCTATAAGTATGCAAATTTTCAAGTCTCCGACATATATAGTTTCTGAGAACGGGCTCTGTGACAGACGGACAAACAAACAGACAAAGGAGTGAGACAGGTAGGGTTTCGTTAGATGAACGAAACTCTAAAAACATCCTGCGGATGACTGTAACAACATCCTAAAATTACATTACCATCAGGCGTCTACCAATCTCGAATTTAGTTTATATTCATTTCATATATTCTTATTCTTTTGTGCGGCCCTGTAAAATAATTATCAATATTATATACAGTAAAACCTCTGAATAGCTGACACCCGAGAATGCAGAATTTGTCCTCTATTTAGAGATGACCGCTACTGAGAGTAAAACATGTACAGTTATTTAAGAGTTGGTAATCGAAAAAAATGTCCGCTAAATAGAGGTATCCGCTGATCGGGTGTGTCCGCTATGGAGGTTTTACCAGTAAAACTTCTGAATAGCGAACACCTCGGGAGGGCAGAATTTGTCCTCTATTTGGAGGTGTCCGCTACTGAGAGTAAAAAATATACAGTTATTTAAGGGTTGGTAATCGAAAAAATGCCCGCTAAATAGAGGTGACCACTAATCGGGTGTGTCCGTTATGGAGGTTTTACTGCATAATAATATCATCCTTTACAAGAAAATAGCATGCTGTATGATAGACAGACAGACATCCAGAGAAAGATAACCTACCGGATCAATAAACACTCATGTCTTTTGGTTTAATCATCCACAATTGTATGTCATACAACATGCCAGATTTTATACAACAGGCTAAAAACGGTCACCGTGGTATGGAATACTGTATTATTATTTGTTTGCCCACCAAAACTGGTTGCCACGGGTTGTTGCAAGGTTTGTGGTCACGTGGTTGAAACTGATCTATTCAATATTACTGCGTGTGTATTTTTTTTTTATTTGCTCCATGTGTTAAAACCAGTTATCTATGAAAACATCAACCGGTGAAAGTGACGCACACAAAATTTCTGTGACGTATGCAGATAAATTGTGCTTTTTTAAGAGTTTTTTCTACATAATTTTTAAACGGTTTGGAACTTATTTTTCATAGTAGGTGCATTCAGTAGGCGACGCTCATAGGTACCTTCTGGTGCAATCAGAAACGAAATCCGACAAATATTTTTTGAGTTATGCTTGACGAAAGGTTTTTATTAGGCTTTTTTTTTAGTAGGACATGGCGTTAATATCCATCGTAGTAGTAAAGTGTCCGGACAGTAATATTTCGCTGAGTATTAGCCTTCGCTTCGCTCAGACAATTAGGACACGCGATCAAACAAGAATTGTAGTGTTTATAATTTAGGGGCTTTTTAAAATTCAAATATATGGCACTATTTCCGATTAGTAATGTTCGCCTTAATTAATTTGTTATTAAATAAAATAAATATTACTATTCGTAAGCAGTGCGTTTTATTCGAATTAAAAAAAATCTGGTAAATTGGCAACACTGAAGAAAAGACAAGGAATTCGCATCTTGATCAATGAATTCGCGTCTTAAGCGTGATTTTTTGCTTCAAAGGACCGAAAATCTCTCGCGTATTAAGAGGGATCGCGTATTAACCGTTCGCGTATTAAACGTGATATTGTAGCATTAGCCTTATGGGCGATATTCAAGGGACCGGAAAAAATCCGCGTATTAAGCCGGATCGCGTATTAACCGTGAGCGTCTTAAGCGGGTTCCACTGTATATTGTGGTGGACGCAGGGGGGGGGGGGGAGAATTTTTGGGGGAAGTTAAAAATTCGGATTCGGCGACCCAAAAAACTTCAAGTATATCTTATAGGGAAAGTTCGGAGGGGAGACGTGAGGGCGAATGTAAACGATGTGAATAGTTAAGGGGAATTGCGTAACTTAGTCCACGCAGCACCGCGGCGCATGTTCCGAGGCAGATACCCCCTCCCTATTCATCCCACGTCATAATGTCATATATTTTATTTGTTGCAAATTTTGTCTACTTTCTGAATTTCTAGATACTTTTCCCCTAAAACAATAAAAAATTTGATTTTTTTAGTAAAAACCTTTTTTGGGGGGCATTTTACCAAAATTTGGGGGGTGGGTTACCGGGGGAAATTTTGGTGGGAAGTTACAAATTCGGATTCAGCGACCCAAAAAAACATAAAATAAGCCGATTTCCAGAACTACCATTAATTTTGCCAGGTAAAATCCCCTATTGCCTCGACTAAAAAGTGTACGTTCGATTAACTCGGTTAATCGGGACTTTTGCAAATTTGTTCCTAATTCATTCATTGGTGGATACACATTGTAATCTACCATGATAAACAATTAAATTTTTTTTGGTTTAGAGCAGCTTAAAGGATTTAATTTGTGTATGGATGAACAGGTAGGCAGACAGATTAATTGCATATACCTGTTGTTTGTGTGTTTTATGCAACAACTTAGTTGACAGCTTATTAGTACCAGTAATGACTTATTAATATCTATTCATTTTGATATTCATAATTTAAAATTTTGTTTTCCTTATAAAATGAGATGAAATTCATAATCACCGTAAATGTCTGCATACAGTAAAACATAAAAAATCAACCTTTTTCGAATGTAGATAGCTTATTTCTCGGCAGTAGTTGCTACAAAAGAAAAAGAAAATTGTTTTGAATCAGTATTAGGTACACTGTTAAAAATTTTGCAGCATTCTGGCAGGTCATTCGACCGTTTTTTGAAAAAACGGTTTCATAACCAAAATTTAATTATAATCTGACCATAAAATGGCCAATAATATGGTCAGAATAGTGTTAAAATTACGGTTGTGTAACCGTTTTCGGAAAAAACGGTCAAATGACCTGCCAGAATGCTGCAAATTTTTAACAGTGTACTTTTATCGTGAACTCGGCCGTCATACATTGAAAAAAAAAATGAAATTTCATCAATACATTGCTCACTAAATAATAATAATAATAATAATAAATAACTACATTCTCATTCATACAGCCGAGGAATTTACTGTGCAGGCATTTTTACTTTCTTCTATCTTTACAAGAAAAAGAATTGGATTCGTGAAAATTTTCGAATTCTGGTTTTCGACGGAATTACATGTTTTAGGGGTTAGAGATTCCAAAAAACATGTTTATACAAAATGCCTGTCTGTGACTCTGTCTGCCTGTCCGTCTGTCTGTATGGGACACAGATTTTGTGGGCGCTCTATCTCAAGAACGAATGTACAGAATTTAATAAAAATTTATATTCTGCATTATATGCTAAATTTTTCACGATTTCCGCAATGGCTCTATCTCAAGAACTAATGCACGAATTTTCATCTAACTTTGGATTCAGTTAGACGTTGACAAAAGTTGTTGCTGATTAGGTTTTGGTATTAATCGGCCACTAGGTGGCGTTGTTATGCTGAATTTTGCAGGATGTACCCGATTTTAGCGATAGTCCTATCTCAAGAACTAATGCACGAATTTTCATCTAACTTTGGATTCAGTTAGACGTTGACACAAGTTGTTGCTGATTAGGTTTTGGTGTTAATCGCCCACTAGGTGGCGTTGTTATGCTGAATTTTGCAGGATTTACACGATTTTAGCGATAGTCCTATCTCAAGAACTAATCCACGGAATTTCATGTCCTTAGAATTCTCACGATGGGCATAGATTGCCATTTAATTTTGACACTGTGATAGCGAATGTTGAAGGATTAACATGTATGAGATAGAAGAAAGTTTTGGGATTGCCACATCCGAATATTTTTTTTTATTGCTGTGTTAAACATTTATAAGCTCGAATTCGTACAGTTCCACTATTATGATCGACGTATTGTTAGAATATTGCAGTTTCATTTTTTTACTCGTAAGTCCTCAAGGCTAACTCAGACGAAGCCGAAGGTTCTGCAGTGCTAGTTATAATGCAGATAACAATGCAATATTGTCTAAGTATTGTAAAATTAATAAATTTCCACTTTAAAAGTTTCTTTATTTGTAAAATTTTCAGGAAAGAAACTTCAAAATGACCTATTTAGATTTACGAACTGATAACATTTCAATTTCTCTGAAAAAATCTCTGTTGTCTGTATTCTTGCAAAGTAAAATAATTTCTATACAAGGTGTTTCAGCACAGGGGTTAAAAAGTTTCAGGATATATAGAGTACAGCTAGACAATGGTAAAACACACAGTAATGCGTGGTAGGAAACGCTTTCCTTGAGCGGTATTGACGACACAAAACACAAGAAAGGAAGGACTCGAACAGGTTTAGAAAACGTGTTTATTATTTTTAGTACTAAAAAACTAAGAAATAAGAACAAAAAGAGACAACGATCGTCATCAAAGAAGGTGTTTGAAATTATGACCCCGGGTCATGATGCAGGCATCTCCACCGCATGGAAGATCTAATGCTCTCGAAGATACCTGTCGTGTACCGGACATCCTCGGCAACTTCCATGTTGCGAGCAATAAGTTCCTCAGAACTGTTAATGGGGGCTCGTACACCAATATGTTAACGTACCCCCAGAAGAAGTAGGCAAGGTGACTGAGGTTGAGCGATCGAGCGGGCCAATACACCATACCACGCCGCCCGATCCACAGTAGGCCATATGTTGCATTCAGGTGGAGAAGCACGTCAATGCTGTAATAAGCGGATGCTCCAAAATTCTGAAACCACATGAAAGCATTTTCGCGGTACTATGAATAAGAAACATGTTTTCTAACCCTGATAGTGTCTTTCCTTTCTTGTGTTATGTGTCCTCACTACCGCGCCAGGAAAGCTTTTCTGACCATGCATTGCTATGTGATTTCCCATGGTCTATAGGTGTACTCTATTTCTCCTAAAACTTTTGTATCCGCTTTGCTGACACACCCTGTAGATTATAACGGCCAGGTTGTTTTTAATATCGAAATAGACTGATCTGACTCGAGCAGTATTCTGTGATGACACCTTAAATTTTCTGTTATCTCTATTTGTGTAAAATAAGTTAATATGCCGCTCGTCCGCAACCCGGTTATAAAAGAAGTGTTTATTTCTTTTAACTGTTGCTAACAAATATTCTGTGAAAATGTATGACAATTATTATGATGTTATGAACCTTTTTAGGTGCGTTCGTAATTATATAAATACGTAGCACCTATAGTCGTCGTTCAGTCCGTCCGTCTGTCCGTCTGTCCGCATGTAACAGAGCAAAAACTACCCAACCGAATAGTCTGAAATTTCAAATATGTGATTGCTGCAAAATTTTGTCGAGCCATTTCAAATTTTATGAAAATCGGATGTATAGTTTAATTACAGGGACAGTCAAAAGTTTTTCTTTACATTACGGCCAATGGGAAAAATTATTGCAAGTGGATTTTAATGATATTAGAGCCTTCCGAATGATCTGAAATTTTAAAGATATAATTTTTGCAAAATTTTGTCGAGCCATTTCAAATTTTAGGAAAATCGGACGTATAGTTTAATTACAGGGACAGTCAAAAGTTTTTCTTTACATTACGGCCAATGCACAGTGGGGTATTTTACAAATCTGGGCGGCCAAAATTATTTTTTTCTTTTAAACTAATTTAAACGTTTAAAGCAGTAAATAAATGCACTTTTTGAAATAAATATTGTTTAATAACTTGAAAATCATGGATGTTTTGCAACTTCGTATTGATATTTATTGATCAAAATTAGTATTATAAAATAAATGATATTTATGATAAGCAGTATTATAAAATAAATGATAATATGATAAATAGTATCATAAAATAAATTGTAATTATGATAATTAGTATTATAAAATAAATGATAATTATGATAAATAGTATTATAAAATAAATGATAATCATGATAAATAGTATTATAAAATAAATGATAATCATGATAAAAAAAATGGAATAATATATTGAATAAATTATAAAAACCGATTATTAATGATATGAACAATTAGTTTGTAAATCACCAAGGTGGGATCTTTTAATCAGATGATAATTCAGAATCGTAATCTGTTTCTTCATAATCAGAATCCTCTGGATCACGAGCTTCAGCAGATTCCATAGGCAGTAACATTTCTAGAGTTTTTTTACGGAACAATTTTGATTCCAGTCTTATTCCAGTCTTATACTTGGGTCTTATTCCAGTTAAAACTGGATCTGAACTCAAAAGCAATCTGTTGAGAACATCACGGTTACAAGAAATTCTTGAAAATTTATGCGACAGATTTTGGCGAAATAATCGAAAATGTTTGTTCCTTGCTTCGGCTACTTCTTTAGACAATTGGCCTACTGGTAAAGCTTTCTCTATCACAATGCGTCCATGGATTAATATTTTATGCATTGTGGGTGACATTGGATGCCATTTATATAACTGGACGTTTATATAACTCTGCTGTTTTTTCTGTATATTCTTAAATTTATCAAAATGAATTTTGTGGCCACTGGATATGGTTTCAAGAATAACTTTAAATCGATATATTAAATTTTCATCAATGCCGGTAATTTCCGCTGCTAGAGATGGGTCTGTAAAGAATCTTCTGTGTAAAGTATGTGTAAGTACTTCCACATCAGTCGAGCTCCTCAAACTTTCAGACTTTCTCCGTTTTGACCTGTCACTTGATTCAGTGAAAGCTTTTGCTGGCCTTCCTGGTCGATTTATTTTTCTTGAAATTTCTACTGTACCTTCAAGCCATTCTTTATTATTTTTCACAAATTTATCTAACATATAATGGGCTTCGATCCATTTGCTCTTGAACTGAGATTTAAATTGGGAGAAATTGTGCTTGAGGTTTTTAATTTCATCATCATCAAAATTATCGCCATTAAGAAGGTAATTTTCAAGGAAATTTAATCTATGATTAATGTTTGGCAAATTCTGCTGTGGCATAATGTTTAAAAATTCTTTTTGAGTCATTACTCTGACATTCGAAGGCCCTAAATAAAAATAAATCAAAATATGAACAAAAAAGAATGCATAATAATTATATGCAATTTAGATAGATAACATCATTTTATCCCTTATTTTTAAAAAAATCTCACAATCTTTCGCTAACTTTTAACAAAAACATATGAAAAATTGCCTCGACTTATTCTTTAGATAAACAAATGTTAATAACGAGCAATAAATTATTTCAATTATCTGAAAAGAGGTTAAAAAGAGATAAAAGGGAATGAATACATTACTTTAAAGCAATTTTTTTTTTTAAATTATATAAATTTAATTTCAATCAGAATAACTGAAAAATAAACAAATCTGATCATTTTCTATTGAATCATAACAATTTTTTTCATATTAAAATTTATATAATAAATATCAGTTAAAATTCAATATATAGTAATTTTGTATGCTTACTCAGAATTTTGGAAGAGCATATTTATATCGCCTTCATTTTAAAAAGGGGACAAAGGTGGAACTACTTTAAACAAAAACACAAATAGAAGGATGTATATTTATTGGTACAACAAGTAACTTTGCTTGGAAATGTTTGGAAATATAACTAAACCCTTCGTGAATTGGGAAACAAGGGAAAAAATAATAGAAAAATATGCGTTATTTTAAATTAATTTTGTAAATACTAAAACTATCTCTTTCTCAATTCAAAGTTAAAAAAATAATGATACATACCTGCCTCGTCACTATCCATAACGATTAGATTTTAAATACTTCCAAAACTAAAGTTATTCAAATTCAAAAATAGAAAGTCACAATGAAGAACGATTTGACACTCATGCACTTAACGCAACACTCCAGTTTTAACTGATAACAGGAGGTCATCGTTCACTTAAAGGAGATAAAAATCCCATCACGTGATTCCCCAATGATTCAGTTTCAACTTATATCCATCCATTCGATCCTGCGTTGTACTTTATGAAATCGACTTTTGGCCGCCCAGATTTGTAAAATACCCCACTGTGCAATGGGAAAAATTATTGCAAGTGGATTTTAAAGGTATTAGAGCCTTCCGAATGATCTGAAATTTTAAAGATATAATTGTTGCAAAATTTTGTCGAGCCATTTCAAATTTTAGGAAAATCGGATGTATAGTTTAATTACAGGGACAGCCAGAAGTTTTTCTTTACATTACGGCCAATGGGAAAAATTATTGCAAGTGCATTTTAATGATATTACAGCCTTTCGTATGGTCTGAAATTTTAAAGATATAATTGTTGCAAAATTTTGTTGAGCTATTTCAAATTTTAGGAAAATCGGATGTATAGTTTAATTACAGGGACAGTCAAAAGTGTTCCGAAAAAATTATTGGAAGTGCATTTTAATGATGTATCAGACTATGCACGTTATGAAGTGCAAAAAATTATACATTCAGTACAATATGGGGTGCAAAAAATAATTTTAAAACTAGTTATAGTACGAACGCACCTCATTTGCCACGTTTGACGAGCAATTTCCAACTTGTTTATATCTATTATGAAGTTGTTTATTGTCAAGATTTTACGGATACTATCTAGTTTTTTGTTAAAGTTATAAGCTAAATTCAATAATTTTTAGGAGCAATAAATTTAAAATTAAATTAGGGGTATTACTAGCATTAGTAGAATTAAATAAGGAGTATTAAATTTATTCCTCTATGTAAATAGTACCACCATTCTTTTAAACAATTAGATTATAATTAATATGATAAATCAGTATTATTAAATAAAATTTAAAAATAGTTAGGAATTACCACATATTTAATATTTAATCTCCTTGTCAAAGCAAAGTTTTCACATATTCTCTTTGCGTGTCAAAAACGTTTTATAACGTATTATGTAAAACTGTCTCTACGCCAAAGTTAAACAGTGCTTTAATTAAATTTGCTAATGAGAGCAGGTATGTTATTGAATTACCTCGTTTTACTTTTCTCTTGTCGGGTTTAATTAAAAATTATCTCAACTGAAGCAGTGAATCATGAAATATGCGAAAGAATTACACATTTTTAGCATAGCTCTTGACTAAAATAATATGACATAAAGTATTTATGAATTTTAAAAGACGTTTTTCAATACAGTTTCTAAAGAAGTGTGTCATTTCAAACTTCAGTATCATATAAAATACAAAAGAACATCTCAATTAGAAATGTTCATCACAATTTAATATCTTTCTTAAAATTTTCAGTTAATGTTTAAAGATAATAAGTGATGATTCAATTAGCAGAAATTGAAGATTGTATTTTATGAAAATAATTTCAATGTTTGAAATTAAAAAAGAAACACCTTTACCATAATGATTAGAGAAGCAAACATTTCTAGATTTTTTTTTTTTTTGTAGTTTGGAGAATGGCATGATATAGGTGATCGTGTAATTTTTTCTGCGTTTTCGTCATATATCTCAAATAATTTATTTTGATTTTTAACTGAACAGTTTTGTAATGCAAAACTACTTCTTCTATACTATTTTATATTCAGTTACAGTGTCTGTTTTAAAAATTGAAGACATTTTTATCCTATTAATATAAGGGTAAAACTATGTACGGGGCCCGTATGTCATGGTTGGAACTCATGTAGTTTCAACAATGTTTCGCACATATTCGCAGTAAAGTGAATACGTTGGTAGCGTTACCGCTAGGCCACTGAGGATTTCGTTACAACGTGGCAATATTTAACATCTATCTTGCTTCACAATTCCTCGGAGATTTTACCTACAAAAAACTCAAAACGGTTTGAAAATGGTTTTAAAAATAGTTTAAGTATAAAAAGAACATCTCAATTAGAAATGTTCATCACAATTTAATATATTTCTTAAAATTTTCAGTTAATGTTTAAAGATAATAAGTGATGATTCAATTAGCAGAAATTGAAGATTGTATTTTATAAAAATAATTTTAATATGTGAAATTTAAAAAGAAACACCTTTAACATAATGATTAGACAAGCAAACATTTCTAGATTTTTTTTTAGTTTGGAGAATGGTTTATAGATATAGGTGATCGTGTAATTTTCTTTTGCGTGTTTCTGATTTGTTCTGCGTTCTGTTTCCATTCGTACAATGACGTATGCGTTACGCACAGATATGCTTGTCCTTTATAATATACACTATATTGCCATTAATGACCGTCAACTTTCAATTTTAGACATTTTGTCGAATATTTAGAAATATACTTGACAGATTCTTCTGGAATTTCAGGATTAAAAAGAGCAGGTATAACCTCATATTTAGCAATGTCGATTTGTTAAGGCGGGCAATTAGGGGGCCAACAAAAATCAAAGAAAACAAATAATACTTGGGATCACCCTGTAAAATAAAATGCACGAAATGATCTACTGCTACTGAATATAAATGAACAGACATTATGCAATATGTGTGTTCTTTTGTGTAAGAATAGCACGTATATTCATCGAGATATAGCGATTTATTTAAAACAATTAAAAAATTCTTGCATGTTTTTTGCTTATAACATGCAGGGTTTTCAATCAAATTTAATGTCGGTTTCAGAAAAATTGACAAAATATAGTACAAACAATATAGTGCAATTGGAATATAAATTTATTAAATATTTTAGGAAATATGAGCAGTTGTATGAAATAATTTTTATCTACGCATGCGCGAATGATAACAAGGATAATTTTACATAATTTAATAGTCAACTCTATGGAGCAAATTATTAAAAAAATTTTAGTCAAATATCGTAAAAATTCAGAAAGATATCGGCGTTAAAGTGAGCAAATTTTTAGTTGTTCTCTAAAAGCAGCTGAATGATAAGGGATTTTACACAAATTGTCATTTTTTATTAACTGACTTTCAGAAAAAAGTTAATATTTAGTGAGTATCAACGAGTAGATTTGGAAAAAATGCTTCGATTTTGATACTTCTTTTGATCATGGTACAGGCTCGTTCTGGTGGTTATCCAAGAAGAACTAAAGCATCAATAAAAAATTAAAAAAAAAAAAAAATTAAAATTAAAAATGACAATTTGTGGAAAATCCCTTATCATCCAGC
The DNA here is from genome assembly GCA_963932465.1 of Maratus speciosus. Taxonomy (NCBI): domain Eukaryota; kingdom Metazoa; phylum Arthropoda; class Arachnida; order Araneae; family Salticidae; genus Maratus; species Maratus speciosus. The sequence continues at coordinate 512,720,178 of OZ010789.1, read as the reverse complement.
TGCTTTTAGAGAACAACTAAAAATTTGCTTACTCTAACGCCGATATCTTTCTGAATTTTTACGATATTTGACTAGATTTTTTTAAATAAGTTGCTGTATAGAGTTGACTATTAAATTATGTAAAATGATCCTTGTTATCGTTCGCGCATGCGCAGATAAAAATTATTTCATACAACTGCTCATATTTCTTATAATATTTAATATTTTATATTTCAATTGCACTATATTGTTTGTACTATATTTTGTCAATTTTTCTGAAACCGAAGTTAAATTTGGTTGAAAACCCCGCATGTTATATGCAAAAAACATGCAATATATTTTTAATTTTTTTAAATAATCAAAATGTCTAAAATCTCTAATCTTGATTTAGTTATCTCTATTAATATACATGCTATTCTTACACAAAAGAATACACATATTGCACAATGTCTGTTTATTTATATTCGGTAGCGATAGATCATTTCGTACATTTTATTTTACAGGGTGATCCCAAGTATTATTTTTTTTCTTTGATTTTTTGTTGGCCCCTAATTGCTCCTCTTATCAAATCGGCATTGATAAATATGAGGTCATACCTGTTTTTTTAAATCCTGAAATTCCACAAGAATCTGTCAAGTATATTTCTAAATATTCGACAAAATGTCTAAAAGTGAAAGTTGCCGGTCATTAATGGCAATATAGTGTAGATACTAGCCTTAAGATGATTCTGATAAAACCAGCTCTTCACTGTTAAAAATCTGCAGCATTTGCTGCATAGTCACTCCACCGCTTTTATAGGATTCGGTTACTTGACTATATTATGGAGCATTCTCATTGGTCAGAATACAGATATTCTATAAAAGCGGTGGAGTGACTATGCAGCAAATGCTGCAAAATTTTAACAGTGTTATATAAAAATGAAATTAAAAATACGTCAAAACCGGCCAGATAAAATTGTTAAACTGGGTTTATCTCTAATCTTGATTTAGTTTTTGTTGATGAAATTAGTACTTAACTTCGAAATCTACCTGCGCCTGCAGGTCGAGCCTGCAGGGATATTTTAAATTATGCAACGAGAAGTCTTAAATTATTTTGCTGGGTTTTCTTTTTTCAAAATTCTGTGGTCAGTTCTGACCTTTTTTATTGCTCTTCAAAGTTTGAAAGCAAAGCGCAAAAAATTAACAAAAGAAGATATGTAATAAATATGTCAGGCACTCCCCTCCATACGAAGTCGCCTCGCTTGCAACGCGGCAGAAGATTACTCACAGCAAAGAAACCGGAAAAAGGACATTCTTCCATGATTGTGATTTGAACGGACTTTAAAACAGTTAATATTAGGGTAGATTGGGTGAAGATGCCGTAGTTTTTGACTTAATAGTTTTAAAAATCGCCGGTTGTTTTTATTTGTTATTCATTGATTTCCTGTTAAAGTTTGGACTCTTATTAATGATTTAAAAACTTATTTCATTTTACAGATATTATAGAAAGCATCGAAAATTTTGTTTTTGTAAACACTTGCATTTCGGTATCTTACCCCAAGGTGTGGGTAAGATGGCCAACTATCTGGGGGTAAGATGCCTTCTGGAGTTTGAATGTAAACAATAATTTTTGTGAGGCAGTAGAAAACATAATGGGACGAATAAAAGTAACTTGAATATTTTAGATCTAATAAAGCCGTAGCTAACTTACTTAATATTAGGTAATTATAAAAATATGAAAGTAACAAACGTTGGCAATTTGATAAAAGAACAAACTAATATTTGAAAAAAAAAAAGGTTATTTTCTACCTAACATTAACTACAATCAACATTAACAATAACTACATTCGTTGATTTCAGACAATTACGTATTCGTTAAACTTCAATAAATATATGTGGATAAGTAGTATTAAAAAATTATTAATTAATTTTTTTTTTTCAAAATTGAAAAAAAAATTGGACCCGAAAGGGTTAAGTAACAATATGACTTTTTAGTTAGTTTTTATCTATTGAATCTGAAACAAATAAATTTCTAAACATATGCCATTAATTTAACAAAGCCTTGTTCTGAAATAAAATTTTTGAGAAAATTAAATGAAACAGAAGATACAAGTTAACTTACAGTCGAACCTCGTTATCCCGACACTCTGGTGACCAGAAAAAAGTGTCGTCATAAGCGGAGTGTTGCAGTAACCGGAGTTGGAGGAAAATATGTTTATAAAAATGTGTTGCGTTGTCCTTCAGACTGCAGGTTCGGTAAATTCAAATTATTTCATAGTTCTTCGAAGAATAAAAACGTCTTCATAACTTAGTTCTAATATATTGTAAATAAAATTCGTAACTTGAATAAGTAAACACACTCTACAGTTCAAATTAAACTTCTTTCTTAAAAAACAACTATGTACATTTTATTTACAAATATATAGGTATATTAATATTATTATTACTCTCATTTGAGAGTTCCATTATTACCGTCAGACCGGTTCAAAACAAACTTTACATCTACACTGAAAAGAAAATCGGAAAACAATAAAAAGGGGGTTGCCACAGTGCCGACTAACAGAAAATGGCAAGCATCGCCAAGTTGGCATTCTCAACATCCTGCCCCGGGCTGAACACTTAGTTCAGCATCTATATTAAACAATTTAATAAACATAAGAATATACTTACATACATGACAAATTTTCAGATACATACAGCTACAGATGTAAAAGCAAAAATAATAAGAATGCTGCAATCTACGAAAGAAAATAAAACACATGAATTGTATGAAAATTAAACAATAATAAGGGTAAATATGAGTAACAAAACAAATTAAATGTTCGATAATAGTTCTTATTTTTAGTATAAGAGTTTTAGTGTCTTTTAGTCCACTAAGTCCAATTCAAGATTATATAGCAATTGCACAGGTCGTTTAAGATCGCCTTTTGCAGTCTGTAATACACATGATCTGATTTTCGAGTCACGACCAAATATGAGTTCTTTAACACGACCACACTTCCACATATGTTTTGGGAGCTTTTCATCATGAATTATCACTATATCGTTAACTTTGAACTGAGGCGATGAATTTATGTTTTTCACTTGAAAAGCAGATCTAAGTTCTAACAAATATTCGTTTCTCCACCTTTTCCAAAAGTGGTCAGTAATTTGTTGCTTATATTTATATTTTCTCGTCAACAAAATCTTATTGGATTTCTCTTGCGTACAGACTGGTAATCCATAAGAAGGTAAGGACATTAATCGTTTACCAACTAAAAAATGAGATGGCGTTAAAGGTGATGGTTCAGCATTTTCTTCGTAGAGATAACATAAAGGACGTGAATTAATCACCGCTTCAATTTCTGTAAGTATTGTTTCTAGCTCTTCATAACGGAGACAAGTTTTTCCTAGAACCTTTTTTAAAGGTGTTTTAACTGATCTGACCATCCTTTCCCAGAAGCCGCCCCACCAGGAAGCCCTGGGAATTATAAACTTCCATATTATTTTATTCTTTCTCAAGTAATCAAAAATTTCTTGCTTAGAAATTCTTTCCCAAGCATCTTTTAACACCAAATCAGCCTTAGAAAATGTCTTGGCATTGTCACTGTACATTATTTTGCAGAAACCTCTCCTAGAGAAAAATCTTCGTAGTGCTAAGATAAAGGTTTCAGTACTTAGATTGGTGACTAACTCTAGATGAATCGCTCTGGTTACAGCACATGTGAATACGACAATATAAGCCTTCCCAGTGCCTTCAGAAGTTTTATAATAAATCGGACCGGCAAAATCGACACCAGAGGTTTCAAAAACTGGTGTTTTGATGATTCTATCTTTCGGTAAAGGTGCTATTTCCACCTTTCCAGGAATAGCATTAAGTTTTCGACATATCATACACGATCTTAAGACGGATTTTACAAATCTTCTTCCCTTTAATATAAAATACCTTTCACGAAGGTGAGCTAAAGTGACAGCTACACCAAAATGGTACATTCTTTCATGAGCATCCTTAATTAGTAATTTTACAAAATAAGATTTATTAGGAAGTATCCACGGATGTTTTTCCTGCTCTGTAACTTCAGAAAACTGAAGTCTTCCGGATAAAACAAGTAAGTCATTTTCATCGAATTGTGGATTAAGCTTGTACAAAGAAGAATCTTTATTAAGTGTTTTTTTTTGTTTAAGTGCTTCTATTTCAACTTTAAATGAAGTTTCCTGAGTTTGTTTTATCCAGTATTTTTCTGCTATTTCTATTTCTGAGGTAGTTAAAGGTCCTAAAATTTTAAGGTTTTTCGAATTGGCATTATGAATAAAACGCATTATCCAAGCAGTAATATTATACACGCGATTTAAACTACTGAACTTTGCCATATCAAATACTGGCTTAGGAATAGAGTTTGATTCGTTACACAATAATGTTAAATTTGGTTTTGCTTTCATTTCATTAAAAGCTTCGGGAACCATTTCTATAGCCCTTTTTGAAGGCCACATATCTTCTGATAGTGATAACCAAGGTGGGCCGCACCACCATACATTATTACCCATTAACTTCGATAAGTTTTCCCCTCGCGTAAGCAGATCTGCAGGGTTTTCTTTTCCGGGACAATAATTCCAGTCCTTTGGATCTGTCAATGACTGAATTTCGGTTACACGATTGGAAATAAAGGGTTTCCAGTTTGTAGTAGAACCCTTAATCCACCAAATAGTTATCTCTGAGTCCGACCATAACTTTATATTTAAATTCGAAATATGTAATTTTTGTTTTAAATATTTCCACATTCTAGCGGCAACTACTGCACTGATCAATTCCAGCCGTGGAATAGTTAACTTCTTGAGGGGGGCTATTCTACATTTACTCCAAACAAAACTAGTTTGAATTTCGCCAGTTAATGAAATGGAACGCAAATAAGCAACTGCTCCATACCCTTTGGGACTAGCATCACAGAATATGTGAATTTGTGAATTTTCAGAAATGTTTATCATATTAGGAAAATATTTTCGGGTTATTTCAAATGTGCGTAAATGTACAACTTCTGAACACCAAGTGTTCCACTCGCATTTCAAATCTTCAGGTAATTTATTGTCCCACTCTAAACCTCTTTGCCATGTTTCTTGCAACAAGGCTTTAATACGTATTACAAATGGATTCACAAATCCTAATGGATCATAAATTTTCAGTAACATTTTAAGAACTGTTCGCTTCGTGGGATCATCGATGTAATATTCTTCAAAGGGCTGCGCATCTAACATCAAAATATCAGATTCAGTATTCCATATCAGTCCAAGCACTTTTAAGATACTACCTGTGTTTTCCTCACTTATACCTAAGTTACCAGATTCCCACATTTCCCTAAGTTTAATAGAATTTGTTTTTAATTTCCCCAAATTCATCCCAGCTTCTTTAAGAATTTCAGAAGCTGTAACTGATAAATAATAAGCTTCGTTATCTAAATCTGATCCGGAAATTAAATCATCGACATAGAGGGAATTATCTAACATATATACAACATTTGGATGTTGATCTCGATATTTCTTTATATGATGTTTAATTGTGGCAGCCAAAATAAATGGTGAGCATGTAACGCCAAATGGTACACGTCTAAATCTTAAAATTTTGAAAAAGTTGTTTGCGTCATTATCGAACCAAAGAAATTTAAGGTAATCTCGGTCTTCTTCAGCTACAGAAATTTGAAGAAAGGCCTTTTCAATATCTGCACAAAACGCAGTATTGAATTTTCTGAAATTAATAATAATTTCTAATAAATCGGGGTTCAAATTTGGGCCACCGTACAAACAATCATTTAATGATTTGCTATTTTCTTTTGAGGAAGCATCAAATACCATTCTAACTTTAGTTGTGGGTTTATCATCTCGCAAGACAGGTCGGTGGGGCATAAAATAACCGCTATTTACAGTTTTATTAGAACATGCTTCCACTATGTTATTTAATTCCTGTTCAATCACAATTTCTTTATATTTTTGCAATAATTCCTTATCTTTAAGCAATTTTCGATTTAAGTTAATAAATCGGTTTCTAGCATTGTTATAATTACTTCCTAAATCTCTTCTATCATCTTTCCATAACAATTTAGCTTCGTATCGGTGCTCAAGAAAATGCAAATTGTTTTCGAATTTTTCGATTATCTCTTTATCTAATTCAGAAATATTTTCTTCAGTGTTCATCCCTAAAGTTTCTAACTCCCACAATGTTTTCAAATCATTTTGAATAGGTTTCATAACCTGAGTGGACAAGACCCCAGCTTGCTTACTCTCACTGTTTTTATTTACGTCAATTGTCCCGCAGAGGGAATGCCCAAATAAATTTTCACAGACGAACAATGATTTATTTATGGGGTATGTTTTGTCATTAATTTGATATAAATAATCAGCTCCTATTAATATATCAACATCACTATTTTCCAAATGTTCCCACGTGTCAAGACGAAATTTGGAAAGTTTTCTCTTAATTTTGATTGGAAGAGGAGGAATTTGTATCAAAGAATTGGTTATTAGCGGTGTGACTAATGCTTCAATTATTATACTACGTTTTCTATTCGTCAAGTGAATTAGCTTTAGCTTAACGACATCATAACATCGTTCTTCAGATTTTCTCGAACCGAAAGTATAGACAATTAATTTTTCCTTTCTAATGACTTCAGGTTTTAATTTTGAAACTAAATTTTCTGTAATAAAAGTTCGATGACTAGCAGAGTCAAATAAACAAAGAGCAGTTTCTGAATTTTCACCCGCTTCCACTTTTACATGAATTGTTTGCAATATTACTTCTCTACTGATATTATTTATATTGCCTTTGCAATGATATACGGAGGAAATAATGCTACCTGAATTTTTTGATTCTTCTGTTTTTTTATTAGAATTACAAAGTATAGTATGATGATATGTTTTACCACACACTTTGCAATTTTCATTCGAAATTTTACAAAAATTCGCGATGTGAAATTTACGGAAGCATTTAAAGCACCTTCCTTCCCTTTTTAATTTTTCTCGCATTTCCGGAATGGTGAAAGACTTACACTTTTCAGTATCGTGATCAGTTTGATTACAAAATATGCAGTTATTTTTAATATTTGTGGTTAAGGCAGAAGCTGATGGAATGAATTTTTTATAATTTTTCTTATAATTTTCCTGCTTCTCAGGGATTTTTTCAAAATGGTTTAATTGGACAGTGGTCTCGCGAGATTCAATTTCATCTTTAATGAAATTTATCAGCTCATTAACATCCCAGTCAGTGTTTTTAATTCGTTTTCTATTAAATTCTAGTGCAATATCTGATGGAATAAGTTTCAGAAGAATCGGACATAACAAGTGCCCATATGAACCTGAGGCAACACCTAAAGAATTAAGATTTCTTATTTGAATTTCGCATTCATCATACAAATCTCTAAAAGCCTTAATGTTACTAGAATTTCGTACTGGTTTCAAATTTAGCAGTTTAGTCATGTGACTATTTATTACCAGGTCATTACGACCAAAACGATTTTTCAATAATTCTATAGCATGAGCATAATTTTCCTTAGTCAGCGAAAAGCCTGCTATAGTATTTGCAGCACTTCCGCCCAAAAGTGACTTTAAGTAGGAAAATTTATCAATCGGAGTTAAATGTTCGTTATTGTCAATCGCATTCGAAAACTGACTCCAAAATTCGAGCCATAAACACGAATCACCATAATATTTAGATATATTAAGTTTAGGAAGTTTAATCAAATTTTGATTCAGAATTTTCTGACTTTTTAGTAGAGAACTATTGTTGCTACTACTATCACTTTCAATGTCTGAAGAATCTTGTTTAGTTTCAGGAGTAACTGTGTTATCATTTAAAAATTTGGAAATTTTATATTTCCATTCAATAATATTCTCATTATAAGATTCCGATTTCTCGATTTCTTTTTCAAATTCAGTACTTGGAACCAGTGGTTCAATTTCAGAATTTAATGATTTTAAAGTTTTCATTTTGTCATTCAATTGCTGTTTAAAAAGATCCAGCTGTGATTTTCTATTCTCAAGCTCTAATTCTTGTGTATTATCTAACAAATCCCTTATTTTATCAAATATTTTCGTAGTTTGACTACGAATCGTAGCTCTTTTTTTTTTCAAAGTTTCGCAATCCATCATAAAATAAAGAATTCAATTTATTCAATACAGTTCAGTTAATAAATGTATTCATAATTTTATTTATTCAATATAATTTAATTTGAGGTACTTACCTCAATCGATGATGAAATCCAGACATCCTGTCGCGGACGCCAGAAAAATGTTGCGTTGTCCTTCAGACTGCAGGTTCGGTAAATTCAAATTATTTCATAGTTCTTCGAAGAATAAAAACGTCTTCATAACTTAGTTCTAATATATTGTAAATAAAATTCGTAACTTGAATAAGTAAACACACTCTACAGTTCAAATTAAACTTCTTTCTTAAAAAACAACTATGTACATTTTATTTACAAATATATAGGTATATTAATATTATTATTACTCTCATTTGAGAGTTCCATTATTACCGTCAGACCGGTTCAAAACAAACTTTACATCTACACTGAAAAGAAAATCGGAAAACAATAAAAAGGGGGTTGCCACAGTGCCGACTAACAGAAAATGGCAAGCATCGCCAAGTTGGCATTCTCAACATCCTGTATTTTTAATTAATTTAAGGCAATTTTAAATTCATAACTGTTCTTTCAGTTTTAAGCAATAAAACATTATTATTAAACAAAATTAACGCAAAAACAAAATTGAAAACAATAAAAATCAGATGTATGATGACTTGTTTTTTATTGTTACATAAAATATTGATGAATTAATGTTTATTTATCCCTAGATGAGCTTCCCACAATTATTTTTTCCATATTATGCAATGCAATGCTTCGGTTTTAGTCGGATGAAAAACGCCATGTAATCACAAGAAAGTGCCGCCTGACCAGAACAAAAAGACCGCGAGTAGACTGATAGATACGTCTATCCGGAGCTTAAGAGGTTTATTCATAGTGTGTGGATTTGTTTATTCAGATAAAGGATTGAAGTAAAATTCTCATTTATCTCAATGGGTATTTCACACACTTTTGTGAAAAGTTTGGCTAAGACATTTCTTGCCGCTTAATTTCCGTGCTTATAAGATGGGTTATGAAAATGTGCAATTTTCCAAAACCGTCGAGATATCCGGAGTTGAAAATTATTCAACGACGTAAAATCCGGAGTTTATTTATATTAAAATCATATACAGAAAATCGGGACTTTAAAAAACTGACGTGATAAGCGGAGTGACGTGAAAACCGGGTGTCGGGATAACGAGGTCTGACTGTATTTGTTTCATCTTTTAGTCCATTGAATATATTTCAAGTTGTGAGATTCGTTTACAACAATTTACAAAAAACTGTCCTAATTTAAGAACATTTCAAATTTTACTATAAAAATTTCTCCTTTATTTCTCAATTACTTAAAATATTTACAGATTATTTATCTTTGCAATATATTCAAATAAAACGTTAAAATAGGGGAAAAAAATTAAATTAAATGCTTTAAGGGAGGAATGAGACAACATCAATAGCGAAGCATTTTGATGAGAGCGTAAAATAAAATAATTTCTGTAAGAGGTATATTTTAAATGCTTAAAAATATCGTCGATTTTTGAAGTACATTTTTATAATTAGCTACATGGAATATTGCCTAAAGCATTGCTTTCATGTCTAATTAAAATGCAATTTTAAGGACGTATTTTTAATTCACTTTCAATTTTGGAAAGGAATTAGATGAATGGAAATTATTTCAAGATGGTATTGAATAATGAAGAGTATTTTGATCCTCAAAATGCTATGTTCTTTTCAATGACTAATATGTAACAAACGTTTTAATTTACTAATTTTTTTTTAGTTAACGAAAAATTAATGACAAAGTATGAACAATTATCAAATAGGATTTTGATTTTATTAAAATACTGGTATCTCTTACATTCTTAATCTTCATAATAATAGAATGTAATCTTATAATAGCCTTTTTAATAATTTAAATCTTTGAAATAATCATGTAACATATTATTAATTCTATAACATTAATTACGTTATAATTTTTCGCCGTTTTATACTTTTGAACATAACCAGCAATAGGTCTTCTCTCTATAAAATAGCGGAATAATTGATTAGATAAAGTGTATATTACGGAATGGATTATAAAAATAGATTATACAGAGAAATCATGCAATTATGCAAAGATTAACACAATGACCGCAAGTCATTTTGAAATGATACAATATTGAAATAACTTGACATCATAAATTTTAAAGCCTTCGTTGAATAGTAGCAAGGCCGGATTAAGAGGGGGGGGGGCTACGGGGGCTGCAGCCCGGGCCCCAACTCGTGAGGTGCCCTCAGCAGTGGCTTAAGTTGTATCAAAGTTTCACTTTAAAAATTACTTATTTTCTTTTTAAAATAATCTGAAATGATAAAATTATTTTGAAATAGCGAAAAAAGTCGTGTTTCAAGTGTCAACATGCATTACTTTTTACTTTAGCAATTTTAAAGCTTCGCAATTCTGATAGTAACTGTTTCTAAGGCATCCTTTTAGTTTTTTTACCCTCTTTCCAGCGACAAAAACAGAAAATCATCTTTATTCTATTTCTTTCTTCTGCCTCGGGGGGGGGGGGGGGATGCTTAAAACAGAGCCCTAGGGTCCAATAAAAATATGAGGGTGTTGGTCCGGGGAGAGCAGTCCAAGACTCAACTCTAAATTTTTGCATTGAGAACGCGAGAAAATTAGGGGGTAAAAAAGCATGCCGCAGAAAAAGTTCAAAGGGCCCTACGGGACCCTAGGTTGCTCCGGGATTTTAACTGGCATCTAGAAACGGGAGTATAATTAAATGGAAAAAAGGTTCCAAAAATGAATATCGGATTAAGAAGAGGCAATTTATTAACAATTTAGTGTGGAAAAACTTCAAAAGGCCAGGGACTTAACTGTCATGTAGTTGAATATAAAAGATACTTTTTAGTAGTTTTTAAAGTAATCAGAGGACGCTAGAACTATGTTAAAGAAAATTGCAAGCAATTCGGATAATTTTTAAAGAAGCTAAACCAAGGGCCCCAAGAAGGCCAAACAGAGCCCCCAGTAAAAATTATGTGGGGAGAGGAGACCAAGACTCAACTTAAAAAATTATTCATTGAGAAGACGAGATAATTAGGGATGAAAAATGCATGCCACACAAAAAGTTCAAGGGGCCCCCATCGGGCCCTATAGGACCCTAGGGGGATCCAGGATTTTAACTGGAATCTAGAAACAGGAGAATAACTAAACGGAAAAAGTGTTCAAAAAGTAAGATCGGATTAAGAGGAGGCAATTTAATAACAATTTATGGTGCAAAAACTTCAAGGGGCCCTGTGCCGGGCCCTAAGTCGTCAGGGTCTTAACTGGTATGTAGTTGGGTATAGAGATATGTTTAGTGGTTTTGAAAGTAATCAGAGGACGGCTAGAACTATGGTAAAGAAAATTGCAAGCGATTCGGACCAATTTAAAGAAGCTGCACCAAGAAGGCGATTAATATTCACAATTGGTGGTAGCTAAAGTCTGATATATTTATTTCTTTATCGTCCATGTAGTAGCTGGAGGACCTAAGGGGTTGTTAGAAAAAAAAAAACTAGTGAATCGGAGCATTTTTAAGGGAGCTATAATAGGGGCCCAAAAGGGGCCAGCTGAGAGCACAGCCCAAACATGAAAACATACTAAAATGTTTTAGAATTTAGCGTTTTAGATCTTCAATTAGTCAAAATTAAGCATAGGGCATGAATTAATAACTATAATAATATTTTAAAGAAATGCGCAAAAATGGGGGAAGGGCTAATGCTTAAAACAGGTCCCTACGGTCCCAGTAAAAATGTTGCGGGTGTTGGCACGGGAAGAAGAGTCCAAGATTCAACTTTAAAACAATGCACTCAGAAGGTTAGAAAATTAGGGAGGAGGGAATGCATGGCGCACAAGAAGTTCAAGAGGTCTCTACGGGACCACAGAAGGCCCCATATGTTAACTGGAATGTAGAAACGTGAGAATAAGTAAATGGAAAAAGGATCCCAAAAATGAAGATCGGATTAAAAGGAAGCAATTTATTAACAATTTAGGGCACAAAAGCCTCAAGGGACCCTGTACCGGGCCCCAGGTGGCGAGGATCTTAATTGGAATGTAGAAATGGGGGAATAACTAAATGGAGATATAGCCCCAAAAACGAAGCAGGTTGGATAAAATGGGGAAGTTATTAACAATTTAGGGCATAAAAAATTAAAGGGGCTCCGGCCCTTAAAAAAATTAAAAATCTGTGCCTCAGGTGCATTAGGACCTGTCTTAGACTACCCTCACCTAAATTGTCAAACTTATACATGCGATAGATTTTGCTTGCCATCGCGAACAGACACACACACGCACACAGTGCGAAACTTTCTTTTATTAATACAGATTTCACTATTTAAATAGCTTTTTACACATTTTCTTATTATATTAAAATTTCCATGTTCATGCATTTTTCCTTTTGTACCATTTGCTAAAGCCCAATACATATGGGTTAAATTGTTTAAAATGCTCACAATTTTTTATTTAAGGTGGTTCTCAAATTCCCAGTTCAACAACGCAAAACTTACTGACGCATTTTCAGACAAATTTTAAAAACGGGCATAAAATTGACAGGTCTGACTATTGAAACGGTTTCCATTTTTTATAAACAAATTACTTATTATGTAATAAACGATTCTTGTCACGTGACGACACGTTTTACCCCTTTCTCGTGCTACCGCATCCGGATATTTCGTTCGAAAACTTAATTTGACAGTTTTTTTTCCGAAAGACCTTCTGCCTTTATCAAAAAATGGGAAACGCCATTCGATTACATAATTTCTGAATAAGAACACCTGCCAATTTTATGCATTTCCGAACAAAAATGAATTCAGAAATGTGTCAGAAAGTAGATCCATTGAATTTGAGAACAACCTTAATAAGATTTATCATATTTTGCACAAAATTGACTTATTTCAGTAAAAATGAAAAATATTAGCACACATAGTTAGAACATTTAATTCATTGTCAAGATACGGATTGAACTAGAAAAGTAAATTTTCTAAAAATTTTGAAGTGTTGAATTTATTTTAAATGAGGAAAAATTGTTTTTTCGTGATAAAAATTTATCTCACAGTTACATTTTCTTACATATTGACTACATATTGACTATTTCTACATATTGACTTATTTCAGCCAAACTGAAAACTTTTAGCACGAGCATTTAGAACTTTTAGTTCATTGTTTTAGTTGAACTTAAAAAATTAAATTTTCTGAAAAGTTTGAAGAGCTACATTTATTTTTATTATTTTTTTAAATGAGGAAAAAATAATTTTTCGCTATAAAAGTTTATCTCACAGATACATTTTCTAACAAAAGTACGGGGTTCTGCCCCCTTCGAGCTACGTTTCCCAATCCTACGTGCAGCAGACCCCGCAGTCTCTGAAAACATGCTAATTTGCTGTGTTTTAAAAAGATATTTGATTACGAAAGATTGGAAGATATTATTACGACCAGTAGTAACCTTCTGTAATCGCGTTGCTCTTAAGTTCCCTTTGGCTAGGAAATTTTTCGGCTTCCAAAACCGTATCCACCGCTGTCGCAACAGCTGGCGGTTGTTTTCGTGTTCGATTAAGTAACATCTATCAGCCATTTCAAAATCGGCTTGTTTAAATTTATTGGGTGTAAAATGTCGCTGCCGCCCGGCCTTTGGCAACGGCTAGATTTTTTTTTTCTTTTGGACTTTTTAAGGAGATTGTTTTAAATATATAAATATGACATCATTTCCCCCCCTTTAATGCTTTTCGTACGCAAAATTTAATTATTTTAAATTTTTCTTTTCCTTTTAATATCCACGTGTAAATATATTTTCGATTTTCCAATTGAAAGTGCTTGGAAATATTACTATATGGGCTTTTTTAAATATGATGTAATTTTCTGCATAAAATAATTTTCACCTGTACTAATTTAATTATTTTAAAGTTTCCTGTCTTACTTAATATGCACGTGTAAATATATTTTTAAATTGAAAAATGTTTGGAAATATTATTATGGGGAAGAGAAATGGAAATTTAAGAATAGAATTCGATGATTATATATTTATTGTTGCTACAAAGTAACAATACAGCTTAAATAAAAAGAAGGAGTTTTAAAGTTTATGTGCTAGGGGGAGGGGAGAAGTGGAATTTTTTTTAGTCAGTTGGAGAGAGTAATTTAGATGCTCTTTTTAATTATTAATACAGAAATGTTACACAAGAAAAAAAAAATACATTAAACTATGCACTGGAGGGGTGGGGGGAGGGAAAAGGGATTTTTTCTTGGGGGGGGGATAATTTAGATGGTTATTTAAATATTGTTGTAGCAAAATGACAAATAAAAGAGAAAAAAATTAAAGAATTTTAATGATTTTAAACTTCATGAGATACTTGGGAGGCATTGAAATATGCAATGAAAGAATTGTGATGGAAGTGCGCAGTATTTCGATCAGTAACACCACATCTAATGTCAACTACAATCCAAAGTGCCTAGTTCAAAGCTGACTGTATGCGGATGGGACTCGGGCTACTTCTAATACTTCACGTGATATTATTATATTTCACACAAAGAAGGATAAGTATGTTGAAAATTTCATTTGAAATATTTCAATTAGAGTTATGAACAAATATCTGAAATTTGTATCAGAAGCATAAACATCCTGGATTCCTCACTGAAAACTGGATTACGACCCAGGTTCATATATAAAGGTTGTTAAACGTTCTATGTACTAATCAGTTCAATTAGTTTCTCTCCATACATTAATTGAAAATGTTGTTACCACACATATATAAATACATACATATACACTGAAGTTCAAAAATTAAGAGGCAGTGAATGGACGCTTTCGATTGTACACGGTTAGTCGAATATCTACTGAAAATATTGATGAATTGCGTTTTAACTTTAAAGATGTAAAGAATATGTTTGACTTCATCGTTTTCGGTGAAATTTTAGCCGCGGAAACAATTAGGAGGACAACAATAAATTTAATAATATAATAATGGTTACGATCACCCATGTGACAGAAAATGTTCAAACTGGTCTGCCACTGTAGCAAATGACCATGTGACTCCTGTTTAATGTTTTTGTGCATTTGTGTAAGCACAACACGCATATTCGTGAAGGTTTTAACGTTTCTGTGAAAAATGTAAATGTTTTTTGCTTATGGAATACAGAGATTTCAACCAAATTTAACACCTCTTTCCAAAAATTTCATGGGCATTTGGCATTTGTGTGAAATATTTTTAACTGCGCATGCATGAAAGATTCCAAAATTTTTTTTCATAATTTGGTAGTTAGCTATTTGGGGCAACTTACATAAAAAGTCCTGTCAAATATCGCAAAAATTCAAATTAGTTAAGGGTGATAGAGTGAGTTGCTTTCTAAAAGTAGCTTTGTTGTAAGGGATTTTCCACAATTTGTCAATCAGTTCACTGTATCTTTCTGAGTTTTCACAATATTTGACTGTCCTTTTTATATAAGTTACCCTAAACAGCTGACTATCAAATTAGGAAATAAAAATGTTGGAATCTTTCACGCATGCACAGTTAAAAATTATTTCATACAAATGCCCATATGTCATGAAATATTCAATATATTCATGATTTAATCGCAGTATACATTTTCTACTGTTCTTTTTCATAGTTTCGTTATGTACTGTTAGATTTGGCTGAAACTCTGCATGCTATAAACAAAAAAACATTTAATTTTTTTCATAGAAACGTTAGAATCTTTACGAATATGCATCTTATGCTTCCAGAAATGCACACAAACATTAGACAGGACCCACAGTCATATGCTACAGACCATTTTGAGCATCTTCTGTCTCGTCCAATGATCGCAAGCATTATTTTATTATTAAATTTATTGTTTTGCCCCTCCGCATTTAAATCTTCACTAAAAAATGTGAAGTCAAACATGTTCTTTACATCCTTGAATTTGAATGACAATTCGTCATAGACCGGGAGCCGGCATTTATTTTTATATTGATTTTTATATTGACAGCTGAGATTTTTATATTGAATAACTAACATTTATGCAGTATTTTTAAAACTTCTATACCGTTCTGAAAATGCTGCTATAAAAATCACGTGCCTGCCTTTTAAAATAAGCATTTAGTAGAAATCATCCAATTAGTGAAATAGTAATTGTTACCCAGCTTGTAATTCACACACGACAATATTTCTTAGAATTTCTGAAAGGGGATTTTTTTTTTTTTTACATCTGGCTGTCCAGGTTGCGAGTTTTCAGGCCCGTTAGATTCTGAGGTGGGGGGTCCCTTTTAAAAACCTCACTAACCTTTATTGCTTAGCTACCGCACCTGGAGATCTTGCCTTTCTCATTCTGGCAACCCCTGGCCCTATTTAAACGATAGTTTGAAAGAAATGATCTAATTAACGAAATAACAAATAATAACTCCGCAACTAATTTAAACACACTCATGAAATTAACATATTTGAAATCAGCAAAAAATTGTAGGCATGGATGCATAACAATTTAATCTATAAATTTATAATTTAAAAGTTTTACATTCGTTTTTAAACCTCTAGTCTACTACGGCGCCGACCATCAGCAGATAAAAGCACCTGAACTCGCAGCCGTCTGGCCATGAAATATTTCTCAAACACCTGTGTTCAACTGCTTGTATTTGAAAAGAAATAAAATCAGTTGATATAAACCCATTTTTCCCGCTTCTAGGTGGAATTTTCGAAATTTTTTTTTATAAATTCTGAAAGAGGAAAAAATTTTTGCATATGCGTGCGCAATTTTCAAGTTTTAGGTCCGGTAGATTATAAAATACAGACGTCTTTTAAAACGCCAAGTACATTTATCGCCATGGAACCCCTTCTAAATTATGGTAAACCATCCCCCTTTTGATAGCAAATCGTTGCGGTTTGATTAAAATAAAAGCTTTTGTTGAATTTTGAATTGTGGTTTTTAATTAAGAACGCACATTAATTAAGACTTTTCAAAATTTTATGATTTTGGCAAGGTCTGGGAGTATTCAGCTCTATGTCAAAAAAAAAAAAAAAAAAAAAAAAAAAATCAAGTCTGTAACTTAAATTGTTTGTGAGTACTGTTCGATGAATTGTATATGTTGTCTCAATAGTCAATAAATATACTAGTTATATTGAATCAAACACATTGACATCTTCCTGAGGGTACAGACACGCGGTTTGTTAATTTTAACAAAAGCCAGGCTTTGTGGATGCCCAGTTGAGTAGATTAAAAATGTCACAGCTAAAGTGGGTTGAGCTGCTGCGTGCGTTTAGTTTGAAGGTTGGACTCCATCTCCTCCTTCCAATTTAAAATGCACTTCAACCAGAAAGTGTCCTTGACCACCAGATATAAATCACAATAATTGTTATTTTTAAGCAATGACGATAATGTCTTAGTATAAAAGTACTTTTCATGATTTATAGTTTGAAAATTGCTAATTGCTAAAGGAACATATTTCACAATAATGACGAATTTATGAGATTGCTTATGTCTTGTGTATATTTCTACTGCAACAGGAATTGAAATGTTGATTTATGATGGATAAATGTTTTTGGATTATTATTTCAAGAAATATCAATAAGGGTTTTCTTAAATAACAGTCTTAGCAATAAATAACTCTAAAGTGATTTTAGTTGAAGTGATTTTTCTGTAAATGGTTTCTCATAAATTATAATAGTTGCGAAAAATGTATATGTTCACTGAACATGCTCCCCCCCCCCTATTAGGTCCTTAGTCCTGATACTGAGGGAGTAATGCTATTTTGTTGATTGGACGCTTGACTAATGAAGACCCGCGTTGCACAGTCACCACTCTGTTGAGTCCATCACTACCTGGGTGGACCTCTGTAATGCGACTCAACGGCCAAGTTACAGGCGGTTGATTTGCGTCCATTAATAACACTACCTGACCCACCTCGATGTTAGGCGTGGCGATCTTCCACTTAGCTCTGGGTTGCAGCGAGTCCAGGTATTCTCTGGTCCAACATTTGGAGAATCGAGCTTTCATGTTTTGGATCAGTTCCCATCGTTTCTTTAGATTCGTTGTCGAGGTTGCTGACTCATCGGGTATGGAATGCAAAACATCCAGTGTAAGAAAATGTGAGGGAGTGAGGACATTTATTGAATCAGCATCATTATCGTTTAAATGTATAAGCGGCCGCGAGTTTAGCAAGGCTTCTATTTGGACGAGTAACGTAGCCAACTCCTCAAAAGTGAACAATGTCTCTCCTATGATTCGCTTGATATGATACTTTGTCGATTTTATGGCAGCCTCCCAAATCCCGCCAAAATGAGGGGCAGAAGGAGGGATGAAATGCCATTCTAGAGAGTTTTCAGTTTGATAATGTGACATTATTTCATTATCTGTAAATGAACACCACAATTCATAAATTTTGTCCAACTTTCTGGATGCACCGACAAAATAGGTGCCGTTGTCGCTATAAAGATGCCGTGGGGCGCCTCGCCTTGCACTAAAATGTCGAAGGGCGGCGGTAAATGCCTCAGCTGTCATATCGCTCACAGCTTCAATATGCACAGCTTTTGTAGCCAAACAAATAAACAAAGCTATATACCCTTTGGTTGTTTTTGCACCCCGACCCTTACTAAATTTAATAGATATAGGGCCTGCGTAATCAACACTACTAGAGAAAAACGGACGTTCCAGGGTTACTCGATGCTTTGGCAAATTCCCCATTAGTTGAGGGGTTGCAATGGACCTTTTATATCTGTAGCATTTCAAGCATCTATTGATGCATTTGTTAATGATCTTTTTTCCACCAACTATCCAATAAGATTGTCTTATGATGTAGGATAGCAGTGAAGGCCCAGCATGTAAATGGGCACTGTGTTGTTGCTGTATTAATAACTCAGCCATTTTATGCTGTGAGGGCAAGATTAAAGGATGCTTGTGATTAAATGATAATTGTGAATTTTGGAAGCGTCCTCCACCCGTAACAGACCCGTATCATTAATAAACGGGTGGAGGGACTGTAACGTACTTTTCTTTGGCAAAGCTTTCTGTTCTTGGATACATTTAAATTCTTCCTGAAAGTAAGAATTCTGAATCCAACGAACAATATTCTCTTCGGCATCTTTTGTTTCTTTGTAAGTAAGATGTGGTGAAGAAATTTCTGTTTTGTTAGACTTTTTGCATTTTTTGATAAATCTTTGGCAATATGTCAAAATGCGAATAATTTTAGCAAGCGAAGAGTGCGTTTGAAACAAATTATCAAATAGATCATTTGATGTGAGGGTGTGAAAGGAAAAAATTGGATCAGACCTTTGTTCAGCTTTGATTTGATCATCAAACTCCTCAGCATTTGAGTCGTCTTTGGGCCAATTGGATGGGTCCAAAACCAGCCAACTTGGCCCCTTCCACCACAAATCGCAACCTGGAAGACATTTTGATCAATACCGCGTGAAGCGATATCTGCGGGGTTCTCTTTAGATGGGACGTGTCTCCAGTGCTTTGTAGGTAGAATTTCGGTGATTTGAGATGTTCTATTCGCGACAAAAGTCTTCCATCTACGCGGATGTGCAGATAGCCAAGAAAGGACGACTTTTGAGTCCGTCCAGGCGAAAATATCGAACTTGTAACTCTTTAATGTTTCCATGACGGAACGGAGCAGCTTAGATAGTAGGTGCGCACCGCAAAGCTCTAATTTTGGCACTGAAATCTGTTTGATGGAGCAACTTTAGTTTTAGAAACAAAGAGAAAAGAGTTTATTTTCTTCTTATAACTTTGTCGGCAATAAATTGCGGCAGCATATGCCAATGTTGAGGCATCAGAAAATCCGTGTAATTCAAATGGGTTACCGGATGAAATCGTGACACATCTGGGAACAGATAATTGATTTAGTCCGTTAAAGGAAATTTGAAATTGCAACAATTCGTCTGTAAGATGTTGCGGTATAATAGAGTCCCAGTCCCCTTTTGTAAGCCAAAGTTTCTGATAAAATACCTTTAAAGTTACAGTACAGGGAGAAATTAGACCTAGCGGGTCGAAAATCCGTGCAGACTCAGCTAAAATGTGTCTCTTTGTAAGAGGTGGAGCGAGTGTTAATGCAGTTATGAAAATAGAACTATCTGATGAAGAGTTCCAGCTTAAACCTAGAACTTTGGAGCTTCCGTTGTCACTAGGAATGATTTCAAAATTTGATTCAGTGCTAGAAGAATCTATAAATTCATTAAGAAATGCCTGTGAATTCGAATTCCACTTCCTCAAGTGGAAACCATGCGCGTCTAAACAATCTGTAATTTCTTTGCAAGTTTCTATTGCTTACCTAACAGTATTCGTACCGGATAATAAGTCATCCATGTACATATCCTCTTCTAACATGCGCGAAATGCAAGGATTTTTTGTATAATCCTGAGCGATTTGTTTTATACATCTAGTTGCCAGAAAAGATGCTGGCGCTAAACCATATGTGACAGTTTTCAATTTGTAATTTTTTATTTCCTCATTAGGATTAGACCTCCAAACTATTTTCTGATAAATTTGATCTTCTTCGGCAACCAAAATCTGGCGGTACATTTTTTCTATGTCCGCAGAAAAGACTATTTTCGGAAATCGAAAATTAAGTAAGATTTCGAAAATGTCCCGTTGTAACTTAGGGCCTACACCCAAAATGGAATTCAAGGAAACACCACTTGAAGTTTTGCATGAAGCGTCAAAAACTGCCCTTAATTTAGTAGTGATACTAGAATATTTAATAACCGCATGATGAGGAAGAAAGTAGTGTTCGTTTTCATAATTATTAATGTCATTTTGTGCAACTAATTCCATGTGATCTAATTCTTCATATTCGTACATAAACTCTTTGTACTGATTTTCAAATTCTGGTTTTTCTCTAAATTTCTTTTCCATAGCAAGCAAGCGAGAAATTGCGGCAGGTTTAGAATTACATAATTCTGATTTAGATTGAATAAAAGGTAACTTAACCACAAAACGATCTTCGGAATTAATTGAATAATTTTCCTGAAAACGTGATTCAACAAATTGCTCTTCAGGTGACAACATTTGAGTATTCTTATTAAATACTTCTTCTACTTCCCCAAAACGCTTTAACTCTTTATCAATATTAACTTCATAAATGTGTAAATTATGTATCGAATTTGGAGATGTATTAGAATGTGGCATTTTCCCTGATACCAGAAAGCCAAAAATTGAATTTTGAGCAATTAAATTGCTCTGCGTATCTGTTACTTGACCAGGAAGCAAAATAGAAAAGAAATAATCAGATCCTAGAATAATGTCTATTTTACTTGGTGTCTCGAAATGTGGATCCTCTAAGTTTATATTCCTTAAATGCGAAAAATGCTTCTCATGTATTTTTTCCGCAGGTAACGGAGCAGTTAAATCATCTAAAATAAATGCCTTCACAGACAACTTGGTGTCAGCATTATAAATTGATGTAAGATCAAACATTACGTAACCCTTAGTTACTGCGATCTTTGAATTAGACAGACCTTTTACGGGGAACCTAGCGTTTTTCCTTTTAATTCCTAACATTTTCATGCAGAATTCAGAAACAAACATACACTCTGATCCACTATCACACATGATTCTTAAAGTGTGCTTTTGACCCATGCAATCATTAATATATACACTAGCAGTGGGGAAAAGTACGAAAGATGTTTGAACTGCATTTATGAAAGGAGAAATTTCCGTTTTATTCTCATGGAGAATCAAACCGGCCTCTGAATCAGGTTTGTTTTTGTGGCTCTGTTTTTCACTTGAACGAGAAGTTGATATGGCATAATTTTGCAGTTTGTTTTCGCATAAACTAGTATGATGTTTCAGCTTGCAATTGTGACAAGAGTAAGAGGAATTGCATTGCCAGGTAGTGTGCTTGTCAGACAACCAATTACTGCATAACTTTTTTTTCTTAACAAACTGTCTCCTATCCCTGTTGCTTAATTCCTTAAATTTAACACACTTGTAAAGTGAGTGATTAAATTTGCAAAGTAAACATTTGCTAATGACACTGGAATAAGATCTATTGACGTTATATTGTTTCTCTTGTTTATGCGAACCTTCATTTTCACTTTTATACAACTCTAAAGATGAAAATCTATCATTTATAAACTGAATAAATTGATCAAAAGACGGAAAGTCTTCGCTTGAGTCAATTTTGCCCATTCCTCTCTTGTTTTAGAATCAACCTTTTGTAATAAAATATGAATCAGCCATAAGTCACGGCCAGATGCCTTTTCATCGATTGATTTAAGGCCTCTAATTACTTCATCTGATACATCTGATACATCTGATACACAGCGTAAGCTAAATGCATTCACTTGAGTAATGGGGGGAATGACCAAGAATGTTTTAACTAAAGTAGAAACAATTTGTTTTTTCTTATCATATCTCGACAGCAATTTTCCCCACGCTTCTGAATAAGTGTTTTCAGAAATAAGAATATGTTTTATTATAGAGGCTGGCTCTTCCCCTAGTAACCCTCTTAAATACTGAAACTTCTGTATATTAGTTATGCTGTCGTTATTATGAACTAATGATAAATATAAATCTTTAAATGACAGCCAGTTTTTAAAATCACCATTAAATTGCTCTATATTGAGCCTAGGCAATTTAAAATTCTTAGAAATAGTAGAACTAACAACTGGAATCTGATCATTTATCAATTGAGATTGTGCATGCACATTTACGGTAACTTTTTCAAGTTCCGTTCGCAGTTTGGCTTTGGTTTCATAATATTTTTTTTCAAATTCCTCAATTTCTAATGCTTCAGCTGGTAATTGAGCATCATATTTAAACTGTCTCTAATTTTTCTAATTTATTGTACAAATCATTCTTTTGAAACGTTTGCTCAGAGTTAATGAAGTTGTTTATCCCTGTTATAGCAGATTTAGCTCTGCCACGTAAATTTACAGCTGATTTTTCCAATTCTTCAGCAGCCTTTTTTGCGGCTTCCAAGTCGGTACTCATTATTCAAATAATGAGGTGAATAGCGTAAAAAAAACGAAAGCCAAACCGATAATAATAATAAGATAAAATGTACTTATCTGTAATAAATGTGATGCGAGGTGCTCCGTCGTCTGTTGAAATTCCACATAAGACTGGTGAAAACATTATTTAAAAAACTGCAGTAAGATATGATGAGCGTACACTTATTCCAAGCTTGAAAAAAGTATCCAAGATAACGCCGCGTGCCTCCAGATTTTAATGTTCGATGAATTGTATATGTTGTGTCAACAGTCAATAAATATACTAGAGATTAAAATAAAATTATATTGAATCAAACACATTGGC
The DNA here is from genome assembly GCA_963932465.1 of Maratus speciosus. Lineage (NCBI taxonomy): Eukaryota > Metazoa > Arthropoda > Arachnida > Araneae > Salticidae > Maratus > Maratus speciosus. Next base: position 512,696,899 of record OZ010789.1, on the reverse strand, counting down.
ATCTTCCTGAGGGTACAGACATGCGGTTTTTTAATTTTAACAAAAGCCAGGCTTTGTGGATGCCCAGTTGCGTAGATTAAAAATGTCACAGCTAAAGTGGGTTGAGCTGCTGCGTGCGTTTAGTTTGAAGGTTGGACTCCATCTCCTCCTTCCAATTTAAAATGCACTGCAACCAGGAAGTGTCCTTGACCACCCGATATAAATCACAATAATTGTTATTTTTAAGCAATCTATATTATAAAGGACAAACATATCTGTGCGTAACGCATACGTCATTTTGCGAATGGCAACACTTTGAAATTTGAAATAAAATTTTGGTTTTGCAATTTTCTCTACTGCAAATTTTTAAACTTCTAAACATCGCACATTTTAAATTTTTACACCGTCGTATAAGGAAAAAAATGCTCTTTTAAATGCAACTTGTTTGAAAACTGTATCTCAATTTATTTTTGAGATATTAATTTTTTTGTAGTTTTTAATACCATTTTTCTTATCGTGGCAACAAAAGTGCCTCATTTCATTGAAAGTCATTGAAAGTAAACGGAAAATAGTCGAAAATAGGAGATACTGTATCTTTCTGTTGCCATAAATCTCATAAAACCTAAAAAAAAAGTTGAAATTAAAATATGGGCTATGTCAAGAATATTGTCTGTTATTCTGTGCTAATGACGTCATATGCACACTTTTCCATAGACGAAGTTTAAAACTGGATTGTAAAAGTGGATTGCTTTAGCGGATGCAAATGACATCATTTTATAAAAAAGCGTGTATTTTATTTCTTAAACCTGAATTATGTTTTGTAGAAGTGCGTCATTTTCACAGCCCAGCTGCTTTGAAATTCTTCACAGGTGAAAATGCTTCACATTTAAAAATAATGTAATCGAAATCACACACTGATAAAATGCAATGTTTTACAAAAATTTAGAGTATCTTTATAAAGTATATTTTTCAATCTTCTGACCATCGTTACATTTTCAATTTTCGTCTCATAGAGAAAAAATTTACTTTCAAATGCAATTTGTTTAAAAACTTTATCTTAATTGACTGATGTATTATATTTTCTAAAATAATTTTTAAGCATGATTTTTTTAAGTTTATGTTATCACGTGCCGGTTTCAGTACATAATAATAATAAACATTTTTCACATAAAGCAACAAACATTTTTCAGCATTTGTTTCTGACTATTTTTGCATAACGAAATTAATGCTTCCTTTATAGGAAAATAAAAGAATAATATTAAAAAACCACCAATCTAACATATTTGTGAAAGACAAATTAACGAAATTAATACTTCTTTTATAAACAAATAAAAGAATAATATTGAAAAAACAACAAATCTAACATATTTATAATCGTACAATTTAAATTTTTAGATCACCAAATAGGATTTTTTTTAAAAAATGGAATAACTTTGCAAAGTCCATCTCAGTTTACTGATTGTCTATAGTTTTAAAAACAATTTTTAAGCATGAAATATTTTTTAATTTATCTATATCGCGCGGAGCTCGATTACGAAAGATTAATCCGTTTGTCCTTAAAACAAAATACAGACTTCATCATTTTCTTACGGCTAATATATATTAAAAAAATTCCCTATGAATAAATAAATAAAATAATATAAATAAAACACAGATTTGCCAGACATGTATAAGCTCTGAAATTATCAGAATATAAAAGGATGCCATAAGTAGCAAAATCTTGGCAAATAACTCTTAGCATGCGGCTAATAAGAAAATATCGCTTTTGATAAATTTCAAAAATTTATTTGATTGTATAATTCGTATTTTCCATATGAAAAATGCTTTTTTAATGCAAGTTGTCAATCTAAAAATATTATGGAATATAAAAAAATTATTAGTTTTCAATTTAAAAAAATGATTTCACCTATAGTCTTTAACCCGGGAAGCCCGGGTACGATCCCCTAGTAACGATAATGTCTTAGTATAAAAGTACTTTTCATGATTTATAGTTTGAAAATTGCTAATTGCTAAAGGAACATATTTCACAATAATGACGAATTTATGTGATTGCTTATGTCTTGTGTATATTTCTATTGCAACAGGAAATGAAATGTTGATTTATGATGGATAAATGTTTTTGGATTATTATTTCAAGAAATATCAATACGGGTTTTCTTAAATAACAGTCATAGCAATAAATAACTCTAAAGTGATTTTAGTTGAAGTGATTTTTCTGTAAATGGTTTCTCATAAATTATAATAGTTGCGAAAAATGTACTATATGTTCACTGAACAAGTACGATTGCTGTGACGGACGGACAGAGACAGGAGACCCTATGAACGTAACCCTATTAAAAACAGACAATTGGATTATTTGTGTTGTAATGAAAAGAGAACCCCCTGGCACCCTCCAAAAGAGAAAAGGCTAGTATCCATGTATAGAAACAAAAACATAAACCAATTTTAGATTTTTTTTTTTTTAGTAAAAGTCCAATTTATAACAAATAACCCTTATACATTGGATAAGCATGTATCGACACTAAATTAACTGAATTTTTTATGAATACAATAAATAATCATATTAAGGAAAAATCCTATGCAAAACACTCACTAGCCCATAAGATAATTTAGAAAAAAGGAAAACACTAACAAACCGTTTAAAAGGATAACAGTAATAACAAAAGTTGCAATGTAACAGAATAATTGATGCCATTCGCACTATTTATCATTAGCTTTTTCTAGATTTATATAACATTGCTGTGTACGTAAATCCTTACATTTTGACAAACATCTTTAAAAGATAAGGAGCATAAAAACTGGAGATACTGAAATTTATCGTAATTTTCTTCTACACCCCCACCCATATTGCTTGAAAAATCCTATTAGTTAAATCATTTCTAAGTCTTACGCTTGAACTTACAGTTAATTATTCAATATCAGCATGTGGTATTTATGTTTTGAAAAATATTTTCACGTTATATATTTTGTGGTTCTATTATGTTAGCCGGACGCCATTGATAAGTCGCCAAATATTGTTTCGTTTGGCATTTTTGAGTGAGCACCTTTTCCGTGATTCATTTTGCACTGGTTTCCCGGCATTCACTTCGTGACTTCGTGCATCATGATTAAAATGTTGTTGTGTCTATTGAATAGGTTTATGTTAATGCGTTTCATTTTATAATTATGAATGCTTGGGATTTGCCGAAAATAGAGCAAGAAGCTGTAAAGTTTTGTTGGATTCAATCATTTCAAGTTTAATCGTAATTTTGTAGACCCTGGCCGTGGAGAACAAACTTAAAAGATTGAAATGCTTTGAATAGCGTAAGTTAGTGGATCATTTAGGGTGTTATTTAGTTGAGTTTATATTTAGAAGGACAGCTGAGGATCCGTTTTCAGAGATTTTAAGTGATATAAAAAAATCTTGGAATCTTAAATAACGAGAGTTACTACTGTTTCATACTTTCATTATGAAATAAATTTTTTGTAGTTTATGTTATGTTTTATTTAAATATTTCTGTTAATATATTTTAAGTATTTTAAGTAAGTTTTTTAAGATATTATAATACATCATTGAAGTATGGGGTTTAAAATTAGGATACTTTTACGTTACTGTGGCAGATATTTGAATGCATTTAGATATATTATAGTGATCTCGGTTTTAACGAATATCATGTATTTTAGAAACTGCTGCACAAATAATTTCATGCATCCAATGATTTTTTCCGGTTTAATAGGCACATAGCGCTCATACATCGATTTGTGATTGATGTTTTAACGAATTTCACAAATTTTAGAGACTGCTGCACAACGAATTTCATGCATCCAGTGAATTGTTTTCGTTTTCTTGTGCGTGTATCGCTCATATATCGGTTAGTGACTGGGGTTTTAATGAATTTCATACATTTAAAGACAGCTGCACAAGGATATGGCGAGAAAAAGTGGTTGGTGAGATTTTGACGATGAGTGGCGCCCGGTTAACAGAAAAGTACCATTTTTTATATAAGTACGATGTTTGTCAGAAATTGCACAAGCACGTAAGTTAAATTCACATCCCACAAATTGATTTCCCTTTATTCTTCAGAATAATTTGTTCTGCTACAAACTATTCTCCTTTCTATTTTTTATGTTAAAAATATTGCAGCTAATAGAAGACACAGGAAAAAACATTTTCTCTTGCAAATTCTGATAAAATAAATATAAAAAATAAAAGTTAATAGAGGCACACTCACAGATCATGTGATGTGAGTGTGCCAAAAAATAATAAACAAATTACAAATAAAAATAAACAAAAAATAATAAACCTTTGATTAAAAAAAAACTTTAAAAAATAATTATCTTATTTTTAAATAGATTCATAACAAATACACAAAAATATAATATTTTGTTCTAGTAGTCAACGAATAGTCGCCTTTCTCTATTAAAAAGCTGTTGTCTCTTTTACTTTTTTTATACTAAAAATATCACAGCTAATAAATAACACAAAAAATAGTTTCTCTAAGCTCTAAAAATTAAATTTCAACCTTTATAGTGCAGATTCTGAGAAAAAAAAAATATATATAAAGTAGATGGCTTTACGTAATTGAATTAACATAAAGTTGCAGTTGCTACTTTGATTTTATCCGTCAGTGTACCTTCTGTTCTCACGAAAACTAATACGAATACAAACATTGCAAATAGAAAGAAAACATATTGGAAAAACTGTTAGATAAACATCAATGTTTATGATACAAGGGTGATCACAAGTATTGTTTATTCATACTTAGTTTGTTGTCATTTTTTTTAATGCAGAGGGTGTTTACACATATTGGGAACGGTTTCGACAACAAAAATAACATACATAAATTAAAACAATTATTTTTTAATATGTTCTGTTTGGTAGCCCTTATTGTGGGCTATCATATTGCAGAGGGAGTTCCAAGATAGTAGGGCTTTTTTGTAAAACTGAAAGTGGAATTTTGTTCCATTCCTCCACCACACATTTCCAGGGTCCACTCAACGTAGTCGGTCGGCGTTTCGCATGAGCTTGTTTTAATTGTCCAAAAGCATGGTAACGCATTGGTGAAACGTCTTGGGACTTGGTTGGGATACGATTAAACGGTATATAATTGATTCCAGTTTCTCTAGTTAATTTTTTGAGAAATGCGACTGTACTTTTGGATGTTTGGCTGCTTGCTTTATCCTGATGGAACTCAACACTTTTAACGTCCGTAGGATAAAGTTTTGGAATTTCTTCTTTAAAAATAGGAATTAGAACATTGTTTTGATACTAAGTAGAGTTAATTTTGAGATTTTTCTCAACTTTTCTGATAGTTAATTTTCCGATCTAAGATATTACAGCGAACACCATAAATCCTTTAGCGAAATTTTCTTTGCAGTGTTTGAACCAAAGTTGTAAGTCTTTTTAGCCTCTTTCCCGGTAATAAATAGATCTTTTTATTATAACAACCATTTAGATAAATCCACGCTTCATCAGTTGTGACATTTTTTTTTACTTATCACCTGCTAAGGGATTTTCATGCAGAAATTCATAGTATTTCTCTTCAGCAAGAGCAAATATATAACCTCATAGAGTAAAGAGAAAGAATAGAGATGAAGTGTAGTATCTGGAGGTGACACCAAAAATGTAATCCTGCAATCCGCTACGTTCGACGCAAACACAATCACGTGCTTTCGCAAAAAAAGAAGAAAACTTCTAGTAATACAGTTTTTAATTCATAATACAATGAATTTCTACTTTAGAATGCTTAAATATAAGCAGATTATTTTCATTTAGAGAAAAAAAATGCACAAGCGATGTCAAAGAATTCGGCCTCTGTTCTACATGCTTGTTTTATTTAGGCCGAATGAGGGCATTTAAATTTGAGCGATAACACGCATTATATTACAAACCATTTTTACGGCATATTGCAACTCCATCTACCTCTTTACTCCATGATATAACCTACAAGCGACTCGCTTCCTTCGTGTGTCATTTCAGTAGCAGACGATATTTTTTCATAGTAGCCAATACTTCAGTTATCACATTATTACATGATGCCAGATTTTTTTCACCTGTTGTTTCTCGTTGTATTGTAATTTAACATCAAAATCGTTCCCAATATGTGTAAACACCATCTGTATTCCCCAGACTGATTTTTTACAGTATAGTGTGGATACAAGTATCATCTTTACATGGAGAAATATGAGGAATAATTCGTGAAGTAGTTTTCAATAAATACGAAAAATTATTCATCTTGTCCCAATTAATTTGCACGCTACAAACGTCGAAAAGGAGTTTCCAGAATATCATCCTTGAAAAAAAAAAAAAAAAGATAATATTGCTGTTTATTTCTGAATTTTAAAAAAAGGTTTTATCAATATTTAGGATTCAAGAAACGATTTTCTCCATTCATTAAAAACGCAGTTGAAACAATTAATACCTAGTAAATAGGTTTTATTATTTATTGTTAAACATTGGAAGGCTTTTAAATTAAAATGTACAACTTTTATATTAATTTTATACTATAGAACTTTTCTTAGGCTTTCCAGCATTTGAAAAATCTAAGAAATTGTTGTACTTAGCATTCTAATTGAATTAGAATAATGTATGTGGGAAATTTACATTAGAAATACGCACATAAATATTCTAAATTTACATACGAATAATTCTACGTGTTGACAAAAAATTTTAATAAGACGAACCAACTCTCTTACAATTGTTATTGATGATATTTATTTAGTCTTTGAACGCAAAGTAAAGAAAGTGTAATGAATGAAGAACGAATGAGTAAACATTTTGATAAATTGCAAACCTTTGATTGCTAAACCTTTCAAAATTTTCTCATTTATCATAAGGCTCTATTCAAAAAGCTAAAGATGAAATATGAATAAATTGTTTCAAAATAACTAATGAACAAGCTTAATGTTGAATAATTATTAGAAAATCTGTGGCTTCGGTTTGAAAATTACATTAAATATGTCAGAAAAGAATAATTAAAAGATTTAAGTAACTTAAAAAAATTCTATAAGAAATCAAAAGAAAATTTTAAAACACTTTTTCAAGAGAGTTTTTTTAAAGTCTCATTAATCTTTCTAGAATATCTTACAATTAAATTATCAAAATAAATAAATTATTTTAATATTACTAGAATATGGAAGTTAAAAGTTAATTACAGTAATTTGATATGGTTTTAAAATGAAAAAGATTGCCATAAATTAAAAACACATAACTCATTAATAAAAAAAATCTATTTAAGGTTTTTCGAGAGATTTTCACTAAAAATTTTGCATATGCTTTGTTAACGCTTATGATTTCCTTTGTCTTCTAGTTTGAATTATCTATTATTAAAAGATGCATTTCAGCTCTTAATTAGTTATACCATAGTTACAGGGGTGTAAAAATCTAGGCACCAGTGGGCATTCTCTCACCACTAAATTTTATTAGTTTTCTTCGCTTAAATTTTATTGGCATTCTTACAAAAAATTTAGACAAAATATTAGACGAAAAATAACGAATAAAATTTAGTGGTGAGAGACTGCCCGCTGGCGCCTAGATTTTTGCACCACTGCGGCATTGTATCGCATTTCTAATAAATCTTTACGGTAAATAGTACTTATTAAAGAATTAAAATAAAAGAAAGTCAATTGATATTAATAGAGTAAGAAAAATTTGAAATACAAGGCGCCATAATCCAAGTAAAAATGTTTTGAGGTCGAATATAAAAATATGTAGTAATAATAACTCATAACTGACACTAAACCGCAGTCATTTAATGGAATCACAAAATATTCATAAGATGGTTACTAGTGGGAAAAATGTATAACATTCTCAGCATAGAGACACGCATTCACATATTCAGATAATCGGATCGTCTGCATTCTTTCAAACTACCTTTACGTCACATGTCACTCCCTACGTTAGCCCCGACACTCCCACGACGATGCACGTAAGCGAGCACCACTGAACTCTGGTGCTGCCATCGGAAAGGACGGAAAGGACGGAAAGATCAGTGCAGAAAAGGCATCCATACAGATATCCGTAGGACCATACTCAACAAAACTTGTTAAGAAGTTAATCGGTCATTTCCAGGTTGTTCTCTTGATATAAGGTCATGCCACAGACGGGGACCGAAACTAGCCTTTTTTGCACCCGGGGCAAACATGGATTTTGGCGCCCCTGCCCCCCCCCCCCTTCCACAAAGTATATTTACAAAGAGAATTTTACTAATTTTATAATAGACGACTTATTTTAAAATTTAAAATATGTAATCATAAAATATGTAATACTGAACTACGTAATCTACAGTGGCGGATCCAAGGGGGAGGTCACTCTGAACATCAACAAAAATATTCTAAAGATCATTTTTATAATGACATATTCAGTAGAGTCCCGATTATCCGAGTCCCGCCTAACCGAGTTTTCGCTTTCACCGAGTTATTTTCTTCTGATGGACTGATGGCTTCTATTATTATGAAACAGTCATTATAAATGAAGTGTTAGGTGAAGATGAAAGAGCAGACGTAAAAAGTTAGAACTCTGATTTTCTGGTCCGAATGGGAAAAAAAAAATGGCCATAATTTTTTTTGCAAAAAAAAAAAAAAAAAAAAAAAATAGTCATTTTTTTTTCCCCATTCGGACCAGAAAATCAGAGTTCTAACTTTTTACGGCTGCTCTTTCATCTTCACCTAACACTTCATTTATAATGACTGTTTCATAATAATGGAAGCCATCAGTCCATCAGAAGAAAATGATCCTTTTCAAAGGTATAATCCTTCATTTGGCGCCCCTTCGTTCTGGCGCCCGGGTCACATGCCCCCTCTGCCCCCCCCCTTAGTTTCGACCCTGGCCACAGAGTTTAACAAAAGACTCAATTATTTATTTATACCGATAAAATAGGTAATTGGCGGTGGGGCGGATAAATGTAAAATATAGGCGATCAAGAGTAAGATCAGTTTTGCTAAAGACTGCGAGGAGGAAAGTCCTTTCCCAAAAAGAAACTCATTAAATTTAAATCGCCTAACCCGAAATAATGATAATAAAAGCTGTTCATTCTGCAAGAAAATTAAGACACTTTAACACTTCATTTATAATGACTGTTTCATAATAATGGAAGCCATCAGTCCATCAGAAGAAAATGATCCTTTTCAAAGGTATAATCCTTCATTTGGCGCCCCTTCGTTCTGGCGCCCGGGGCACATGTCCCCTTTGCCCCCCTTAGTTTCGGCCCTGGCCACAGAGTTTAGCAAAAGACTCAATTATTTATTTATACCGATAAAATAGGTGATTGGCGGTGGGGCGGATAAATGTTAAATATAGGCGATCAAGAGTAAGATCAGTTTTGCTAAAGACTGCGAGGAGGAAAGTCCTTTCCCAAAAAGAAACTCATTAAATTTAAATCGCCTATCCCGAAATAATGATAATAAAAGCTGTTCATTCTGCAAGAAAATTAAGACACTTTAATATGAACATAAAATATTACTATAAACAATGTAATATATCACTATAAAATGGAATTCCGTTGATTCCAATAATCCTTTATTCGTAATACGAAACTCCATTCCTTCTAGGCTTGCGAAGCCTTAAATTCTATCACAAACTAGCTAATAAGGAAACTTCCTTTGCAGTCAACATTTTGAGAACTCCACATTCAAAAGCCGAAACTAAAGTACCTTAAAGGCGATGTGTGTTTTAAATCCACTGAATCCATATCCTACCGCATTTATATAGAAACTACATAACCACGGTTACCAAATTACCGTATTATATCAAGAAATAACCGTGATTATCAGATTCCCGGATATTCAGACATACTTTGCGAAATGTAAAGAAATTACAGAATAGGTCTCATTCACGTGCAAATGTTAGAATTCTTGACACCCCGATCGCATGTAAAATATCAAAACTCACTCGACCACTAGAGTACCCTTATAAAAGAGTAGCTGGAAACTATGCTATAAAAATATTTCAAACTTATAATATTTGTAGTTCATGTAAGGTATAAAAATGCCTTATAACGAAAACTTTCTCTAGCTTACAACGATTTTTTTTCACTGCGTTAATTCATACTTCATCACTGAAATAACTTTTTGTATATATTATTAAGCGACTTGTTATTACTCCAAATACTTTTTTAAAGGAAAAATCAATTGACTACATCATTTATACTTCATGTTAAATCATAAAAAGATGTCATAAAATCTTAAGAGTTCTGAAATAATATCATTAATACAATATTCTTTAGAATGATAAAAGAAATTTAATTATTTTAATGAATAAGAAACTGTAAATATAATTAAATAATTAATATTCGCATAGGATAATTAATTATTTGAATACTTTATTACATGTTTTGCATGCATTTTAATTGCATTTATTATACTATGTTTTGCCTAAAAAATGTTACAAACTGTTTAAAATTGGATATTTTTTTTTATGATGATGTATTTTTACAAACCGTATTAAATTAAATTTTTCAACACTTGGAAATCTAACTTATTTCTAAAAAAACCAATCCCCTCCCCTCCCAAATTTCTAGCTTTTTTCCTTTCTTTTTCTTTCTTTCTTTCTTTTTCTTTCTTTCTTTCTTTTCTTTTTTTTTTTTTTTTTTTTTGTCCTGGAGAAGTTCAGATTAAACAAGTTTTATTTTCGAAATTTTTGGTTCTTTTGCACATTTTTATCTTTTTCTTTTCTTTTATTTATTTTTTATTATTTTTCTTCTGATAGAGAAATCGGGATAAGCAAATAAAAATTTTAAAATATTTAAAATCTCATAAAATTTTAATTTGATGTGGGTATTGCAAATATAAATTCATATGTTTAAAAAATATATCATAACACAGGCTAGCCGTATTTAAATATGGAATAATTTGAGCTTGATTATAAAAATTACGTTCGTTAAAATGCGACAAACTCAAGTGTAAATAATATTTTGAGCTTGGTGAATAGACTAAAATAAGAAAGAAAGGAGTTCGGGTCGCCATTAAAATCATGCATAAGGGGCGTTTTATGCTGAAGTTACAGTAAAATAGGCATAGAAACAGATTACCGGAGACTGTAAATGCTATAAGAAACGAATTGCAAGGCTTGAAGTTTTATTTCTATGTAAAGACTGTTACATTAAAAGATACAAGTAAAATAGATAAAGATTTCATAAAATTTTAGAAATTCATGTGAAATGTTCACCTCTTTTATCATTTTCCGACAGAGATTTTTGCGCGATTTTGAATATTGTACTATCCAAAAGTGTATGTAACTAAGCATAGAATTGATCCAAATTTTTATTTTAAAAGTTTTTGGCTCTAGCAAGCAGGTCCTCCCAGAATTTGGAAAAAATCGCCACTAGGGGGCGCTGTAACAGCGATTTTTGTGCGATTCTGAATATTGTACCATCCAAAAGTGTATGAAGTTATGCATAGAATTGAACCAAATTTTTATTTTAAGTTTTTGGCTGTGGCAAGCAGATCCTCCCTGAATTTGGAAAAAAATCGCCCGTAGGGGTCGCTGTAATAGCGATTTTTGTACGATTTTGAATATTGTACCATCCAAAAGTGTATGAAGTTATGCATAGAGTTGAACCAAATTTTTATTTTAAGATTTTGGCTATGGCAAGCAGGTCCTCCCTGAATTTGGAAAAAAATCGCCGGTAGGGGCGCTGTAATAGCGATTTTTGTGCGATTTTGAATATTGTACAATCCAAAAGTGTATGAAGTTATACATAGAATTGAACCAAATTTTTATTTTAAGTTTTTGACTATAATAAGCAGGTCCTCCCTGAATTTGGAAAATAATTGCCGCTAGGTGGCGCTATTTTTGCGATTCTTGTGCGATTTTGAATATTGCACCATCGAAAAGTGTATGAAGTTATACATAGAATTGAGCCAAATATTTTGTGTTTGTTTTTGGTCATAGTATGAAGGTCCTCCCTGAATTTGGAAAAACTCCTCCGGAAGGGGGCGCTATAATTGCGATGTCTGTACCATTTTCATTATTGTACCATCGAAAATTGTATGAAGGTATGCATAGAATTGAACCAAATTTTTTGTGTACGTTTCTGGCTATGGCAAACAAGTCTTCCCTGAATTCGAAAAAATCTGCCGGAAGGGGGGGGGGGGAGGGGGGCGTTGTAATAGCGATGTTTGTGCCATTATCTTTATTGTACCATCGAAAAGTGTTTAAAATTATGCATACAATTGAACCAAATTTTTTCGTGCATGTTTTTGGCTTTGGACAACAGGTCCTCCTTGAATTTGCAAATATTGCGCGGTAAAGGGGCTCTTTGATAGCGATTTTTGTATGCTTTTCTTGATTTTTCGTAGTTTTGTTGTCCATCGGCGGCTCGTGCAGAGGCGGAATCTTGATTTTTGCTAAGCCGGCTATTCGCAAACATCTGATAACAACAGAATAAGCAAAAACTATTCATTTTAACAAATATCATGATATTGATTAACTCACTTTTAGTCCGTTTAATTGACTGAAGCAGAAATTTAAGATGAAAATCAAAGTTGGGATAGTAATGAACTAATAATATTGAAGTATTAACATGTGTAACTAATTTTTGAAATATTATATATAAGATAGAAGAAAGTTTTGGGATTGGCACATCCAACTAGTTTTTATTAGCATTCTTAGATTATTGCCAGAATTCAGTCTAAAGTACCAAGATTGTGGCTGGTATTAAAATTATGAACTAATTTATTCAGGGATTCATCTGTTTCCAAAGTTCTAAATCGTATTTACACCAAATTTTGTTAAATATTGCACAAAGGATATTTTATAATCAATCTCTAAACGTTTCAGTTTTGATTATGGCTATCTTGTTCATATATATGCTGTAATTATTAAAATTCTAAATATTTAAATCAGAAATTTTTTGAAAAAAAAAATGCATTTTTAAATGTAAATTAAAGCTATTGAAATATACAGTTCTGGCAGAAAAAATACCAACTCTGCTGCAGATTATCCAATAAAAATATGACCAATCGATTAGTTATAACGTCTACTAATTAATTCTGTATTTAATTTACTAGTATATAACTCCCGTCAAAAATGACGGAATGTTGATCTGCGTTTTATTTTCATAAGATTTCATACAAACAAACATATTGAAGGTTTTATTATTAAAGGGTTTGTATTGTAGAAAATGTCAAAATCAAAATTATTATTATTATTCCTTTCGTAAAATTTTAATTTAATTTTATCAATCAAAATTATTATTATTATTTCTTTCGTAAAATTTTAATTTAATTTTATCAATGTTTAAGAGTTTAGCTTATATCCATTTGAAATTTGTTTGCATTGAAAATAACATTTATATTTCTTTTCAAATGTAATTAATATGTAAGGAATATACAATGCCATATTAATTTCATCAATGTAGATAAAATTTTGATTTTTAACATTGCAAAATTTGAACATAACCTTGGAGTGAAAACAAAATTGTAATTTATTAAGAGAATGAAAAAAATAAATCATTGAAAAAATAATTTTCTCATACTAATGCAATCATGATAACATCTTATATTTCATTACACCTGGAAAAAAATCATTTTATTTACAAAGCAAACAAAAATCTTAAAAAAGCGGATAAATGTTAACCTCTTAAAACATTAATAAAACAAAATTTAAATTCTATCAAAGGTATCATAACAAAAAAAAAAAAAATCATTTTATTTATATTGAACGAAATTTTAAAATTACATAACGAAAACTTTTTAAAAATGACCTCGAATTACATTATAACGTCCTGTATTTTTAAAAAATAAAAGTCTATAATTTCAGTCAAAAGTGCCATCATTTATATTCATTGCCGAGAGATGGTGCCAAAACAACAAATAAAGCGTAGTTCATACGTGGAACAGCTGTCTTGTTTATATAAAATAATTAACTCCGTTTTTTTTTACAAAACATAAGTCGGTATGTAAAAGTGGAAAACGAATTTCAAAATATTTAAAAGCTTTAATATGCTTTTACAAATATTTTAAGAGCAGAATCGGATGTCAAACGGTATTTTTTTAAATGAAACGATCAAAGAGTATTTCATTTGTTTCTAGATTTGGAATTTTTGCTTATGAATGGCAATGATATTCGTTTGTTTATATCGATAATCTTCTGTTGGTAACTGAGTATTTTTAAATTAGAACTTAAATCATTATAATGGTATAGTTTTTGAAGCTTTTAGAGAAAATAAGAAAGAATTGATATGATACAACGTGGATTATTATAAGTCGAACAATTGCCTTATTCACGGGATCGGAATGCTTAAGCTTAACTTGGCAGTGTTATTTTTTTCTGAGTATGAGCGCGATTATCGGGGTCCGCGTGAGTTCGCTCCGGAACTGTTATACACTTAGCACTATTACATATATAATATAATGCTCCTGGGTTCGCCACACATTGAATTTGTAATAAAATTAAATTTGTTCATATTAACACCTAATTTTGATATCATGTTTAGATTTTTCGACAGCCTTTGCCTATGGATACCAAATGACAAGTCATTCGCTTGACAGGTCAAGCGATTTAGGATTTATGCAGTTTTAAAGTTTGGAACTCCTAATATTAAATTCATTTTAAATCGTAACAAAACATAGTGCAATTCGAGTGACTTTTAAAGCATAACTCAAAAATTGCTAGTTGGAATGAGCTGTAATTTTAGATTCGTATATTTGAAGCTTCTAGAAGTCAATTTTTCTAAAAAAAAAGTAATAGGTTACTATAATTCATGGTTTTTTTTTCGAAAAGTTTAATATATGTATTTCTTCGAAATTAATTGCCGATTAAAATATGAATTGTGGCTTATGAATTTTTAAATATAAATCAATTTTTAGAAGTTTCAAATATAGAAATCCAAAATTAAAGTTCATTCCGGCAAGCAGTTATGAGTTATGTTAAAAAAAAATATTCCCACATTACAAAATGTTTGGCAATGATTAAAATAGAATTTAACATTAGCAGTTCTAAACTTTAAACCTGTATAGTTGTAAACTGCTTGAACCAATAAATTTCCGTTTCGTAACCGAATGTAAAATTTACCGAAGAGTACATGTGAAGATTTAAGCTGTTAAATCCATTTTTAATTGATGCAAAACATATTGCGATACGGATAGTATTTTAGACATAACTGAAAAACTGCTTGTTGGGATGAGATGCAATAACGGATTCGCATACACTACTGTCAGAAGAACTCGTTAATATACACAAAATTATTCCTCATTTTTTAACAAATAATTTCCGTACTCCTAGAAAGCATGATTTATCCGTGAATGCTTCCAAAAAGTCTGAGAAAGAGGGAGAAATTCCGTTCATTCCTAGCACGCACGCGCTCTATGCGAGTAAAAATTGTGTGTGTGTGTGTATGTAAATTTTATCTTAAAAACGGCTCTAACGAGTCACTGTGGGTCATGCAAAGTTTATCTAGAAAACGGTTCTAACGATTTTGACGAAATTTTGTGTTCTATCGTTTTCGGGTACGATATTACCATTGGGCTAGCTCGCATGTCAAGAAAATTAGATTAGTGGGTCATTTTAGGTCACAATGGGTCAGGGTCAAGCTAATTGAATCTAAAAAAACTCAAACATTTTGACAAAATTTTGTAATATACCGTTTCCGGGCATGAGATGGCCCTTGGTCTAAGTCGAATGTTCGAGAAAATCGATTAGTGGGTCATTTTTGGGTCACTGTGGGTCATGCAAAGTTTATCTAGAAAACGGCTCTAACGATTTTGATGAAATTTTGTATTCTATCGTTTTCGGGCACGAGAATACCATTGGGCTAGGTCGCATGTTAAAGAAAATTTTATTAGTGGGTCCTTTTGGGTCCCAATGGGTCAGGGTCAAGATAATTAAATCTAAAAAAAGGCTCAAAACATTTTGACAAAATTTTGTATTATATAGTTTCTGGGCATGAGAAGACCATTAGGCTAAGTCACATTTTCAGAAAATTCGATTTGTGGGTCATTTTTGGGTCACTGTAGGTCAAGCTGATTGCATCTTAATAACGACTCAAACGATTTTGACAAAATTTTGTATTATAACGTTTCTGGGCATGAGAAGACCATTGGGCTAATTCGCATGTTCGAGAAAATTCGATTAATGGGTCATTTTTGGGTCACTGTGGGTCAAGTTAATTGTATATAAAAAAATGGCTCAAAACATTAAGGCAAAATTTTGTATTATATCGTTTCTGAGCATGAGAAGGCCATTGGGCCAAGTCGCATGTTCGAGAAAATTCGATTTGTGGGTCATTTTTGGGTCATAATGGGTCAGTGTCAAGCGAATTATATCTAAAAAACGGCTCAGTCGATTTTGACTAAATTTTATATCTAACCGTTTTGGGGCACGAGAAAAGTATTGGGCTAAGTCGCATGTTCGAGAAAATTCGTTTAGTGGTTCATTTTTGGGTCATTGTGGGTCAAGATAATTGTATCTAAAAAACGACTGAAACGATTTTGACAAAATTTTGCATTATACCATTTCTGGGCATGAGAAGACCATTGGGCTAATTCGCATTTTCGAGAAAATTCGATTAGTGGGTCATTTTGGGGTCACTGTGGGTCAAGATAATTGTATCTAAAAACTACTCAAACGATTTTGACAAAAATTTATGTTATATAGTTTCTGGGCATGAGAAGGCCACTGGGATAGGTCATATATTCGATGAATTTAGAGTAGTGGATCCCTTTTGGGTGACCGTGGGTCAAGCTAATTTTATCTATAAAACGACTTTAACAATTTTGACTAAATTTTGTATTCTATCGTTTTTGGGTTCGAGAAGAGCATTGGTTAGGTCACATGTTCGAAATAAATCAGTCAGTGGGTCATTTTGGATCATGATGTCTCAGGATCAAGCCAATTGTATCCAAACAGCAAGAATGATACAGTGAGAATAAAATATCGAATTGAAAACACTAGGCTAATTTTGACCGAGCTTAGCTCGGTCATCCCTGCTAGTTAATACTAAAATCCGAATTTATTTAAAAAGGAAATACCAAAAATTATATAAATTCAAATTTATAATTCTATTAAACAACAGAAAATGTTTTCGAATTAAAAAATAAATAACAATTACTTTTCTCTTCATTCAAAAGTACTCACAATTTAATTTTTCAATGTTGAATAAGGTGAAAAAAGTTAAAAAAAATTAATTTATAAAGTTGGTTATCAAAAATATTCGCATTTAAAATATATTTTAAACGAACGTATTTAATTTAAATATTAAAGAAAAGAAAGAAGAAAGTCGATTTTACTCAAAAAATAAATTAAAAATAAAATCTTATTTAATAAAAATATTAATAAAAAATATTTAATAAAAATATTAATAAAATAAAGAAGAAAGTCGATTAAAAAATTATTAAAAAAATTATTTAATAAAAATATTAATAAAATAGGGAAGAAAGTCGATTTTACTCAAAAAATAAATTAAAAATAAAATCTTATTTAATAAAAATATAATATTCATATTTTACATTTAGCAATCTACTTAAAAACATTTATTTCATATTTTTATCTTATTTTAATACTAAAGTATTAAAACCGCAGCTACAATCTGATTAAATACAAAATCTTCCCAAAATTAACTTCAAAATTCAAAGCTTTTTAAAGAAATTAATCAAACCATGCCCATTTGAAGCAAACATATTTACTTCAAAGTGTTTCACTTCTGTCCAACTGTAACGCTGTCGTTAGAGTACCCGTCTCGTAACGCTAGAATGGCTGGTTCGATTCCAACGTCGGCGAATTTGTTTTTATTTTTTCCAGACGTTCTTCAATTGACGGATATTTTACCTCCTGTAACGGAGAAAAAAATTAACGGATATCCTACGGTTTACAACTAACGTAAAAATCCTGGCAGAAGTGCTACCAGTATAATTTCCGTTAATTGAAGAAAGTATTTCTGAGAGTTTATCTGATATTTCTCAAAATCAATTTCTGATAATGTTTTTATACGTTACTATACATATTTTTTTTCGAATATTTTTTAAATGTTCGACAAATACTATTTTCGTAATTTATATTGAATATATTACGAAAATAGTACAGTGTAACCTCCGAATAACGGTTACCAGTGGGACCGATGAAAAGTGACCGCTATTCAGAGGTTTCATTTTTAAAAAATCATAATTACATAAATTTAAATTGAAATACACAGCCATTTTAATTAATCCTTATTGTTTTAATACATTAAAAAAATCGGTGATTTGCAGTTATTTTTTTCCTGCAAATATATTTCTCCAAAGAAATAATAGTATGAGTTGTTTTGCTGTACAACTCATCATCATTATGATTTAATGCAAAATTTTTGATTTCACGAAGGTTCGCAAAAAAAATTATATATGTGATAATACTGAAAATTTTAGGTGATTCTATAATCTCTTCTATCCCTTCCGCATCCCTTTTCTCTTCCTCTCTCTCCTATCCACCATTTGTGGTATGAATCATATGTATCAGTAACTGTCAATTTTTTGTCCAGACACGCAAACTTACTGGCGTTTGTGTTAGTTATGCTTGCTGTTCCAAGAATATTATCTAAATTTCCCCCATCATTATTGTCTTCATTTTCTATGTCTAGTTTTGGAAAAGGATTAAGTGTTCAAGAGATTAAGTAACATTTTGTTGACATATTAAGTAAACTTTGATCTGCATCAGATTTTGGTTTGCAAATAAATATGAAATTGTACCAGAAACTGTTAATTTTTTTTCTCGTGACTTGTGAGCGGTCGTTGTTCAGAATTCCTTATTTAGAGGTTCGTGCTAATGTTAATACAATGGAATGTGTTTGGTTCCATCAATATGTGGCCGGTATTTGAAGGTTGTCGTTGTTTAGACGTGAACGTTCAAGGAGGTTTCACTGTATTTGAAAAAAAAATGTATTGTAATTTATATTTAGCAAAAAATATAAATCAATATTTTGAAGCCCACAAATATATTAATCAAAATTACAGCTCATTCCACAAAGAAGTGTTAAAGTTATGTAGTATAAATTACTACCTGCATTACAATCTGTTTAGCAACGAATAAAAATAAATTTAACATTAGGAATTCAAAAGTTTACACACGTATAATTGCTAAAATACCCTACGAATTACATTTTTTTTTAAAACTATCCCATGAAGAATTCAAATATGCTGCTAAATTGAAGTGTTAATATAGAAAATTCTAAAACTTGTTCAAATTTCGGTATGTAGACGGTCTCCTAGGCAAACTTTAATATGTAGCATTAATTTATAGATGCTATTACTAATCGGTTGGTACAATTGAAAGTTTTTTTATATGATGACTTTTTGGCAGAATTAAGAGGCATTTTTTTCCACACTGTATAAATTAAGAGGTATTCTACAACTGTATAAATATTTTAAAAACGCACACACACAATATGCGTTTTATACATTCTATGCGCATTCTGTTCATGCATTCATATATTTAACATTTCATGAAGTGCAAAAATTTAACTTTTCATAGAAGTAAAAATGTTTTACAGCATTGCGTATACACAAAAAGACGTCTGTACGAGTGTATCATAATATTCGTGTTGAATATGTAGAACGATGTAAAATATGTCGTAATGTATACCTAGAAAAACACCATTATTTTCACATTATGGTAAGAGATGGAATTTTTCTTGGAAGAATGTATCATTAGCTGAGTGAAAAAGAATAGAAACCGATGTTACTGTTGCGAGCAAGCTCCATGAAAGCGTTCGTACAGAAATAAGTATATACTGCATCATTTCAAAAATGGTTTTATTTTAGTACGAATCCAGACATTTAAAGGAAAGTATGTGCATAGAGAAGTACAGTTCATTTTATTGAAGAAAAAAAAACATATTTTAAAAATATATTTGGAATTTTTTAAACCGATAGAAAACAATTTTTTTTTCTGTTGTGTATAATATTTTTGCACAAAATTTAAAGCTCTTATATAGAGTATCTAGTGGTGGAAAAAACCAAATAAAAAATAATATATATATTTAAAATTTTTCAAACCGGTAGAAAACAAGTTATATTTTCTTTTGTGATAAGTTATTGAACAAAAGTTACTGCTTTTCACCTAAAGGGTTTTAACTATTATATTTATGATGAAATTTAACGTTGTAGTAGAAATCTTGTTCATAGTTTAACCTGATCAATAGACTTTTATTATTAGTCCTTAGTTTTCGAGATACTGACAGGAAAAATTACTTTAAATATTAAATCAATTGAAATATGTCAAAGTTAAAGTAGTGGCGGAGAAATAAAGTTTTCTCTCAAAGGGATGGTCCTGGAATTAACTTTAAAAATTATTATTTTTTTTACGTTCCTTATAATTTAAATATAAGTTTAAAGTAATTCTTTATATTTTAAACTCTTTTTTTATGAAACGAAAGTCGGACTTTCAATAACATTAGGATCAATAATATGGATAATCACATAAGAATTAAAATTTAAATACTGACATACGCATTTCAATATTTATATGATGTTAAATCATTTACTGTGGTTTGTTTACATTAATAATATATATTTAAAATGAATATTCAACTATTATTTAAAAATATATTAAATTGAATTTGTGTATGAAATAAATCGCATAAAAAAATACAATAGGCGTCTAGTGTGTATTTTTTAATGCTGATGATATATTTACATCAACACTTTACATTGTCATATTGCGACAAAATTACTTTTAAGTTTTAAAAGAAGTATTATTTTTTATGTTTAAAAACGATAGGAATGTTTAATTCCTCTTTGTTTAAGTTGAAGTTTGAGAGAAATTAATAGTAAAAGTATCTTTGAATATAATTTCAGCTTTAAAAAAAATTATAGAGTGATCAACATTGTAACTGTGAAAATTAAATCTTTTTTCAATAAAATATCGCCGTAAAAAAAGAAAAAGAAAAAAAAAGGTCCCGGCGGATGGAAAGAATAGTGTATAAGACATTAAATAGTGACTGTTTAGACGGAATATTTTTTTGGTCCTTCACTGTAAAAAATATATATATAAAGTTACTAAGAATATTCTAGGCAACTGGGATGCCTGGAACTTTTTATGTAACTGCAACAAAATAAATTCATGTAACATAGGGGTGCACAACCTTTTTAAGAGAAGGGCTGCTTACATAAATGTCTGGGTTGTCGAGGGCCACATCAGTAACACGGAGAGAATTCTGTTTTGGGAAGGTGATCTGTGGCCTATAATCAGATAAAAAATATGGTTTCAGAGGGGAGGGGGGTGGGGGGGGGGCTTACCCCTCTAGGTTCCCCTACCGAGTTAAAATATCTAATTCATATGGATATTTTGATCATTTGTATGATTGATTCGTGATTTGTATCAATAGTTTACATTAGAATATATAAGAGAGATATAGCAAGAATTATTTTCAAGGAGTGATAACATTTCTTAACTTTATTCGGAGCAGTAAATTTTGTTTTATTAAAAGTTCTAAAAAATAAACATAGAAATGAAAGTGGCTAGTGCCGAAAAAATATGAGAACTTTATGAACAAGGGGGGGAGGAGGAGTCAATTGATATTTTTCCGCACCTGATCTACAAAATTCGCGACCGCGCCCGAACGAAGAAATTTGCGACTTTTTTTTCGCACCAAATAGAGAAAACTAGCGATTTTTTTGTGCCTGACTAACAAAATTTACTTTTTTTCCGCTCCTGATCGACAAAATTCACTATTTTTTCGTGCCCGACCAAAGAAATTCGCGCTTTTTCCGTGCCCGATCAACGAAATACGCGATTTTCCCACACCCGATCGACGAAGTGCGCGATTTTTCCGCGCCCGATCCACGAAATACGCGATTTTGTCCGCGTAATATAAAAAAAATTCGCGATTCTTAACTGACTGATATAATTTGTAATTTTTTCCCGCGACACATTGACGAAATTCGCGATTTTTTCTCGCGACTGACGAAATTCAATATTTTTTCGCAACCGATTTTTCGGAACCCAGTCGACGAAATTCGTGATTTTTCCGTGCCCAATCGACGAAATTTGTGATTGTTCCGCTCAACAAAATTCGCGATTTTTTCTCGCGATAAATGGACGAACTTATGATTTTTCATTAGCCGATCGACAGAATTTTAAATTTTTGCGCGCATCATCTACAAAATTGGCAATTTTTTCGTGACCGACTCACGAAATTCGCGATTTTTAGAAACCGATCGACAAAAGTCTTAGCTTTTCCGTGTCCGATTTTTTCTAGCGATAAACAGGCAAAACACGTGATTTTTCCAAAGCCGATCAACGAAATTTAAGATTTTTTCGCACCCAATCGACAAAATTCGCGATTATTTCTCACCACCACTGACATTCGCGATTCTTAACTGACTGCGAAAGTATGCAGTTTTTTGGCGCGACTGATGAAACACGATTTTTTCGCAAGCGATCATCAAAATTTGTAATTTTTCCGCGCATCATCAACAAAAGTGGCGATTTTTCAGTGTCCGACTAACGACGAAATTTGCGATTCGAAAATTCGACGAAATTCGGCGAAATTTTACGAAATTTGCGATTTCGTTGCGCCCAACCAACGAAATTCGCGATTCCTAACTGACTGACGAAATTTTCATATTTTCCCGCGGCAAACTGACGAAATTCACGATTTTTTACTGCGATCATATGGACAAAATTTATAACTGGAAAAAAATTGCAGTTTAACGAAATTCGCGGGCCACACGTTAACCCATCGCGGGCCACAGCTTGTGCATCCCTAATGTAACAGATGATATACGTTTGCACAGTCAAACAAAAAATCTGTAAGGTTACTAATATTTTTTTAGGAAACTGGGGTGCTTAGAACTTTTTATGTAACTGGAACAAAATAAATTCGCGTGATTATCCCCGGGATAAAGATAAAATTTTAATAAGCATAGTTCTGTAGCTGCATAAAAACTAGTTTTGTACATATAAATCTTTTTTTTTACATTGCACAGATAAAAGTTTAGTAAGAATACAGATTTCTGTAGCTTTACATCTGCAGAATTACACACACACACATACATATATATATGTATATATTTACATTGTTTGAGATTCCCGTTTAGAAGATAATTATTAACAACATACTATTATAAACAACATGTCAAAAATTTTAACAGATTCTTTGATGTTATAAATATGATTTTGATCAATTGAGGTCAGGAGCCACCGGATATAACTCAGGTTCCTAAAATACACATAGACCGACGCACCAATTAGTGTGCGTCGGTGGAATGCTATTAAAAAATATGATTTTTATAATTGTTGACGAAATTTTAATTTTTGCATTTTTGGCCAGGTTTTTGGGTCAAATACTCCACTGTGCGGCATGAACAAGATTTTAACAGCAACTCCATGACAAGCGAGAGAAAGATGTACATCTAGTTAAAATCGCAGTTAAAATAAGTTCTCGCTGAGTGTGCATTATTACACTTATATTTGTTTCGCGTGCGAGGAAAGTTTTAATTCAGAGTTCAGAGATTGTTTAAAAGTTTTTTCATATTATAAGACTTTTAATTCGGAGGTTCGTACTGTCCAACAATGCTTGCATATATTGCTTGACACACCAGTGTAGGTAATGTCAGATCAAAAATACTAATGTATCACGAGCACTTTGAATTTTAAGACAAATTTCTGAAACAAAACCTTTGCGGCATACACGAAAATATCTGGTAAGCGATTTTTGTATTGCATAGTATTTAAATGAAGCGCATTTCGAGCAAAAATCAACAAAAATATCTGAATAAATAACGTTAAAAATAATTTTAAAAACACAGATACAATTCTAAACCAAGCAATCAGCTTCGAAATTAAAATCCAAACAAATCCCCGTTTATAATTAAATTACATACACATATATATTGTAATTAAAAAATATATATTATGATAAAAAACTCTGTGCGCACTTTTTTACCTTTCACATTTTAATTAACTCTTCTGATCTTTACAATCAAACATTTTTATTTTGAAATTCTTAAATGGTGAAAAATCCCCTTTCTTTTCTAAGAAGCAATAGAACATTGGCAGTATGCCAGGATATTTCTTATCTCGCGTTGAAAAAAATATTGAAAACAAAATTGTCTTGCTTTACAATTATTTTTTTTCAGATAGATAAGTTTTCCATTTTGAAAAAAAGAAGAGATTATACTGAAACTAATCTGTCAAGTTGAGGGATTACTTTACCATATATACAGGAGTTTTTTTTTAACATTTATATATAGACTTTCCTTTTGTAATGTTTTTTATTTTGTATCCTGCAGAACTCATGCAGTGTGATTGGTTTATATTGTAGTTGCAAAAACAACATGGTATTTAATTATTCATAAGTGAAAGAAATTTGTCAACAGAAAAAAAATACTTTTACATACTTTGATTAAACCACCGAAAGATTATTTTAGTAGGCATTTATACCACAAAAGCATTACCAAAAGAAAAACAAAAATCAAGCATCAAAATTAGATTATGAAACCCTTTCCAACACATGCATGTGTGCTCTGGCGAATATTGTAACGGAATTTCACCGATTAGTAAGGTGAAAGATAATATCCAAGAAAACAATTTCAACTACGTGGGGACGTACCTAAGGGTTAAAGCTCTACTAGCCACACCCAAAAATCCACTCTCCTATTAATTCAGTCTACTGCAACGAAAGTTTAACGCTGAATATATTGAAAGATAATGTCAAAATAAACAATTTGGAAAGCGCATAAAATATTTGAAAACCCATTTTGAGCAATTACCACCTATAGTCGGAAAAATTCTTTTGTGCATTTCTGTATATGATCTATAGATTTGTATATATACTAATTCTTTTAATATAATAAAATTTAATTCAGAAAGGAAACGCAAAACAGTTGAAAAATTTCCTTCTGAAATTTACGTCGGTAAGTGGAAACGTACATGAATTCTTTTGTGAAACCCTGTATTATGATCTATAAAATTTAGACACATCAAGTAATATTAAAACAGTTTATAGAATTCTAAAAACACATACCACAGTTGAAAACGAACTTCCAGCAATTATTGCTCATAGACAGTACTGTAACACAAGTCTTTTGTGTGTCCCTGTAAATGAACGATTAATGCTATGTACACCTTATTATATTCGTAGCGTAACCCAATGATGTATAAAAAATTCAATAGGTTTGAAACAGTGTAACATTGTTAAAATATACAGCTAACTAATTTTCGCCATAGACCATAGTGTAACGGCATTGCTTTGAGTGCCGTGTAAACGAAATATAGATGATATGCGCATCATTTTCAATACCGAAGATGCTATGGTAACCCTCAATAGCATATATCAATTGAATGGAGATAAAACTATATTTACGCGAGTTAGAGCGCAGACAGAGAGCCAGATAGACAGACAGATGGCCAGACAGACAGACGGTTGGACAAACCGAATGCTTAAACGCTTTTCAATTATGTTGGAATTCATTAATTAACGTATATTTTATTTTGGGATTAGAACAATCTTTTTGTCAGTTTTAATTTTTTGGTCGTTTTTAGTAAAGTTAGGAGGCACTATATAGCATGAGTGAATTAAAGGTCTTCAATTTTTTTTACATTATTTTGATTATTTTAACTTAAAGTAATTTTTCATAAATCATTTCGTATTCTTTAAAAAAAAAAAAAAAACTTTTTAGTTTGATATATCATTAATCCGTATTAAAGTTTTCATTTTCTCGCCATTTTCAAAAAATAAAGATACGTACTCAGTAATTAGTGTATTGCGCTGACACACTATAGTTCCGAGGTTCACTTCCGGGTCTTAGACAAGTCTTACTCAACCTTTTATACCTGATTGGGCGATAAATGGACTAACAAGCGTACTTGGAAACTAAACACTAGTTATTCCGTTTCAGATTGAGCACTTAACTGGGATATATACTTTATGCTACATACAGATCCCCAGAGCCTGTGGTCATAAAAGCGCCAGGCCATAATCCTTCATGACAGAGCTTTAGTTTAGTTCATAAAAATAAATACGTTTTTATTGTACTCAATATTTAAACGCTATTTTACCATCGAGAAAGCATTAGTTTGAATTGAAACACCCGCATATGTTTTGTTTCGTAGTCTGTCGATAATTCATGAATTATTAATGTGGTATACTATTTTCCATAAAAAAATTGAAGAACTTATTTAAACTGGAACTAATATAAAGTAACCTCCCTCTTAACCGGCCTCCTCTTAACCGGAACTCCGCTTTAACCGGCCGACTTTTTTTTCCCAACATCAGGCAAAATTCAGGGATGACGACCTCGGGAACTCAGCTTACGCTTTCGAGTTGAAGTGCAATCTCGAGGGGAAGAAGGGAAAATTCAGAAAGGAGAACGTCGCGTCGGTTCTAAATGGATACGCGTTGACCTTCACCAGTGTAGCCCGGGGGGGGGGCACTCCCCCGGAACAATGAGAAATGAGATCCCCCCCCCCTCGGAAGATTTGAAATTTTGGGTTTTTAATGGCTAAAACTGCCACCACCCTCCCCGGAACTCTATAATATCTGATCTATTTGCAAACTGTTTTGTACAAACATTTAAAAAGCTTGAGAGATGCGAACAGATCACCGTAGGAGATGTATAAGATTTGTTTGAGTCAGATAAAGATCTCAAGCATGAAACATTATTTGAGGAGGATATAATTAGGACTGTAACTGATGTTGTTCAATACGAAGATGATCTAGTTGAAGTTGATACTGCTAAAATTCCACATACTGAAGGGGTAAAAGCATTAGAGTTGGCACTACGCCATGTTGAGCAGCGGCTAACAGCTTCCTCGGTTGAACTTATGATGTTAAAGAAATGGTGAGATTATGCTGCAAAATATTCGACATCTTTCCTTGAACAGTAGAAGGTCACTTAATTCTTTATGGTTGATTAACTTAAATATACATTATGTAGAACAATTTCAACTTCTTATAAAGGTACCTGGCACGATTTTCAACAATTTAATTTGTGTTAAATATTTTTCATTATTTGTTATTAGTGATAATTTTTCTTTCTATTCAGTTAATTATAACTAGTATTCATTTCACAAAATGTAGAAAATATATACTTTTTAAAAACTACACAAATTGTAAAACTAAATGCCTCATACGGGCTTAATTAATTAAATTACGCAGATACTTATTTAATTAGTTTTACTTCTCCGCTTTAACCGGGTTTTCTGTTAACCGGCTAACCCTCGGTCCCGTTTAGGCCGGTTAAGCGGGAGGCTACTGTAATTGAACTTTTTGATATTCTCTTTCTAAATAGAGAGAGACACGGACATGTTTATACTTAGACGTGTCTAAAGTTGGAAATTAATGGCGAAATTAATAATGAAATTAATAGCATTGATGACATGTAAAAAAGAGTAATTTTTATGATGTTAATAAAAATAATTGTATTGTAGGGGAGACTGGGGAGGGTTGAGCCATTTTTTACAAAACTATTTTTTTATTTTTAAATATTGAACTTAGAATAAAGTTTTATATAACATTTTATCCGTTATACAATCAGTTATCAAAATTAAATTTCGACATAAGTGTAATATATAAGAAACTTGAAACTTGATTGATTTTAACCATGATAAAATAATGGGTCAAGGCTTTCCACATATGGGATGCTTGACCCACTTTATTTTATACTGAAAAATTTGTTAAGGGAAATGAAATCAGTTTTTAAAAAGACAAAATAACTTTTTGCTACATGGTTTAATTATTATTAAAAATTATTTGGGAAAATGTGATGTGCAAACAAACCTGCTTAGATGGAATACGAGGCATAAGAGAAAATTTCTGTTTTAAACACCCACTTTTTGTGACACTCGACCTGACAACACTAGCTGCCACATAGTTTGTCTTCATCTCATTGTGTTCATTTTTGTGAAATTTGTCTACATACCTTCCTAAAGTTTTTATCGATGCTAATGTTCTTTTGCAGAGGTGTGAACACTTAACATTTCTTAAGGCTGCTGCTTCCTTCCACTCTAGCCTTTTCCATTCTTTATATTTACCTACTATGGGTACAATTTAAATGAAATAAAAGTACCTGTCAACTTTCCCATTTATATTTCATTAATGTTTTCTTGATTCTATAGCAATTTTCCTCATTTTTCTTTAACCTCTTTGCTACTGAGGTCCAAATATGTGGATCTCCATTTACTAGTATCCTGGTGCATCAATTTTTAAAATTATTTTATTATTATCATTTTTGAAGGCAAAATTGGGAAGAAAACCCATTCCAAAATTTTTTCAAAAAATACTTTTTGTTCAGTAATGAAGAGGTTACTCAATTTTAAACATTTGCCTTTCTATCATCCCATTTCGCAGTAACTTTACAGAATACATTTACATTATTTTAGAAATATAAACCTTAAACCTTCATGATGTACAGTGTATGATAAAAAGATTTTAAAAAACAATCAATTAAGGGAGATTTGACCATCTGGTCAAGCCTAACTTACATTGATTAGGTCAAACCTCCCCACATAGCCACTTTTTAAAGAATTGCACATTGTTATGTTAAGCCTAATTTATTATACAATCTTAATGCCTGGAATGAAAGATCAATATTTCTGCATTATTTAAAACTTACTTACTTAAATTTCTACGATATATTTTATCAAAAAAAAAAAAAAAATCTTACAAAATCTTTCTTAAAAGACACTTTTTTAATTGAAACACTTCACAATTCATTTTTCCCTACCTGTTCCAATTATCTGCATGAAACAAAGACAATTGTTTTGAGAATTTTAGTAGCTTTGGTTGCCACCTATTGGCAAAGCTCTGAAATTCATTTAAATATGAAAACTGAAGGGTGGGTCAAGTCTCCCGTATGGTCAAACCTCCCCAGTCCCTTACTCTATTATATCTTTTGCTAAAGAGTTGAATAGCTGTCTGATAAAATTACTTTTTTACAACGACAATATATTATAGAAAGTCATGTTTTCATTTAATGAGTAATTAAAAACAGATTGCATTATCTAAACTTTTCTGATTCATTATTTTTCAGCTTATCATAACATGCTAATGACTTTCTAAAAGAAATAAATATTTAACTGTAAATTACAGTATATAAATATAATTTTAATTATTTTTTCCACTAATTTCCAGCAGCTGACAGTATACAGTTACTGAAAAATTAGTGAATACCCCAAACCGATTCAGCATAGATTTTATTTTTGCATGCCTTTATAAACTGTATAACAGGAAAATTTTGTCATTTCATCATGGATAAATTAGAGCATTCTCGGCACTTCGGCTGATATTAACTGCAGAGTCTTGATTTCAGAACTTTTCAAATCACTGCTTAGCCTGAATTTTTTTCAATAAGGTCTTAATGTAATATATTGACCTAATGATACCTTTTGAAAATACTTTTCAATGTTACCTGATGTTAATCTGAATGTATCTTTTATTAACACTTTCCAGCATAGTTGAAAAGTGTTTATGACTTCGGTTTGTCTGTCTGCCATCTGTCTCTGCTCTAACTCGTGTAAATATAGTAGTATCACAATGTAATTTATGTATGTTATTGTTATTTACTATGGCATTCTCGAAATTAAAAATGAAGCACGTAGCAGAGTTTTTTTACAGGAATGTTCAAAAGAATTCCGTTTCAATGCGACCTATGGTAAAAAATCGTTTGCAGTGGATTTTAATAATGTTTCACAATGTCAAACTCATTGAAATTTATATATTGCTCTGGAAGCACATTACAAGATGCTTGTTATAGAGTATTGTATGGATATCATTTATCTTTCATTTACAGGGACACTCAAAATAATTCCATTACATTACGGTATACGGGGTAAAATTGTTTGCGGTGTATTTTATTCATGTTACATATTGGAATTGATATGTATCTCTGAGGTCCACTTCAAGATATTTACTATAGAATATGATGTGCATAGCATTCATCATTAATATACAGAGACACACAAAATATTTCGGTTACAGTAGTCTCTATGAACAATAATTGCTGGAAGTGCGTTTTATGTTGGAGTACATTCTTTTAAATTAAACTTTTTTTGCATATTTCTTAGTGTGCATAAACTCTAATGATCATATACAGTACTGTACAAAACATCTGAAGTACATTTACATTTATTAATGAAAATAACTGAAGGAGAATTTTCAATTGTGATATACGTTTTCTAATTGAACTAAATTTTAACATACTATGTATTTTTGATAAATCTATAGTTCATATACAGGGATGCACAAAAAATTCAGATTCTCTTTCGTCTTTCGATAATAATTGATGAAATTGTGTTTCAAATGTGTTATGTGTTTACAAATTGTTTGTTTAGACAACATTTTTCACCTCATTAACCTGATAAGTTTTATTATAGTTTTCTGAATGTGTTGGAAAATGTTTCATAATCCATGCTTAACGCATAATTTTACTTTCTTGTTAATTTATTACTTTGTTTATTTCTGAAATTATAGTCAAGATATTTGTATAATATCTTCAGATATTAAAAAAAGTATGATATATATGATTTAATACTATGATATGGACTTAAAAATTTGCAACAAAATATAAAATAAGAATAACTTATAACGATTATTAATATTAAATTTCATTTATCCCTGTCTATATTCATCCAATTTTAATAGATTTAATATGAAATATAATGGCATGTATGTCCTCGAATCTGTGCTTTTTAATCCTAACGAGTAGATTGCGCAATGAATTACTACTATTATAAAATTATGCATTCACTAAGATTCTAGCTTTGTTCACACAGACCATTATAAATGACATATACTCCACTCATATGAGTGCTTAATTTACAAAGACCGTGTAACCGTATTGAATAATGTAGCTACGTATTCAGCCATTGAAATTCAAACTTGCATTACTAATTCCTTAGTGAAACTGCCGACTCCGAATTTGCTAAATTCGTTTTCGTAATTGTTAATACATATTACTGGTACTTACTTACTTTGTGAATAGTTTCAGACATAAAAATAAAGTTTACAACTATGAAATTTTAAGTAATTTATATTATTTATGTTATTATATTTATATTATATATTATTATTAATACTGCGTTAAACAAATAAACTGAAATTTTGCAAGAATTTATAGGACAATTTAATTTTTACAATAAGTACTTTTATGGTAATAAATTTAATTTATGCTCGTGAAATTTTTCCATGCAGTTAAATTTACTATACATCTGCTACGTATGAATAAAAATTTTTTTCTATTTATTTATCTAGGCATATACATGATTTTAACATTAATTATTCACACATGCGAATGTTGTATTTACTTTTAAAACCCGTGTCTTTTACATTTGTTGCAAGATTGGATATAGTTAGATATGTAAAGGAATATCAAAGGAAAGTTAGGACTAATTTTATAAATCTACTTGACTTTTTAACCAAACATTAAGAACGAGTAAAATTGCCGTCTTAACTTATCTTGTAGGATTTTTAAATTAAGTAATACTAAAAATTTTGACAGTGATAAGAAAATAAAACTACAACTGGATGTAGTAAACTGGATATAAGAAAACTGGATGTAAGAAAATGAAACTACAACTGGAAATATAAATGGCTAAATGATATCTTATTAGCAAAGTATTATTGGTTACTTTGGGACACTATATTGCGCAAATGTTGAGAGCAACATCAATATTGGATAAACTGGCTTTACTTTGGGCATATTTTAAATATTAATTTTATAAATATATTTGAATTTTTAACCAAACATTAATACCGAGTAAAATTGCCTTCTTAACTTAACTTGTAGGATTTTTAAATTAAATAATTCTAAAAATTTTTACAGTGATATAGAGAATGAAACTATAACCGGAAATATAAATGATTAAAGGATAGCTTATTAGCGAAGCATTATTGGTTACATTTGGACACAATACTGCATAAATGTTGGGAACAATAACAATATAAAATGCATCCTTAACTTATTTTGTATGATTTTTAAATTAGGACTAAGCAATCCTAAAAATTTTGACTGTGATAAAGAGAATGAAAATACAATTGGAAGTATAAATGACTAA
This sequence comes from Maratus speciosus, assembly GCA_963932465.1. Taxonomy (NCBI): domain Eukaryota; kingdom Metazoa; phylum Arthropoda; class Arachnida; order Araneae; family Salticidae; genus Maratus; species Maratus speciosus. The sequence continues at coordinate 512,664,978 of OZ010789.1, read as the reverse complement.
AGGATATCTTTACCAGGATATTATTGGTTACATTGGGACACAATATTGCACAACTGCTGGGACCAATACCAATATGAAATGCATCCTTAACTTATTTTGTATGATTTTTATATTATAATTAAGTAATCCTAAAAATTTTGACAATGATAAAGAGAATAAAAATATACAACTGGAAGTATAAATGACTAAAAGATATCTTATTAGCAATACATTATTGGTTATAATCGGATACAATATTGTGCAAATGTTGGGAGCAATACAAATATTAGTTAAATAATGGCTTTACTCTGGGAATATTTTAAATGAAATATGCTGTCGTTGCTGAAATATTGGCTTTACGATGGAATTACCGCCTATAATAAGGATAAATATTTCTCTTTGATATTAAGCAAAATCGGCAAATGAAAAAAATCTGTAATTATGGGGGTCTTATTGCCACCCAATATTGTCAGTATTGACCATGGCCAGGTTATGACAATGATACAAAAAGTATTATCCAAGTTAGAGTCTTGGTGTAGTCAGTATAAGTAATATCGGCCTAAAGTTGTTTCACTACCAAGGTAGTATCTTGAAAATTCAGCATATCCTAATATGTGACTAGTTTTAAAATAAATTGTTTTAGTGTTATCATCAGAAAATTCATTCGAGTGCCCCAGAGTAGAGCTGCACTTAATGATAACTCTATAGATCCAATTTAAAATAAGGTGCTTAATAATCTATACATATTGTTTTACTTAAATATACAATTTTTTAAGTGGAAGAAATTTATAATTGGACCATAGTTAGTGCATTTACAACTATTCAATATTTAACAGACACAAATTAATTCTTAAAATAATAATTAAATTAGGCGTTTAAATTTCATTCAGTAAAAATATTGTTTTTGAATTAAAAAAATAAAAAAATAATACTACATTTTTAACGTGTAAAATCTAATTATGATTAGCATATTCCTTTAAGGAACTATTGAAAAGTCAATGTATCATTGAATTTCTTTTCCTTTAAAATTTTTTTTGCAGTGGCTAAACAATATAAAATTTAAAAAGAAGAAACATAAAAGGATAATTTAAGAAAAAATACGTCATAAAAGCAAACGCAATTAAAATTCTTTTAAAGTTGTTCTAGTGAAAAGACTTAATTACGCTGAATACAGTTTTAATTATGTTTCCAAAATGTCAATTGATTTTTATTAGATAGTTTAGTTAACAGATCAGGAAACATGTTTAAAGAGAAAAAAAAATAGTTTTCAATATTTGTTACGGAATATTTTTTGATTGGTAATTGATATGTTTGATATTTATTGTAAGTACTTTATTTTTTTTTATTGTTAAAGAGCATATGATTTTTACACAAAAATACAAAGTCTTTTAATCAACAAATTATATATTTTAATCTATGAGCTTCACTGCATCTTTCTTTTTGTAATTTCGAATGTGTTGTTTTCGCAAAAATTGAAATATTGTAATAGAGAAGAGTTAAAAGAAATACAAACAATGAAAATGTTTCTAACTTTAAATAAAGAAGTCATATCTTTCGTCAAAAAAAAGTTACCTCAAATAAAAAAAATAAAAAAAACGTGATTACGTGATTACCTTCGAACTACTGAGTGTTTGTTTTTTTACTATTAAATAAGAAGAAAGTACTGGAGATATGAAAAGTTTTGACTTTTGTTTTATGGTGAATTTACACGGTTTTGAAAATCCTAAACACGATTTGGCTATTTTTTGAAAATGTCTGTATTTCTGGCGTCTATATGTATGTGACACAAATTTTGTATGCGCTCTATCTCAAAAAACAATGAACGGAATCTCCACAGAGATCATATTCTTTTAGACTTTGACCTAAGCTAGCCTTGATTATGTTTAGGTGAGATATCTCCACAGATGAAGCTGCCTTGCTGTGTTTATCCCGATATCTGTGATAGCTTATCTAGTTATCTCGGCATTTATGGGAAGAAATTTCACCAAATTTAATATGTAAAATGTTTATTAAAAAATTACAATGATTCAATTTTGACATTTTTCATTCAACAAGGGACGCTGTAGTTCTGTTCTTTCCTGATTAACATTTTAGCTGTGTTTATATATGTCTGAGTTTCTATTGGATAGAAAGGTTAAAAATTTTTATATTTGAGTTTATTAGGCAAAAAATATATGTTAACCCATTTTTTATTTTTTTATGAAAATGTAATAAGGATGCTGCTGAATTTGCTTTTTTTTAATTCGAAAATCCTTCTAACTTCGATTTAACCTCCTAGTGCACACTGTTGCCAATTGGCAAAAATTAAATTTTCTCTCCTTATCGTCTATTTACCGTTGCCTCTTGATAACTTTATGCTTTACGTATTAATTTTCACCCTATGCTTAGGTTTAGTTCATTAAAAATATCATAGGGGATAATAGTTGTTTATCAATTACAAATAAATAGGAACTTTTGTAGCCTTCCATATTCCTAGCCATAGATGAATTTCTAACACAAATAAAAAATATTTAAAATGCAAAATTTCATTTGAAAAAAATCTTTTTCAAAAGAATATGCTTTTAAAAGATATTTGAAATAATTTTCATTAAGGTTTTTTTCAACAATTATTGTATGCGTTTGAATATACGTTTGTTGCCATTTGGCAACACCATGAATTGAGTTCCGCTTTTATTTACATTTTTAGTATTCTGCTCAGTGAATTTATTGATTGTTTCATCTTGCTTTTTGTTTATTTTTTCATAAAAAATTTATTCTGATAAAGCCTCATCATGTTCAACATATATTTTAAAGCAAAGACACTAAAAAAATTATTAACAGAACAAATTTGGATTGTATTGTCAAGTGAAAGTGACATTTCTTACAATGACAGCAATGACGATCCATCTTTTGATCCAAACCTTCTGTTCAAAAACAGTCCAGACACTAATGATGAGACTGATTGTGATTTATAAGCAGATAAGTCAGCTAATGAAATTGACTAGAATGTTAATGTAAACGTTGGGATAGTGAATTTTCCATCTACATCAAAACAAAAGCAGTCAGCTAAACTTAAACAGAAAAAAGTGAAAGCTTTATACTCTTTAGCCAGATCCTTCTTGGATAAAGATTATTGGAGATGTTTCTCTACCTGAAAGTATTTTATCATTAAAAAACACTATATAAATATTTTTTGTGTTTTTCCACCCAGTACTTTTCGAGCATATCTCTGAACAAACAAGCCTATATAGTGTTCTAAAACATATTCAAAAGCCACTAATTATATGCTCGACATATATAAAAAAGCATCTAAGAATTTATATCTTGAGCAGTTCGTCAAACTTTAAAATCATAAGATTGTTTGGGAACTCTGTCATTGGTGTACCACCAGGTAGTCGCACTATGATCCTGAATACATATGAAAGTATACGACAATTTTCCCATTTGAACAATAATACATTGTCTAATGGGGAATATAAGTTATTCAAGTTGAGACCAATAGTCGGTACTCTGGATGGAAATTCTTACCCATTACCACGGAAATGAGCAAATAAGTGTGACAAAGGCTCTTTACCATGTGAAGCAGAATATCCCTGTCTCCAAAAAAAAAAAAAAAAAAAAAACTCGCATAAATATGGTTTTAAATTGTTATTTGTCACAGGAGTATCTAGGTTTGCGAACAATTTTGATATTTATTGCGAAAAAAAAATTACAACCAGTCTGCCAAGTGGACATGACTTGGATGTTAACGTTTGAGTAAATGTTAGACTAACTCATCCAGCTGTTGAATCTGTAAATCATGAACTGTATTTTGATAACTATTGAACATCAGTGAACCTAATGACACTTTTAAAATCAAAAGTAATTTCATGCCTTGGAATAATAATAAGAGACAGAATCCCATACTGCAAAATGCCACCCGACAATTAATAGAAAAAAGACCAGAGAAGTATTGTAGACTACGCTTAATGCATGGTGTGCACGTCTCATTCACTGTCACCCCGACCCCCCCCCCCCCCTTTCAAGCTAAGTGCGACCTCTCACACCAAAAGTGAAAAAAAATGTTAATATAGCAGATACAGTTTTCAAATTGAGCATATAGACATCTAAGACAATTCATAATTCAATATTCACATCAACCATCGCAGCACAAATATTTTATATACACTCGGGACTATAATTATTGAAATACCCTCGTACTTATTGCTATCTTTCCAATTTGGTGAAATTCTCATACAAATCCAGTAAGAACTAGTGATTAAAATCTCAAAATATTATATATATACGTACTAAAATTCGAGAATCTTCTTCAAAGTTGTAGTCTGTGATAAGTTTTAGACTTTTACTTATCAATCTTCGTGCCTCCGAGGATGATTCTTTTTCCAAATTAATATTTTATTTGGAGATAATTTAAAACATTTACGTTGCTTTCACCTTTTTACTTCATAATTTTCACAGTGTTATATATAACCACATTCACTTTGAACGACAATACTGCTATCACACTTCAGGTATGCAGTGGCGTGAACTCGGTTATGAAAAATTAGCTTCTAAATTTAATTAAAGACATTTCTTTTGGTATAATTCAATCAAATTCATAAATTCTAAATAAATTACAAAATTTTGTAATATTTTAAGTTTGTTACACATAAAATTATTATATAATTTATTTTCAATTGATTTTTCCACTCGTCACAAATGCCTGTTTCTTATCTAGTAGTATAGACCGGGTTGATTATCACACAACGCATTTCTTCCCTCGCGTAAGAAGTATCAGCTCAAAAAATTCAGCTGTATATGTGTCTTGGATTCGTGGTTCATTGGATATGACTTACTCTTCAATTTCTTGGTTTATTTGACTTTTGTTTTCAAAAAAGTTGTTGTATCACAAAATATTTATTTTTACTAGTAATTGTCATGCTGAGTATGCCTTTCGTATTTAGTATTATAGAATTTTATGCTAAATTTTTGTTTCATAGTATTAATAGTGCAATAATAGGTTACATTTGTATAGGGCATTATAAATGAAATTATGTTTAGATAATGATTTAGAATTTAAAGAAAAATGGCAGGATTTGTATCGGAGTTTGTTGTCACAGTATAAGCATTCAAGCTGTGTTATGTGGCAAACATTCTCAGAAGTAGTACTTTCTATGACTGATTTATTAATTAAAAATTAGTCATTATACCTAACTACATTTCATTGTATAAAGTAAGGATACTTTTAAAATTGTGAAAAAAAAATCAATAGTAAATGTTTCTTGGTGGTATGCTGAGAGCGAAAGGAGGATACAAAATGGTCAAATTTCAATTAGCCAAGCAGCCCGTATTTTAAAATCAGTCCTTTTTTTTACACCAATCTAGCTATGATGAATTATTCCCTACTAGAAAATTTGCTCGGCGTTGCCTGTGTTAATTTGCGGTTGAGGGAGGGATTCCTGGTAGCATAAAAAAATGGTATAATCTAAATATATGGCTATCAGTGAAACTGGACCGTGTGCGTTTCCCACCCATAAATTGTATGTACGGTGAGCAAAATATCGGTACCCTGTATGTTTCGCAGCTACAAATTGGAGCAACTACAACAGGGTTTTGTGTGATTCACGCTCACAAATAATTAAAACGACAATAGCTATAACGGGGTTCTGTGAATTTTGCAACATCATTTTAATAGACCCTTGTATGTTTAACGACTATACACCGTTAATGCAGCATTCATTATAACGGGGTCTTGGGCACCTCGAGACCATAAATCGGCCGTAAATGTAGTGATCAGTATTTAAATGTAAACCTTTACTTCTAAAAAATATTGTTTGAGAAAAGGAGGAGATGTACTACATTTTGGATAATTATTGAAATCCGATTGCTTAAATGAGTAAAGCGCAATAAAATTTGTAAATCATGACATAAAAAAGACTAAGCAAAAATTAACATGGAAAACTCTCTTACACAAAATATATCTTCAAAAATCAGCAACAGCTGTCTTATTTATCTAATCCTTCATAAATGAGTCCAAAGCCATAGTTGGCAACAAACATGCCGATGTTGAAAACAATGTAGTTTCAAGATTATGATTGCGACAACAATAAAATCATTTTCCGCCAAAACATGCTCACTTAAATACACTGGCTATAAACTCGATTACTGAACAAACATTTGTGTTTGATCTTCAACACCGTCTTTTGTACTTTTAAAAGTTGAATTTCGAATATTGCTGAAATATATATTTTTAGCTGATTTATTATGCTGCCTATCACGCTCTAAACTAAAACTGCTGCTGAGATGCTGCGAGATTACCTTAAACGCTTGCCACCCCTTTAACCTTTTAGGGGTTGGATTAAATGACCTTAAACATCCGAAAAACCTTTTAACCTCTTAGGGGTTTTAATTAAAAGAAAATTTCATAGTAGTTCCTACTGGTATATTTCAAATCTAGAACATCGCCATCTATACATATCACTTCGCCCTCTGTTGCGCGTATTGACGAGCTTAGCTTCGGATGAAATTTGTACATAGATATTTTTTAAAGACCTCAATAAAAGGGACCGGGAGGGACATTTATGCTCTACAGACTCAGTTCCTAGTCTGAGCAGTCTCTCCCGGGCAGTAAAAATATCTCCGTTTCACCTTTTTATCGACCTTTGTAACCTACTTACTTACTTGACCTCGTATATCTTAATGAAGGAACTACTATTTACACATAAACAGGAATAGTAGTTACCAAACGCAGCAATATTTAAACATGTAATTTTCAATTTTTAATATTATTTCAAAATTAATCCTTAAATAAAATATTTCTTGGAGAACAATGATTAAGAACTTTGCTTCTTTTTAATAAAAAACTGTAATCAATAAAAAATATGTAATTTTCTTTTACTTTAAAAATAAATGCAATGAAATTTAAAAATATACATTGCGAAATAGAAATCGAAAGTTTTGATTTAATAAGATATTTTGGAAAATATCTTCTAGAAAGTACAAAGATAACTGTTTATTTATTTTTATTTCATTTATGATCTAAGAAAGTGACTATAAAAGTGAGCGCGATTCAAGAATAAGTTTTCAAATGAAAAATTCCTTTCAGTATATAAAAAATAAAAGAATCACTAAAGATTCTTACAACGTTATTTAAAATATTTACCTTTAAATGTTTAAATTAAAAGAAATAAAAAAGGTTTTGAAGATTTAATCATTCTTATTTCGCAAATTAACATGACAATTTATTCTTTAGAATTTTTTGCAATTTTTTCGATATCAATTTTGCTATAGTTTTTACACCAGGCGCTCCAACACAGGGTTCCCGGATTTTAGAAAATACTGTCTATGATCTATAACAGATCATAGGCCATACTTTTATTGAAAACACCGATAATTTTTTTATATTTAACATATTTTTTTAGATTGTCCACTTACAACACGAGAAACGATTTTTTGATTAAAAATATTAATAATGTATTTCAATAAATTTTGAAATCGATTAAAAAACCAACTTTCATATTAGATGCTTGTCAGAGGTTAATAGCGAAAGATATTACTAAAGATTTTTCAGCTTAGAGCAACCTTTTTGATCCTGATTATTTCAGTGTTTAAGCACATAGTTCGATTACATATCTATTGAATTCGTGTTACTTTTATAATATTTTATTTATTTATTGTTAATGTTCTAATTTAGTTATGGAATACACTAGACTGCAAAATTTGGTTTGTGTTTTGTTTTTTAGCTTTTGATAATTAATTTTTATCTTGCAGCGCTGAATCAGAAAATGACCTTCATTTTTAACAATCACGTCAGGTTTGTTTTCAAATAGTAAATTTCAAAGTTAAAAAGTCAAAAAATAGCAAAATTTTTATACATAAAATAGATGTGTTGGTTGTGATTTTTTAGCTTTTGATAATCATTTCTTATGCATTTTGTATGCTGAATTCGAAAATGACCTTTATTTTTCACCATCCCGTCACGATGTTTTGCAAAGCACAAATATTAAAGTTTTTAAAAAGTCGAAATATCGCAAAAAGCTGATACTGTAAAATAGATGTAAAAGTTTTTCTTCCATAAAACGTTATCCATATACTGGCTTATACTATACAGTTTTACAGCTAAAAGTGTAAAATATTATTTCAAATCCTTACAATTTTATCCCATGTATGTAGAAGTTTCTTTGAAACGCTCATGCGCAGACTCGCGCTTTTCGTTTTATATCCTCTACGGCAGGGGTACTCAAACTATGGTAAGCGTACCAGTACTTGTACGTGCTGGTTACTGGTACTCAAAAATCTGATACTGGTAGTGAAATGAAATATAAAATACAGTATGTGAAATCCAAAAACAACTCAATACACCCTCCTCTTTTTGATTTGTCAGTTAATTGGCTCCGTAGTCTCTTCAGTCTGTTATATTACTGTTTTGACAGCGTTTTGCTTTATCTTATTATAATGTAATTTTGATTGGAATTTTATACAGAAGGAACTAATTAGATGTTTAGTTGATATTTCATCCCACCTGAAAAAAGAAAGTTTTCTTCTATTGCTATATTGTATATGTATATAATTCTTATTTCAACGAGCTTCTATCTCGTATTAATAAGTAGTTTATTTTCAGAAGATATTGAATTTCTTATGTAGGTTATTCATTTATTAAATTTTCTTAAGTGTATTTTACTGTTGATATAAACATAGTGTTCATAACAAAAAACGGACGAACAAGGCGAATTTAAATGTGTATATATTTTTTTAGTTTAACAAAGCTATGTAGTATTTATGTTCTCTATTTAAATAGATCTAGTAATAGATTGCAATAAAATTTACCATCCAAAAATGATGCACATTATAATGATAAATACCCCCTTCTCAATAGCAGTACACGGGAATTAATAGAGTCACCCTACTGAATATGTATCAATTTATGCCAATAAGTCATTAAGTATTGTAGCTTTTTTTTGTGCTATAACAATGTATTTTGATAATGTACTTATTATTAAAATGTAATGATGGTGATACCTTTTATTTGAATGTTAAAATAAAGCAACCAAACTAACCACCAATTTAATAATGTAATTATGCAATACAGTAAAATCTGATCAGACAGAAGCACAAAATACTGGAAAAATGTTTCGTTTTAGACATATTCCGTTTATACAGGTTTTTCTGTATTAGATTTGAATTTGTCACCTGGTGGTACGCGGAAATGTGAACTTCTATTTAGTGGTACGTCGGTCTAAAAGTTTGGGAACCTCTGCTCTACGGTGTTCATCTCGATGTGCTCTTTTATTTTGGCGGTTTATAAGGCTAAAAAATTTGTCGAAGATGTATTTAAAACATTTGCCTTCTTTCGTTAAGGCTTTGACAAATTTTCGCTATTTTATGGCTTTTTAACTTTGAAATGTACGATTTTAAAAAAAATCTTCACGTGATGGTTGAAAAGGAAAATAATTTTCTGATTTAGCGCTAAAAGTTACAGAAAAATGAATTATCAGAAGTTAAAAAACAGATCCATCATATATTTTTTATAGTTTCAGATTTTCGCTATTTTTTGACTTTTTATCTTTGACATGTACGATTTGCAAAAAATTCTGCCATGATGGTTAACAATGAAGATAATTCAGCGCTAAAAATACATAAAAATCAATTAACTCTTTAAGACCGGACCCGCACGATCATGCGGGTTAGGCAATAACTAAAATTCTATCTTCCTGGGTTATCTATTCAATAAATGCCGGGATCGAGTGATTGTGCTGGTGAACAGAAACTATGTAATAGGAATTTTATCAGCAGATAGTGAGTTATCAGTAACAAATTTCAGTTATATCATTGTTTTCAAGGAAACTCAAAAAGCTGCCCAGTCTTAAAGGGTTATGGAAAGTTAAAAAACACAACAATCGCAGGCTTGTGATATTAGCCGGAGAGAAACGCTGAATAGTTTTTATAGAGTGATTCGCAATTCGTGGTTAAACACTTTAAGGCTGTTCTCAAATCCAAAGGATCAACTTTCTGACATAAGTTTTAATTGATTTTTATTCGGAAACGCTTGAAATTAGAAGGTGTTGTTATTCGGAAACTATGTGATCGAGCTGTTTTTTCCGTTTTTTTGTAAACGCAATAGATCTTTCAGAAAATATTGTCAGAGTTGGCATTTTGAACCGAACTTCCTTACGAAAGAAGAAAATCCAGTCAATAAGGGGAGAAAAATGCCATTATCACGTGATCAAAATCGCTTATAACTCAATAGCTAATTTATTGATTAAAAAATGGAAAAAACAGTTCGATTCCAAATCACTTCCATAGTCAGGCTTTTCCATTTTATATCTTTCCGTTAAAAAATGAATTTGTAAATGTGTCAAAACGTTTTGCGCTTGTTGAGCAGAGCAGTTGAGAACAGCCTTAAGGATTCATAGAAGACACTGCAACAATTATTTATTGTCTAACAATGTATAGGAGCAAGTGATGCATTGAGGCGTAAACACGGAAAGACTCATTAAAAGAATGTTTATTGACAGCGGCATTGACAAGTGCTATGTTTACAATAAGGAAAAAAGAGTCATCGAAAAGTGAAAGTTAAAATAGAACCATCCGAAGGAAATACATATCTGGAAGCGTCCATGGAGCAATTGGAGTACAGATTCAAAGATGCCAGGTATTTCAAGCACGCTTGTAGCAGTAACATAAATCATAAAGCATAAAAATTAAATGCATATAAATTCAGAAATTGTATTTGATTATTGAACAAACATTTACATGCATTTCTGTCTATTTTAGTCATTTAACACATTAAATGTAAGAATAATGTAATCAATTATTTGGAATTTATTTCAATTAACATTAAAGAATTATATTTGAAATAACATTTGTCACTGCGCATTGCTTAAAGCAGACAAAAGTGTTTAATTTTTCTTTTGTAATCTGCTAAATTTCAGTTACGATCCTTCATTGTTTAAAATGTTCAACTTATTTAAGTGCTATTTCAGAGTCAAAATCATGCGTTCAATGGGATATTAACAAAAGGACTATTAACTGCTGCTTAATGAATATTAAATTTCAAAATACTTTGAAAGATTTAATTCTGACTGAATAGGAGAAGAATTGACAGTTAATTGTGAAGATTTTCTCCGTTATTTAAAATGTGTTAATGAAATTATATTCAAGAAAGACTGTAAGTGGAAATTCTCAATCTTTGAGAGCGTTTTCTGACGGGCTAATAATTTGATTAAACTTTCTCTGTTCATAGTAGCAGCTTGCAAAACTTTTATTTATTTATTTATTTCAGTAAAAGAAATTTAACTTCAGTGCACCAGCCACTATCTTAAGGACTTTTAAACGAAATGGTAAGCAGTTAAAAAAAGGGAGCAATTAGATGTCTTAGTAAACAAATTTTGAATAATAATAAATTGGGTAATTAATTTTGAACTTATAACTAAAAAATTCATATAACACAGCGAATGCAAAGTAAGTAAAAATATTACATCGATATAATACATTTACTATGCAACAAGCAGTTGAAATATTTAACCCCTTCGCGACGAGAATCCTTTTCTTAATTTTTAATCTTTTATTACTAGTATCACAAAACAGAACATTTTCTGTAATTGAATCGCTAAAATGTTCTTATTAAATAAGGTAAACTTTACAGTTAAAAATAACTGGTTGGAATAATGAAGGATTCTGAGAACCTTAAGTGCCACGTATACCGGTCGCTCGCCCTCAAGGGGTTAAATGTGATATAGCTATTTAAACAATAATGCATCTAAATTTTGGATGCGTTATTGTATGATGATTCCATGGTTATGCATTGCACACAAAGTTCAAACAGACTGCAACCTCTGTTTCAAATCTGGCCTACTATAAAAATCTATGTATTGTATACGAAATAATCACTAGTCTCTTTATCATCATAGTGAATAAATTTTATTTGTACATCAAATAATATTCATATTATGAAAGACATATGCAACATACGAGATTCTTATCCGGCATCAGTTGACTCGTAAAGTAAAACCCCCCTAACTAGTATTAGACCAGCGATGACGAACTTGCTTGCCACAGGGCTTTTTTCCCCTAGAAATCTTATTCGGCTTATTTAATCAAACAAATTCTGAGATTAAATAAGGAGAAGAAAACTATTAATGAAAAGTGCGAATAAATGGCTATCTAGCATTCCGAATCGTTATCCCTATATTAGACAAATGCACGTCCTTATATGCAATAGCGCGAGAACTGGGAAATTCCTATGTGGGAAAGAAATGAAGGAAGACGACCGCGTGTACAAGATGGCTTTAAAGAAATCTTGCCGTATCGTAACCTTTATCGACGATACCGTTCAAGCAAACGAAATAAAATTGAGATGTAGTTATTTCAATGTTTGTCTTTGAGAAATTTGAAAAAAGAAGACTAAATTAGTTCTCATAGTGAAAATAATTCAAAAGCTTCAAATATCAACAACCAGTCTTTTGAAATACAAAGTGATCAATGCAGCAAAAATCTATAAACTGTGTTGGAATGGTGCCTTAAAGACGGTAACTATGAAAATACAGCACATTCAAAATAAAAAAGTGGTAAGAATAAAAAAGACAAAAAAAAAAGATCGAAAATAACTTTATTCAGATAAAAATTTTTCCACGTGGACTAATTAATACCCAGACGACGACTCATTGTAAACGGAAGATTGTGGACAACAATATAGTAACTTTCACATCCCGGGGTAACTTTGTCACCTCGTGGGCCAGACGGATTTATTATTGTTTTTTATATATTCATGTGTTTTATTGATGTGATTGATTCTCGCTTTTCTAACAGATTTTACACAGTAAGTGAAAAATGAGGACCTATCATACCGTGATAGATATGGTGAACATCACGTTTAATGATATCCCTGTAAGTGAGACATACTTTGTGGATTTGAAATTGGCCTTTAAATACTCACGAAGCTAGAAATCTATTAGCGTGAGCCAAGTATCCTTTAGGATCAAGGAAATGTGAAGCTGCAGGCAGTGTCAATATTACCAAAGTGCTTCTACAGCAGATGTCTACAAATCTTGTGCCTTATATCGCCCTTCACAGTGCGAGGAGTACCGTTCCAACAGCATGTATGGTTTTTCCCTGCACTAATCATTTTGACTGAGATAAAAAACTAGTCGTTGGGGGCCACCATAATACTTACCTATCATGGATATACATAATATAAAATATGAAAATAAAACATGTGATACATGCTAAGCATTGTATCATGTTACAATTGCTCATATTTCCTAAAATATTTAATATACTTATATTCCAATTGTACTATATTGTTTCTACTATATTTTGTCAATTTTTCTGAAACCGGCGTTAAATTTGATTGAAAACCCTGCATGTTATAAGCAAAAAACATGCAAGATTTTTTAAATTTCTTTAAATAAATCGCTATATCTGTATTAATATACGTGCTATTCTTACACAAAAGAATACACATATTGCACAATGTCTATTTATATTCGGTAGCGGTAGATCATTTTGTGCATGTTATTTTACAGGGTGATCCCAAGTATTATTTTTTTCTTTGATTTTTTGTTGGTCCCCTAATTGCCCCCCTTAACAAATCGACATTGATAAATATGAGGTCATACCAGTTCTAATCCTGAAATTCCAGAAGAATCTGTCAAGTATATTTCTAAATATTCGACAAAATGTCTAAAATTGAAAGTTGCCGGTCATTAATGACAATATAGTGTATATAAATCTAATGGTTTAGGAATTAACTATTGGTAAGTGATAAGAAAATAAACATTGAAAACTTTTACTTATGTAATTATTTTTATCGAAAATATTCTATGTAATCTAAATTTTTCAATGTTCTACGATTTTACTCATCGAGGAAATCTATATTGTAAAGCAATGATACGTCCTTGAATTTCTGATGTCATACTGACGGTGGAAACAATTGATCGATAAATTTCACTTTTACTGCAATTTTTAAAACATTTTAACATCTCACAATTTCAAAAAATTTTTAAGCTATTTGTTTATTATTTATTATACTTGTTGTTTTATTTTGGTTATATTATTATTTTTGTTTGAAAGCTACTTTTCAATATACTAATTTTTATGGTTTTAAAACGTAATTTTCAAATATGAGTTTTTTAAAATCTATCTTTATCGAGTGCAGTTCTATTACGAAAGATTAACCCGTTCGTATTTAAAACAATAAAAATAGTTCAGCACTTGTTTCAGACTAATATACCGAAACTAAAACCTTCATCAATAAATAAATAAAATAATATAAATGCAACACAAATTTAAGGAATGTGTAATCAAAATTTGTGCTCAAACCACTGAATCAAAAAGGCTGCTGTAAGTAGCAATCTTTAAAAGCCTTTTGGCTTTTAACTCCTGATATGAAGCTAATACAAAAGTACTAATTTAATAATTTTCAAAACTTTATTTGTATTGATTATTGATATTTTCCATATAAAAATGCTTTTTGGTGTTATTAGTGGGGATGGGGAATCTAAAAAAATATTAAATGTAAAACATTTATCATATTTTTCAGTAAAAACAAATGATTTTCACCTATTTTCTGTAACTCGGGAAGCCCGGATCGGATCCCCCAGTATGAATAAATAGAAAAAAATCTCAAACTCTTACAGAAATGCAACAAAAACTTTCACATTAATAATAGTACAGTAGACCCTCTTTTATCCGAAACTCTCGATTAACCAAAATCCATTTTTAAAACTTTTTTTTTTTTTTACTATTACATTCTTTGTGTGCAAAATACATTTTAAAAGCTTTTTTTTTACTATAAAAAACTGTATGATTAGTGAAGAGACTGTGAGATTAGTGAAGCTTATTGTTAGAGCAGCATACGTTCATTCGAAGTTGGAGAAAACTTGCTTACGTTTAGCTACTGAAACGAACGAAAGCTTTATGGATGTAAAAGAGAATGGTGCTGCCGATTTGGAATCAGTATTTAATAAAATACTTGGTTGTGATGGCTGTGATATTAGAGGAATAAATGATTGGCTAAATTGTGACTCAAATGATCCCGGATTTCATATATTGAGCAGTGAAGAAATCATTGACGATATCCGAAGAACATGTGCTGATCAAAGCGAAGAAGAGGACAACGATGTGGACGAAGAAAACGAACAAATGATCAATTCTGAAGCTATTGAAAGTTTTGAAAAAAGTTTGACACGATTGGAGCTCCAGAAAGACTGCGACACCGGTGAACTAATAGTAGTAAAAAAACTTCGTGATTGAGCTGCAAAGCAAAGGCAATCGAAACTGCGACAAATAAAACTTTGTTTCAAACACTCGTGAAATATGCAAAAGGTGCTTAATTTCAAAAGTAAAATTTCATTAAAACTTCTCAGATAATTTATTCTTGTTTCTATTTTTCTATTGCTTTAATTTTATTAAGAACTTGTTACCATAATAAGAAATAGCAATATATTTGTCCTTAATCTTAAAATTGAAGCATTCTCGATCATCCAAAGATTTCGATATTTCGAAAGATGGTCGGTCGCAGTTACTTCGGATAATCGAGGTTCTACTTTACTCAAATTTATAAACACAGACATTTTTTAAGCTTCTTTTTTCATTAAATATATTTTTCCTTAAAGAGAACAAAGGATCATAATATATTCATCAATGTTTCATACTTAATTCTGTTTGCGAAAGAAATGAAATACATCTGTGTACTACAGACAGATATGTGAAAGATATATTTATTTATTTATTAACTTCATTTACAGAACATTCGAATAACCTTCTTTATGTATATCCATTTTCTTTATATCAGAACAAATTTTGTACGATATTGTTATTCTACTGTTTCTTTTTCCGGAGGGATCAAAAGTGAATATAACTACCGTGACCAATTTACTACATATTCTTTTTTGTATTTCCGATAAACATATTGTATTTGTAATCAAACCCAAAGTTTTTTGGAAATTCTCCAAATAAAATAGCACGATCTTCTTTAATAAAATTATTTTCATAGTTAAGTATATATGGTTCTGTATTCGCGTACAACTACGTGACAAAACAAACTCCTTTAAATTTATTTAGTAGATTATTTTATTATTTCATTACATCAAAGTGTAATGGTCAATTTTAGTTTTTAGTTATTTTGCTTGATATGATAATCCGGATGTTGTTGTTTATGCTGTTGTTGTTTTCGCCAAATTGGAGTCGGAAAAATATCGCGCCAATATTAGGCGTATATGACATCGGTACCAAAGTTTAATTAATAACAATAGAACAAATCGGTTTATATAATTGAAAAAAAAAAGGCACAGATATCATATACGAGCGATTGCTTTTTACGCCAATGCCATATACGCACCGGGTACTTAGCTGGCGCCAAAGTGTCGTTATTTTGCTTGATAGGGTAACCCGGATATAGATGATATGGTAACGATTTTTTCGCGAAATTAGCGTCGAAAAAAAATCGCGTCAATATGGGTCAATATTTATATGACATCTCTGCCAAAAAAAAAAAAAAAAAAAAGTAAATAAACAGTTTATTAATAAATACAAAACAATAGTCGGTTTACCATATCAGGCTAAATAGCACTATTTTGGCGCCAGTTAGGTACCCCGGTGCATATATGACATCTGTGCCGTAATTTGCATATATATATAAAATTATGATATATATTTAGAAATTATTTTTTTATGTATATAAATACGCACATGAAAAAAAAAAATAAAAGTCGATTAGATTTGTTTTCATAGCTGTTTATATATTTTGGCAACATATCTCACATTCTGATGCCCGAATTGCGCCAAGCATTTTTTTTTAATACAAAGTGCCCTATAGTGGAAAAGTACCTAAATAAATAATAATAATAATGATACATGTATAAACAAAAATAAAAATTCATCAGGTTTGTTTTCATAGCTGTTTATATATTTTGGCAACATATCTCACTTACTGAAGCCCGAATTGCGCCAAGCTTTTTTAAAAAATGAGCTATAATGGAAAAGTACCTAAATAAATAATTAATAGAAGTAACCAATTATATAAACTAAAACATTTTATTTCGAGATCAAAGCATTGTTTTTAATTTCGATTAAAAAGTACATGTATCCTAGGGTAACTTAAGTTGAAATTTGGTTGACAGCTTAACATCTCATTCCATAAACCTAAACAAACACAAGTGATTCATTCATCGTGAATCGTAAAAAATATTAAACCATTGAGGTAATCATTCACAAAGTAAGTTCTCTAACAATGAATGGGCAATATTCTTATGACGTCATAGTAGGTAAAATGGTGGCGGTATCGTTTGTTTATGGTTTGAATTCACAAAGATTTTATTTTGAAATATCTCTTAGTTACATTACTTTATTGTCATATTTATGAGCTCAGAACAAAAAGCATATTTTTTCCTGATTTAGTTATTAAATAATAAAAAAAATTATAAATATATGATTTGAAAAATTTAAATAATTTTCTTTCTTAATACTAAAAAATAGCATTTGTGTAACAGAGGGTTTAAGTTAAATAAGTGTAACTGTTTAATTCTGTTGTAACATTCAAAATAACTGATTTTATTAGATTTCAGTAAGCAATATCAGGGCCTGATTAAACTTTGAAGTTAGAGGAATTACAATGTCATTTCAGGACCTTTCTTTTGAGAAGTATTTCTAAATTCCACATATACATGGAAACGGAAAGTCTTCAGTGTTACAAATATTATTCCTAGGACTGATATAACATCAGAACGGCCGCCAATTTTACACAAGTTTTCGAAAACTACTTTATATCAGAAATTTTATTAAAACTGGTTACGTCTTTGTTATAGCGGCCCACACAATTATGATTATGGCAAGTTGTAGCCAATTTCATCAATGTGATAATCAAGATCGTGAAGCACACACGTATAATACCATTTCATTAAATCGTATACGATAGTTCAATAGTTTTTACCTTACTTCAAGTGTGTAATTTATTTATTTTTAAGAATTAACAATCTAAATTGTCCAATATCTGAATAAAAAAAAAAAAAAATTAAACAAAGATTGAATAGACATGACTTCAAAAAGCCTCAAATCCGGACAACACTTGGAACTAAACTGTGCAGATTAGTGGTCTTCTACCGTACACAGTTTTTCATAAATGTATTTCGTTCTTAAAATGTGTTATTTTTATCTATCACTGCGGAACAAGCGAGAAAAACGCATATTCCTGCAGATGAGTTGTATATCATTATATCTAATTTTCCGTCATTTTTGACGGGCTACCTTTCTTGTCTATTTATATAAAATCCAAGTCTCTGTGTGTCCCTCACAATTCCGGTAGGACCGCCTCATTGAAATGAGTAATTGTTGAAAAATACTAATGCAGGGTTACCACAGTAGTGCCAGATGTTAGCCAACTTGGCGATAGCTGGCTGATTTGGCGAA
The DNA here is from genome assembly GCA_963932465.1 of Maratus speciosus. NCBI lineage: Eukaryota > Metazoa > Arthropoda > Arachnida > Araneae > Salticidae > Maratus > Maratus speciosus. The sequence continues at coordinate 512,646,636 of OZ010789.1, read as the reverse complement.
ATTCCCATTTTAAACCATTAAACTTTCATAAAGGAGGTCACAGAAATTTAATTTAAACTCCTCTCTTTTAAGGTATTTTTTCAAAATCTATGGGTGAGAATTTAAATCTTTACACCTTACTCCCAATGCTACTAATAAATAATCGCCAATAGACGACGCCGTGTGAGCTCCTAACTGCGCGATTTTAATTAACTTTAGGTACTTTTCCAATATAGGTGCCTTGGCGAAAAAGGAAATTTGGCAACATATTTTCCGGGAACCTATCCACTGTTTCATTTTATATACGCACGCAATTTTTTTTTCGATATTTATCGGATTTATTTAACATAAAAAATCCTTTTTCTCTAATTTTATACAGAAACAGATATAATTTGTACATAAAAAACATCAATAATTTACATATAAAACAAACAAAAACGCTCATCAAGTTTCTTTTCATAGCTGTTTATATGATTTGACAACAAATCTCGATACTTTTTTGTTATACGGACACCATGCCAAAATGTATGCTAATGCGCCAATTATTTCAAAATGCTAAAAGATATTTGTAATTTTATGCCAGCAGCTTAATATGAATTTTATTTTATTACTTTATTTTATAACAGTTATTTGTTCATTTATTTTAAGTATATATTTGTGGTTTAATGAAATAGTTCGTAAAAGTCTGCAATTTTCAAATGTTATTTATTTCAAATGCTCACGTTACTATCGACAATGTTTTTTCTTTTATTTTTCACATGTTTCAATTCACGTGATTTTCATTTTGCGCCAACTATTACGCTTGGCAACAATGGTGTCCGTATAACGGAAAAGTACCCAAATCTCACTTTTTGATGCCCGAATTACACCAAGCTTTTTTTTAAAAAAACGACAAAGCCCCTACAGTGGAAAAGTACCAAACTGTCTATTATTTTGCGCTATCTGTGTTATAGTTTGTACTATATGCAAGGAAGGGGGAGCGAAGAGCTTGAAATATTAAAGTTTCATCACAGATGTCATATACGCCCATGTCAAATATATGTTGGCGTGATTTTTTTCTGACGCCAATGTCATATACACAACGGGTACTTAACTGGCCCCAAAATGTCATTATTTTGCTTGATATGGTAACCCAGATGATGTTGTTTATGCTGTTGATGTTTTCGCCAAATTGGCCTCGGAAAAAAATCGCGCATGACATCTGACATGTATGACATCTGTGCAAAAGTTTCTATAAAGCAGCATAAGACTAAAAAATTAAAAATAAAATAAATGCAAAGGTACTTCTTAGTTATCACGCCGACCAATTTCGCCAAATTATATAAATCGCCAAACCACTCGCCAAATTATACACATTGACATAATTTTTATTTTTAATAACAAAAAAAAAACCAAATAAATTAGTAAAACATTAATAAAAATACAAATAAAACGTCGAATTAATGGTTTTATTGGCCATTATTGGGATTTAATCTTACAATTAATTAATCAATGGCAACCATTATTGTAATTTAATCTTACAATTTGGCGACAGTCATTTGGTCGACGGGATAACTAAGAAGTACCAATGCAAAATAAGACTAAACAAGAAAGGAAAATCATGCGTTAAGCATAGAATATGAAACACTTTCCAACACATCCTGAATGCTGTAACAAAACTTCGTTATTTAAGGAAATGAGGTAAATAAGATAACAAAGTAAACATTTTAGAAAGTGCATAAAAATGTTTTTAATTGATTTCAGCAGTTACCGTCCATAGCCAATAGTAAAAGTGGCACAGATGTCATATTCGCCCCATATTGACGCGATTTTTTTTCTGACGTCAATGTCATATACGCAACGGGTACTTAGCTGACGCCAAAGGGTCGTTATTTTGCTTGATGTGGTAACCCGGATTATGTTGTTTATGATGTTGATGTTTTCGCCAAATTGGCAATCGAAAAAAAATCGCGCCAATATGGGGCGAATATGACATCTGTGCCGTAAAAGTTATTACACCCCACTATTTAGCTAAAATTTAATTTAAACAACTCTTAAAACTACTGAAATCACATTTCCAGATATTATCATCTATAGACGGTTATGTATCCAATTCTTTGCGTGACCATGTATGTCATTTTATCTATATTCTACAAACATTTGTTAGTAAACTAAATGCAGTTCAGTGTAAAAATGCATAACTCCTTTAAAAATCACCTTTAAGCAATTTACTCTCATATTCAGTAACCATTACGAATTTTTTTTGTAGCCCTGCATATAAACTACAGCATTTATACACACAGTATAGTATGCATAAATGTAGTGAAACATAAAAGCGCATATCATAATTAAAAATCCATTTCCAGCTTATGTACAATACTTCGGAGAAAAGTTTCTTGGCGAGAAAGAAGTTTGCCAACGTATTTTCTGACAACCTATTTACTGCTTCATACTCACAAGCAATTTTTTCCATATGTATACAATTTATTTAATATAAAAAAGCTATGTATCCATTTTTATAAAGAAACAGAAGTAATTTTTGCACAGATGTCATATACGCATCGGGATTGGCTTGATTTTTCTCTGATGCCAATTTGGCAGAAATCTCGCTTTCGAATACCAGTTACTTATACATTTTTAAATTACTTGCTATCATTTTGAAAAGGAAATAACTATAAATAAATAAAAGTTTGATTAATAGCTATAGAACAAAACAGTTTATATAATTAAAAAAAGAAAATAAAAGTAAATAAACAATTTATTAATAAATGAAAAACAATAGCCGTGTTACCATAGCAGGCGAAATAACACCATTTTTACGCCAATTAGGTATCCAGGTGCATATCTGAAATCTGTACCGTAATTTGTATATAAAAAAATATTATATATATTTAGAAACGATTTTTTTATGTATATAAGTGCATATATAAATAAAAATAAAAGCTCATTAGATTTTTTTCATAGCTGTTTATATATTTTGGCAACATATCTCACTTTCGGATGCCCGAATTGCGCTAAGCTTTTTTTTAAACATGCGCTGTAATGGAAAAGTACCTAAATAAATAATTAATAGAAATAACCAATTATACAAACTAAAACTTTTTATTTCGATATTAAAGCACTGTTTTTAATTTCGATTAAAAATACATATATCCTTGGATAACTTCAGTTGAAATTTGGTTGGCAGCTTAATATCTCATTCCATAAACCTAAACAAAAACAAGTGATTCATTTATCGTGAACCGTAAAAAATATTAAATCATTCACAAAGTAAGTTCTCCAACAATCAATGAACAATATTCTTATACGTCATAGTAGGTAAAATGGTGGCGGTATCGTTGTTTAGGGTTTGAATTCACAAAGATTTCATTTTGTAATGTCTCTTAGTTACATTATTTTATTGTTATATTTATGAGCTCAGAACAAAAGCATATTTTTTCATTATTTAGTTATTAAAGACGGAAAAAAAAATTATAAATGCATGATTTGAAAAATTTAAATAATTTTATTTCTGAATACTAAAAAATAACATCGGGAAGTAACAGCGGGTTTAAGTTAATAAGTTTAACTGTTTAATTCTGTTGTAATATTCAATATAACTGTATTTATTAGATTTCAGTAAATAACAATCAGAGCTCGATTAAACATAGAAGTTAGATGAATTACAATGTCATTTCAGGACCTTTCTTTTGGAGAAGCTTTTCTAAATTCTACATATACATGGAAACTCTTCAGTGTTACAAATGTTATTCCTAGGACTGACATAACATGAGAACGGCCTGCAATTTTACAGAAGTTTTTCAAAACTACTTTTTATCAAAATTTTTACGAAAAACTGGTTACTTTTTTGTTATAGCAGCCCACACTATTAGAATTATGACAAGTTGCAGCCAATTTCGCCAACGTCGTAACCAAGATCGTGAAGCACACACATATAATACCATATAACACCATTTCATGAATTCATATACGACAATTTAATAATTTTACCTGACTTCAAGCGTGTGATTTATTTATTTTTAAGGCTTAACAATCTAAATTGTCCAATACATGAATTTAAAAAAATGTAAACAAAGATTGAATAGACATGACCGCAAAAAGCCTCAAATCTGCACAACATTTGGAACCAAACTGTGCAGATTAGTGGTCTTCTACTGTACACAGTTTTTCATAAATGTGTTTCGTTCTTAAAATGTGTTATTTTCATCTATCACTGCGGAACAAGCGAGGAAACTCATATTCTTGCACATGTGTTGTATATATCTTTAATCTAAATTTCCGTCATTTTTGACGGGCTACCTTTCTAGTTTATATATATTAATGATGTTTATCATGGCATGAAAGTTGTACAGCCTTAATAATCCATTTCATTCGTTTTCTCAAAAGAATTCCTTTCATTATGGTCATGGGGAAATCGTTTCCAGTGTATTTTAATGACAAAACACCATTTCAATTGTATTGAAATTGGTATAAATCCTTGACTTTCACTACAAAATGATAACTATTGAATAGGACTTTCACAGCATTTACCGGAACACACAAACAGAAATCAGTTATGCTAGTACTGTGTTTGAGCCATAGTTGCTAGAAGTGCGTTTTGAATTTCTGTATGCGCTTTTAAATTTAACAAATGTTTTGCGTGTGTATAAATGTATGTTGTGTATAAACAGTTGTGTATAAATTCTATACCTCGTATACAAGACTGCGCAAAAGAATTCAGGTACCGCTCTCCTTATTAGCGGAAATTGCTGCGGGTGATTTTTCAACTGTAGTAACTGAACTAAATTTTTGCATGCATGTAGTTTATAGATATAAATCTATATATCTAATACAGGACTGCTTAAAGAATTCGATAATTTTCAGCCTGTAGAAGGGAATTGCTGAAATTATGTTTTAAAATTTGTTATGCGTTTCCAAATGGTTCAATTAGGCATCATATTTCAACTTAATAAGCGGTGAAGTGTTATTGCAATATTCTCAATGTGTTGGAACGTGTTTCATAATCTATGCTTGACGCAGGATTTTTTTTCTTGTTGACTAAATAATAGGATTGCAACACTGATTTCTCATGCAAAAATTTTTGTCGTCGTGTGCTCTTTCGCTCTTTTCTTACTGAGTTTTGGACAGCCCTGCACATTCACACACTTATGAAAATAAAAAGTGATTATAATTTAAACACACACACACACACACACACACACAAAAGACTCTCTTATGACTTTTAAGATTAAATATTATTTTAGTAGAAGAGAAATATTTTAAATAACCATAGGCCTTTCTGTCAGAAAACTTTGTCGGCTTGCTTCGTTCGTTTGTTTTGATAGTTTCTTTGCTTTTGAGTATGTAAACAAAAATGTATTTTACAGATAAAACATTACATCAATGAGTTATTTAAATATTTATCTGAAAAGTTATATTTTCTGAATTTACACAATTATTGTCAGGAATTTGTAAAGAAGTAAACGTAGATAAATGAATGTGCAGTGCTTTTCAGAAATTAAAGAGAACAAATCCAAAACATAGTGCACGAATTAAAATTTTTAATTAGTAATATAGCTTCTTGCAAATTTATTTGCTTATTTACGCGAATTTCAAGACTGTTGTTCTTATGATTAAAAAAAAATAACTACACTGCTGGCCATCCAAAATGCAACACCATAATGGGATCAACCAAACAGCGTAAAATTTACACCATGTATACACCTCGGTAGGATATGCAAATGATTACAAATTCAGCTCTCGTGCACATCGTGGGCGACTGCAGCGCTCCTTACAATCTGTATGTAAAGGGAAGGAAGTTTGTCGTTTTGAAGAACGTGAATTGTTTTCTCGTGCGATTTTTTGTGTGCATAGATTCAGTATGCCTCGTAGAAGAAAACGAGCATCATTCGAGCACATTTCTGATTTCGATCGCGGAAGAATCGTTGCGTACAGAGATTGCGGATTATCCTTCCAAGAAATGGGTCATTGTATCGTATGTAGCCAAGCAACAGTCATGAGGATATGGAATCGGTGGATGTAGGAGGGAACGACATACCGACAGGAGCTATTAACTGTCTCGTCACACCACTCCGCTGGAAGACAGGGATATTGTGCTCACGGCACTCATGGAATGCACTGCCACATCCGCAACCTTAACACAACGAATGCCGTCTCTAACACAACAATGGGCATCCGCACGAACAGTTCGAAGTCGTTTGCAGTACAGTGGATTGTCTGCTAGGCGTCCATTGCTTCGCATACATTTGGCATTAAACCACAAGCGTTTGCGTTTACAATGGTCCGCTGAATGACAGAGATGGACAGCCGAATGGCATAGCATTCTGTTTTCGGATGAATCACGCTTCTGCCTGTAGTATCACGATGGTCGAATTAGAGTTTGTAGATACCGTGGGGAGAGGCTGCTCAACCGCTGTATTATGCATGATCTCACTGGTCCTGCACCCGGTGTTATGGTGTGAGGTGTTATTGGATTCAATTGGATCCCCCCCCCCGCTAGCACGAATTAACGGTACACTTAGCAGCCACAGCTATATCTCTGAGGTTTTGCAGCCTGTTCTCCTCCCTTACCTTCAGGGCTTGCCTGCGGCCACATTTCAGCATTACAATACACGCCACATGTTCCACGCAATGTTCAAGCTTTCTTCTTAGCTTACCATATTCCATTGTTACCCTGGCCTGCCTGTTCTCCATATCTATCACCCATCGAACATGCCTGGTTACTGATTGGAGAACGCCTATCCCGGAATGTCGTGTCCGCGAGTACACAAGATGAACTTTGGCTACGTGTGGAGGGAGCGTGGGAGGCCATCCCCAACAACACACCCAAAGCCTGTTTCACTCTATGCCGCAGCGTGTAGCAGCAGTTATTGACAGACGTGGATGTAATAGTTCTTTTTGATTTTCCCGTCTACCACACTTCAAAGAAGGTTGTCTTTGGAATCAATTAACATTGATACTATATGTAATCTCTATAATAAATTTGGCTTTGATATCTCTTGTCTTTCTTGGTGGTGGCCGCCCCTCCGGGTGGTTCCGAACCGACCCCTTGAGTGGGGGAGGAGACCGGAAGCTCGGCAGAGTTCGTTGTGTACGAATGCGAGGGGGCCGGATGGGGACGATTCGCCACCTCCTCGAGAGGCTCATCTCCGACAGGCGTTGAGTCCGGTGGCCACGGTTAACGGACGTTGTGCATGGGTGTGTAGGTCCTTCGGGATCCAACGATTCAACACACCCCCGGCAGCCGGGTTCTCTGGCCAAGCCGGATAGCGACGTTCCATAGGTCGATCCCGGTGCCGGTCTAAGGGCCGGACGGTGTCGCCGGGCAAAGACTAGCTAAGGCGATAGGACCCCATCCACCTATTGACTAAGAGGGAGCCTGAAGTATGAGTGAGGGCTTTGTAGTGGAAAGTCCTCGGTGCTCGCTAGTGACGACGGGGCTCGCGGGAACGCCATGCAGGGACTCCCGGAGCAACCGAAGGGCGAGGGTTACGGACAGCGCCCAGGTTACTTTTTGACTTGGGTGGCTCATCCCTCCGAGGACCTCAGCTGGAGCAGTTGTGAGTCGACCCTTAGGGTGGTAGGGTTTGGCGGTGCCCCCGTTGACCAAGGAGCGGTCGCGTGGGGAGGCCAGTGTGGCTCTGGTTGCTCCATGTCGTGCCGTGACCCTTGGGAGGGGGTCGGCCGGCAGGTCCACCATCGAACGCTATTCCCGCAGGGAATCGGGCCGGAGGCTCGCCGGTAACGCGGCGGCTCATCGTGCCTCAGGTGAACTCTTGGTCCGATCCAGGTCCTCCGTGTCTATGCGGTACCGGAGTTTGCCTCGCCTGGTGATGAGGACCTAGAGGTGTCTCCACCTAACTTTCGAACGCACTAACAAAGGTAGCGGTCGGTCACTGCACGGGGTCAGGGGTCTTCGGGCCTGGGTACCCTCGACGGCCGTGAGGTAAGGTAGTGGTGGGCGGGCTTCTGTCGGCCTCCGCTGGCTTCTCTGTCCTAGGATGGAGTCGAGTCGGTGGGGGCTGGCGGGACTCCGTTCCATCCAACCCCCTAGCGAGGCGGAGTCTATTCCGTCTAGGTGGAGCTTTCCGTGCCCGCCTGGGGTCGCTAACGGCACCTAGTCTGGGCCAACTGGCTCCCGGCGTGATCCGCGAGGGGTTCCGTCGGTTGAGCCGGGTGGACTGGGCGAAGAGCCAGGAGCTGGGTCGCTTTACGGCCGGAGGGATTTTCCCCGTCCTCCCTGGTTTTCAAGCTAGGGGCTCCTCACTAACTTTCCGATCGGCTGGCCCACAAAAATGTCTCTGCCGGAAAATGGTATCTGATCTTGGGGGCCTGTCCGTAAATTAAATTCGGGTCGGGAAGCCTCGGTTCCGCCCGTGGGCCCAGCGTCTTTATAGGCGTCTGGTTCCTGCGATGGTGTGCGGGGTCTACCGGCTCGAGTAACCAAGTTTAGGGACCACTTGGTTTTTCTAGCTGGGTGGTGAGGACTGTCGTAGCGGCCGTTCGTCTCTTCTTGGGAATAGCCGTCACCGTGTGCGCTGGGCAGCGGTGTCGGTTTGACCGGAGTTGGCGCGGGGTTCCGCTCTGTTGGAGCTTGTCTGGCGGCGACCTTCGGGACGCGTCGCGGGGCTTGCTTCACGGGTGGTTCCCTGTGTCGACAAATGGGCCTGAAAAGGGCCTGGGACCGGAAGATGGACCCCCCGTCTTGTCTTTCTTGGTGTTGCATTTTGGATGGCCAGCAATGCAGTTATAAATATATTTTATATATTTATAGTATACTGTATACAAGTACTTACAAGCGATTAAATAGTGTATTTAATATTAATCAATTTAGTCATTTATTACTTAAATTAGCTAATTGGAATTAAGTAAAACTTTTTCAAGACTCATAAAATCTATCCCACGAAAAGAATTTCAAAGGGAAAATAAGCAGAAAACTGAATTTACTAAGCAAGAATAACACATTTTTACTCGATCATCAAAGTCAATATTAAAAAAATTATAATCCTTCAGCTAATATTTTCAGAAATATTGAAACAGAAGTTGAATTTAAAAAACAATAGAAATTTGTAACAAATAAAAGGGAAAATTTAAATAGCATTTAAATCTCTATAAGAGAGAAAAATTGGAAGTTAAAACCCAATACTTTTTTGTTAAAGAACAAACTAACCATAAAATTAGTTTGGGCAAAAAATTGTAACTTGTCGATATAAATCTAAACAACGGTGTTGGAATAAAGTGGATTTCCGGCGATGCAAGAGTTGAAGAAAAATATTTCTTTCTTTTCCCAAGACAATTATACTTGCTAGCCTTTTTTTAAGATGAATTTTCTTTTTATATATTGGGATATATTTATTTCATTCATATAAAACTGCAAGAGAAAGTGAGTGAGTGGATAAGACAGATAGAAGTGGGGGGAGGGGAGTTTCAGAGGAAGAGGAGAGACAATGTCACAAATACATATTTTTTTAGCCCCCGGTATGCTATTTCTTTCTCCCATCTTATTTTGTGTCTTATTTATCTTTGTATAAGCCAGCCGTAAAACAAAGCAGATGTATCACTGTACGATTAAATATTCTATAGCAATTTTTTAAACTTCTAAGCATCGCACATTTTCTATTTTTATACATTCGTATTGGAATAAAAAAGTACTTTTAAATGCAATTTATTTGAAAACTGTATCTCTATTTATTTTTGAAATATTAATATTTTTATAGTTTTTTTGAGTCATTTGCTTAATATTGGAAACGGAAGTACTCCATTTCTGTAGAATGTAAAAGAAAAATAGTTCTAAAATAGTAATTATAGATTTTTGTTGCCATTTTCTCATAAAAACAGAAAGAAAATGTAATTAAAATAGGTGCTATTTAAAAAAAATATATAAACGAAAGATTTCTGTTAAAACATGGGTCTATTATAAACTATATTTAATTTTAAGTATTTATATTAATGTTACAAACAAATGAAGACCTATGAATCATGAGATAGCCGATTTTGTTTTTGTCGAGTTTCTTGAATGACGATCTCTCTCTTTTTTTTTTTTGGATTTGTGTATTATTCAGCGATAGTGATGTCCTATGCGTACTTTATACTGTAGATCTTGTTTAATACTGAATCGCAGATGAGGAATTTTTCAACGGATGCGGATGACGTCATTTTATAAAAAATAAAATCTTGTGTTTTAATTCTTAAAACTCAACTACAGTTGAGTCCCGACTATTCGTGTCCCACTTATCGGAGTTGACGCTTTAACCGAGTTATTTTCTTCTGATGAACTTGTGGCTTCTATTATTATGAAGCAGCCATTATAAATGAATTGTTAGGTGAAGATGAAAGAGCAGTCGTAAAAAGTTAAGTTAGAACTCTGATTTTCTGGTCAGAATGGGGAAAAAATGGCCATAATAATAATAATAATAATAATAATAATAAATTATGGCTATTTTTTTCCCCAATTAATGACAAATGAAAAACTTCCATTCCAATTTCATTACAATACAATTTTTTTCAAAAAAGAATGACCATGAATCAAGTTTCATAACAAACAGTTTTATTTATATGAACAGAAATAAATATAGGTATTAATAAAACACATAAAATCGACAACTCAGAACCAAATCATTTAATAAGTTTATATTCTACTGAATATACCAGTTTTAAGAAACATTAGTTTGTTAGGTGATAAATTTAAAACATAATTTAAGAGAATCACAAATTGTAAGTAACACATTAATACCATCAAATATAACTAACACACATGTATAGTGCATTATCACCTTTTTCCGAATGCAAATAAAAATACAAAGCTTACTTTACCAGAAAGAAAGAAATAAAAAAGAATCTTTTCGTTATAAATAAATCATTGTTTACTCTATGAATTATGTTATATCTACCTGTGTATGAGAATGTTTACTCCTTCTGTCATAAGGTCAACATTAGTTTCAAGGAAAAAGTTTAACTTTGACAAAGGAAAGAGAATTAATTAACTAATAGGAGAGTTTGGAAAAAATGCTTTAAAGTGCAATAATTACTTCCAATTGCAAATATTTACACGCAATAGTAATAAAAAAATAATACACTTACATTTGATTAAATATTTTTAGGCCAAACACAGGAATTTGCTTTATAGTAACTAAAAATAGATTCGTAATATCAAAATTCTCGGTTTTCTTCATTTATATGGCAAATGCGTACTTCTATGCCTGCATTCCTTCCTGCGTACTTCCATTTATTGAAATTTCATCTGTGAAAACCTTATTATATGACCTGCATAAAGTTAATATTTTATTTATTTTTTGAAAATTGTCAGATTTTCTTTCAATATTGAAATCACCAGAAACGGTAAGTTTACAGTCAAACTGCATCAAATTGTCTAGAATTTCTGTCATTAATGATTCAAGTAGTTTGATTGATGCCTTCGGAGATTTGTATCCAAAAAGAAGAATCATTTGACCAAAATTTACTGTGGAGAATTCTGCATGAGCTTTGCAATCATGTCTTATCCAATGATTTATGAATTTTTACTCTTGAATTTTTCAGTTTTAGCAGCTGTTCAAGCTGCTCAAGCCAAAAGACTCCCATTCACAAACTCAGTCTATGCGAGATATGCTCGTGAATTTGCCATCAAAATCATGCACATCACCTTTCAAAGAAAAAGGTTCCAGGAAACATAAAATGTGTTCAGTCATTTGATGTGGTTCTGATTTTATGTCTAAATAATATGCATTCAGTGACATGACGATGTGAATAACAATTTTGAAGTAACTGTCCGGCATCTCATACATGAATCTTAGATGGAAACGTTTTGGATAATTTTCTAATCTAGACATCTCTTTTAGTACTGGAGAATTTTTTTCTGTGAGTTTTGGCGGATTTAAATCACAACCGATATATAAACCATCAGCGGTCGTTGATCGACTTCATGCGATATACAGCTGAGCTCTCTCCATTTTTTTGCAGTTTTCACTATCACAAAATTATGTGTGACACTGTGAGCCTTATATATATAGTTCGTCCATTAACATCAAACCAAATGAAATTGTGTCCAAACAACTTGTAAGTCACGTCCATGTCAAGTTTTAATAAATCTAACAAGTAGAGAAATCGGAGTCCAAGTTTTATCTATTCCTTTACAATTGAGAAGATTTTCACACTTTTTCCTCATTTGTGTTCCCGCAAGGGGATCATCAAGTTTAAAAAAAACATCATTGTTGGAACTCTTTTACCCGTATTTGTATTTCCATATTGGATATGTCCTAATATTCCTGTTTTGCCATTAAAAAGCCCATCTTATACATTTATATTGCACGTAATCATATAAATTGCAGATATTTTCAATTTAACGACTGCGGGTAAGCCATCTGTGTCTGCAATTTAAAAAATTTTAGTAGATTTTAATATTTCTTCCTTAGTTGATTTTCTACCAGATTCTTGAGGTTTATCAAAAGCATATGCCACGACATCTTCTGTCTGTAATTTACTTTGAAAAAGCTATTACTACTTACCGTGTTCTGCATTTGTCGAAAAAAAAAGAGATTGCATTGATAGGCGGTTGATTTGCTGTTGTTATTTTACGAGATTTTATTAGTGTAATGTCTTTTTCCGTCGTTGCACCGACTGTCATATTATTTAGCGCTTCTGCAAAAGCACGATCATTTTGTTGTCGCATGATTTCCGTTATTTTGTACATTGAAAACTTCCCAGCAAAGAGGAAATTGCTGGCTAGCAGCAAGATAGGTGCTGGCAATAATGGAGAAGTGCTGGATAATGGTCTACTACTGCATGACCATTGCTGGACAGATTTAGTCAACTTTGCTGTTGGAAATCATCAGATAAAATTCTGATCGGCCTCCGTTTTATCTCATGCGCTGGCCCACGCTGGCACGCTGTTCCTTTTTCCCTATCTTGCACTGAAGAAGAATCTCGCTACTAGATTCGAAACAGCTGTTTGCTGCTTTTCACGTATTTTTTGTGCATTTTTAAACGTTGTTTTTTCTGCTTCATACAAAAATAGTTCATAGATATGAATAGAACTCGATAGAATTCTTTACAAGTTCTATAAAACAGCCATTCTTAGAATACTGTTTCTGTAGAGTTTTGAAGAGTTCTAAAGGATACTTTTTCTAAAGAAAATGTTTTTATAGAATTCGTTAGAATTTTTTTTTCGGTTTTTTTTCGCATTTCGGTTTTTATAGTTTACACAATTGAGGATCAATTAGCGTATAAAATATATAGGATTTCTATACAATACAATAATTTCTATACAAGTTTAATGATTGGGAACGCAAATCACAAAAAGAAAACTTGAAATACTGTAATGAAAAATTGAAAACTACGAGCGGTCGTAGAATACTCTTAAAGCGCTTGTTCATGTCCGATCACGGAAACCAAACAGGTGTGCGGATAGTAGTTGGGAGGATGACTACATGGAAACCGCTGAAAGCTCAAACATTTTTATAGAAATTCTATAAACGTTTCTATTATAGACACTTCTAGAGATATTTCTATAGCTTTTGGTGAAACTAGCTTATAGAAAAACGGGTCCATAATTCTATAATATTCTATAATACTTTTCTATAAGTTTTTTATAGAATTCTATAAGAAATTTTTGTAAGGGCTGACCCAGCAAAGGAATAGCAGCAGAATAGGTGCTTGCACTGCAGAAAAAGTGCCGAATTGAAGTAATGTGATGGCATACTAATGATGGCCTGCTGTTGGCCATCACTGATGGGCCAGCTGCATTCCGCACGGACACTTTTGTACTAGTTTAAGTAATGGCACCACTGCACTTTACCGTTGATGGCAGTGCTGGCTGCCATCATCTTTTTAGCATCTGATGGCCCACTGTTTTTTCCTTTGGTGGGATGTGCCAAAGATAATTGTGGAACAAGGGTTTTCTATCGATTTCGATTATTTCACCTTCTTCTGGATTCACAAATATAAATTTTCCATTACTGGCCGTAATTGACAAAAATTCCCAAGAACAATTACGTTAACGCTACCGTAAGGAAAATTATTACAAAATATCTGCCTTAAGTGATTTTCGATAAAATAAAAATAGGTTAGTTTAATCATTAAAATTTGATCAATTATAATCAATTTTAAATTTACAAGTTTTGTAGAGAGCTGATTATATATATCATCACTAAATAGTTTTTAGAGTGTTTTGATTCAATGGGAGAAGGAAAACGGAATGTAAAGTCATTCTTCTAATGTTAAAAGATACTTTTCCAGTTGGTGCGCATAATAAAATCTTAATAGAAGAAGGATCTTCCTCTAGAAAGTAACTAAAGTATCTTAAACCAGCTTGAACAATCGAATTAATAAAAGTACTTTTGCCAACTCCGGTCCCACCGAAAACAATTTCATAAAATGGAACTTTTCTGATTTTTATTTTAAACTTGATATTCATGAAATATTTTCTTCGCTTGACATTTAAGCTTCGAATGAGATTGGTATATTGATATTCAGGAATTAACTTTGGACACAAAAAGTTTTCCTGTTCTTGTGCAACATCTTGTCCCATATCGAAGAGTATATCAGATTGAAGTGCATCATTCATTAAAATATATTCCTCACCCAGTTTCTCATCTGTTGTGTTAGAGAAGTCATTTTCTTCTTGCTCGATTTCTCGCACCATACTTTCTAATTCTAGCATTTTTATTAATAACATACTTACTTTTATTCACATTTATGGATCTACTATTAACATTATAAATTTCTGCTACATCTTTAGATATAATATCATTTTCTCCATTCCTGTATGGATGCAACAACATCATTTGCTCTTTAAAACAGTTATATGGGTTCCGTTTTCTTATATAGCCTCACCCATACAAAAGTTGTAAACACGCAGAAAGGCGAGTGTTTTCTTCGGTTCCAATAACTGGTTTGCTTAAATCTATTCCTTGAATTGCTTGATCATCAAAAGAATTTACTCCAGAAACATATGTTTGTCGCATTTTGTTTTAGAGTATGTGTATATTTCAGCAAATTCCGCAAAACATAAGTGATTTAATTTATGCACAATGGTCTAATGTACACTGTATGGCCATTAACGACCGGCAACTTTCAAGTTTAGACATTTTCTAGAATATTTAAAACTATATTCAGATTATTCTGGAATTTTAGGATTAAAAAGGACAAGTTTGACTTCATATCAACGTCGATTTGATAAGGAGGACAATTAGGGGGGCAACAAAAAATTAAAGAAAAAATAATACTTGCGATCACCTTATAAAATAAAATGCATGAAATGATCTATCGGTACATAATATACACAGGCAGACGTTGCACAATATGTGTATTCATTTGTGTAAGAATAGCACGTATATTAATAGAGATATAGCGATTAAAAAAAATTGTTGCATGTTTTTTGCTTATAACATATAGGGTTTTTGAGCAAATTTAACGGCAGTTTCGGAAAAATTGACAAAATATAGTAGAAACAAGATCTTGCAATTAGAATATAAATATATTAAATATTTAAGGAAATATGGGCAGTTGTATGAAATACTTTTTATCTGCGCATGCACGAACGATAACAAGGAACTTTTTGCATTATTTAACAGTCAGCTCTATGGAGTAACTAATTAAAAAACATCAGTCAAATATCGTAAAAATTCAGAGAGATATCGGCGTCAAAGTGAGCTGTTTTTAATTTCTCACTGAAACTCGCTGAATGATAAGGGATTGTCCAGAAATTGTTATTTTTAAGTTATCTTACAACATTCAGAGCAAGTTTATTGAAAAAGCTATTTAATTATAGTTAACGGTTATGCTTTGGAAGACTTTGACTCTAGTCTAAACTATCATGAAAAGGAAAATATAGTCCATACATTGATTACATTTAGGTAAATTGAGGAGTTTATGGTAAAATTTGTGAAATTTAGCCCAATACGCAAAACACTCTACGGTAAATTCTATCGCATATATATGTATTTTCTCTATACACTTAATTTGTATGGCAGTGGTGAAGACAATAAACAGAAATTTAAGATATATTGGGCTTTTTTCATGAGTTATTAGTCAATAACTTGCATTTTGATTTTTATAGTGATATTTCAATAGGGTAGTTTTTAAATTCTGATAACTTAGGTGTTATTTATAATACAACAAATGAAAGCGCAGATTTGGATATGTAAAAATACGGGCTTTAATAGAATGTAATACAAAGAAAACGAAAATTTTAGACAAAAATCTCAATTTTAAACGTAATCAGATATCCTAATTTGCATACTATTTTTCATTGTTTATTGATACTTTAGTTCTCCTTGTAAAACCAGCATAACGAGCCTATTCGAATAAAAAGAGCGTTATCAAAATCAAGGCAGTCGTTTCAAAACAAATAATTGTCATTCATTAAACAGCATATGGCCATTCGCCACTGGAAAACACTTCAAAAGCATTTTGGAACATCCATACACGTCATATACTGGTCAAATATGGTATAAAAAGGCGTTCAAAGGTTAAAATATTGTCAAAGTAGCTACTGCAGTGAATATGGACAAAAGGCGTGAACATAGTGCAGAGGAAAGAGGAATGATCATCGGAGCTTACAGATTTGAGCATTCAATCTCTGATATTTCCAAAAAATTTCAGATACCCCGCTCTACAGTTAGCGATGTAGTTTTTAAATGGAAGCGAAGGGGTGTTATAATATGTCAATCCCGACCCGGTAAACAGAATAAATTGATAGATCGGGACCGTCGATGCCTAAAACGTGTAGTGAAATCAAACCGAAAGACTTCCTTAGAGGCGATTGCAGGGAATTTCGATCGTCTACGATTAATGATGCAAGTGATCGTACCGCCCGACAGGAGATCATAGCACTTGGTTTTCATGGCCGAGCAGCAGTCCACAAGCCAAATATCACGCATCTGAATGTGAAACGTCGATTAAAGTGGGGGAAAAGAACGACTTAGCACTGGTCAGTAGAAGAATGGAAATACATCCTATGGAGCGATGAATCATGCTACTAGTTTTGGCAGTCCGACGGACGTGTTTGGGTATGGCGAATGACATTCACAGGACTGTGTCGTACCCACAGTGAAAATTGGCGGAGGTGGGATCATCGTATGGTCCTGCTTTTTATAGCAGGGTCTTGGTTCTCTTGTTTTAATTTCTGGGAATATGAATGCCGAAGCTTACAAAACAATCCTGGACAATTCAGCTCTACCGACATTATGGCAACACTATGGTCTTGGCCCATACCTGTTTCAGCATGACGATGCTCCATGTCATACAGCAGGTGTTGTTAAGACGTGGTTTGAGGAAATGGGTGTGGAAAACCTTCCCTGGTCAGCTCAATGTCTAGACCTCAACTCTTTGGAACACCTTATGGATAAGTTAGAGCGCCGATTTAGAGCCAGGCCAACTCGGCTAAAAAACACCACGGAACTGTTTTCTACTCTAAAGAATGAATGAAGCAAGATTTCTGCTGAAACGTATCGAAAATTGGTAAAACGTGTTCCTCAAAGAGTTCCAGCAGTTATCGCGGCGAAGGGTGGCCCTTACACGATACTAAAGTCACGTTGAGTCCCCTTTAAATTCATAGTATGAGGCGTAATAGCATAGCAGTTTAAAAATTAAGGGGAGGAGGGGTGGCTCAATAAGTTACTAAGTTTTCTCAAAATAACTGCGAAACTAAGAATATAAATTAATAATAGAGCTTCTCATTACTAAGCAAATATGTAGATTAATTAATAACTAATTTTATTCATAATTAAAAATGTGTTTGCGCATTATTTCAAAGTAAACATAAAGAATTGAATTCAGTTTTAAGATATTTTGAAATATTACAGCAGGGTACAAAATATATGTTTCATTAATAATACTGAAAAAATAAGAAGAAACTAAAAAAAAAAATGAAAATACATTTATGAATTTTGGCATCATAACATACACATCATAACATCACATAAGGTGCCCCTTTCTTACGGTCCTAATAACATGGATACCAATAGCGATTATTTTTATATTATATTTTCCCTATTATTTTCAAAAAATAAATTTTCTATTATATTTCTCTTACATATGTTTTAATGCGCATGTGAAATTTTTTTATTTTGAGAAAGTGGTACGAGATAGAATTAAAAAATAGTCGCCAGTGGCAGCTCTGTAATGAGGTATTTTGTGAAAAATTGCCATGTACATGCTGGTTTTCCTAGGAGAACTAAAGTGTCAATAAAAAATGAAAAATAGCATACAAATTAAGATATTTAACTACATTTAAAATGCGATTTTTGTCGAAAATTTCCGTTTTGTTTGTATTACATTTTATTGAATCCCGCATTTTTACTTTTCGAAATCTGCGCTTACATTTATTGTACTTAAATAACACCTAAGTTATCAGAATTTAAAAACTACTTGATAGCCGTAAATGAAACGGGAAGTGCCAAACGTTTCAGCGTTAATTTTTTTTTCTCTTCGTACAAAAACTGCCAAAACTGTCTTTTAGATATTAACCCCCCCCCCCCCCCCAAAAAAAAAAGACATTGATCTATAAGTACAGTAAATTCCCAATTCACATAACTGTAATTAAGTAAATGTGAAATAAAGTTTAAAATAGTTATGAAAATGTTTCAGTTAAATAAATGTATTTATGGAAAATGCACTTTTCTGTGAAATTTCCAAATACGCAAAACGTAATTTCTCAAAAAGATATTAAAATATCACTATAAAAATCAAATTGCAAGTTATGGGCTCATAACGCATGAGAAATGCATAGTATATCTTAGATTTTTGTTTATTATCTTCCCCACTGCCATACACATTACATGTATAGAGAAAATACATATATATGCGATAGAATTTACTGTAGAGTGTTTTGCGTATTAGGCTAAATGTCACAAAATTTTACCATAAAATCCTCAATTTACCTAAATGTAGTTAATGTATGGACTATATTTTTCCTTTTCATCGTATTTTAGAGTCAAAATCTTTCTAAACATAACCATAAACTATAATTAAATAGCTTTTTCAAAAAGCGTGCTCCGAACGCTGTCAGATAATTAAAAATAACAATTTGTGGACAATCCCTTATCATTCAGAGAGTTTTATTGAGAAATTAAAAAATAGCTCACTCTAACGCCGACATCTCTCTGAATTTTTACGGTATTTGTCTGATTTTTCTTAATAAGTTGCTCCATGGAATTGTCTATTAAATTATGAAAAATTTCCTTGTTATCGTTTGCGCATATGCAGATAAAAATTGTTTTATACAACTGTCCATATTTCCTTAAATATTTAATATATTTATATTTTAATTGCACATATTATTTCTACTACATTTTGTCAATTTTTCTGAAACTGGAGTTAAATTTGGTTTAAAACCCTGTATGTTATAAGCAAAAAATACGCAAGAATTTTTCTAATTAAAAAAATCGTTATATCTCTATTAATATACATGCTATTCTTACACAAATGAATACACATATTGTGCAACGTCTGCCTATGTATATTATGTACCGATAGATAATTTCATGCATTTTATTTTACGGGGTGATCCCAAGTATTATTTTTTTTCTTAAATGTTTTTCTGGCCTCCTAATTGTCCTCCTTATCAAACTGACGTTGATAAATATGAAGTCAAACCTGTTCTTTTTAATACTAAAAATCCAGAATAATTTAACAAGTATACTTTGAAATATTCGATAAAATATCTAAAATTGAAAGTTACCGGTCATCAATGGCCATATAGTGTACATTTAACTCCGATATCTGTCGAATCATCCGATGATTGTTTCAAATTTATTGAAGATTTTATCGTGAAAACTCGAGAATTTGGATGTGAGGTCGGAATGCAAACGAAATTATGACTTCATACAGACAATGGCAGTCTCAAAACACCTTATGCTGCTTCTTGTACTGATATTTCTGTTCCAATTAGAAACACATTTGCATATTTACGGAGTTTTGTTTCTTCCAGTATTCCCTCGTTTCATGTATTCGGAAGCACCTTTCTAGCAACAGTAGGTTAAAATGGCTATTTTAATCTTTTAAAAAAATCTCTATTTAGATAAGGAAAACCGAATAAAAAACTGGAAAAAAATGTCAAATAATTAGGCAAATTAAAAACTGATTGGGTACTGCTCATCGCAACCTTGTCCCGTAAAAGTTTGCAAAAGATTGTTAAATTGCTATGCATAGTTTTTGATCCTATAAAACTTATTTAACTGAACTACTTTACCTATTTCAACATTAAATAGCTAGGTTAAAACAATTATTGAATTCAGACAATTTTCTACTTCAGCTGGTTTATCAAACATTTATTTATAAAACTACCAATTATCATATTTTTATATGTAATAGTTTTCTTTAAGATAAGAAAGACCTCTAGTTACAAAAAGAAACCCATTTACGGTGAAAGCGTCGACAGCAGCGATAGTTACATTTTTTGGAATATAGAGAATAGATAGGTAGTAGCTCCGTAAAAGGAACGTTAATTTTTTAAGTCATTTTATTCAAAATGATTATTTTGCAGACTCTGTGCATTATTTCGTCGGAACGGCTATGATATTTTCATGATATTTTAGCATCTTTTGTGATAGGTACATGCATATTAATTCATCGGAAATTTAGATCATTTAGGTAATATTTTTAAAAGCATTATTGTTTATACTTTAGGATTTTTTAATAATTTATTAAATGTTTATGTACACTGGCCATCAAAATTAAAGGATAATGAGAAAAAATGTGCTCACTAAGTTAATGTTGCAACCAGTGTCCAATGCTGCAATTATTTATGTTAATTAAATACTAGCGTCGGAAATATGCAAATTAGATGATTGACAATGTGATGCGCAATGGACGTATGTTGGAATGCTGGTCTGTAGTGCTGTTTAAAGTAAATGTGGTGTCTGAATGTGATCAATATTCATTAGTTATAGCTCAAAGACATCATTTAAGTTAAGGTCAAAAGTGGCGAATAATTGGTAGAATCGAGGAAGGTAAAAAACAAATGGAGGTTGCCAAAGATTTGAATATCCTTCAAAGTGTCATATCAAAAGTTTCTAGCCGCTTTTTAAGCATTGGATCTGTTGATAGACAGCCTGTTCAAGGAAGAGCAAGAGCAACAACTGCATCTGAAGACCGTTTTTTGTCATTGTGGCTCTATTAAAGCGCGAATAACTACAAGAGATTTGATTTGAGACATTCAGACAGCCACAGAAACTCGAATTATCCATTCTACTGCTGCAAGAAGGCTTAACAAGGGTGGAAAGTATGCTAGAAAACCAATAGTTTGTGTACCTCTCACTCCAGCTTCCAAAGGGGCCTGTTTAAACTGTTGCCCTCGTCAAGTTCGATGGAGGCAAGAAGAATGGGCTCAAGTATTGTTTACTGACGAGACCAGATATAGTCTAGACACTGATTTTAGCCGTGTTTTGATCTGAAGCGATCAAGGAAGACGCAACTTGCCCTTCCCTTGTCCGTGAAATATCCCGTTCGAGCCCAGTCTTCTTGGCTCCATTGAACATGGCGACAGCAACAGTTTAAACGGGCCCTTTGGGAAGCTGTAGTGAGTGGGACACAAATTTTTGGTTTTCTCGCATACAGCCCATCTTCGTTAAGCGTTCGTGCAGTAGTAGAACGGCTAATTCCAGTTCTTGTGGCAGCCTGAAGGTCTGAAACCAAATCTCTTGTAGTCGCTTTGCGGTTTCTTCGAGCCACAATGACAAAAAACTGTCTTCGGATGCAGTTGTTGCTCTTGGTCTCCCTTGACTAGGCTGTCTGTCAACGGATCCAGTGCTTAAAAAAGCGGCTCGAAGCGTTTGATATGACTTTTTGAGGGATATTCAAATCTTGGGCGACCTCCATATTTTTTTTACCTTCCTCGATTCTATCAATTATTTGCCACTTTTGACTTTAACTTAAATGATGCCTATGAGCCCTAACTAATGAATACTGATCACACTCAGACACCACATTCACTTTAAACAACACTACAAACCAGAATTCCAACATACTTCCATTGAGTACCACATTGTCAATCATCTACTTTGCATATTTTCGTCGCTAACGTATGCGAGGAAGTGCAATTTTGAGTTCAATAATATTTAATTAACATACATAATTGCAGCATTGGGCATTGGTTGCAGCATTAACTTAGTGAGCATATTTTTTCTCATTATTCTTTAATTTTGATGACCAGTGTATATTTTTTTCTCTTCTGTAAATATTATGTAGTCTTCTGTAAACTATTTACTTGAGGTTGTTAATACTGATTGAAAATTTTGTTTTAATAAAATGTCTTACTTAATGCAAACTATCTTCTTCATGAAAGAAAGCACATTATCAACACTTTTTCCACAAATGTTTTTGGTTATAGAAATTTGTTATAAAAAGCGCATTTCACAGTTTCTATTACATACATTTTTTTTTCTTTTTATATCCATAATTGACAAATTATTTGTATTTATTTCAATGTGTAATCGAAATGAAATATATCAGGACACTACTTATGCATTTTATCTTTACAGAGTGATATATTATACATATGGCAGAGTCATTTAGTCATTTAATTATCCTAGAATTGTATTTGTTTAGGTTTATAATCCATATGGTATTAGAAGAAAATAAATATATTAGGTAATACGAATTATATCAAATATTGAACTATTTATTTCAAAGTTATTTCTTGCATGATTTCGTTTATGTAACAATAAATGTCTGAAATTGAAAATAACTTCTGATATCATAAGAAACACATTTAATAAAGCGTAATGTTAAAAGTAATCTACTAAATGAAAACGAAACGAAATTATCTAATGCTGCCAATGCAAGCCAGGATTTGATTTTTCACATTTCATTTAACCAAAAAACATTTTATAAAAATGAAATATTTTATTTGATAACGAAGATGTAATAGAGTTTTTTTTTTTCAATTTATTCAGTTACGTATAGAATTGTGGGCGATTTTTAATAAAATATGCTACAAAAATTGTTAGGAAAAATATGTTTTGGTTAAATTTTTGATGTTTTTGTCTATTAGATGGCAGGATATCTTTTCCCACCAGATGGCAGGATAGTTTGTCCTCCAGATGGCAGGGTTGTTGCACTGGATGGCTTCAGTGTGTTCTTTGGAAGTGGTCTCTGGTTGACTGTTGGGTTTTGATGGTTTGACTGCTCTGGGTAGTTGGTATTTGAGAGATGTGGAGCATTATGATTATTATGTTTTCCTATGCTGTGTTTTGTTCAGTTTAGTTCGTCTTGTCAAGTAGGCAAGCAAATAAAGTTATTTTCAGCTGACTTGATAGTGATTAATTATGAGTTTGTTTATTCTTACCTGACCTCTGTTACATGGTAGCAGAGCGTGGTTTCGATCCACGGACCTCTGTTACAAAAATATCAATTCTCTTTTAAGTTAAGGATTTACAAATCGAATAATTTATAACAGGTCAACTGAAAATGAGTTGCTTACAAATGTTAATAATTTCTGTCTCTACTTGCAGATTCGTAATAGTCCAAGAGCCGACAGCACAAAAACCTATGTTTTCGAGCACAAGAAAAAAAGCCTTTATTTTATGGGAGAGTAAAATAACTCATGTCTGGCGGAAGTGAAGTGGTGCATAAGCCAAAAATTAGTACCAGCAATGGTTGACTCGTTGGTTTATCATTGTGTTTGTCTACAAAGGTATGAAAACATTGAGGATAGTTGTAAGACGAACACAATGATAAGCCTGTGAGTCAACCACTTGTGGTGTTAATTTTTGGCTTATGCACCACTTCACTTCCGGCAGACATAGATCATTAGATTCCCCTATTTCTACTCTTCCATAAAATAATGGTTTTTTTTTCTTGTGCTTGATAACATAGGTTTTTATGCTGTCGGAGTATTCACTATATTAGATATTAATTATATTAGAACACATTTTATGTTTTCTGATGTATTATCATTAGCAATATCCGAGTACAATATATTTATAAAAAATATTCAGTGATACTACCTCAGTTAACAAATCTTCAAATAAAAAATGCTTGGGCTAACAAAGATTCTTTTTGCTGTTTTTCTTACTCGGCTAACGAATATTTTATTGGATGTGCACGCCAACATAACACATATGGGCTGCATTTTCATTGGACAGGAAATCAAATTTCGGTTAGTGAAAATTTAGACTATCGAATAAGATCATGAGGTTAAATATCATTGTTAGTCGAAATGTTACTAATTCCTGATTAAAACTGAATGATTCCTGAATGCCTTGACTTAGGAAAAGACTTGTTCAATGATTGCAGTTACCCAAATATTTACTTACCCATTACAAATTGCTTCTTTAAAGCTTATCTTTCTGAAAAGAAGAAAAATACGGATAATTTTATAACCTAAATCCACATAGCAAGAAAGTTAAGAGCAACGTTCTGTCAATGATTTTTAAGGTTGAAACAGATATTTTGCAGAACTACGTTGTCTCTGCAGTTTTAAAGGTAGAAATAGGTACTTTGCAGAGAAATGGTTCAACTTGAGAAATTAAAAAATAACCTCATTTCTCACTTTCTCACATGTAAAGGAGATGGTTCTTCTAAGGATAGATACGGGCATCTAAATATAATAAAACGTAGTATGACAATTCTAGCGACCACCCATCCCTCTTTCTTGTCGGCGATAAGATGGAGCCAAGTTAGGATTAATTTTAATTTCAGATGTGTATGAGAAAAATTATCTACCTAAATACAAATCTCTTCCACCTCGAATTACCTCTGTTCATCATATTATTGTTTGAAACATTCAAAAATAACAAAATTTTAATTATTTGCGCAATCGACAAATCATTTAAGAAATTGTGTTTAATTTTGCTAATGTAAACAAACAATGAGCTGTTTAGTGGGTCATTTATTTTTGAGATTGATAAAAAAAATTAAAAAAAAAACCTTTCGCGCATTGAATATTTTAATCTCCTGTAGTATTAATTTTTAAATTTTGAATAATTTAATAGTTCATATCAAATCATCGTGTTTAATTTTGCTAACTTAGAGAAAGAAAAACCATAAAAGCGCCTTTGACGTCATTCCCTATGAACCAATAAAATTAGATTTTATTTTAGAAGTAAACTTTTATACAACTCAACAGTATTTTCTGCGTATTAATTTCTCAAAAATTAATTCATTTCATGAACCACCAATCCATTTCTATATTTTTTCAACTTTAATTACTGCTCAATATCGGATAATATTAAATTTTACACCGTTGAATAGGGGGAAATATACTTTCTAATGTAATATGTTTTAAAAGTAAACTTTTCAGTTTACTGACTGATTATGATTTTTAAATCAAACAGCTCGATTACGGAACGATAACAGGTTTGCACTTAAAACAATATAAATAGTTTTATTAGTTAAATGCGTTTGTTTCTGGATAATACACCATAATAAAACTAAGAATTCGTAACAAAACAAAACTAACTAGATCTATATTTATACCTGTTTCCTTTTACTAATTAAGAAAGTTCTGTAATTTTATCTCAGTTCTGTCATCTTATTTACGCAAGGTTAAAATTTAGTTGTTAAAACTGAAGATGCCCATGGATTAATCAGGCCCTGAACTTAACAAGATAGATCAACAATTATTACTCTGTTTTTTCATCTTATTTTCACCCATTTACAAATTTGCTGTTAAAATCCCAGCGGATTAATCACGCCCAGAACTTAATGTTTCGTGTCAGTTTTCCTTATTGTCAGTGAATAGCATATGAATATTTTTATCAATATTTTTATCAATTTTAAGTGAAAATCTCGATTTGAAATAATTATTTCAAATTTTAATTGATGACGACCGTATTAGGACGAGCATTTACATTAGTCAGTCAGAATTAGACTGTTTAACACTAGATTGTCCAAGGAAGTCATTTTGACTGCTTTTTAATTTCAATTAAAAAAAACAATTATAAATATAATGACACAATTTCTTAGAATTTTGAGACTTTTTGTACAACATATATATGCCTTTATTAATAATTAAGCCCCCTCCCCCCTACTTCATTTCGGGTATATATATATGTGTTATACCTATATTGCCCAAAAGCAGTCATTTTGACTGCTTGGGAAATTTTTAATAATCAGATGACTCATATTATTGAATTGAGTAAATTTCTTATATGACCAGTTCGGCTCTGTATTGAAATAACAGTTTTAATTTTTTTTCGATTACCATCACATGATAAATTATCTATGTGGGCGTATACTTGATAAGTTGCAGTTGCTCACTAAGGTAAAGCAGTACTTGTTATTCGGGTCTTTATGCAGTGATACTTGTTCTAACAAGTTGTTTGTTTTTCCTTTTGCGCCCTAAATTCATGAAAGAAATGTCGAATAGAAGTGAGTTATTCGAAAAGCTAACGAACACAAGTGAAGAGTGCTCCGATATAGAATCAGAAGCAACAAATTCTGAACTATCATCTGAAGATGAAGCGGATTATATTCAAAGTGAAACAGCTGACACTGAAGATAGCGATAAAGAGCCTATCACCAATGATGAAAATTAAAGTGTCATCAATATGCCCTGGAAAAGGTGTAGGGTAGTAAGTAATTCAGACTCTAACGGGGAAACTGAAAACACCTTTCAGGAGACCAAAACAGCTGCCGGTGGTACTGTGTGGTCAAAATTTGAGAAAGGTGGTATTCCTGGGAGCTTACCATCTACTTATATTTTCAAGGGTGTGAAAGGACCAACAGGCTACGCAAAAAGAAACATTATGGCAGCTAATCCCATCAATGCGTTCTCATTGATGATAGATAATAATATTATCAAACATATAAAAAAGTGCACAGAAGAAAAAGGTCGCCGAATTTTGAGTAACGATTGGATAACAGCATTACCGGAAATACGTGCATTTATTGGGATTTTATATGTTCGTGGAGCCTACGAGGCAAAAAGTTTAAAACTGAGTTATTTATGGTCAGCAAAGTGGGGTCCCGAATTTTTTAGAAAAATTATGGCTACGGTTTATTCGTTTTGAAAAAAGAACCGAAAGAAGTAGGCGCCTACAAACAAATAAATTTGCCTTTGTTTCGGAAATATGGGACAAGTTCATTGAAAATAGTCAAGCTTGCTATCAACCAGGGCAAAATATAACAGTTGACGAGCAATTATTTCCGTCAAAAGCCAGATGCAGGTTTACACAGTATATGCCTAATAAACCCAACAAATTTGGCATCAAATTCTGGCTTACATCAGATGTTAGTAGCAAATATGTCTTGAATGGTTTTTCTTATTTGAGAAAAGATGAACAACGACCATCATGAATGCTTCTCAGTGAACACATTGTTCTGAAACTTGTCGAGCCATATACAAGCTGTGGAAGAAATATCGCGACCGATAACTTTTTCACTAGCATGTCACTCGCGACAAAATTATGAGCCAAACAAACAACTTTAGTTGGAACTATTGGGGGAAACAAAAGAGAACTTCCCAAAGCAGCCAAATAAATAAAGGATAACATGCCTCGTTTTTCTACTCTGCTATATAAATCAGAGAATTGTATTCTTACAATATATAAAAAAAAACCAAATAAAAGAGTACCTGTACTAAGTTCTAAGCATAAATTTGTGAAAATTGATAAAAGTAATAAAAAATGTTACCGGAATCTATTTAATTTTATAACAGCACTAAATTTGGAGTTGATACGGCAGATCAAATGGCCGGAAAATATACAGTAAAAGCTAGTTCTCGTAGATGGCCCCTCCAAATATTTTTCAATATTATAGATTTGGGTACTATAAATGCTTGGACCCTTTTCAAAGAAACGACAGGAATACAAATACAGCGAAAAGAGTTCTTGTTTCAATTAGCAGAAGAGCTTTACACCGAATACAGAGCTGCAAGAGAGAAAAATTTATCAGAACATGAAGACCCACAAAGATCAACTACAACATCATCAAATGCAACCCATTCTAACAAATGCAAAATTTATCAAGTACGAATTTGCCACAACAACAAAACAAACAATATATGCGAAAAATGTCAAAAGTATGTTTTCGGAAGATGTACACATAAAAAGATTTCCACTTTCATTTGCATAAAATGTACAAATAATAATACATAAATTACTTTATTGTTAATACTTACTAATAACTTTTTATATAACTGTAAATAATATAAAAAATTAATTTTAAACAAATTTCTTTACACATTAGTTATTCTTTCAAAATGCAGTCATTTTGAGTGCTTTTGGGCAATATAGGTATATACTAAGTTTCAGTTTTTGTAGTGTTAATGTCTGTCAGTGCGTTTCAGTCCAAATTGGATCTAATTGACATGAACGAAATGTTTTCGATCAATATTTTCTAATAGAGAACGTGTTTAAATTTCGTTTCGTATTTTTGTAACGCTTCTCTCAGCCGTTCTTCTTATCAAATTTTGCGTTCTCTTTTCAAATGTGTTCAAAGTTCTTTAATTCCTTCTCGAGGAGCGTCCTGTATACATGACGTACAATGTGCTCCGGATCGTAGGTTTCTCCTACCAATAAATTTAAATTACAGTTTTCTTCTTATTTAATCAAAGAACTTTTGCGATTGAATCAGACGAAAATATCTTCATATAAATACCGGTGTTAGAAGATTAAAAAAATTGTAAAGGACGCTAGTTGCAAAAAGGTGCACGTTTAATGTAATTTTACTTTTCTTACCTTCCCTTAAAAAAAAAAAAAAAAAAAAAAAAAAAAAAAAAAAAAAAAAAAATCTGCTATCCGTGATATACTTAGACCCCTTTAATATCTCTGTATACTACGTGGAAACTATCTTCGAGGTCTATATTTAAGTTAGGCGAATTTAGCAGTTTCTTAATATGCATAGTTCTATGACCAGCAGATTGCAGGTTTGACATCACTGCGTTACACATTCATCGGGTATGGTTATGGAAAATCAAAACCACTAATTTCAACACACAATTCTTGATATGTGTGGCTGGCATGCTAACGAAGTTTAGTGTGCGTTCATTAACAATTGGTCCTACAATATTAAATATTTTACATACGAACGTTGACTCATGAAGAAACATTCCGACAATAAAAAACGCAATGCAGCATTTTCTGGCGTTTTTAATGCCAGAAAATTTTAAAATTTCGAAGTATCATAACATGTTAATGTTTGAATGTAGAAGTAAGGAATTTTTACCCTTCTACTTGTCAGAGCATTAAGAATTTTTTCTAAATATAACATATGATGTAGAGACTGTATAAAAATTGAAATTTTAAAACGTAAAAAACATAACTCTTTTAACGTAAATTGCGTTTTATATAATGAAAATTGGAAACATTTTTTCATCTCGGTATATTATTGAGGCATTAAAATTGTATATATATTACTTCTTGTAAGAAAAAAAATCTTGCATACTACGACAAATATTAAAAATTTTCAAAAAAGATATTTTTAATGTTATGTTTCTAAAATTAAAATATATCGATTCCTTCCTTATTTCAATTATTTTTTGAAATACCTCTATTTTAAAAGAAAAAAAAATATATGTATAAAAAAAAATACATTAAGGTTCAATAAAGAAGACATATTTGAAAGATCTTTTATTTATCTACAGAACGTTAAAACGATTTCTTCTGTTATATTTATTTTCTCTTTGGGCAACATCTGTTACCATTATTTCTCTTTTAAAGACATCCGAGAATTTTTCAATGCGATATTTTAGGATGCGATGTTAAACTTTCTTTAAAACTTAGAATTTCATCATACAAGAATGTTTAAAATATTCTTTAGAAAGACAATAAAGTTTAAAACTTAAGATAGTGTCTCTATCCGTGAAACACTTTTTTAAATACATTTTAATCTCTAAGGAGTTATGTGACTTTAATTTTTTTTTTCTGGATTGTAGCAATGCATTAGAAATTGAGAACGTCTGTCTGTCCGTATATTTATTAGTTTAATTCTTTGTTTGAGATGTCACATAGACATATTTTCATAAAATGTTAGAAAATGTAATATAAGAAAAGAAGGAGTATGCGCTCAGTTATGTATCCTACTGGACACTTAGAACTATGATTAATCTCCATGAGAAAAAACAAATAAAAAGTATGCATACGTAAAAAAATGTTACTTTATTTGTAGTTGTCTCTTATTGTTTTTCTTTCAAATATTTTCAATATTCCTTCAAAGAATGAAAAATATATGGTACAAAAAGCATATAATACAAATAAAGATGTTATATTAGCAATAGAATCGCAGTATAATTTTAATATTTCTACGATATTTCTTTTCTTAGTGAGGGCAACAATTTAACTAGACTTTTAGCACTGTTATTTATCAAAAATATTCTCAAATCTGCATTGGCTACTTTTTGACATAATCACGAAATACACAGTGACTTCTTTTGATATAGACTTGAAATATTTTTTATCAGATTAATATTTTTGGTACGAAAATTTTACTGATAACTCGATTGCACTACAATTTTCGTATTTTTACGGAATTTGTTTTACAGTATAGGATACTCGTAGTTAAAGTTTTTTATGCAGAACTGCTTACAACCAAAACAAAAAAAAAAAAAAAAAATCATGAAATTTTGGGACCTAGTTTAATGTTTGAAAATATTTCTAAATGGCACTTCATTATAAAAATATCCACAGCACGATTTAATTTTGTTCACAATAAAGTTAAATACGAGCATTTATGCTATGAAATGTTCAATCATTCACGGAAGATATCTTTTCATTGCTTCCTTTTCAAAACGGCGATTTCGAAACATTAATTTTGGAAATAGGATTAGAAATAGACTTTGATGATTTGCCATCAATTTTTGGGCTCCAAAGAAACGAAAGTATCAAGGAAATCTGAAATGAAAGGGGTATTGGCTGTTCGTTCTAAAACAGGAAGGAAACCCGTTTTTACAAAGATAATAAAGGACAGTCAAGTGAAAAAGTAAAGATCTCCAAAATTTATGGTAACATTAGGTGTCGACTTGCAGTGTCTACGCGTTTGGACTGGCAAGGAGAGGAAACAGAATTTGGCGACCCTTTGTGCAATGATAGAGTATAGTTAGTAGATAAACATATCACAAGGATAAAGCGCAATATGCAAGGGGGTCTTAAAAAACAAGCCCCAAAGTCACCCAATTTTGACACTTTAGTACATAATCGGATAAATTGCATGCATTCCTGAGCGACCGAATGGCACAGTTGGCAGAGCACCAGGTTTTTAAATTTACACTTTCGGAACTTTGTGAGTTCGATACTCGACAAGACTTTTTTTTTCAGTGCGAAAAAAAAAAAAGATTAAAATGGGTTCAAAGAACCCCTCGGTTATAATACTGGTTAATGGATTGATTGAAAAGGCGAAAGCAGGAGTTTATATATCTTAAAGAAATGATGTAATTGGCCGGAACTAACTGAAAAAAAGGAGTCACTGCGAAAGATCCCTCGACACTAGCGAGAGAAAAGGACTGCTGGTAATATCATTCACTAAGGAAGAAGTATGTTTATGAATATAGTAAGCTTCGTAAATGTCTAAATCCAAAACTGAATTACATTTTCGAATAATTTTAGCCTATGGGCAATTAAACTGGTGGTTTGAATTCCAACAACGTTTAGCTATTGTGGATTTCTCACATTCTTGCCTTCTAATATACTAATTCTGATGTTTTTTCAGCCTAATTCTAAGAGCACGCTTCGTCTGCCCAATGCAAGAGAGGCCGCACTCACAAAAAATTCTATAAATGCCCTTTGTCGTCAATTGTATATATGAGATTGGAGAAAGAAACTTTATTGGATGTAAAGAAAACAACTTTGAAACTAAACCTATTGAGAATACGAGAAATTTATGTACTGATTTTAGGAAAGTAAGGTAAGACAATAGCATTTTTATCAGTGATTGTCGGAGGTTTAAATAAAATACGGTTAATGATATTCAAGCTAAATCTACGATCAGTGGTGACTGCTTTAATATAGTTAATTTCACTATTAAATAACTCAGAATTTGAACAAATTTTACGTCCACGGAAAATAAGAGTATTGAAAGCTGCAAGTTTTTATGTGGCGCATGATTGGATCTATAATGAGGGAGCAAACTTACAGCAAAAGGATTTCGGTAAACTGTCGTCAAAAATTCACAATCATTACGAATTACCAGGACATCCAGAAAAGCTATACGTTGTTGATTTTCAATTTCAAAGGTAAACAGGATACATGGATCAATTGAATTAAATAAATCAAGCACAGCGTTAATATTATGTTCAGACAAATAAAGTAAAGCAAAAAAAAATCATCTACATACCGCGTATTAAAGGGTTACCCATAGCTAAACCTTCCGACATTTTATAAAACTTCCCTTGAAACACAAAAGTATTTTGAGACAAACAAACGTTGGTTAAAGAAATTAGATTATCAATTTGTTATTGAAAATTGTGAAGCTCATTCAATATTTTCCTTAAACAATCTAAAGCACCATGTACAGGAACAATTGTAAAAAGAGATTTGATATCGAATAAAACCATAGTATAACCTGTTGGATTGAAGTTACGAATTCCATTGGTAAATTGAACTGAGATTTTTTTTTTCGCACTGAGGAAGGGGATTCAAGAATCCTCGAAACGGCCGTATGTGATTTTTTGTGTCCTGTTTGTATGTATTTGTGTGTTAAAACGTCTTTAAAGATTTTAGTTTATTTATGACAGTTATTATTTTCATATCCCTATTTAACGCCTAAAATTTTTTATTTATTACGTAAAGTCAGTGAAAAAAAAAAATAAAAAACGACACAACACTGTTAACTGTACCACAAAACGTCATATTAAAGAGTAACTTGTACCTATCGATTAGTCATAGTTATACTTAAATTTTGCTTAGGGGATACACTGTAAAAAATTTATGTAACGCTACCCCATAAAATTTTTAGCAGCATGGTGCAACCAATTTTATGCAATACTTTAACTGATATAACTGGTGTAATTTAAGCTGATATAACTGGTGTAATATCACACCATAATAATGTGTTAGTAATGTGGAAATTATCAGAAATCACGTTATTATGATGTAACGTTACATTAGAAACATCGGTTAAATTGCTCCATAAAATTGGAGGCAGTAATGCTGCCACCAATTTTACGGAGTAAATTTACACAAATTTTTTACGGTGTAGATACCAAACGGAAAGACATTCGGAGGAGCAGTTTAAGAATTATGAAAGTTTAAAATTTGGAACTCATTTTGATAAATTCATTTTAATTATTGCAAAACATCTTACAATGCGGGCGGTGTTTTAAGTGTAATTCACAAACTACTTGGAGGAATGAGCTGTAATTTTGGATTTCCATGTTTGAATCTTCTAGAAATCATTTTCTGGTTTAAAAATTTATATGACACAATTAATTTATTTTTTTTAATTGAAAATATTTATATTTTGAATAAAAAAAACCTGTCAATTGTAATTTATAATATTTTTAAACAAAAATATATTTGTAGAATCTTTAAATATGCGAAACTAAAATTACAGCTCATGACGCCAAGCAGTTTTAAATAATGTTTAAAAAACTACTTGCATTGCAGACATTTTTGTGACGATTAAAACTGAATTTGATATTAGAGTTCTACATTTTAAACCTCCATAAATCCTAAAAATGCTTCCACGAATGGCTTACCATTTGGTATTAGAAGATAAATGTACCTAAAAATACAAATAGGATGCCAAAATGAGGTGTAAGTATTTAAAATTTCTATATGTAGGCGAGAACGTAAACGAAATTTAACTATAGAAAGCAGTAGTTGACGTTGTTTGTAATCGATTCGTATCAATCACATTTTAGTAGAATGATTCGTGGCAGACGGTTGGGGTAATATATTTTTTAACTGGCTATTGACGGGTCAATATACCATAAGACGTTGAAGAAATTCGAACAAAAAGTCTGTGAACAGTTTTTGGCATTACCAGATAAACTGATCAACAGAAAAAAAGCCTATCCAAATCTAACAGCCGGAAATGGGTTATTTTCAAGATGGCCGCCGCTAACCATGTAAATCGGCAAAACCCCTATAACTTTGTTATTTTAAAGCGTAAAACAATTATTTTCAATCATACTTGCGGTTCTTATGGTTAAGGAATTCATTTCAAAGAATAATTTGATCCATAGTATCAAAATAAAAAAAAGTTGGTGCAATACCAGTTATTACGTCAAAGAACACAAATATTAAATTGTATATGTTTAATTATTTTAATGAATTTGAATTATTCTATATACATTACTATTTTTTTAAAAATATGTATTACTAAAAATTACACTTTAAATTAGATAATTTTTATTTACAAATTAATTTAAAAATTACACTTTAAATGTAATAAATTTAAATATTACTTTTTATGAAAAAGTGAAGCCATATGGGCATAAAAATGTCAGCTATTGCCTTTATTGCCTATTGCCTCATTACTGTCCTCTAGTTCATTTAACGCCTGGTTGTCAGAATATGTAACTTGACATGATCCTCATATAAAACTGCATGGAAGTTCATGTGTTCTGCAGCTGCAACTGTTACCTGTGGAACTAGTTGTACTAAAAGCAGTGTATAAAAAGTATCAGGTGCAGCATTCCTGTTATACATTACTGATTTGCGTTCATCGCCACTGAGTTTCCAACTTCAGTTCACAGGATTAATTTCAGTAGTCATATCCATTTCTTTTTTAATGGAATAATGTTATAAATGTGATTCTTGGATTAATCAGCTCTATAGTCTGAGCCACCTTTTAGTGTTTATAACTGCTGGAGTTGAAAAGAAACACAAACATTACTACGTTTCTATTCACCCTACATACTAAAATTTTATGATACTGCAATATGAAGATATCGTTCACATGAACTGTTTAATAAAAATGGAAGAACTAATAAAGATCAGTGTGATATAGCCTAAAGAACAACAAGCAAACAAACAAAAATAGACAAAAATACCCATATCCCACATTTCAGATAGTTTTGTACTTACAGAAGTTGTTTTGGAGAATTGAAATGTCAGTGATTAGATGTTGATGTTGTGTACAATTTTGCAAGTATAAAATCAGTGATGCTAACAACACAAAACCTATTTTTTTAAACGTATTATCATGTTAGCAAACTGAAAAAAAAAACAATAATTAAAAAAAAAACTACCATATATTTTTATTACGATTTTTTTATCGTCTCATGAAGTTTTGTTCTTTTGCAGCCCACCGTTCTTATTAATCCTATTTTATGGCAATAACAAAAGCATTTTTTTCTTCAAATATCAAAATATTCAGTTTTTATCTTATCCAGTATTTTGCGTTTTCTGAACTAGGAACTATTCCTCTAACATCTGGAATTTTCTAAATCTAATTTTTTCCAAATTTCAGAAATGCTGATTTTGTAGAACAGAATTAAATATGACTTTCAACTATATTTTGATCTATAGCAAGATAGTGAAGCTTCAGTTCCAATACCATTGATTTTTTTTTCACATTAGTTGCAACTAAAGCGCACAGAAATACTTTCAATATCTTATATTGATAATAGGTTTTATTTCTATAAAAATATATTGCACGTTTAGTAATAATTGCACATTAAAATACGCTTAAATAATTATTCCCGCATTTCAGATGTTATCCCTAATAACTTATCCTCCAAATTTGCTTTTATTTCTGTTTTTATTAATCAGAGTTTTCCAAAATTTTACTATCATCAAAAACCTTTTCACATTGTAATACATTGTTATTAAAATAATGTTTTTAAGAAAAAGATCTTTAAACATGAAGTATTTTAACTGTCATTCAAACTAATTGCTAATTTATCAGACTACTATAATCACACTCAAGTAATTCTTCATTAATAATTTTATGCTAAAATTTTGCACATTGTAATACATTGTTATTAAAATAGTACTAAGATTTTAAGAAAAAGATCTTTAAACATTAAGTATTTTAACAAACTAATGGCGAATTTATCAGATTCTAGTGTTATAATCACACTTAAGTAATTCTTCATTAATAATTTTATGCTAGAAAATTTAATTAGAGACAAATTTTTATTAAATAACTGAATGATAAAGTGTCATTGAAATGATTAAGACAATTTAATCTCTTCGCAGTTTTACTTTATGTTCAAAGTTTATAACTTTAAGATTTATTAATTTACACTTTGTTTATCTAATCCTCTTGTTACAAGAAATCGAAGCTTTATTCTTGAGAAATACTTACTTATGAATCTTGCTATTTAAAAAAAAATTATTTCGCTTCTCTTGTTCTGCATACAAATAATTAGATTATTTTCATAATTTCCTTATAGGAATATAATATCATGAGTTATCAAACTTTTAAAATTAAGAATAATTATTTGAAAGGTGTTTTAACATATTTCATGTACTAGCAGCGCAGTAACCCGATATGTTGCTTAAAAATTGCATGATATGTTTTAATTGATTGGTGTAAAAAGAAATATAGTTCTATAACAATTAAAACAGATTAAATTTCAAGTTTGAAAACATTTTTACAAAGTATTTTAAAAATTCTCCCAATTAAAGTACACGTTTTCAAATAGAAAACGAATTTTACCACTTTTAGTACTAGAACGCAGGAAATTCGTAAAATTCAAAGTATCATAACACAGTAAATTTTCTTTGTACGTAAAAGAACATTTTTGGTTTTACTTGCAAGAGCATGTTGTAAATATAACTTATAGGACACAGGGATCGTTAAAAAATTAAATTTCGTAACACTAAAAACTCATTTTATGTATATGAACTTTCGTGGAGATGAAATTGCAAAGATCTTTGCAATCATAACTATGTATACCTGTAAAACTAATGATTTAAGAATTAACTATTTGTCATCCATAAGAGGAGACTCTCTGTATATTTTTATTAATTACTTAGTCAAGGAAAAGAAAATATAATATAAAGCTGATTATTCAGTGGAAGCTGATATATTATAAGTTATTTTGTTCCTCCGAGAAAACGGATAAAAAGTAGAATTTCCGAAAAAAAAAATCTCTGGAGATTATTACAACGATAAAAGAGACTGTTATATTATTTAGAATAATTGAATAAATGCACGTAACTGAAATTAAAAATAATGAGGGATAATTATCGCTGTTAAATTTTTGGCTGTAAAAATGAAATAATTACAATTTGACTTATCTGGAAAATTTTTGTTTTTATAAAAAAGGGGAAAAAAAATAAAAATTTAATTGGCATTTCCTTAATTTTAGGTAATAATTAAATAAGAACATATATTTTAGAATATGCAACATATCAAGTAACTTTTTACTGTATAATATATATTTATTAATCATTCATGCATACAAACCTTAACAAAAAACATAATAGATAAATAAATTTCCAATAATATCATTTTCTAGCTCACAGGCTATCAAAACCGCAGTTTCGGTATGTATGTATGTACGTATGTACAAAACGCGATAACTCTTGATAAAAATATCCGATTTGCTTTAATTTTTTTTTCTAGGTTCATTCTGATAAGGTGCTTCCTTGATTAGTTTTGGGGTTTCATTGGTTAAGTATAAATGGGCGAATGGGGGCAATTCCCCCCCATTAATTTAGATAAATGAGTTTTTCAACCGATTTGTTACAAATTTGGTATACCGGTTTATTCTGATAAGGCGCTTCCTTGGTTAGATTTAGAGGTTCATTCGTTAAGTATAAAGTGGGGAACGGGGGGCTAATCTCATCATCCCTTAATTTAGATAAATGGGTTTTTCAACTGATCTGCTTCAAATTTGGTATACAGGTTTATTCTGATAAGGTGCTTTCTTGGTTATATTTAGAGGTTCATTCGTTAAGTAAAAAGTGGGGAACGGGGGCTAATCCTTTCCCTTAATTTAGATAAATTGGTTTTGCTACCGGTTTGCTTCACATTTGGTATACCGGTTTATTCTGATAAGGTGCCTTGGTTAGATTTAGTAGGGATCCACAACCTGTGGCTTGGCTCGCGAATTCTCTCAGTTCATAACCTGACTAAATTGCAATTTTTGTCCATAGGTCGACGAAAAAAATTGTGAATTTCGTCAATTTCCAGGAAGAATCACAAATTTCGTGGACTAAGCTCGGAAAAATCACGAATTTTGTCGATGAGGCGCGGACAAAATTGCAAATTTCGCCGATTGGGCATGAAAAAAATCGCGAGTTTTGTTGTTGGAGCTCGGAAAAATCACGAATTTTGTTGATCAGGCGCGGAAAAATCGCAAATTTCGTTGATCTGGCGCGAAAAAAATCATGAATTTTGTTGATGATGCGAAGAAAAATTGCAAATTTTGTTGATCGGCTACGGAAAATTCGTGAGTTTCGTTAATTTGCCACGGGAAAAAAATTCCAGATTTTGTCAATGAGTTAAGAATCACGAATTTCGTTGATCGGCTGCGGGAAAATCTGGTGTTATTTTAAATTTAAATTTTATTAATTTACTAAAAAAAAAAACTTATGCTTATCCTTATAAATCACAACGTACAAAAAATTCTAAGATATACTATAACCATCCGTTCAATCAGTAAAAAATTACGAATGTAAATTTAAATAGATTACGGGTGGTTCAGGGGGGGGGGGGGGGCAGAGCCCCCTGAAGAAATGCAATTTTCGATTTAAAAAGTTACCAAAATAGGTAGCTCATCAGAATTTCAGAACATCAATGTATAACCACTTGTTTAACACTTTTAATTTCTGAAACTTTACGAAGTATTGTGTATTTTTATAAATATTTATGTAATTTGAAAACTTTAAAAAGCGATTTGTAGGAAGTTGAATATTACGCAATGAGTGTTAAAAAACAATGACTTGCAAAGATGACGTTGAGGCTCCTGATCTGCAGATTTACTAGTATATATACAAGGTGAGTCTAAAATCATGGGAAAAACTTTAAGGGGAGGTAGGGGACATCACAAGGGTTCAGATTTGCATAGCAACCCATAGTCGGAAGTGCTTTTCTGGCGCGGTGATGACGACACAAAACGCGAGAAAGAAAGGCAGACGAACAGGAAGAGAAAATATTTTTAGTATTCTTAGTGCTGAAAAAATGCCGGTACAACGCTGGAAAGGGCTGAGGAACTTGTTGGACGCATCGTGGCAGTTGCTGGGGAAGTCCGGGACACTCCCGGTATTTTCGGGAACATTAGATCTTCCATGCGCCGCAGATGTGATTCCAGGCATCACGGCCCAGGGTCGTAATTTCAAATACCTACTTTGGTGACTATCATTGTCTCTTTAATGTTCTTTTTCTTTCTTAGTTTTTTGCTGTACTATGGATAATAAGCATGTTTTCTCCTCTTATTCGTGTCCTGTCTTTCTTGTGTTTTGTGTCGTCACTACCGCACCAGGAAAGAGTTTCCGATTATGGGTTACTATGTAAATCTGAATCCTTGTGATGTTCCCTACTTATCCTTAAAGTTTGTCCCATGATTTCAGACTCACCTTGTATATCTGTACCTTGGAACAAAAAGGGCCAATGTCCATTTTTCTCAAATGGCAGGAAACTCAATTTAAGTTTGAGGACTTTTAAGAATTTTGCTACGATTTCTGTACTATTATTTTTCGAAGTTGTACAATTCAGTAATGTTTTTCTCACTACAATCCAATGTTACATTAATTTAGTTTTTTTTACATTTTAAATTAGCCATTTTTACATTAACAATAAGCAACATTGGCCTCGACAAAATATTTTGTTTTCAATGATGTAATATTGGGAGGACTTTGGACCTTTTAACAATTACTTCATATCACATCCTGAATTCATTCGTGCATTTAACTCAAATTTTTCAATTTTGGACATTGGCCCTTTTTGTTCCAAGGTATAGATATATATCCATATATATATATATATGTATACATATATATATCTGATCTTTGTCACACTGTAACTCTCGTATTTATGAACCGATTTGGATGTAACTTGGTGTGTACATAGTACACGCCAATGTCTCGACCGAGTTCGTTGGCCAGTTTCATCCCATCCGCTATCTTGTTTCAAAATGGCGGCTATTTAAAAATTTTAAAAACAATTTAAATTTAAAATGATGTACTAAAAAATTAGAAATTGAAAAAGATTTTTTTCTTATGTGCTGGACTTTGATATAACTATTCTGGAGCATTTTTTGTTTTCTCTATATCTTAAAAAATGACTTAGTTTGAATGACACTTTGAATTTCTAGTGTGGCTGACATCTTGAAACGATCTGACATTTGTGACGCAATAACATGCGTATTTATGAACCGATTTGTATGTAACTTGGTGTGTACACAGTACATACCATTTAAAATTTCTAAAAAAAAAAAAATTAATTTAAAATGAGGTACAAAAAAATTAGAAATTGGAAAAGATTTTTTTCTTATTCGTTTGACTCTGATGCAAAAATTTCGGAGCATTTTTTGTTTCTTCTGTATCTTTATAAATGGCTGAGTTATAGTGCTTTGAATTTCTAGCATGGCTGACATCTTGAAACGATCATTGATTTTTGTCATGCGATAACACGCGTATTTATTAATTGATTTAGATGTGTCAAGGCATGTGCATAGTATATAGCAATGTCTCGACCAAGTTCGTTGGCCAGCTTCATCCGCCATCTTATTTCAAAATGGCGGCCATTAAATTTAAAAATAAAAATAAATTAAAAAATGAGGTACAAAAAAATTAGAAAATGAAAAAGGTTTCTTTCTTAAGTCTTTGACTTTGGTACAAGGATTCCGGAGAATTTTTTGTTTTGTCTTTATCTTAAAAAATGGCTGAGATATAGCAGTTTGAATTTCTAATGTGAGTGACATTTTGAAAAATCTGATTTTTTTGCCTGCGACAGCACTCGTATATATCAATCGGTTCCGACGCGAGTTAGCATGTGCACAGAAATTACTAAGGTCTCGACGAGATATTGTCGAGTTTGGCGACTAAATATAAAGCACTTTAAATGAAACCAGCTTGTATAAAGCTGACTAATTTCGCGAAAGTCTCATTTTATATTTAGTACATTGTCAAAAATTAGCATTGGATCTTATATAATCGGTTTCCATTAATTTGAGCTTCGTGTGTTTGAATAATATAAGCTGACTTTTTAAAAATAAGGAATATGAAATCCACCTCTTCCTCCCGACACTGGCCGGAAGGACTTTTATAACATATTTTTAACTAGGTACCCCGTTCTGCCACTTGTTCCCTCATATATATATATATATAAATATAATATATAATTAATTTAATAAAAACTGTATTATCAATTTATTAACAAAATTTTTATATGCGAAAGTATTTTTTAGCAAATTAATTTATTGCCAAATTTTGTTTTTTTAATTATGAGTTTTTAGAAAATAATTTCAAAATTGATTCATTCATATGAATTACATGTAATTTGCAATTTATTCAAGTTTATCAATAAGCTGAGTAATCTCTGCTTGCATGGAAACTAATAGCAACTATGCGCCATCTCTTCTAAGCAGCAGATGCGCAAACTGTCCAATTTTGGTAGGAGAAATTGCGATACCTTTTATTTAACCATGGATGCTTCTAAAACGAACCGTTGGTGTTCGCACCGCTAGTCCAGTTAGTAGCTTATGAGAAATCGTTTAAGTTTAAAATATTTTGTA
The DNA here is from genome assembly GCA_963932465.1 of Maratus speciosus. Classification (NCBI taxonomy): domain Eukaryota; kingdom Metazoa; phylum Arthropoda; class Arachnida; order Araneae; family Salticidae; genus Maratus; species Maratus speciosus. The sequence goes on along the minus strand of OZ010789.1, from coordinate 512,605,172 downwards.
CTATCGACATTCTATAGAAATTCTTATGAATAGTCATGAAAATTGAAGCACGTTCCTTCGATAATAAAAAAAAAAAATAGCAATGTTTTATCCTACGCGTTCAATCAATCAACCTGCACATTTAAGTAGACATTCCACTACTACAGTTGTACAACTACCTGGGGTCCATGCGGGCGCACTCTACTCCTTCCCCCAGATCTTCTTTCTGCACAATCTCTCCTGCTTTCATCTTACAGAAAACAGAAGACATTTTTCTTAATTTTCCGAGGAGAAATTTGAAAAATGCGGATGCATTCGAAGCGCATAGGTTTAGCAGTAGAAAGGGGAATTTTCAGTCTGACTGATGAGGAGCCTTAACAATTTTTACTAAAAGTGCGTTCTTATTACTGGTATGCATTTTAAAATTTAATTAATTTTTGCCTATTACTTGCCTATTACTATTGTATAAATTCTATAATAAATTATATAAAGGGTAGAAAAAAACATTCCCGAAGAAATTTTTAACTGCACTATGAGATTCCTAACTGAACTAAATTTTTTCATACGATGTATATACAAATCTATAGATCATATACGATGCTTCATAAAAAAATTCGGATATTTTAACGACTATTGATTCGGTTTCTTGAAATTGGCTTTTCAAATGTGTTATACCTTTTTTTTAAATGGGTTACTTAAAAACCACTTTTCACCTTATTATACTCTTTTGCACAAACAAGGGCGCTTGACCTTCACACTCACCTTCGTCAACTGAAATGAAAATCACATTTGGTACCGTCATTTCTATCCCGCGTTATCGCAGAAACACGGTATCAACTTGTAAAGGTCAATGAAGGGCATGCGCCTTTGTTAGTGAAAAGGAGTATAAATGGCGAAGTTTTGTTAAAGTATTCTGGAAATGATGGAAAGAGTTTCACAATCTAGGCTTGACGCATGATTCTTCATTTTTGTTTTAATTAAATAGACTGAAAAATCAAATTAAAATAGTTTAACTAGACGATTAAGCTCAATATTATAAGTAATTTCTCTACTTCTACGAATCCAAAGTAAATAAGCATGACTAATGACATGTAATTTTCAATTAATATAGCATCTTAAAAACGAATATCTTTTTTATATTAACCATTTTATCAAATGTACGTAATAAATTATCGAAATGCCATAAAATATCCATAGAGATCTGAAGCAAATTCTTCTAAAAGATCAAGATCTTTAGTTATTGTTTTGGGAGGAGAAAATAATACATTTCAGAGATTAGATTTTTCCGATAATACGTTTTATCTCACAACTTATGTTTGGTTTTACATTGACAACACTTTGGTCGGGAAAAATTATTTCATTGCTTCTTTTATCTTTAAACAACAGATTTTATTGCTGTAATTGATGAAGATATTTTTTACAATAAGCTTTATTCTATATGAATGTAGATGATAATTTTATAATAAAAAATCTCTGATTTTTTATTAGAACGTAATGGAATAATTATATATATATAATAGGGGTCTCTGCCCCCTACAAGCTACGCTTGTCAACCCCCGTACAGACACCGCAGAATCTAAAAGCAGGCTAAATTTGATCGGTTTTAAAAATATTAGAGAAGATTGAATTATAATGAAAAAACCTATAGCGATCTCCCTGTAAAAGGGTTGCCTTTCAGTTCCCTTTGATTGAGAAAATTTAAGGCCAAATCAGTTGCTGTTAAGACATCCAATGGTTGTTTTCGTGTTTGATTAAAGAGGACCAGTTAAACATTTGAAAAGATGCTAAAATAAAATGAATTCAGTAAACAGTCTTTGCCTCCTGGTATTTTTTAACAGCGTTATAAAACGATTGACATAAATACAATTTACCGCTTTAACCCCTACAAGGGTAGTGGTTCATTTTTGGAACACTTAATTTTAATTCTTAAATGCCACATTGGCACCAGCAGATTGGAATAAAAATTTTCCTTTTATTAAGTAAGTTAACAAACGCATTTTCGTATTTCGAAATTTGTTTGCAAATTCTGGTGCCATTCACCGATTTCAACATTTTACGAATAGAAGTACCTTGCCCCAGAAAGGGTTAAACGCATATTAATGTATTTATTATTTTAAAGTTTCCTTTCTCTTTTAATATTCACGTGTACATACAATTTTTAAGACATAATTTTCAATATTATCCTGCTTTTAACACGCACTCATTTAATAGTAATTTTAAAGTTTTTTTTTCTGTTTTTAATAGTCACGTGTAAATAAATTTTTAATCTTTAGGAAATATTATTATTTGCGCTGCTTTTAGAATTGAAAACAATTTCTATAATAATAGCCTAAGTCATGTGACTATCATCAACAGTTCCGGGCGGATCCCTTCGCCTTTTATATTCCAGGCGGCCATTTTGGTACTTTAATGTTAGCCAGGAACAGGTGATAAGTCGCCAAATATTATTCTATCGCCATCATTTAATCTATATTATAATAGTTCAAGTCATCAACTGCCATAAACAAATACGGTCTGATCCCTTCGCCGTTCATATGAAAGTTTGGCAAAGATGTCATATACGTCCCATATTGGCGTGATTTTTTAACGACGCCAATTTGGGGAACGCATCAACAGCATAAACAGCAACATCCGGCTTACTATATGAAGCAAAATAACGATACTTTGGCTCCAGTTAAGTGCCCGTTCCGTATATGACATTGGCGTCAGAAAAAAATCCCGCCAATATGGGACCGTAAGTTTTCCACAGGCAATAAGTCCCCAAATATTATTCTTTCGCCATCATTTCACTTGTATTATAACAGTCCAAGCAGGGCTTAATTTGCGCCGGAGCCCACCGGAGCTCAGCTCCGGTACTTCTCTGTGTTTAGTAAATATTTAAATATTGATCGGAATTCACCGGAGCTCATAAATACAGGGCTCCGGAGCCCAGTGCAATAGAGATTCCGAAAAGCCGAAACCTAAATTACCCTTTCTTTTCCCTCTTATCTCCAAGTTTCTGCATTTTTTTCTTTCAAAACACTTATACGTGACGTAATGTGTCGCACACGTAGGAGATGGAGAGGAAACGGCACATAAGATTTTCCAAAAAATGTTCTTATAAATGTTTTTACTAGTTATACCTTCATTATATATGTGCATATGCATAGCTGCGAACAATTCCTTTTTTGTGTTAGCACTATTTCCGAATCATAATCCTTACCTTATTTAATTGCAGAATTCCGCGATTAGTTAACATTAAAATTAGGCAAAGATTTCTATTTGGAAGCAGTGATAAACTAAAAAGTGGAATAGTTGACAATTAAGTATATGCTTATGAACGTAGATATATTTAATTTTTTTATTTTGCTAAAGAAAAAAAAGATGATTTAAGTTTTGCAAATAATGTATGAAATATAAATAGGCGGGGGGGGGGAATGATGTGGTATTAGCACTGCAGAATATTAGGGCTCTGGTCCTTTTTTTGTTAGAAATTAAGCCCTGAGTCCAAGTCATGTAACTACGAAAAACAATTACAATCCTTCGTTTTTCATAAGATAGGTTTCCATTTTGATTAAAAAATCAAAGTTATTTTTTCGAATAGAACTACATAAAAGATGCCATGATCGCAAAGAATTCTTGGTACTTTTATGTTAGCCGTGTGCAAATCTCACCAATAGCTTTTTTTTTTTTTTAACTCTCCAGCCATCATTTTGTTTTCGAGTGGTGAATTAAAATGGTACTACTTGGTTATCCCATCGACCAAAAATCTATCACCAGACTATAGGATTAAATGCCAATAATGGTAATCGTAAATGTCACATTCACTTGACTGTAAGGAAGTTACACGTGTTTACGCCATCAAGCGATTTTTATTTCGACGTTTTATTTTTATTAATGCTATACTAATTTATTTGGGCACAGATGTCATATACGCGCCATATTGGCGCGATTTGTTTCCGACGCCATTTTGGCGAAAACACCAACAGCATAAAACAACAACATCCGGATTACCATATCAAGCAAAATAACGATACTTTGGCACCAGTTAAGTACCCGTTGCGTATACGACATTGGCGTCAGAAAAAAACCGCGCCAATATGGGGCGTATATGACATCTGTGCCTTTATTTGTTCTTTCGTTATATAAAATAAAAATTACGTCAATTTGTATAATTTGGTGAGTGCTTTGGCGATTTATATAATTTGGCGTAATTGGTCGATAGGATAACTAAGTACCTTTAAAACATTGCTTTGTATTTGAAATTAAATGTCAGGATTTGTTGCAATATTTAATCAGGTTTGGAGTGATTATTTTTTACGTCAATTTGGCGAAAACCTCGTTTTCGAATACCCGTTGCATATGTATTTTTAAATTATTTTCTATTATTTTTAAAATGATATAACCATAAATGAAAAAAAAAATAATTAATAACTATAGAACAAAACAATTTATAACATTTTTAAAAAATAAAAATAAAATAAAATAAATAAACATTTATTAATAAATATACAACAATAGCCGGGTTACCATGTCAGGCAAAATAACGCCCTTTTGGAGCTATTTAGGTAGCCCGGTGCGTATATGACATCTGCAATTAATATTTTTCTTTTCGTTTCGTTTAAAAAAAAAAGAAAGAAGTGAAAGCATTGATTTTAATTTTTTCAGTTTTAAATGAAAGTTTTGTGTTAAATAATGCGATAATGGAAAAAAAAAGCATTGTTCCTAGCATACATTTAAGGGAAGCCAAACTGGTCGCCAAATTAGTTTAAAATAATAACCTTTTCTAAAATATATAAAAAAATATGTTATGATTAAAATTTGAGTTGCCATCATTAGAAAAAAGTATTTAAAATTAGAAAAAAATTAATAGTTCGAAAACTTTGGTAACTATTAATATCTAACTAACTAATTGTATAACCGAAAACTATTCAACTTTGGTCCATGTGAAAAAAAAAAATGCTTTTATTCTATGTATTGAACAAATAATACAAGATAATTCGGAGTTTTTGCCCTTGAAAAATATTTTATACCCTACTATAGGGTAATTGAATGTGTTTGTGGGTAAATTAAATTATTTTAGTGGCAACACTGGATGTGTTTGTAAACAACTGTTTTCGTGTGTAAAATTTAACTCTCCAAACTTACTATAATAAAATAATCTGGATAAGAGCTACAAATAAGGTAAGTATACAAATTATTACCTTTAGTAACCTGTAACCCATGTGTGATCATAGTTTTTCCTTAAACTTTTTATTTTGAAAGGAAATGTTTATGTTTTCATAAAGCTAACATATAACTACTATTTCGGGGCTACATTGTGCCAGGCCTTTTTTGGTCCGAAAATACACCCAATTACTTAAAAATGCCTTTTATACTACCAATCTCGTAAAATATGTTTTAACATTTTTTTCAAATGTTACTGTAGCAATATGTTACATTAATTGTTTTTGTTCTAGTTGCTGAGGATAACATGGTGAAAACTGTTTCTCGTTTATTTAATATTAACAATTGGTTTATTATGTTTAAATGTAAAAACAAACAAAAAAACCCACATTTGTTTATCCAGTTTGCAGTGTTAATTTATTAGCAAATGCTATTGCAAGACGGTTTCAATAAAAATGTATTATTTTTTTATATGAAATGCATTAATTTTATATGAAACTAAGTGAATGGACCAAAGAAGCCCCCAGCAGGGGCTACTTTGTTCCAAAACTTTAAAAATATTTAAAAAAAATAATTCTTCTTTAAAACAATACAATTAGCTTCATTGCTTCATGTTAATTGTATACAACTCTATTTCGAAGTTGAAAAATCATATTATAGCTACCTTCTTACTTTCCATGAAAAGGCACCACGATCTTTAATAATACTCATCATTTCAAATGGACACGTCACTCCATACTTTAGTAGAAAGTAATGTTTAATACAACTCTGTACTACAAGACATATTATTATTTACAGTATGGCTGTGCAATATTTACATAGTAAAGAACGGCAAAAGAAATCCGCGTGTGAAAATACTGATTCGCAAAACATTTTATCATTTCCCGCCTCTCATAAAATCTCCTTGGGAATTAAAAAGCAAGACAGCCTGCCTTTCGCAACCTATTCATTGTGTGTCTCGGAACACGCTGCGAGAAACTTATCGCAAGGGGTGATGGGAGAAAACTATTTGGCAGCCGCTATAATTAAGGACTATAGTCCAATGCTGCCATCTAGTGCAGCAATCTTTAGATATTTGTTACAATATTTAATATTTTTTAATAATGGAAATGTGAGTGAAACCAGGAAAAAGTGGCCCAAAGTAGGTTGACGGTGCTAAAAGTATCCTTCCTTTTCATAGATCATTTATAAATCATGCAAATTGGCAGTATTTAAAACGTCTTTCCATTCTTTGAAAACCTGAAGATATTTCTTTCCATTGTTTGTGGTGTGGGGGGGGGGGGTCTGTTTGAAGGTTGACATTTTGTCTAGTAAAAAGATAAATTACAGCAGTTTGACAAATAGCTGTCATGTAAATATATGATTGCTGAAATCTGCGTGAGAGCTGTGTTGGATAAGAAAAGAATTCTGTTTCCTAATTTTACCCTACTTTTCCCCCACAATGTCATTGTAATGAACATACATATTGTTCGTATAAGCCGTGATTCCAGATTTGTCGCTCGTAAAAAACTTAAAAATCTAAATACAAATAAATAAATAAAATCATAAGACAAAATGCAATATTCCACCTTGATCCTATCACAAATTACACAATACGGCAGTTAAATATTTTCTGTACACAAGTTTAATCCGAAGCATTGCTACTTCTACTACTTTCCAGCTACGCATTAAAAATGAAGTGACGTATATGAACAAAGTGACGTATTAAAATGAATGGAACGGCAATTAAATATTTTCCTCTACACAAGTTTAATCTGAAGTCCCACTACTTCTACTTCCAGCTACTCTAAAAATTATAGACGGTCTCATTTCAAATGAAGTAACATATGGTTGAATTTAATGGCACGAAGTATTGATTGAAGTATGTATAATTGAAGTATGAATGATTGAAGTATGTACGAATTTAATGGCAATTAATGAAAATATTCCCTGACGTTGGCTGTGGTATTGCAGACTGAATATACCCTGAAATTTAAATAAAATGCATATTTTGAGCTTGTAACCTCTGTATTAATATTATTTGTCATCTTTTAAGCAAACGAGGAACTTTTTAAAGTTCATATTGTGTAATTTGTAATCTATGATGAACCATTTTCAACGTGAAAATTGCTCGTTTGAACCTTGTCCTCGTTCTAGCCATGTTCTTATTAAGCGAGTTCGACTGTTTACGAAATTTAATAGTGAAGAAATTTAAATGTTGGTACTGTCCCTGCGTCCTGTTGCTTAAAAAAAAAGTCTCGTGCTCTAATAAGTAAAAAAAGAGCATTATTTTACGACTAAACCTTGCCGAGTTACTGTACTTTGAATGGTATGAATAATCAGCAATTTGCACTAAAAATATGTTTGTTTTTATGCCAGAAAGGACTGAAGATCCCAAAAAATTAAAAATATTACCACACGGTAAAATCATTGTAGCAAAAATTTTTTTCTTGCATCTTATTTGTTAGAATTCCGTTCTAAATGTAATTTATTAGCCTCCGGTACGGTATGCTATTTCTTTCTCCCAGCTTATTTTGTGTCCAAAAAATAACGTTACCTTACAGATGCTAGCCGTAAAATAAACCATTACAATTAAATACTCTTTAGCAATTTTTTAAACTTCTAAGCATCGCACATTTTCAATTTTCATACCGTCGTATTGGAAAAAAAAGTTCTTTTAAATGCAATTTGTTAGAAAACTGTATCTCCATTTATTTTTGAAATATTAACTTTTTTGTAGTTTTTGGAGCCATTTGCAACGGAAGTACTTCATTTCTCTAGAAAGTAAAGGAAAAATAGTTTTAAAATAGTAATTATATATTTTTGCTGCCATTTTCTCATAACAACCGAAAGAAAATGTAATTAAAATACGTGCTATTTTGAAAAAAACTATAAACGAATGATTTCTGTTAAAACAATGGAGCTATTATATACTCTATTTAATTGTAAGTATCTGTGAATCAATAGATAGCCGTTTTTTTTTTCCGATTTTCATGAATGACGGAATCTTTTTGCTGCATTTGTGCATTATTTCGCGATAGTGATGTGCTATGCCTGCTTTACTGTAAATGTTTAAGAGTGGATCGTAAATGTGGAATTTTTAAGCGGATGCGAATGACGTCATTTTACATAAAATAAAACGTGTGCTTTAAGTCTTAAAATTGAAATATGTTTTGTACTGCAGTAGAGTCCCACTTAACCGAGTTATTTTCTTCTGGTGGACTGGTGGCTTCTATTATTATGAAACAGCCATTATAAATGAAGTGTTAGGTGAAGATGAAAGAGCAGCCGTACAAGGAGAATTATGGCCATCCCTCCCCCCCATTCTGACCAGAAAATCAGAGTTCTTTTTTACGGCTGCTCTTTCATCTTCACCTGACACTTCATTTATAATGGCTGTTTCATAATAATAGAAGCCACCAGTCCATCAGAAGAAAATGAAGTAATGGAAATGCCGGGGGCGCCACTAAATTCTGAAAAAGCAGAATTCCTGTTCTCTAGTTTATATTTTTATATGGATCCAGGGACAGCGTAAAATTTAAATTTCACAACTTTTACAAAATTAACTATTTTCACGCAAATGGCTTTTAATATAATAGGAGAGCTATACTTTAAATATTATGTATTGCATTAGCGTACAGGTTTTTTACATCATTTTATCAGAGGAGTAATTAGGATAGGTTCTGGTAAATTTTGCAGCTCTTTATTCATTAACTCTGAATAAGAATTGATGGCATTGTGCATATCAAATCTAATTGATATTATTTTATACCATGTGTTTAACCTTTATGAGTTAACATCTCAAAAATTAAAACACAAGTAAAATTGGAAATTCTACTGGTCATATACTCCCTATCATTTGAATGTGTAGGATTCTCAAAAACTTAATACTAGAAAACAGGAATTCTGCTTTTTCAGAATTTAGTGTCACCCTCGGCTTTTCAATACTTCATTTTCTTCTGATGGACTGATTGCTTTTACTATTATGAAACAGTGTCTGATATGAAGAGTATGAAGCGTTAGGTGAAGATGAAAGAGCAGCCGTAAAAAGTTAGTACTCTGGTCAAAATGGGAAAAAAATGACCATAACATTTTTTTTGAAGCCACCAGTCCATCAGAAGAAAATAACTCGGTTAAGAGGGACTCTACTGCAGTACAAAACATATTTAAATTTTAAGACTTAAAGCACACGTTTTATTTTAAGTAAAATGACGTCATTCGCATCCGCTTAAGAAATCCACATTTACGATTTACTCTTAAACATGCACAGTAAAGCATGCATGGCACATCACTATCGTGAAATAATGCACAAATGCAGAAAAAAGATTCCGTCATTCAAGAAAATCGACAAAAAAACAAACAAACAACAACAAAAAAACCCCCGGCTATTTAATGATTCATAGATACTTAAAATTAAAGATAGTTTATAATAGCTCCATTGGTTTAACAGAAATCATTCGTTCATATTTTTTTCAAAATAGCACGTATTTTAATTACATTTTCTTTCGGTTGCTATGAGAAAATGGCAACAAAAATACATAATTACTATTTTAGAACTATTTTTCCTTTACTTTCTATAGAAATGGAGTATTTACGTTGCCAATATTAAGCAAATGGCTCTAAAAACTACAAAAAAAAAATTAATATTTCAAAAATAAATGGAGATACATTTTTTAAACAAAATGCATCTAAAAGAACTTTTTTTTTGCAATACGACGGTATAAAAATCGAAAATGTGCGATGCTTAGAAGTTAAAAGAATTGCTATAGAGTATTTAATGGTACTGCTTTGTTTTACGGCTGGCTTCTATAAGGTAACGTTATTTTTTGGAATACACAAAATAAGTTTTGAGAAAGAAATAGCATACCGTACCGGGGTCTAAAAATATTATTTTAAGTTTTTAAAACTAATGTGTAAACTCTTTTTTTAGAAGCAGAAAAAATTAAAATACGGTAGAACCTCTTTCATCCGAAACTCTTTTAACCAAAACTCTCGGTTAACCGAAATCCATTTTTAAAGTTACGTTTATTTTTACTATCACATTCCTTGTGTGCAAAATCCATTTTGAAAGCTTTTTTTTTTTTTTTTTTTTTTTTTAACTATCATATTCCTTGTGTGCAAGAGGTCCTTTCCGAACTACGAGTGCATAGAAATATTTTCGATCCCTTTCTTAGAGTACCTTTCTTTGAGCTTCCGTAAGCTGAGGAGTGGAATGAAGAAAGCTAACAAATTACCGATCCTAAGTTTTTGTATGTTTTGTAAAAGGTTTGGCATGGCTCGAGGACTTTCATACTAGTAAACTAATAATATTAAAAAAAATAAACCCTCCATGATAGAACTTCAAATCAAAGGCAATCGAAAGTGCGACAAACAAAACATTTTTTCAAACCCTTGTGATATATGTAAAAGGTACTTAATTTCAAAATTAAAATTCAGGTGATTTATTCATGTTTTTATTTTGCTACTGCTTTAATTTTATTAAGCACTTGTTACCATAATAAGAAATATTGCATATATTTCTCCTTAATCTTAAAATTGAAGCATTCTCGATTATCCGAAAATTTTGATTTTCCGAAAGAATGTCGGTCCGATTTACTTCGGATAATCGAGGTTCGCCTGTACTGTGATAAAAATATTCTGAAAAGTGAGTTTGATTGTGTCAGAGCTAAAAATAACAATAATTATTTAATATATTCTTAGTGAGTGCTTTAATTTTTTGGATTTTTTATAGTCTAGGATACTTATGTTTTTGAAATAGATTAACAATATTTCATATGAGAAAATTAGCTTGATAGTTGTAATCAGTTTTATCAGTTGTAATGGAACATGCGAAATTTGCTACAAACGCATCTGCAGCATATAAAGCACCAACTTCATAAATTTTACTTTTGTTTCTGACAAAATTCGGTTATTAAAAACCTAAAATTTCCAAAATATGCTCGATTGTGCAAGAGCCATGGTAGAATGTATTAAATTTTAGATTCGACGACATGAATGTAAATACTAAATTTTTTGATGTTGTAAAAAGAAAAATCAAATAGTATATCCTTATCTCAAAATTTGTTTCATAATTTTTAAAAGGTATATTCGACATATCACACGCTTCTATATATATGTTACTGTAAATGCTCGAAGTCTGGTAAAACCAAGCATTTATCAAAGCGAGTTGGTAAAAGCTCGAAATATGCTTTTAAGAGCTTCTACTTTGGGGTTTCACGCAGTGGTGGGATTCAAATAAGTTAACAACCGGTTCGCTGCCCGAATGATTTTTGATGCATAAACACGAAAGGAAAATGAAGCATCACACATAGATTATGAAACACTTTCCAATATTATAAGAATGCTGCTAAAAAAACTTTGATCTTTTGGTAGAGTGAACAAAAACCCCCCTGAAATATGCTTCCTTATAAAAAGACTTAGTTTATTTAACAAATACTCGACAATTATAAAACCCTGGTCAAAAGAGTTATCGGAAAATGCATGAAAACAGTATAATACAATAAGAAAATGTAAAGACAATAGAAAAATAGCAGAAATGTAAGTTTAAGAATTGACCCATGTCCAAGGTTCAAAAGTTGCACGCAGTTAGATATTAAAAACACCAACTTTAGGAAGAGCTCAGATATTGCTGAAATCCAGGGATGATTCAGAGTAAAAAAAAAAAAATCTGAAATTCACAGCAAATTTTCTGAAAAGTTACAACAGAGGGGGGAAAGGGGAGATCCACTCTTGACCCTAACTATGTGTTTTTGTTTGTTTGTTTGTTTGTTTGTTTTTGTTTCCCTTTGACGAAATTCACGTTTTATGGCGATCCTTTGGCGAAATTGGCATTTTTTCGCGACCTTTTGACGAGATTTGCGGGTTTTTTCGTAATCTTTTGACGAGATTTGCGGTGTTTTCGCGATCTTTTGATAGAATTTGCGATTTTTTCGCGATCTTTTGACGGAATTTACGTTTTTCCGCAATCCTTTGTCGAAATTTGCGTTTTTTTCGCGACCCTCTGACGAAATTCGCCCGCGATTTTTTGCAAACGATAGACGAAATTGATTTCGGCGACCATTTGTCGAAATTCGCGATATTTTTAAAGTCCGAATTTACGGACATTCGGTGGGGTTTTTTTTCGGAAATAAATGCCTTACATTTTCGGAAAATTCGAAACAGAATCAATCACCCCTGCTGAAATCTCCAATCTCGCGTGAATATTAACTCATTTAATACCGAGAATTCCAATTTGTATCCTTCCTTGGGTGATATATATCCTTGCTTGGGTAATTTCTTCAAAGTTAATCTCGATAAATCAGCTCTTTTTGGTGGTAGGTGCTTGATTTCCGGATTTTTTAATGCGTGTTTTATGTTAGGTTTTGAGACCGAAGTCGCAAATTTCAAGGAGATACTCGTCAATGTTGTCTTTTATAATTAGTCCCAAATGACTATTTTGTAGTAACAATAATGCACACGCGAAGAAGATATATCTGGAAATTTTGTATCAATAATAAAATTTAGCTCAGTTTAAAAACATGCAAAATATTTTAAAAACCTTCCATAAAACCGCTTTCATTTGTATGGGCTTTTTTTTTTACAGAAGAATTTCAAACGTTTTAATAAATTTTATCGTAAGTTTTGATGTATTATGATGCTTATACTTCTTGTTGGCATTGCTTTTGAAAGACGAGATATTTCATTTAAAATATGCAGTAATTTAGAATACTTCTAATTTCAAAAATGTTTCAAATGTTGTTCTTCATCACCTTAGAAACCGTTTTCATTTTAGAAAAAAACTTACAAAAGTTACATTTTTATGAGGTCCTTTCGGTCCTATAACATATCTAGAAAACATTATCTATAGCCAGTGAGAAATGTTTTTGCTTGACAAGTAATTCTATGTTATAAATATCATAACATTCTATAGAAATTTAGTAATTTTTACCATTTCTTGGTACAAGAAAAGGGCTGACTAAGCTGGAAATTCGTAAAATACAAAGTATCATGACTCGGCAAGTTTAGACAATCCAATGTTGAATAAGCATGCCATATAAATAGGGTTAACGTAGTCTGTAGATTTGAATCCAAAAATTCTTCAAATCTTCATTTTTCTTTTTTAAGTTGAAATTGCTTTTTACAGGATTGATGAATATATATACAGTGCAACCCGCTTAAGAAGTTTCTAAAGGGAATGGAAGGGGAAAACTTCTTAACTTATACGGGAAAATTAACAATTTTTGAAAAATCAATAGTTGTAAATAAGTTAAAGTATTGATATTCAGGAGAGGGTTCATTTTATCTTAGTAAAATAATACAAAGAGTACTTTCTATAAAATTGAGTTTTTATTACGAAATTTAAATTGATTTGCACACTTAAAAAATTATCTAATAACGCAAAAATATATAATTACCTTAGAAACTGTTTATTTAATACAAGACAAGAAATTTCTCTTTAAGCGTCATTTGATATGCTTTTGCACAAAAAATCGGTTATAGTTTTTTGTTTCCGTTTTTTTCTCGACAACCTTTAAAGTCTAATTTACGCTTTTGAAAACTTCTTTAGGCATATTTTCGATACTTTCGATAAAGCTTTTCACCTTTTTATTTTTTCGAGATTTATCAGAAGAGTTTAAAATAAGACCTCGTTTTGCTACAATTCCATTAAGTACTAGTATGTTCAACTTCTTTTAATTTTAACTCTTGTTATTTTCGAGTTACTACCACTTCTTTCAAAATTTTGATTTTTTCTTCAATTGACAAGGTTTTTCTTTTAATTGCCTTGCCCGACATTTTGGGGGGAGAAAAAAATAGAGTTTTTCGTTCGTGTATTTTCTAACGAGAAAGCTTTGACGTTATGCATTTTCAACTGATTTAAAAATTTCGAAATGAATGAGCCAAACAGAGCTTTGATTTATTCTAGCAATGAAAGAGGGTGGGAGAAAATCTGTTGTAAAAGAAACTAAAGTATTGAACTGAAAGAACTACCCCTCGGTAGGGCGGACCAATTTTCTTATCTCCTAATCCGTCACTATTGTTGCAGTGACGAGGAACTCATCCTCTATCCACATTCCATCACACTTGTTGGTTTAACTAACAGATTTTAAGGTGAAATAAAGGTGACCACAACTGCTATTAGACCGAAACGTTGACTTTTTTGAATAGCGAAGAATATAAAGAATGGCATTTCCAGTACAGAAAATAAATTAATAATCAAAAAGACAAAATAAACGTGCTTTGAAAGTAAAAATGGAAGGAAAAATAAAACTTTTTAAGCGGGAAAGAATTTCTAAACTTCTTAAACGAGCTATTTTAAAGTTGTAAGAATAGCAGAAAAATGGGAATCGAAAACATAAACTTCTTAAACGGGAAAATTTCTTAAGCGGGAACTTCTTAAACGGGTTTTACTGTATATATATGGAATTCACACAATCTTTTGACTTTCATGTCCCTGAATAATAATTTTTTATTTAATACACTTTTTCGTATTTTTTTTATTTCATATACGGGGGAACATCGCATTGCATGATTGCATAACAATATTAACGAGATAAATAAGTTTTGGACGATGTTGGGGGTCCAAATACCAGGAAAACTCATCTACCGTCCCGTGTCCCTGATGCTGATTTTTAAGTTTGGAGCTGTCTGGATAAAATTGTTTCAATAAAAATAATTCGATGAAATTTTTTTCTGAAACTGGAACTATTATTTTATATAAATATGTAGCTAAAAATCAACCTGCACACATTTTTAGGGTTATTATTATTTTATAAACTCTGTCCCTGGGTTTTAGATTCCTTACCATCCCTCTTCTAAAATTATACAGAAAATCATTTCAGATGCAGCCCCAGAATTTTTTTCAAGTTTTTTCTCATGCAGAAGTATGCTAGAGAAATAATGTCTAATATTCTTTGGCAGGAAATTTACTGTAGAATTTAAATCAGCATTTAAATATCAATTTCAAGCATCGTGGCTTTATTGGTAGTTTCACCGCCCCCAAGGTTTATTACTGCACTTTTCGAGGTAAATAAAAAAAAATAATAATAATATAATCCAATGTTAACAACTGATTCTAAAAATCAATGAACATTGTGGCTATCACTTGGTCTTAACATGATTTTCCTAAAAATAGGTGATAATTTTCCTTACCCTTCCATCCTTACCGTCCTTTTTTTCCCCATTTCGTCCCTTTTTTCCTATATCGTCCCCTTTTTTTTTAACTTACTGTCCCCTCTTTAACACCCCTTTAAGATAATGTTATACAAAAATTCTGTATTAAAAGTACTTCATTGTTATGATTTCTTATTTGAATGTCCTGTGGGTACTATGCAAATTCATTATACGTAAAAATTTAGAAGAAAATAAAAAGTTATAGTGGTAAAGGGGTAAGGAAAATTAAACTCGCAAGTTTAACTTAAACCTCGGTTAGATAAAAAAATTTTCGCTGCTGACCATTTTTTCTGTATTTTGAGTCATTAAGGTATTCGTCTATCAGATTAAAATGTTATTTTAGCAAGTTTAATTTTGTCAGATTTTTCCCCCCCAAAAGTCAAAAGATTGTGAGAATGCCCCATATATATTATTTTTGCGAATGAAATATCACTTTATTGCATGAAATAAATTAGTACATGTCACAGTGATAAGTTTATAAGACGCCGTAGTGCAGATAAGCATTTAAAGAAAGTAAATTAATGTAAATGTTATTTTCGCATTTGAAGTATCATTTTAACAACCGGTTCGCCGAACCCAACACACATTAACAACCGGTTCCACCGAACAGGTGCGAACCAGCTGAATCCCACCACTGGTTTCACCTAACCATTTTGTTAAATGCTAGGATATACCAATTCGTTTTGGTGAAACTCCAAAATAATGGATGTGCCGTCCCACTTATCTGCGCGAGCAAATTCCCTTGTGCGTGACCCATATCTGTTCGCGCCAGTTCCATCCTCAAGTATAGGCAGGTGTGAGCGGCTATTATCTTGAATCAGTTTTTTTATGATATATTTTGCATTTTTTTTATTTAAAAAAAAATGAGCGAAAGCTTGCGGAAAATTTTTATTATCTTTTGAATGAATGAGTAAATAAGTAGGATAACAAATTTTATTTAATAAGTAAGATATACGAATGAGGCCGTGAGTTTCAAAACTTGCCGTATTCAAAAAAAAAAAAAAAAAAAAAAAAAGGATGTGTTTTCTCTATCAAGCTATTCTATTGGTAAACCTACTCCGGAAAATACACTACATGTGCAAAAAGACTAGTTTTATCCTTTATTCCTGGCACTGTAAAGTCTTGGTTTACAATGAAAACCAATGGAAGCAGTGCAGTTAGAGGTTTTTCGCAATTTCCCAAAATTTGACTTTCCAGATAAGGCAACTTTTAAACCTCATGTCCTCAAATCGTTACTAAATAAAGTGAAAGAAGCTAAACGTCTGAAGGTAAAACAAAAATTCATTATAGACGGTTGAAACGTTATGACATTCGGAACATAGGCGGTAAAGAGAAACTTATTGCGTCATTATTTGCAGCAAAAACAGAAATTTTGTATTATGTTGTACTTTAGACAAACTGTTATACACGAAGTTCATACCGCTATCGGTCGTTCTGGGCGAACATGAATGATTAAGGAAGTGAATCGTAAATACAAGAATATGATTGTAGAATCTATCATCACGTATTTAAAACCATGTAAACCCTGTCGGAAAAACAAAAGTCTCTGAAAAAAGAAATTATAGTCAATTTAATTTTACATAGTGAAATGAATTCTCGATGTCAAGTCGATCTGATAGATCGAATCATGATCGTGATATGAAATTCATTTTAGTGAACTAAGATCATCTTATAAAGTTGGTCCTTCTCCGATCTTTGCGCAGATAAAAGGTTGATGTAGTAGCATATTATCTTTTGGATAGCTTCACAACTTTTGAAGTGCCAAATATTCTTCATGGTAAACTAAAGCCTTGAATGCAAGAAACCAGTTTACCTTATAAAAAGGAATTTTTTTTAAACATAGAAGACATTGGCACACATGAAATTAGCGTACGTGAAGTGGTAATAAAAACTTTCTTCAGTCTGGGGACAAGAACCCAGAAAGTGCAAATGTTCAATGAACAGTGCCACGATTCACGAAGATGTGTTTTGTGCAAATCAAAATTCTAAAGATCACAACATTGAACCTTGCTGTAACAAGTGAGTTCAATTATGATTTCATAATGGTGGAGAATAATAAATCTGAATAATAAATTTCGTATGAACTATGAACATTCTCTTTTATAAATAAATTTATTATATTTTACATTTTTATAAATGAACGTATTATATTTTGCATTTCTATAA
Source organism: Maratus speciosus (assembly GCA_963932465.1). Lineage (NCBI taxonomy): Eukaryota > Metazoa > Arthropoda > Arachnida > Araneae > Salticidae > Maratus > Maratus speciosus. The sequence continues at coordinate 512,587,754 of OZ010789.1, read as the reverse complement.
AAAATTGATTATAATTCACACTTTTATAAATAAATTTATCCCAATAATTTTTATGTTATATTTTAATTTATAATAAATAATTGTATTACATTTTTACTACATTTTAATTTAAAATAAATGAATTTATTAATAAACAAATTTATCATGCATTATTTATTAGCAAATAATTTTATAAATAATTTATTAATAAATTAGTTAAATGCAGTAAAATATAAAAAGTTAAATTTAATATTATATAAAGTTGATTTGTTTTTACTCTAGGCTTTGTTTAAATTTGATATGAAAAAGCAAATTAGCAAATTATTCTAACTCTAATTAAGAAAATTTAGCGTGTAATCTGAAATAAAGTTGTTTTAAATGATCGACAACATTTGCAAAATTTCATCTAAAAATATGAAATATGGTTCAGCTCTATTTCAAGAACTACTGAAACGATTTCAATATTGTTTTAATATTTTTTGCAGTAAGATAAACTGTAAATTGATCATTTGGTAAAAAATTTAAAAAATGCAACAGCTGTGTTAGATTTCTTTAAAATCTAGATTTATTTTGTTTTCAAAATTGCGTAATTATTCTATTCCATTTATTTATTTACTTATTAATTTTTGACAAATGATTAATTTCCAGTTTTGCTTCTGGGTCATTCCACGTAAAATGAGCAAAAATTAAAAAAATTTCCTGGCCACATAGTGACCGATTTTAATAAAATTTGATGCATAGGTTCAATTCATATTCAAATAGAGCTCTGCAAAATATCTTCACAAAAAATAAATTATTTTAGCAGTTTTCGACATTTAAAAAACTTGTGATAAAGAATGGTATGTGTGCAATCGTCCAAAATTGTTAGTTTGAAGTTCTATATCTTGAAAACTATTTAACAGAATGAATTTTTTTTAATAATATTGTAACCTCTGAAAAATTATCTTCTTATTTATTGAGTAATAATAATCTGGTAACACCATGATTAATCTTAAATTGGTTGTAAAAATTGAAAGTTTGTGAATCTTGAGAAAATCAGAAACGTTATAAAAATCAAAGGAATTAAAAAACATCTGTGAAATTGATGCCTGGTGTAGTATTATATGTGACGATCAAATTCCCCAAGTTTGAAAGTTTCCATTTATTTCCTCCATCTTTAAAAAAAAAAAAAAAAAAAAAAAAAAAAAAAACCTTAGAAACTTTTAAAAAAATTACAAAATCATATTTTTTTCTCTTATGTATGAGCAAAAAAGTAAATAAAGGAAATGTCCGACATTAACAATATTGCACAGACATAAAGATCACTAAGTCCATGATATGCTCAAAAATATTCAAGATAGCCTTATGATACCTAACATAACAAAAAATGGGTTCAAAAAGGTAATATTTGTTACATTTCATGGCCTATACCTCTTTGAATTCGCGCGCGTTTCTTAAAATATTGCACGATTCTAAGGTGAAAAAAATGTGATGCCATCTATTTTTTGCATCTGGATTTAGGATTAATGTTTAATTTTTTGTTCAACTATTTTTTTTTTACTTTAATTAAAATATTCTTGAGGAAAAAATAAACTGAAAGCAAGAATAAAAGTTTCTATATTTAAAATATACACTTTTATCTATAATATAAAGTAATTTAAAAGTGTTAAAAAGCTTTCCTTCACGCTCAAACAAGTGATAGAAATATTGTATTTTACCCTGAACATTTTTTACTATTTATTTTTTCTCAATAAGGAATAAAAAGGCAAGAATGAAATTTTCGATATTTAAAATATATGCACTTTTAGCTATAACGTCAAGTAATTTTAAAATTATCAGATCTGTCCTTCATATTCAAAGGAGCAATAGAAATATTGTATTTTTTTCCCTCAAAATTTTTTTCTCAGTACGGAATAAAAATACAATTACTAACTTACGCATATCTGTTACTTATTATTCATTCCTAATTATAAATACTTTTTACTATAATCTTTTATTTCCTAAGGCTAATAATCAAAGTTGAAATTTCAAGCATGTAGACAAAGCATCGATTTTGCATCAACTTTTAATGTAAATTTTAATACTTAAATAAACAATCCTGACATCTAAATTTTCACATTTACTCATAAATAGATCTGATCTACTTATATACCGATTTTCATTAAATCTGTGACATGTCAGCCACAGCTGATTTGCTCATTTTGCATGGAATGACCCTTCTGTCAAACATAATAATTTATTTTTCGAGATCATTTCAGTAGTTCTCTAGAAAAAAAAAATCTACGTCGGCTGCTTTACAAGTGAATTCGTAACTAGTTTTGATCCTATAATAAAAATAAATGTTCGGTTTAAAATAATATATATTTACGCTAGCAGATCTACCCGGCTTCGCTCGTGTCAATAATAAGGGTCCTCCCGGGTAAAATGCGCTAAAATGAAATAATACGGCAATGACAATAACTGAGATTGGTGCATTCCCGTCCACGAATCATTAAAAAGACCGATAAGAAATATAAGTAAAATAGTCTTAATTGCGTCTACTATTAACTATACCATAATAATATATATTACAAACAAATGTCATAACATATATTAAAGTACAATTATTTGCTTAAAAAACGTCATTTCAATAAAAAAAAAAAAAACTATTAAAAACATTAAAAATGTACATATTTCGACTCTTTCATTGAGTCATCTTAAGAATATAAAAAAAAAAAAAAAAAAAAAGAAAAAAAAAACCTACAAACACAATGCCAATTGTGACATTATACTGATGATGGCAATGACCTAACCCATAAATTTTGCTTTTACTAAAAATTTTTTAACGTATGATCATCATACAATTTCGTTTTTTACACTGTCGAATAGAAAAAGTTTAAATTTATTTGAAAATTTTAATCTCAATTTTTTCACGTGAATGGATTTTAAAGCAATTTTCAATCATGGATATTTTTTGATTTGCATGTAGCCAGGGATAAGATTTCCACGTTTTTTCACACAAGTATTTTGTTAGAGAAAATGATATTTCATTTAATCGGAACACTCTCTTGATTTAACAGAACGACATTTTATTTAAGAATATACCGGTGTGCAAAAGCGTGGAAATCTCATCCCTACATGCAGCCTAATTACGAAAGATATACCTGTTTGCTGTTAATGCAATATTATAAAGTAAAGACATTGATGAACTATGAGTATCTCTAGCATCATATTGTTGGTGGCAACAACCTAACCCAACCATAAATTTAACTTTTACTGTAATTTGACCTTTAAACATCGCTCATTTGATTATTCCAACATCTAATAGAATACAAAAAGTACTTTCAGTAATATTTGTTTGAAAAGCTTATCTCAATTTGCGGATTGTTTATCTATTTTAAATTAATTTTCAATCACGGAGATATTTTTAAATATACCTGTAACCCAATTAAGAAAGATATATCCGTTTGCTATTAATGCAATATTATGAAGAAAAGACATATCTATGAGTAACGCCTAGCAACATATTGTTGGTGGCAACAACCTAACGATACCATAAATTACGTTTTTAATGCAATTTGATCTCTAAACATCATGCATCCCATTATTTCAACATCTAACAGAAAAGTCTGTTAGTCATGAAATTTTGTTTAAAAAAGAAAAAAAGCTTACCCTAAGAAATAGTAGCTATAATTTCTATTTAATATAAATCGTAGAAAAATCATATTTTGTATAACCGCATTCGATACAAATCTTAGAATGTTATCACTGCATTTCAGGTATTAAAACATTTATCTAAATGATATAATTAAAGATTACAAAGAAACATGGAATCAATTATAGCATCCAGTTTTTAGAACCAGTTTAAAATTATACTGACAAAATTGATGTCATATCTAGCAAATGATTTTTTTTTACTATTATCTTTTTCCTTAATTGATTTCTTGATATTCAAACGACTTCATTAAAATAGATTTTTTAACATTCAACTAAAGTACTACTAAGGTCATTTTAAAACATGCTTAGTTAAAAATTTTACCTAAATATATGAAAAATGTGCATTTTCTTATTTGAATGACGTCAATTTCAAAAACAGCAAAAATATAGTGAGACAATTCGAATTTTTATTGACTTATAAAACAAAGTACTCGAGTTATCAAATTTTTTTTTTAATTATTGAGCTGTTTTTTTTATGTGTGGCAACAGGAAAGAAACTTGAATTTTAATATTTAAAAAGAGATATTTCTATAATGTTAAATTATGAAAGGTCGTAGATAGGAGGGATAAATATTGGTCTGATGATTTTTTAAAGTAGACAGAGATCTTTTCCACGTTCTAAATCGTATATACAGCAAGTTTCGTGCAATTCGGTCTAAAATTGAAGATTTGTATAAAGGACATACACACAGAGAACGGCTTTTATATATACTAGGGGATCGTACCCGGGCTTCCCGGGTTAAAGAATATAGATGAAAACATTTTTTTTTAATTCAAAACTGACAAATTTTTTATATGCAATACATTTTTTGGATTGACCACTTACATTAAAAAAGCATTTTTCATATGGAAAATACGAATTACACAATCAAATATATTTTTGAAATTTATCAAAAGCGATATTTTCTTATTAATCGCATGCTAAGAGTTATTTGCCAAGATTTTACTACGTATGGTATCCTTTTATATTCTGATAATTTCAGAGCTTATACATGTCTGGTAAATTTGTGTTTTATTTATGTTATTTTATTTATTTATTCATAGGGAAGTTTTTTTAGTGGTAATTAGCCGTAAGAAAATGATGAACTCTTTATTTTGTTTTAAGGGCAAACGGATTAATCTTTCGTAATCGAGCTCCGTGCGATATAGATAAATTAAAAAAAATTTCATGCTTTAAAATGGTTTTTAAAACCATACACAATCAGTAAACTGAGATGAACTTTGCAAACAAATTCCATTTAAAAAAAATCCTATTTTGTGATCTAAAAATTTAAATTGTCCGATTACAAATATGTTAAACTCGTGTTTTTTCAATATTATTCTTTTATTTTTTTTATAAAAGAAGTATTAATTTTGTTAATTTGTCTTGCACAAATATGTTAGTTTGGTGGGGTTTTTTTTAATATTATTCTTTTATTTACTTATAAAGGAAGTATTAATTTCATTATGCAAAAATAGTCAGAAACAAATGCTGAAAAATATTTGTTGCTTTATGTGCAAAATGTTTATTATTTTATGTATTGAAACCGGCACGTGATAAGATAAACTTTTTAAAAAATCATGCTTAAAAATGATTTTAGAAAATATAATACATCAGTCAATGAATACTGTTTTTAAACAAATTGCATTTGAAAGTACATTTATTTCCCTATGCGACAAAAATTGAAAATGTATGATGGTCAGAAGATTGAAAAAATGCAGAAGCGAAAATTTCAAGACTAAAATTTGATCGTGAAGTATTGCCATTCGCAAAATGACGTCAGCGTTACGCACAGATACGTTTGTTCTTTATAATATAGATACATAATCAATAAAATATAATAAAGATTAGTTATTAGGATGTGGTTATCAATTGAGGCTCTTATCCTGAGATTTCCGGAATGAAAACAGCAATTTTCACCTTCTCAAAATTTGTATACGCACTTCTCATATCCATATTCATCATTTTTTTTTAAAATTGTATTTTGTTTGATCATTTAAAAATCATTTTAACTCAAAACTTGAAGTCAAGATTGCCAGCAACATCTTTTATGTGAATAGACGCGCTCTTTATTTGAGATTCTAATCTCAATTTTGGAGAGTAAAAATTTCCGTAATTTATGGTTTTTAGACGCATTTGTGTTAAAAGGCTTAGTTTTATCTAAGAAAATGATCGTTTTCTTTTAAATATGACTTCATTTTCACTTAAATAAGCATTTCGCCTAGTGTATGAAACTTAGTATTAGTACACATGCAGAAGGAAAATCCTTATAGAAAATTTATGAGGAAAAATGCGTGTTTTCTAAAGCAGTATGTCATTTACCGTTATTATGCCCCTAATATAATATTCTGCTCTTAATGGGATTTTGCGCTACTAAACCCTATACGACAATTTTTATCAACAATTTTGAATTTTTATCAGAAAATAGCATGAATAAAGTTTAAAATACCTCATTATTTCTCTCTTGTCTGCAGCAATGAAAGCTATCTAATTTATATCATTTTGAAGAAATTTTATAAAATTCTTTTAAAATTAAAATATAAAAGTGGGTATATTTAAAAAAAAAACAGATAGTGCGACCACATATACAAAGGAAGAACTTTCAGTTAAAAAAAATATATAATTGTAAAATTGGTTCAGCAGAAAGATCAGGGAAGATGACTAAAAAACACACTTGTGTTTTAAATATATAGATTATATAAAATTAGGAAAAATTAAATTAAGCAAATTATGTTATTTTGATAAAATTATAGTAGAATGTCCTAAATAATAGTATTAAAATCTTATTATTCGAGATAATTTTTGACAAAAACTTCAGAAACACGATATTATTTTAAACCACGAATTATTTGTTTGCTTGTCTAACTCGGCGAAGCAAATGCATCCAGGCGAGAATCGTCAATTTCTGTAATATAAATCGCTATTATTTGCATGTCACCTCTCTTTTATAAAGACACTCTACATTTTTCTAAAACATTGCGTGCATTTTCACCTGTGAATAGTTTCAAAGCAGCTGGGCTGTGAAAATGACGCACTTTTACAAAACATAATTCAGGTTTAAGAATTAAAATACACTCTTTTTTTATAAAATGACGTCATTTGCATCCGCTAAAGCAATCTACTTTTACAACCCAGTCTTAAACTTCGTCTATAGGAAACAATGCATATGACGTCATTATCACGGAATAACTGACAATATTCTTGACATAGCCCATATTTAATATTCAACTTTTTTTTCAGGTTTTATGAGAAATGGCAACAAAAAGATACATTATCTCCTATTTTCAACTATTTTTCGTTTACTTTCAATGATTTTCAATAGAAATGAGGTACTTTTGTTGCCACGATAAGAAAAATGGTATTAAAAACTGCAAAAAAATTAATATCTCAAAAAATTAATTGAGATACAGCTTTCAAACAAATTGCATTTAAAAGAGCATTTTTTTCCTTATACGACGGTGTAAAAATTTTAAATGTGCGATGTTTAGAAGTTTAAAAATTTGCAGTAGAGAAAATTGCAAAACCAAAATTTTATTTCAAATTTCAAAGTGATGCCATTCGTAAAATGACGTATGCGTTACGCACAGATATGTTTGTCCTTTATAATATAGATAGATAAGGGAGTACAGTATATTAAACCCGCATTTCAGAAATATTATGCTGTGCTTAGCAAATATTTCCGATTTTCACGAAAAGGACTTGGTAAATCCTAGCATTTACCGAAATGGTTCGGTAAAAGCCCGAAGTAAAAGCGTTTAAAAGTCCTGTTCACGCTTTTACCAACTCACTTTGGTAAGTGCTAGGATTTACCAGACTTCGGGCTTTTACAGTAACATTGTACAAATATAATTCAATTCATATAACTTCTATTTAGTTCTGCTAAATTCAGTTAAAATCACACGAGCTTATGTTTGTGTATTTATGTAATATATTAATAAGTGTAACACATGCTTATAAACAAACCTAACCTTGTTAAAGTTTTATCTAAAGGAATCATGCAAAATGTTCTTCATACGTAGAAGAAGTGAAGAAAAAAAGTAGGTACTTGGCATTTCCAAAGAAACACAGAAACATTATATTATAAGCGGAGTGACTTATATAATCATAGGTTACTACTTTTTCGTATCTACTACAAAAGATTTTTTTCATTTTCCAACATAGTTTAAAAGTGTTTATGAATTGGGTTTGTATTCCCGTCTGTCTGTACTGTAACTCGCGTAAATATACTCCAATTGCCATGCAATTGATTTGCATATTGATGTTCACTATGGTATGTTCGGTTTTGAAAATGAAGTATGTAGCGTTCAAGCGTTCATAGTTTATTTACAGGGCACTTAAAAATATTTCTTTATATTATTGTCTATGGGGAAAAATCATTTGCGGTGCATTTTAATAGTGTTACAGTATTTTAATCATAGTGAAATTTAAATACATTATTACCGTGCTCTAGAAGATGGTTATTATAGAATATGTTATGTGTAGCATTTGCAATACGTATACACGTGTTGTCTATTAGGGGTGATTGCTGAAAGTGCGCTTTAAGTTACGGTGTGAGTATTTTTTAAAGTTAATTAAATTTTTGAATGCGCATGGTTTGCATATATTATCGAGAAAGTATACAGTTCTACACTAAAAATTCGTAAGCATTACTGTAAGATTTATTATTTTGTATAGTTAAATATTCGCTTAGCTTATAGCGATAAATGAATTCACCTATTAGTTTTTCAATTATATACAACATTTATTACTTAGACGAACAAATATAGGAAATTCAATAACATCAATAATATAATACAAAATTTTAACAATTGTAAATATAAATATAAAAATCACCCAGATTTCATTCAAATCTTTTATTCGTCCATGGACAGCTTTTTCAACATTTTGCTAATATCCAAAACTATGGAACTCTAAAACATGCCTCTTGGTATTATTATTTTTTTAATCGAGCCGTTGCCACATATCTTGCACTTTTTCTTCACGCTCCTCGTGTTATGCTTTTTATTTTCCATAATATTGCGTATTGATTAAATAAACCCTTGAATCTGTCAAGTTACATTGTTGACAATATTTATAATTCCACATTACTAAGAATTAGCATGAATTGCTTACAGATATTTTTACTTTTTTCTATCTTCAATAGAAGAAGGTATTGTAATTGAAATTTTTTCCGACTTCCAGTTTTCGACGGAATTACACGTTTTAGAGGTCAGAAATCCCAAAACACATGTTTATAGAAAATGTTTGTCTGTTAGTATATCCGTATATCTGTCGATATTGTACAGTCGTGGAAAAAAAAGTAAACACCCCCTACTAACTCCTCAACAAATTATCGTAGAAGAAAGTTACTGGCACCGAACGATTGGAAATAAAGTCTACTTTTAAATGATGTACATAAAATTTGCTTATGGGGCCATCAACATATTAAAACGAACCATAACTTTTTTTTTTTTTTTTAAATAGCAGTACACGATTCTGACAGCATAAATGAAATCTACACCCTTCAATTAGCCTAAAAACGAATTTTTATGCAATTCGTACCATAAGTTTCCGAGAAATTAATTGTTTTAAAACGAGCGTATTTTAAGGGCTGTATCCAAATTGAAGTTCCATACTCGATTGGTAAACGAGAGAGCCCCTTTCTTGATCAAGGCACCATAAGCGCCACTCAAGGAGTCAATGAAGCGTGTTAGATTACAGTACAGCAGAATAAATTTCAAAATGTCTACTCACTTCCATCATAGACGGCCCCTTAAACCACCATTTTGCCGTTTTTTAAGCATAATTTGAAAACTACTTGGAAGAAAAATGTGAAATTTTGGTTTTTCATAAAGCAGGACTTAATAAATCTAAATCCATCAAAAGAATTGTAGGTTGCAATTCATAATTTTTTCGAATATGAATTTCATAATTCATAATTCATATCATAAAATTATAAAAATTGCAAATTCAGCGTATTTAAATTTGGGTATATTAGTATTATTACTACAAAAAAAATTAGCACATTAGGAGCATAATTTCGGGAGATATAAATAAAAATATGAAAATGTAATTTAACATTAGAAGAACTAAATTTTGAATGTTTGTAATTCAAAAACTTATCATTCGAATGACTTGAAATTTGGTGTCTAGGCATAATTTGAACCGAAAAATTGAAATATCTTGTTAAAATTGGGTATTGCTATTGAAAAAAATGAAGTTTGGATTCGTTTTAATATGTAGATGGACCCGCTAAGAAAATTCTATATACATCATTTAAAAGTAGACTTTACTTCCAATCGTTCGGTACCAGTAACTTTCTTCTACAATGATTTGTTGAGAAGTTAGTAGGGGGTGTTTATTTTTTTTTCCACGACTGTACCATCAAAAACTGTATGAAGTTATGCATAGAGTTAAACCAATTTTTTTAAGTTTTAGGTTATGGCAAGCAGGTCCTCCCTGAATGTTGAAAAAATCCGCCAGTAAGGGGCGCTGTAATAGTGATTCTTGTGTGTTTTGAATATTGTATCATCGAAACGTGTATGATATTATGCATAAAATTGAACCAAATTTTTTGTGTATGTTTTTGGCCATGGCAAGAAGATCCTACCTGAATTTGGAAAAATTCCGCCGGTATGGGGCGTTGTAATCGCGATTTTTGTGCGGTTTTGTGCATTTTGAATATTGTACCATCGAAAAGTGTAAGAAGTTATGCATAGAATTGAATAAATTTTTTTTTGTGTATGTTTTTGACCATAGCAAGAATGTCCTCCCGGAATTTTGAAAAATTCCGCCGGTAGGTAGCGCTGTAATAGCGATTTTTGTGCATTTTGAATATTGTACCATCGGAAAGTGTATAAAGGTATGCATAGAATTTAACCAAATTTTATGTGTATGTTTGTGGCCATGGCAAGAAGGTCCTTCCTAAATTTGGAAATATTCCGCCAAAAGAAGACACTATATAGTGTTATATATAATAGCGATTTTTGTGTAATTTTTTTGATATTTCGTAGTTCTATTGTCGACCGGAGGCTGGTGAACGACGGAAACTTCCCATCCCGATAACCTGACTATTCGCGAACATCTGGTATGCAACAGAATAACGAAAAACTATTGATCTTAATAAATATCATGATTATCATAATTGAGATTAACTGGTTTTTACTGCGATTAATTGACTGAAGCAGAAATTTAAGATGACAGTTAAAGTTGTTATAGTATTGAACTAATAAAAATGAAATATTGACATTTGTAACAACATTTTGAAATATTAAAATATATGAGATAAAAGAAAGTTTTGTGATTGGCACATCCAACTAGTTTAATTTGCGTTATGCAACTTCATGTTGATTTTGAGGCTCAACTACATTTAGTTTAATACTAGCTGATGCTTGTAGCACAGAAACAAAATCATATACAGGACTATGCAAAGAACTGGATACATGGCCGCCTGTGTATAAAAATTCCTGGAAGTGTGATTTCAATAATTTTAAGCATGTTTTTGCTTGATTGAAATTTCAGCATAATATGTGGCGCGTATAAAAATCTGTATGTAATATACAGGGCTGTTCAAAAGAATTCATGCGCTTTCCATCTATTGGAAGAAATAACTAAAGGGGAATTTTCAAATGTATATTGCGTTTTGTTTCTGAACCAAATTTTAGCATACTATGCAGAATTTGTACAAATCTATAGATCATATACAGAGCTTTAGAAAAGAATTGGAGTACTTTTACGGCTACGGGCGGTAATTGTTATAACGTTTTCTAAAATGTTTACTTAGGTATCTCCTTTTCTATATTAAAAGGGGGCGTTTTGTTAAAGTAATCTGGAAGCGTTGGAAATTGTTGCATAATCTATGCTTGAAGTACGATTTTTCTTTCTTTTTTTAATCTACTTTATTAATTTTTAATTTTCAAAACTTATTTTATTTTGTGCAGCTAAGCTTTTTTACTACAATTTGAATTATGCCTGAAACATTGCAGGATATATATATATATAATTAAAAAATTTGCAAAACATAAATAATTCTAAACTAAAATTAGCACTGAATGAATAGGATAACAAAACTTTCGATAAATTACGCCAACTTAATTTTCTATCTGAGGATCGATTTTTCATAATTAGTCGCGCACAAACTAGCGTTTCAGAAATTAGTCACACATTCCAGATGTTAATCCAATTAATTTATCTTGATATACTTTCATTTATTTCATAGCTTTCAACCTTTCACATTTTTTTACTACTTACATTTTTAATAATGTAAAAATCATGATTGAATCAATAGATATTTAAGCAAAAGTTTCAAATTAATTACGAATTAATCACATTTTAGTATTATTTAATTAATTATTCCATGCTAGAAATGGAACTAATGACAAATTGTACATTAAATATCGGTATTTGAACATATTAAATATCATTAAGACAATTACACTAATTTTATAGTAACTGTTCTTTACTATATGAAAAAGTCAATTTTTTTATTTTTATGATTTATTAACTTTTACATAGTTCGTTTAATCCTGTTTGTTTTTAAAACTCATTATTTAACTTTTATATAAACTCACTGATGGATTTAGATCTTTAAAAGTATTTTCTTTTATTTCTCTAGAGACGTTTTATTTTAAATCTTTTTAATATCACAGCACACTTCTTGAAAACACTTAAATTTTGGCGATTAAAAATTGTACGAAAGGATTTTATATTTTTAATTAATTTATTAACTGAGTCAAAATAACCCAGCATAGCAATATAAACAAGAACAACAACAAAAAAAATCCCGAGTCAAGCGTAGATTTTGAAACACATTCTGCAATATACACAGAAAATTGCATAGATATTTCACATTTAAATAAGGTGAAAGAAGAGATATATATAATTAAACGGTTTAGAAAACAAATAACTCATTTAAAAATCCAGTTTCAGCATATATCGCCCATAATTAGAAAAGAGGTCGAATTATTTTGTGCAGTCCTGTATATGATCTATAGATTTACATAAATGATACATAACATGCTAAAATTTAAATCATTAGGAAAACGCATAAAATAGTTGAAAATTCACTCATAGAATTTTCGAAAGTAGATGAAAATTTTCTCGAATTCTTTTGCATTGCCCAACATATTATATCGAAGTTGCATGCACGCAACATATAAGCTAAAATTTAACTAAGACATAATATAAATAATGTTCTAGCTGCATATCAGAAATGCACAACATTTTGATTTTCTTTGATATACGTAGTGTAACATCAATAAAATGCATTAAAATGGCTTTTCCCTATTGATCATAATGTAGTGAAATATTTATGAATGTCTGTGTAAACGAACATAAATGCTGCACACCTTATTTTCAGTAGCGATAATGCTACGATAAACCTCAATAACATATTTTATTTTCATTTTTCCTAGTATATTTATGGCGGTTGGAGATCGTCCAGGCGGCCAGACGGCAGATAAACACACCGAAGACATAAACACTTTGCAACTAACTATGTTGGGAAGTGTTAAAAAAGAAAAAAAATATACCAATTAAAATTTATAACAAAATGATACCAAATGAAATTATCGAAAAGTATTTTTTTACTGTATTCTCGTTCATTAACATTTGATTATGCAGCTGAACAATTTTTTCGCAGTTTTCTTTTTTTTAATAATATATTTTTTATAAGATTGAATTTTTCGAATAGGCATAAACTTTAGCAGCTTTCCGAGGATCTAGCAGATATCTACGTTGTTTATTATATTTTTTATCGTAGAAGCGTTAACTTATCACACATTTAATGTTACGACATGAATATTTCTTTTGCAAGATTTACAAAGTAAAAATAATCAAACCAGTAGAGTATAATATTCATTGTTGAATTTCTTTTATAACATTCATTGTTGAATTTCTTTCGTAAAAATCCTCTACTATCATGTAAATATAACAAAAAGTAGGGAGCTACCTATTGCAACCGCCCAGGGGAAAGCAATTCCGGAAAATGTAAGTATATTTCCATCGATAGACCCCAAAAACCTCCTCCGTTCAAATGTTGATTCATATATATATATATATATATATATATATATATATATATATATATATATATATATATATATATATATATATATATATATTACAAAATTAAAAAAATTTCGCCACCAAGGTTAACATTATCCTATATAATTTTCCCTTTTATAATCTTCCATATATTATACCAACTTATTAAATTAAAACCCTATTCTTAAAGTAATCTATCAATCTCCATACGTAAAGGTATAAGATCTTAATTCATCTAATAAAATTTATTCCAAATTGCTTGAATCTAATAATGGAGCTAACTATTTATATTTTTTTAATAAAACACTTTTATTATTTAAATCCTTATTAAAATTCGCTATTATTTCCCGGCATATCAAACCTATCTAAATTCTTTATTTAATTGCTAAAATATCATAATTCATAATTTATCCCGTCTAAAAAACCTGTTTAGTTAAAATAATTTTTTTATTAAAATATCAATGCGTCTACAATAATATTTCAATGCTTTAAAACTTATTCCGCGGAAATAAATTCATTTTTCTTTTCTGTTAAAATTATCGTCTGGCAGGAAAATCTATTTTTAGCTGAAATCTCGATGGCAGAGATTGATTTGTGTTTACACCTTGTGCGTCTGGTTTGAGGTTAAAGAAGATTCTAGAACAATGTTTTCGCGGTAGAAAGTTTATTACTTCGATATCATTCCACCGGAAATAGCAATAAATCCCTCTACAAAGCGGTATGATTGGAGAAGAGGAATCAGCTGACCAGTATTAGGTAGATTTCGTATGAAATACTACCTATTGGGATCGTTCCCATGTTGGAATTTCTGAAAAATTTTTGCAGATCTACACCGATCATGACCCCTAGAACCGAAAACCACCCTCAGTAAAAAACTTTATATATCTATCTATCTATCTATCTATCTATCTATATCACTTTCTTCTGGACACGATAACTTTCGTAATTCTGCACCAATCTCTTCCAAACTGATACATAAAATCAATGGGCATAAAATCTCGGTCAAGTTCGTTAATGAGCAAAATCGGACCAAGGGGAGGGAAATAGGGTGGGGTTTTGTGAAAACAGAAAACCCCCCATAACTTCTTAATTTTTGTACATATCAAATCAGTTTAAAGTTTTTATTACTTCTAAAAATAGGGCCAAAAATTTATGTATCACAGATTTTTGATAAAGTCAAAAATGGGCTCAAGGGGCGCAAAAATAGGGTTTTTGGGAGAAAAAAATTCATAACTTCGTCAATTCTCAAGATATCAAATTCAATTAATTTTATTATAAATCTCCTTAACATTATCTACAACTTTTATATTCACAAGTTTTTGATAGGACCAATTCGTACCGCAAAAAAATTAAAAACAAACACAAAAAGGTGGTTTGACGAAGAAAAAAATCCATAACTCCGTCAATTCAAAAGATATAAAATCCCCATGAATTTATCATATATCTTCGTAATATTGTCTACAACATCTATATAGACAAGTTTTGGATAGGACCAATTCTTAGAGCAAAAACAAATTAAAAATACATGCCGGTTGAAGTAAAAAATGATCTTAGTAAGGATGTTTTCATTTTTGCTCTCAAAGGCTTCCAATTGGTACGTTTTCTTACTCAGAAACTATATAATGTACCGTAATGGTCGACTTTCTGATAGGGGCAGAATATATTTTTTTAAATGCTGTTAAAAAGGGCATTTTGAACCGAATTTACCGAAGCGGATTGTGTTGGAAAAATCATTGTATTAAGGATGCGCTTAAATCCAAACTGCTTATTTTCTGACTGGTTTTTAAATTCATTTTTGCTCTCAAACGCATTTAATTGGTAGATTCGCTTATTCAGAAACTATATAATGTACCGTAATAATCGATTTTTAGATAGAGGCAGAATATATTTCAAAAAATGATGTCAAAGTGGGCATTTTGAACGGAATTTCCCGAAGCGATTGTGTTAGAAACGAAAAATATTGTCCTTCTGAGAAAATAATTGTTTATATATCAAGTTTTAATTAATTGAACAAAAAATAAAAACACAGGTCGCTTATAAATCTCTTCAAAAATCACGTCAGCAAGTTTCATATTTTTTTAAAATTAAAAATGAATCTGGAATTATGCCAGAAAATTTCGAGTTGTTGAGCATGGAAAAGTATTTTTTTGAATACCGCCCTAACATGATTCTGATAAAACCAGCTATTATATGAAAATGAAATAAAAAATCGTCAAGAGCGGCCAGATAAAATTGTTAAAGTGGATTTATCTATAATCATGATTTACTTTTTGTTTGTGAAATTAGTATATTTGATCTCGAAATCTACCTCTGCCTGTAGGCCGGGCCGGCAGGGATTTTTGTAACTTTGAGCCGATGTAGTTTAAATACAGATGACAGCCATATACGGTGTGTAGAAGCCAGAGAGAATAAGTATGCAGAAGTGTGTAGAAAACAAAAAGAATAAGTGTGGGAGGTTGGAGTCGAGATGGAATGTTTTTTGAGAATTTGAAAGATTATGCGAAGTTCCTTTTATCTTCAAAAACTCCGGTTACCACCTTGAGTTGATGAAACAATAATCTTTATTATCATTGATTACTTCGAGCATTTTCACAAATTAATGTTCCTGAAAAATGTAAATAAAGTGTGGCCAATATCACATTGGCTGCATCGTTTATGAGTTTCGTCTATGTTCTTCTTTCGCATGACCAACCGGCCAAACCTGTGCGAATTAATTGGAAAGCCAGATATACAAGGATTGTCGCCATCTGCTCATTGTCATTACACCACAATTAATTAAGTATTGCGCGACAGCGCAATACTTATTTATTTCCAGTGTCACTTCTCACTGTTAATTTAACATAGAAAAGCCTATGGAGATGATAACTTTTTCATTTTTTCTTCTCACCTTTTTGTCCCTGATGCCACTCATTTTTAATTCTTTGCTAATTCTAATAATATTATAAATTCAAAGTGTAAAAACATTTGCCTGACGTCAGGGTCAAAACGGATCATAAAATGCCTTTGCATATAGGTGGATTATAATCTAGAGAGTAACATGGGCTAATTTTTATTTACATTATTCAAATATTTTTCTTAATAATTCCAAATTTCGCTTTTTTCATTGAGAATCAACGGACATTTTCTAATAAAATTTAACGTTTTTCCTTCATTGTTGTAAATAATTAAAAAGCCGTAATAATAATTTGCCTATTTTTAGTTGAATGATTTTCACGTGAAACATGAAACTGAAGAAGCAGTTTTTTTTTAAGAATTAAAAAGAAGATGAGTATGGGGTCATAGTGGAAATAAAAATGTCATTTTCAAGCAGATTTTTTTAAGTTCAGATTGTAATTTTTTGACCAAACTACAGCGACCTGCATTACTGCACTGGTGAAACATTTTGAATTATACATAGGTAAATTGCATCACAAATTGTGATGCGATATCGCACAAATCAAAGCCTGATGATGATATACCCTCCATTAATTTTGAAATGTGTTCGTCTGAATTCAGTAGTTATTAAAAAACGACATATTAAACAAAAACATAATTTGAAGAACAAATTAAAAAAACAAATTTTATTTCCTAAATTGTTTAAGCCCGAGAAGGGGCAGATATTAAGATATTTCATTCAATTCGTTCTACATTTAATGTTAAATTTTTGTAACAAATAAGTTAAACCAATTGAACATTAAAAAATAAAAATGAAATTCATACAATATAGTACTTTAAACACCCATATACTTAGATTCCGTTCAAATGAAATCGAAATAAGTCTTAGACTTTTTCCATTTTTAAGTTATAAATATTTGTACTGCAGATTTTGCATTATGTTTATGACGATTGTACATAATATGATAAGATACATGCAAAATACAAAACTCTAAAAAAGTCTAAGATTTATTTCGATTTCATTTGAACGGTATCTAAGTATATAGGTGTTTAAAGTATTTCATTGTATGAATTTCAATTTTATTTTTTAATGTTCAATTGGCTTAACTTATTTGTTACAAAAATTAAACATTAAATGAAGAACGAATTGAATGAAATATCTTAATGTCTGCCCCTTTTCGGGCTTAAACAATTTAGGAAATAAATTTTGTTTTTTTTTTAAATTTGTTCTGCAAATTAGGTTTTTGTTTAATATATATATATATATATACTGCAAAAAATAGTTATTGATATTACAGCATAATACTGACAGCTGGGGTACCAGTAATATAGTGTACAATTAACAGTAATAGACCTTAAATAAACAGTAGTATACCGTTTTATAAATGAAAATATAGAAATATATCATATATTACTATTTAGCAGTATATTACTGTTTATTTCATGGTTTATTATTGTTATTTAACGGTATAATTGATGATTTTACAGCATTATACTGGAACCCCAGCTACCAGTATATTACTGTAAAATCAACAATTTATTTTTTGCAGTGTATAATTATATATAAGATTCTGTGGGTTATTCATGGTTTCTTGTTTTGCATACTGGTTTTCTATGTTCTTTTCTGATTCATCTTTGGAACTTTACCAATTTATTCATATATTTGTGATTTCAAATTTATTATTATTATTATTATATATATATATATATATATATATATATATCGGACATTCTCACAATCTTTTGACTTTTCTATACTTCTCTGACCCTGAATAATAATTTTTATTTTAGTATATATTCTTTTTTTAAATTTCTTATACTGGAAAACATCCCATTGAATGACAGATTAACAATATTAACGAGATTAATAAGTTTTGGGGGGTACTGGGAGTCCAAATATCCCACGAAATTGCCATACCGTCCCTTGTCCCTGATGCTAATTTTTAAGTTTGAAGCTGTCTATAAAATTGTTTCAGTAAAAGTAATTCCATGTAATTTTTATCCGTGACTGGGCTATTGTTTTATATAAATATATAGAAAAAATTAACCTGCATGCATTTTTAGGGTTGATATTATTTTTTGAGCTCTGTCCCTGAATTTTAAATTCCTTACCGTTCCTCTTGCTACATTTAAACAGAAAATCACTTCAGATGCAGCCACAGAAATTGTTCAACTTTTTTCTTGTGAAGAAGCATACTAGAGAAAGAATGGCTAAAATTGTTTGACAGGAAATTTACTTCAGAATTTTAGGGTACACATTTATCGGCCATAAAACATGCGAAATTTGTCATGAGTTTAGCAATTTTTTATAAAAAAGATAACCACTCTAGAAGCACAGCATTTTTAGAGTATATGTAGGTGACATTTAACTACGTTTAAAAATTTTTTATTTGGATATATTATAATTTTAAAAAATTCAAGGAGTCAATTTTAAAGGGCTATTTAATTTTTTTACAATAGATAACATTTCACTGCGCGCACGATATCTCATGCTAATTTCATTGTATTTGCATAAACTTTATCTTAAATTAAAGATGGTACTCTGGTCTATAATTTGAACTAGGATATTTGTAATCGGTTAATTAGATAAAGGGTAATTAACATTTAATAAAAAAAATAGAAAAAATATGAATTTTTACAAGCACTCATTCTCATATTTTTTTTCATATTGAACACAACTTTATAATCCTAGCTCATTTTCATGATAATATAAATATTTATGTAGGGAAAAAAATTTAAAGCTATGCTTCATATAGATTTGGAGATATCATGGGCGCAAGAGTAAAAAATGCCATTTTGAGAAAAAGCCGTTTAAAGATTAAATTGTATTTTTTAAATATAAAATATATAATAAAGGAAACAAAACTACTAATTATATATCTTATTCTGTATTAAAAATAAAATTAGATGTTGGTTTAAAAGATAAATATAAAATTATTTGTAAAATGCTGCAGAATATAGGAACCTGCTTAAAAGATAAATAGGTGTAATTTGTAAAAATGTAGCATTTACTATTGCAAAAAATTAATTTAAACATATAACTTAAAATTTGTTTAGCTTTGATTGTAAAGTGAATTAAATATGCACGTTTCATAAAACTATGTTATTTATTGTAAAATATAGGCCATTTTATAAGGATTCTCGTATTTCGATATCTGATTCACATACTTTGCGGCACAAAATCCGGATAATTTACTAAAAAAATATATTAATGTCAATAAATCTGTATTATAAACTGTCAATTAAAATAAAAATCACTATCAAACGGACTACTTTTTAGTTTTCTATAAGATGAATTAGCCCCTTAGGATATATTTCTATCATCGTATTTTATATAGCGATTACCATTAAACTGACTCCTTCTTCGATGCTGTTCTGAAGCACATTTTGCATATTTTTTCATTAAAAAGCTAATAAAAACTAAGAAATAGAATACTATTACAAAATCAGGAAAGTATTGCTCTAGGGAGAAAATGATTTGTTTCAAATTTAAGCACTTAAAAGCAAATAACACTGTGAAAAACCATGAAAGTAATAGTCCAGTCAATCTAGGATAATGCCTGGAAAGTTTTGAAGAAGTTTCTTCTCTTTCTTCCTTTATGTTTTTTGGGGTGCTGAACACGATTTTAAACTTTGCCACCTCGTATCTGGTCTGCTTAA
The DNA here is from genome assembly GCA_963932465.1 of Maratus speciosus. Classification (NCBI taxonomy): domain Eukaryota; kingdom Metazoa; phylum Arthropoda; class Arachnida; order Araneae; family Salticidae; genus Maratus; species Maratus speciosus. Next base: position 512,567,563 of record OZ010789.1, on the reverse strand, counting down.
AAAGTTATAAGCGAAAAACCATGAAAAAATCGTTTTTTTCGGGTTTTCCATTGTAGTCGCTAGAGGGTTAAACTTTTCTGAAAAAACTGCTGCACCAAATTAAACTAGAAAAAATTTCTTACATTTTTCATACACGATGTTTTTTCTAAGATCAATACTTGTGGCAATACTAGCAAAAAGAATTTTAGCGATATATTCAAATTCCATCATCGGAGGACGAAAACGCAATACAATCACAGTGCATCCATTTCAATTACCAATTTGAAGCTTGCTTTTTAGTTAATTTTAGTTGCATTTAGAATTTGTTAATATTTTCTTGCGAAGTTTTAATCCTTTTATATGTTTACTAGCAAATCCCGCGGCTTTGCTCGCATAGTATTTGAAATATGCCAAGTGATATTTATCTGTCTAATTTTTATTAAAAGGTACTAACTAAATTTTTATTTTATTAAAAGGAAATATTTTATTTTATAAAAAGGTTTTTTTTTATTAAAAGATACTTATTACTTTTAGGAATAATTCAAAAATTACTATTTAAAACACAGTTTGATTAAACATCATTATTACACTGCATTAGGCAAAAAGGATACTTAAATTAATAAAACGGAATAAAACTAAATAAATGATAATTTAGAAAATATTTTGAAACTTTGATGCTCAATTAATACGCTCATTTCAGTATTCATTTGAAATTTTGAATTTTTTAGAAACCATCATCTTACATCTTAAAATTAACTATCATGCCCAATTCCAAGTCCTACCACTTCTCTCAACATAAAAGGCTATGCTGAAATAGAAACTGTCATCATTAATTTGCAACATTAATTTTGAAATCGGTCTGTTATTTCCTAATATTCCACAGAAACATAATTTAGAAAGCTTTTAAAGGCCTTTTTTAGAACGTTTGTTGTTCCTGTGAGCCCCAGGTGTTAGAATAATAAAATATAGCACAAAATATAGCCTGTGTAGATCAGAGACTGTTACCATTGATTCGCAACTATTACTTTTATAATCGGTTTATATTCCCTGAAATTGCATAGAAATCGTAATTTAGGACTTTTTTAGAATGCTTTTCGCACCTCCCCTCGCTTCACCCCTTTTTAATTCGAATTTATTTTCGACATTCTTTCGAGGGCATTTATATTTTATAGTTACTACCATGCCATATTTAATGTTTCTAGCCTTTTCAGTATCACAGAAATCGCAATTTAGAAAGATTTTAGTTCCAGCAATCCTCTGGTGGTAGTGGCACAGACATAAAATTAGCTCATATTTGAGCAGGTTCTATCACCAACAATTTGTCATCATTATTTTTAACACTTTCCAACAAAGTTGAAAAGTGTTTATGACTTCGGTTTGTCTGTCCGTCTGTCCGCGCTCTAACTCTCGTAAATATACTCGGATCGTTCTGAAAATTTTGGAGGTTAGTGACCTTTACCATAGCCCGATCCCTATTGCAAATGAAGTTTTTAGCATGTTTAGTTCATTTACAGGGACAGTCAAAAGTTTTCCTTTACATTACGGCCAATGGGAAAAAAATCGTTTCAAATGATTTTTAATGGTGTTACACTCTTTCAAACATAGTAAAATTGATATTCATTTATGAAGCCCACTAAAATATGCATTCTGTTGAATATGCGGTGCAAAGAATAGTTATTGTTCATTTACAGGGCCACACAAAAGAATTCCGTTCGTAATGGTATAGCGAAAAATTGTTTGCGGTGTATTTGAAAATATTTCAGATACTATATTGTATCCGAATTACTGTATATTAGTAATGATTGCTCGAAATGCAGTTTCAATTATGATATGAGCTTTTTTAGGGTTTCGGTCATATGACGAAACCCTATTCGTCTCGCTCCTCTGTTTCTCTGTCTGTCCGTCTGTCACAGAGCCCGTTCTCAGAAACTATACACGTTGGATACTTGAAATTTGGTATACTTATAGCTAAACACCACACATCATACGACAAACCATAAAATTTTGAAAAATTTGTACATTTAACCCTTTGGGCTCCCACATGTGTATTTTAAACAATTTTTTCTAAGTGAGCACCTAATTAGGTTGGAGGCGTGAAATTTGACATACTTATAGCTGAAAATCTCACATCAAACGACAAATCATAAAATTTTGAAAAAATTGTACATTTAACCCTTTGGGCTCGCACATGTGTATTTTATACAATTCTTTCTAAGTGAGCCCCTATTTAGGTTGGAGGCGTGAAATTTTGCATACTTATAGCTGAACACCACATATCATACGACAAATCATAAAATTTAAAAAAAATCGTACATTTAACCCTTTGGGCTCCCACATGCATATTTTAACAATTTTTTCTAACTGAGCCCCTTATTAAATTGGAGATTTGAAATTTTGCATACTTATAGCAGAACACCTGAGGCCCGGCGACAAATCATAAAATCTTGAAAAAGTCTTACGTTTAACCCTTTGAGCTACCACATATGTATTTTAAGCAATTCTTTCTAAGAGAGCCCCTAATTAAGTTGGAGACATGAATTTTTGCATACGTATAGCTGAATACTTCAGACCACACGGCAAATCATAAAATTTTCAAAAAGTCTTATATTATTTACTCCTCCGGGATCTAACTTTTGTATTTTCAGCAATTTTTCTAACCTCCGCCCTTTTCACCCGGGGAGCACTTTTCCAACTTTTGCCGACACCCTTTTGACCATTCTTTCATATTATGCACCATAGCCTTAAATATTTTAGTTCCACTTTTACCGCCGGGGGCGCCTACTTATCTCGGATGTTATCGGCCCAATCTCCTCAATTAATATATCTACGGATAGTATATAAAACGGAGTTTCGTTCGGGTAGAGGTTTGTTTAGAATAGAGTGCGCCCCTGGTTGCGAAATGTGGAACTAACAGATTTTTCAAAAGGATAAAGTGTTTTGAAAGGAATATTAAACGAAACCCTCTGTGCGATCTGTGATTGCACTTACCTACTTGTTCACTATATTTATGCATACTATAAAGTGCGTATAAATGCTATAGTTCATATACAGAGATACAGAAATGAATTCGTAAAGGTTACTGAGTTTGAGCATAAATTGCTTAAAGGAGGGTTTTAAAGGAGTTATGCATTTTTACGCTGAACTGAATTTAGTGTACTGAGAAATATTTGTAGAATATAGATAAAATGATACACAGGGCCACGCGAAGAGTTGGATACACGGCCGTCTATGGGTGATAAATTCTGGAAATGTAGTTTCAGTAGTTTTAAGCGTGTTTTAGTTTGAATTAAATTTTAGCTAAATAGTGACATGTACTAAACGTACTTGGTAAACTACAGGGCTGTACAAAAGTATTCAGGTATGTTTCCATCTATTCTAACTAGTATAAATTGCTGAAAGATGAATTTGAACCTGTTATGCATTTTCTTGCTAAACTAAATTTTCCCATTATATAGTATATATATCAACATACAGATCAAATACAGGGCTGTTCAAAAGAATTGGAACATATATTTGGCTATGGGCGGTAACTTCAAATTTAGACCCCTCAGTTGTGCAAAAACGCAAATTAGAACATATTTTGCTTTTCCAACCCTCAGATGGTAGTGACAGCAACATAAAATATAACCTATGTTATAGCAGGGACTGTCACCATTGAATTGCAACCGTTACTTTTGAAATAGCTTTGGTATTTCCTGAGATTGAGTAGAAATCGCAATTTAGAACGTTTTTAGAACGCTTTTCAGCATTTCACCCCTTTTTAAATTTCCAATTTCTTCGAAACTGTTCTTAAAGATTATTTATATCTAATAAATATGTACCTTGCCTAATTTTAAGTTGCTAGCCTCTACCGATCACAAAAATCGAAGTTTAGAACGCTTTTCTGCTCCTGCAACATCTAGGTGATAAAGATACCGACATAAAATAGTGCCTATGTTAGAGCAGAGGCTCTCTCTCAATTTCCTACCATTACTTTTGAAATCAGTTTAACTCTTCCTAAGATATTGCTCACAAATCGGCATTTAGAACATTTTTAGAACGCTTTTCACGCATTTTGCTCCTGCATCTCCTCTGGGGTACTGGAAACAGATATAAAATATAGCCTATCTTGGAGCAAGATCTGTCACCATCATTTTTACACCATTATATTTGAAATCGGTTCAGTACTTCCTGAGATTGCATAGAAATCGCAATTTAGAACGATTTTTACAACGCGTTTTGGGCATTTTGAACGCCTTTTAAATTTCGATTTTTTTAGGAAATGTCCTTAGAGATCATTAATATCTTATAACTAACTACCATTCCAAATTTCACGATTCTAGGCCCTTCCGTAACGCAAAAACCGCAATTTAGAACGTTTTTCGCCTGCACCCCCTTTGAGGTAGTGGCACCGACATAAAACATAGCCTATGTTGGAGCAAGGGTTGTCACCATAATTTTGACTCCATTATTTTTTAAATAGTTTTGGTATTTCCTGAGATTGTGTGGAAACCACCATGTAGAACGTTTTTTTAGAACGATTTTCGCGCTTTTTCTCCCATTTTAAATTTCAAATTGTTTAAAAACTGTCTTAGGAATCCTTTATATCTAATAAGTAGCTAATATTTAAAATTTCATATTTCTAGGCCCTGCAGTAACGCAAAAATCGCATTTTTAGAACGTTTTTTGTACCTGCACCCTTTTTCGGGTAGTTGCGCCGACATAAAACATAGCCTATGTTGGAGCAACGGTTGTCACCGTCATTTTGAAACCATTATTTTTTAAATCGGTTTGGTATTTCCTGAGATTGTGTAGAAACCACCATTTAAAACGTTTTTTAGAACGCTTTTCGCGCATTTTCACCCCTTTTAAATTTCGAATTGTTTAAGAATTGTTCTTAGAAATCCTTTATATATAATAAGTAGCTAATATTTCAAATTTCATAAATCTAGGCCCTTCAGTAACACATAAGTCGCATTTTTAGAACGTTTTTTGCTCCTGCACCCCCTTTCGGGTAGTAGCACCGACTCAAAACATAGCCTGTGTTGGAGCAAGGGTTGTCACACCGTCATTTTGGCGCCATTATTTTTTAAATCGGTTTGGTATTTCCTAAGATTGTGTAGAAACCACCATTTAGAACGTTTTTTAGAACGTTTTTTGCGCATTTTCACCCCTTTTAATTTTCTAATTGTTTAGGAACTGTTCTTAGAAATCCTTTATATCTAATAAGTAGCTGATATTTCAAATTTCACATTTCTAGGTCCTACAGTAAAACATAAATCGCATTTTTAGAATGTTTTTTGATCCTGCACTCTCTTTGGGGTGGTGACACCGACATAAAATATAGCCTATCTTGGAGAAAGCGTTGTCACCGTCATTTTGACACCAATATTTCTTAAATCGGTTTGGTATTTCCTGAGATTATGCAGAAACTACCATTTAGAACGGTTTTTAGAACGGTTTTTTACATTTTCACCCCTTTTAAATTTCTAATTGTTTAAGAACTGTTCTTAGACATCATTTATATCATATAAATAACTAATATTTCAAATTTCATATTTCTAGGCCCTTCAGTAACGCAAAAATTGCATTTTTAGAACGTTTTTTGCTTCTACACCCCCTTTGGGGTAGTGGCGCCGACATAAAATATAGCCTATGTTCTAAGTTGGGCTAACACCATCATTTTGATACCTTAACTTTTGAAATCGGTTCGGTAGCTCCAGAGATTACCTCTAACACACAAACAATTTTTACTTCTTTATAATATTAGTATAGATAGATTAAAAAAAATTGAACTCAGTTAATTAAGAAAAATATAAATCACAAACACTCCGAACAGATGAGAGCATCAATGTTTATTTTCCTACCAATCGGATTATGACTATTGCATTATTATAATTGTAAAATTATAACTATTATAAGTTTAATATAATAACATAAGATTGTTAACAGGAAAAAAAGAGAAATGCAGAGCTGTTCTCCCATTGGTATCATTTTGGTAGCTTTGAAAGGCCTTGTTGATGTTCTTCGAAAGGAGGCTCATCGTTATCTTCATTGCTCAGGTTGGGTCTTCACTTGGCTTAAAATATCTTAGAGAACTGACTTGTCAACCTCTATTCCCAAGTCATTTTCGGTGATGAATGAGCTGAGATTTTCACAATGACCATCGGAGTTCAAACGAAGGAGGGAACAAAACAAACCTGCATTCCTATAGCCACACTTTCACTGCAGTTTGTTTTGAATTTGCAATATTTTTTTCGTAGAACAGCTTCTGGTGCATGAGTTTGACAGTTGTTATTGGTGTGGTGTTTCTCTTGGTTTTATTCCAGCCACATGTCTTAGATTTTTTACAGTTTCCTAGCCATAGCTGTACTGGTAGTAAATTCTTAAACATGTGTATCAAGTTGCATCTTCTGTTGGAGGAAGCGACGCTATATTTGCTGCGATCTTAAAAGAATTTGTAGTCTTACTGCAGTAATAATACTGTGAGCTAGTGCAGTACTCCTGTTTTAGCATTTTTTTAAGGTATCCTTTTCTTTTTCTTAAAAATAGTGTTTATGAAAATCTTTATGGTTTCTGAAATGAGAGACTCATTCTCTTTCAAAATTCGTCTGGAGGACGATATTTAGTAGATTTGCGAACCTGAGACCGAATATCTTCAGCCTCTATCCTTGCCGTAATCTGAACAATACGCCGTCATTCTTCCTGGGGAGATGACAATCGTTGTTGATATCAAACATCATTTAAAATCTTATGACATGTTTTCTTGAAGCAAAGAACAGGTATCTTGTTTCCAGTGGTTGATATAACAATATCTTCTTCAAACTTGTTTAGAAGGCGTGATTTAACTGTTTTGACTGAAGGACAGTATTCACCTGCTTTAACCTGGTCAGTTAATTCTTCTATAGAAAACTGGTCTTGTTCTTCATTTTCCTCCAGATAAAATAATTGAGTTGCATAGCTGTGTCTATGTCAGAGGCAGATGGACTTGTCTGCGTCTCTGTGGGTTTTGCGAGTTGATAGGACTTTTTCATACATTTCAAAGGATACCGCATATCAGCAGTAACCAAGTCAGTCATATGATCTAGTCCATAGATTATGGCAAGCATCAGCTCATCATCATAATTTTCAGAAATTACTTTAACCTTTAAAAGAATTGCCAATGTAGAATATATTCCGTTTTGTTATTACTTTATGAATTTCTTTTGCTTTAAAGTATTGTGGGATTTTTTCTCCAAACAAAAAGTAACGACTTTAAATGAAAATTGTTGCACTGTTGAACGGTTGGTTTTCTACGTTTTCAGAAATCTTCTTCAAGTTAGAGCAATGTGTTTTTCGTTTGTGTACTGGTTAGGACCTTTTTTATGGATCCTTAGAGACTCCTTGTTCAATAAATAATTACTTTACCCATCTTTTCGTTTTTTACTTGCTAATCAGAAAGACTCCACACCTTTTTATTTCACTTCTGTTACTTTAGTTCAGCCCATTAGCTCCATGTCACAGATAAAACGCTTTTCTGCCATCATTAATATCACTTCACGTCTCACAGAATCGTTTTAAAACATATCATTTTTAATTAAATGAACACTGCACATACATTAAAGTAAATGCATAACCGACCGTCGAGACGTCTAGACAAAAACTGAGAGCTGAACTTTCAATTTCAACGCGAACCAAAAAAGCCCTGATGGAGAAATGAATGAGGAGAAAAGTAAGGGACTTCTTGTAATATCATGTGTGTGGCTCCATGGAAGTTCTTCAAGAACAGCCACCCACTCGTTTTGTATTCACAAAAATATTACATTAAGCGTTTTCGGCATCCGATTATGGAATATGAATATATCACTAAAGTCCTTTTTACTCGTATTGCCAAAACTATTCATCTCAGAAAGAAACATTCTGCAACAAACAAGCAACAAACTCGATACACATGCCTAAGAGTTTACCACCAGTTCAGCAATGGCTAGGTAACTGTAAAAAAGCTAAAGAATAGGGCTGGAATAAAACCAAGAGAAGCACCACACCAATAACAACTGTCAAACACACGCACCAGAAGCTGTTCTGCGACAAAAAAATCCTGCAAATGCAAAACAAACTGTAGTGAAAAATGTGGCTATAGGAATGCAGGTTTGTTTTGTTCGTTCCTTCGTTTGAACCATTGTGAGAATCTCAGCTCCTTCATCGCCGAAAATGACTTGGAAATAGAGGTTGAAAAGTCAATTCTCTAGGATATTTTAAGCCAAGTGAAGACTCAACCTGAGCAATCAAGATAACGATGAGCCTCCTTTCGAAGAACATTAATAAGGTCTTTCAAAGATACCAAAACGACATTAATGGGAGAACAAGTCTGCATTTCTTCTTTTCCAGTTTACAATCTTCCACTTATCTTATTATATTAAACTTATAATAGTTATAATCAGGTTGGCAGGAAAATAAAAATTGGTGCTCTCATCTGTTCGGAGTGTTTGTGTTTTATATTTTTCTTAATTACCCGATTTAAATTTATTTTGTTAATAAATATATAAAAGGCTTAAAACTTGGTAAGCAAATGTTAACATATTCGAAATGCAACTACAATTAACTAAAAAGCTTCAAATTGGTGATTGAAATGGATGCATTGTAGTTGAATTGCGTTTTCGTCCTCCGATGATGGAATTTGAATATATCGCTAAAATGCTTTTTGCTCGTATTACCAAAAGTATTCATCTTAGAAAAAACATTGTGTATGAAAAATGTAGGACATTTTCTCTTGTTTAATTTGATGCAGCAGTTTTTTCAAAAAAGTTTAACCCTTTATCGATTATAATGGAAAACCCGAAAAAAGCCCAATTTTTTCATGGTTTTTCGCTTATAACTTTTTAAGCAGACCAGATACGAGGTGGCAAAGTTTAAAATCGTGTTCAGCACCCCAAAAGACATAAAGGAAGAAAGAGAAAAAACTTCTCCAAAACTTTCCAGGCAGACGCCTTTTTAGGTGTAATTTTACTGGACTATAAAAAATTTGGCGAAAGTAGAAGTTGAAGTTAATATTTTAAAGCTTTCTCATTATTGTTTAAGGTATTTAACTAATTACAATTGCCGCATTTTAGGATATTACCAATATTTCAATAATGTCAAAGCGCGAAAACAAAATGCAAATAAGCCGCCATGACAGTTGTCGCAGGGCTGTTAATTCGGAAATGAAGGGGTGAGATCTACATTTTCCCTAATATCTCAGTAAATAATTATCACACAGTTAAAAGAATGGTATCAACTTATTCAGAACACAATAAACTTTCTAACGATGTATAAAAAAATCGATTTCTGAAAATTTAAAATGTGTACTTTCCCCTTAAATTATCATTTAAATATCAATGTCAAGCATCGTGGCTTTATTGATAGTCTTGTCGTCCCCAAGGTTTATTCCTGCACTTTTCGAAAATAAATTAATTTTTTAAAAATGTAATCCAATGTAAATAACTGCTTCTAAAAATCAATGAACATCGTGACCATCACTTAGTTTTAACATGATTTGCCTAAAAATAGGTGGCAATTTTCCTTACCGTCCCATCCTTTTTTTCCACCTTACCGTTTCTTTTTTCCTATACCGGCCCCCTTTTTTTCCTTACCGTCCCTTTAACACTCCTTTAAGACAATATTATACCAAAATTTTATGCTAAAAATACTACACTGTAATTATTTTTTATTTGAATATCCTGTGAGTACCATGTAAATTCATTATAAGTAATTTAGAAGAAAATGACAAGTTATTGTGGTAAAATGGAAAGTAACATTAAACTCGCAAGTTTAACTTAAACCACAGTTAAATAAAATATTTTTCGCTGCTGACCATTTTATTTTTATTTTGAATCATTAAGTCATTCGTCTATAAGTTTAAAATGTTATTTTAGTAAGTTTAGTTTTGCCAGATTTTTATTCTTGAAAAGTCAAAAGATTGTGAGAGCCCCATATATATATATTTATTTATAGAGTTTCCAAAAAACATTGATCTCGGCTTTTATTCCTTAAATCTTGATCATAGGATTATATGATAAATTACAAAATTACGTAAAAAAGTTACGGAATTTTATGAAATCGATTCAAATTTTCAGGGGAGTAAATTTGAAGAAATACAAAATGTAAGTTTTTATACGTCTCCCGTGCAAAATTTTCCAATGAGTAAAATGTGCCCATACACAAATAAGGTCCCGTACAAAATTTCAGCATTTTATCATAAAAAGTTACAGAGATATGAAAGGACATAAGTGCTGACTTAAATCACTTTTCGGTACCTCAATATGAGTTTGCAAGGGAGGAAAATCATGTCAGGTGATTGCGTTTCAGGGGTCGTAAACAAATTAGGAAAGAAAACAATGGTTGCTACTCTACTGTAAACATTTACATTTTAATTAATGATTAAGCCCTCAACAAATTTGTTTAAACATATCTCTTCGACTTTCTATAATAAAATGCTGAAATTTTGTTCATGACCTTATTACTGAATGGGGCACATTTTAATCATTGGGAATTTTTTTGCACGGGTGTCGTATAAAATGTAAATTTTGTATTTCTTAAAATTTAATCCCCTGAAATATTTAATCGATTTCATAAAATTACGTGCAATTATCTAACAAGCATAGGCGGTAATGTGTTGAGTGCGTTTGAGCGCCTATGTATATGATCTATACATTTTTTAAACAGTCCACATAGTGTACTACAATTGCACAAAATAACTTTAAGATTAACTATCACAAAACTTGTTTTTGCGTTTGAACTGTTCAACAGAGTGCAGAGTAAAAACTGAAGTATGTTTGATCTGTCTTTATAAGTTAGTTTGAACATGTTAGTGCGCCAATTGCCTGTCAATTTTTGTATTCGGTTTTTAACTCACTTTCTGATATGGTAGGAATGTAGAGCAGGTGGGAGTAAAGATACGCACTTTCCATACATTTTGATTTTTAAGGCACACTTTGGTCTAAACTTATGTAATGAGGGATTAAAATGTTATATTAGAACCTTAAGCAAATGCCACCAAACAAATGCCACCCATTAAAACTCATATAATGAGTGATTAAAATGTTATATTAGAACCCTAAACAAATGCCACCATCAACCAACATTCTGTCAAATTATAATTCTGTGAGAAATTGTAATTTTTAAGATACATTGCTCTGCATATCTTTGCCCCATCGTTTGGGGTAAAAGTACGCAGTAGTGGGGCAAAGATGCATAAAACGAATGAGTTATGCAAAAGTATTAATAAATTTCACTAGTATTTATAGTTAAACTGAAAAATATAAGTTAAACCATGAAAAAAAAAGAAAAAAAAGCGGTCTGTGAGATCGCAAAGTTAACTTCTAACTACTGTAACAAAAAGTGTTGCATAAATACTGTGAGAGATCTCAAATACCACTTAATCGTAGAATGAATAAAAGGGTTGACTGACTCATAAGACACTGTTTTTGCGATAAATTTTATGTAAAGACTATTATTATAAAAATTCTCCTCATTTAGAAGTCTTTAGTGATACTACTAAGTTTCCAAAGGAATCAAAATTAAACTAACATCCATAGCTAACTGAAAATTACTACAAGTTAATCTATGAAAACTGAATACAGCAGCGGTCTGTGAGACTGTTAACAGGAGTTAAGGGTTAAGACTCAAAACAAAATCGTTTTATGAAACAAGAATATAGATTTTTAAAAGTAGGTAGGTAGATACCTACGTCTACATTAACCTTTAACTGATGTCACAGAAATTGTCACATAACTAGTGGGAGATTCTCAAAAAGTGGGACCATTAAACGTTAACTATATGTAATTTTTAACATTTTCAAATTTAAGGCCATTTTTTTTTGTCTATAAATATAATATATAAATATTTTTAATAGTATATCTACAAAATTATACACAAACATTAAAAGACAACAACTATTCTAGAAAATTAATTATTAAAGCATATAATTAGCAGTTGTGTACGTTACAAATTTTGGACATTTTTTCGCACGTACGTTTCAGATTTTGGGCGTTGATCTTAGTATTTAAAAATTTCTTAAGACTAAGAATGTAGTAAATGTGTCTGTATACATATATATATGTATAATTAACTTTTTGTTATCCAGGAATAATAATAATATCAAATGCTTTGTTACGTACGTTACTTTCGGACATAACAAAATACAGAAAAATTCTTTATAGAAAAGTCCTTCTATCTTCAAAAAAGCAATAAATTAGTCTGCCATCTCTTAACGAAATTATCAGAAAATCATCCGTTTCCTTTATGCGTTCGCTGTTTACCATTAGAACCACCTGGAAAAAAGTTTAAACTTTTTTTCTTCGTGGTACATTGGAGCAGTTAACGTTATGAATGTCCGAAATTGACCTCTTTAGCATATAATAATAAAATTTTAAGATATTTATACAAAGCTTTTACAATAAATTATGTCATTTTCTGTCTCTGAATAAAATTAAAAACTCAATGTAAAAAAAAATAATAAAGTCAATGATAATTAAAGTTATGTTTGAAAGGCTTAAAGTTATGACTTGTGTCCAGTGCCCACCTTTTGAGAATCGCCCTAGTGTGAAGCGGTCTGTGAGACCGCTCCGTCGAAAGAAGAATAAAAGCCGCGATTAACTCATAGGATGTTGTTTTTGTACTAAACTTTTTGTATAGAAGTGTTATAATTAAAATTCACCTATTCAAAAGTCTCTGGTGTTAGTACTAAAGTTCCAAACGAAACAAAATTTCAGTAGTGTTTGCAGATAAACTGAAATTTGCAAGTTAAACTATGAAAATTGAAAAAAGCACCGGTCTGTGAGACCGGTAACATCAGTTAAAGGTTAAAAAAATTTAACTAGAAAAAGGAAAAGGTAGTTAACTAGCTTATATTAGTTAACTAGCTTATATTAGTTAAGTAGCTATTATATTTTATACAATACTAACTTATAAAAAATACAACTTTCCACAATGTAATTGTGGTAATCTTTTCATCTAGCTAAAACGATAGGGCAAAACCCCGCATCTTAAACTTGTGCGTATCTTTGCCCTAAGACGGATGCGTACTTTTACCCCATTCTGCAGTATTTTGCTTAACCGGCTACCTACAAGTTTAAACAAATGCGATCGATGTAAACTATACGGCCTATAGAAGCTATATAGTATCCGTTCTCCACTGAATTTTTGGATTTGTAAAATTGGAGGTATTGTCAGCTAATTAGTAAAGTGGAATTTTAAAATATTAGATTAAAATTCGAAAATTTAAACTTACCTCATTTTCTTGGCACGAAGTGCTACTTTTTTTCACAAGGTTTGAACACATACAGTGAACGAAAAAAAAGTTGGACGGCTTCTATTAATTTCATTGTTTAATAATTTTACTCTATGTTGTTCTCAAAAGTAAAAGTTTATTTAAAATAATAACAATTTTTAAGATGATTTACACAGATTTATTTTACTTTAATAAAACTCATATCTAAATTATAAATTTATAAAACGTGGTGATGATATAACATTCAGCACCAAATAAAAACTTGGACACTTGCACAATGTGGCAAAAAAAAAAAAAAAAAAAAAAAAAAAAAAAAAAAAAAAAAAAACCGTTTAAATTTAAAACAAAACCACCTAATATTTCGTGCGATTGCTTTTCTGCTGTTATTACAGCTTGTAGCCTCTTATTAATTGAAAGGGCCAGTTTTTCGATTAAATCTGATGGTACATTTTTCCATATATTGAAAACAGTAGTTTTTACTTCATTTTTATTCTTAATCTCCTTTTCTAGTAATTGCTTCTCCATATAAGCACACAAATATTCTATAGGATTTGTATGAGGGCTCTGAGTAGGATGGGGTAGCACTTTTAACACTTTTTGTAATAACATACCTTTGCAATCCGTGCATTATGGTCTAGGATCATTGTCTTGGGCCAAAGAATAATTTCCATTTAAAATTAATTTTGGAGCCGTTTTTCGTACCTTTTCTTTTAGAATGTTCAAATACATCATTTTGTTCATTGTACCTTCAATGAACACTATATTTCCAACACCTTTTAGCTCCTATTGAACCCCCATACCATAAAGCATCCACCACCAAGTTTTATAGTCGCTTTTATATTTGCTGATTTTAGCACTGTTCCTTCCTTCGCCATACCAAACGCCGATCATCAGATCCAAACTAATTAAATTTCGGCCCATCTGTAAAAATAAGAGGCTTCCAAAATGCTTGTGGCTTTCCAACATATTGTGTAGCATATTCAAAAATTTTTTTATATTTCTGAGAGACAAATATAGATTTTTTTATGGTGTGTATGCTCTATAGTCTTTGGAATGTAAAAAGTTTCTGATGGTGTGTGATGCACATTCACTATAGATGCCTCCTTCAACTCTCTGGCTATCTTTACTGCAGAAATTTTAGGTTTCTCTTTCACAAATCTCACAATCCGGCTTTCTGTTTGAGACGAGGAAATCTTTTTGGGGCTACCACTTCCACTAGGTCTTTTCAAAAATCTGTACTTTTATATGCATTTATTATGTAATGCACTGTTGAATGTGGATTTTTCACAGTTTCTGCAATATATCATATACTTTTCTGCTCTTTCCCATAGTTTAATAATTAAGCTTTTCATATCAACAGAAGTTTGCTTTTTTCCATTTTTAGAATCTTTAATCAAGCAAAAGGAAATTTCAGCATGTTTCAGTCTCATAGCTTTGACTTGGACTCGCGCCAGAAATCAACAACTTCTTAAAAATTTGTATAATGGCACACCAAAGTAAAAGTGAAATAAGTGTCAAGTTTTATCTTGGCAGTGAAAAACGCACAATTTATTTTAAAATTATTTTAAAATTTAATATAACATTTTAATAAGATTAAATAAAACTGTTTCAATCCTTGAAGAAATTACCTTTTTAAAAAAAATATTGTTAGATTACGATATCACAACTGGCGTATACTTTTCTGCTCTTTCCCATAGTTTAATAATTAAGCTTTTCATATCAACAGAAGTATGATTTTTTCCATTTTTAGAATCTTTAATCAAGCAAAAGGAAATTTCAGCATGTTTTAGTCTCATAGCTTTGACTTGGACTCGCGCCAGAAATCAACAACTTCTTAAAAATTTGTATAATGGCACACCAAAGTAAAAGTGAAATAAGTGTCAAGTTTTATCTTGGCAGTGAAAAACGCACAATTTATTTTAAAATTATTTTTAAATTTAATATAAGATTTTAATAAGATTAAATAAAACTGTTTCAATCCTTGACGAAATTACCTTTTAAAAAAAAAATATTGTTAGATTACGATATCACAACTGGTTAAAACAATATTAAGTAGCAAAATCGAATCATGTTTCTGCCCAACTTCACTGTAATCACTGTTACTACACTCACTGTAACAGGTTCACTGTAACTACTACACTTGAGACAAAACTACCACCTAGCGGTCACGTTTATAGAAATGTTTCTTCATGTTAAATCAGCCAGTACGTATCTTTGCCCCGTGCGTACCTTTACCCCCACCTACTCTAACGATTACTTTTACAAGTGTGTTTCCAATTTCAATACAGCATTCTAATATTTTGAAAACTTAATTATAAATAATACATTAAGTTTAAGGTATTTTCCGTTAGTCCACCATATGTGATAAATCGCCTAATATTTTTTGTACAATAGTATACGATATGAAACAACAGAAGATTTAATCTTGCTCCAATAAACGCTTGCCAATATAGGCCAAATGGCTGTGAAACTGCTGCTATGATACATTTTGAAGGTCAATAAAAATTAAATTTAAAAAATTAAAAAACACAACTGCGTAAAAAGCGAACTAAGTAATTACGTCTCATCAATGCGAAACTATTTTTTATATTACTTACCTACTTTTTTTTTATTTGCCTGTATTGATGACTTTTAAGTTGTGTTTAATTGTTAGTTCCTATCTATAAACACTGTTTTGATGAGGCCTACAGATGTCTATGAAGGTTAGAGTTGCAGTAATGCTAGAGATCCTACCTACACAACTTCCAGGTTGTGTAATATTTAAACGGAGCTTCTGACTGTAAAATAGTCAATGAAACATCGTCTTCATTTTGAAAGACCTATCCAATGATATGCCACTCAATATGGTGCGTAAAAATTTTCTTTCGTCTCTACCACCATTTTGTATTTTACGGCCACCATTTTGAATTTATAAAAACAAAACTTAGCCTATAACCATCGGACGGTTAAGACGAATCGATAGAGACCTCATTGATTAAAATCCATCCAGCCGTTAGGATACTTCGAGGGTATAAAGAAATCCACATACCCAGATACCCGTGAAACACATAACCCTTCTTGGCAGTGGGGTAAAAAGTAGGAAATAAATTATAATTAAAAATGAAGAATATTCTTCTATATCTATCTATATTATAAAGGACAAACATATCTGTGCGTAACGCATACGTCATTTTGCGAATGGCAACACTTTGAAATTTGAAATAAAATTTTGGTTTTGCAATTTTCTCTACTGCAAATTTTTAAACTTCTAATCTATATTATAAAGGACAAACATATCTGTGCGTAACGCATACGTCATTTTGCGAATGGCAACACTTTGAAATTTGAAATAAAATTTTGGTTTTGCAATTTTCTCTACTGCAAATTTTTAAACTTCTAAACATCGCACATTTTAAATTTTTACACCGTCGTATAAGGAAAAAAATGCTCTTTTAAATGTAATTAGTTCAAAAGCTGTATCTCGATCTATTTTTGAGATATTAATTTTTTTGTAGTTTTTAATACCATTTTTCTTATCGTGGCAACAAAAGTACCTCATTTCTATTGAAAATCATTGAAAGTAAACGGAAAATAGTCGAAAATAAGAGATACTGTATATTTTTGTTGCCATTTTATCATAAAACCTGAAAAGAAAGTTGAAATTAAAATATGGGCTATGTCAAGAATATTGTAAGTTATTTCGTGATAAGGACGTCATATGCGCACTTTTTTATAGACGAAGTTTAAGACTGTATTGTAAAAGTGGATTGCTTTAGCGGATGCAAATGACGTCATTTTAGAAAAAAGCGTGTATTTTAATTCTTAAACCTGAATTATGTTTTGTAGAAGTGCGTCATTTTCACAGCTCAGCTGCTTTGAAATTCTGCACAGGTGAAACGGTTTCACTTTTGAAAATAATGTAATCGAAATCACACACTGATAAAACGCAATGTTTTACAAAAATTTAGTGTCTTTATAAAAGAGAGTTGACATGAAAATAATAGCGATTTACATTACAGAAATTGATGATTCTCGCCTGGATGAGTTTGCTTCGCCGAGGTAGACAAGCAAACAAATAATCCGTGGTTTAAAATAATATCGTGTTCCTGAAGTTTTTGTCGAAAATTCTATCGAATAATAAAATTTTAATGCTATTCTTTAGGACATTCTACTATAATTTTATCAAAATAACATAATTTGCTTAATTTAATTTTTCCTAATTTTATATAATCTATCTATATTTTAAAGGACAAACATATCTGTGCGTAACGTCATTTTGCGAACGGCAACACTTTGAAATTTGAAAGGAAAATTCGGTTTTGCAATTTTCGCTACTGCAATTTATTAAACTTCTAAATATCGCACATCTTCAGTTTTTACGTCGTCGTATGGAGAAAAAGTGTACTTTTAAATGCAATTTGTTTGAAAGCTGTATCTCAATTTAATTTTGAGATATTCATTTTTTTGTAGTTTTAAATACATTTTTTGTAATAATGGCAACTGAAGTACTCCATTTCTGTTGAAAGTCATGGAGGGTTGAAAGTAAAGGGGGGAAATAATCACAGAGGAAAGAAAATAATATATTACTGTACCTTTTTGTTGCCATTTTCTCATAAAAACTGAAAAAAAAATTGAAATTAAAATGCGTGCTATGTCAGCGATTTTTTAAATTTCTAAATATCGCACATTTTCAATTTTTACACCGCCAAAAAGAGAAAAAAATCTACTTTCAAATGCAATTTGTTTGAAAATTGTATCTTAACTGACTGAGTTATTATGGTTTTTAAAATAACTATAGCCACCTGTAGCGACCAGTTTGGTCTCCCTTAAATGTATGCTAGGCATTGCATCATGTTACTTTTATTCATAATTTCATTTAGTTGCTCAAACCTTTGCCAAATCGAAAGATTATGATAGAGAAATCAAGAACTAGATATTTTTTTGTTAGTCGGGCACAGGTGATAAATCGCCAAACATTGTACCCGTCGCATTTTTTCATATTTCATTAATTTAGATTAAAATATAATCCTTTCACTCATTTTATTTAAAATGGATAACTTTAATTTGAAACAGAATCATTTAAAATTCATGACTTTCACTTAAAAAAAAATCTTTAAAAAATGAAAAAGAATAAGTAATACCATTAATTACGTAATACCATATTAATGGTAATACCATAGTAATACCATATTAAGTATTACGTAATACCATAATAAGTAATACCATATTAAGTATTACGTAATACCATAATAAGTAATACCATAATTAACCATTTAATTTCAACATTATTTCGACATTGACATTCAACATTGTTTTAATTTACCCCTCGAAAAATAAAAAATGTTGCTGGCGAGTTAAAAAATGCTATTGGCGAGAATTGCGCCCAGCTGACATAAAAGTACGAACTCTTTGCAATCATGGCAACTTTTATGTAGTTTTATTCGATAAAAATATTTTGATTAAATAGGTTTCCAGAAAATACGTTGCCATTTTTTTTTCTCGCCACGGACCTTTTCTCTATTTCGCCAAGTACCTATACTGGAAAAGTACCTTTATTTATTTATTTATTGTATTTTAAATGAGATGAATAAAAGACGGCACAGATGCCATATACGCACCACGTTGGCGCGATTTGTTTCTGACGCCAATGTCATATACGCACCGGGGTACTTAACTGGCGCCAAAGCGTCGTTAGTATGCTTGATATGCTAATTCGGATGTTGTTGTTTATTTATTAATATATTGTTTATTTACTTTTATTTTATTTTTTAAAATTATATAAATTGTTTTGTTCTATAGTTATTAATTAAACTTTTTTTTATTTATTGTTATTCCCTTTTTAAAAATATTACACAATAACCAATGAAATGCGTTTCATTCGGGCGTTGCCATTAAACAATTAACAAATATTCGCGCTTTATGTGCCACGTACGATAGCGTAATATATATATATAGATTTTTAAGCATAAATTATTTTTTAATTAATCTCTATCACGTTTAGCTCGATTACGAAAGATTAATTCGCTTGCCCTTAAAACAATGTAAAAAGTTCAGCATTTGTTTCCGTCTAATGTTCTATAACAAAATTAAAACTTCCTCTATAGGAAAATAAATAAAATAATGTAAATAAAAAACAAATTTAACAGACATGTGATTGAACCACGCGCTTAAAGCACCGAAATGATCGGATAGACTGCCGCAAGTTGCAAAATCTTGGGTTAATAACTCCTGGAATGCGGTGACATGTAAATTTATCGCTTTTAATAAATTTTAAAATATTTGATTGCATAATTGATATTTTTCATATAAAAATTCTTTTTTATGTTAGACGGCAATCTAAAATATACATTACACGTAAAAAAATAATTAGAGTTAAAAAAAAAAAAAAAAAAAGAATGGTTCTCACCTATACTCTGTAACCCGAGGAGCTCGGGTTTGATCCCCTAGTATATATAAAATAAGAGATGCCTGCCTGCCTGACCGCGGAAAGCTCCGAAATTATAACACCTAGACCTCTGAAATTTTTGTCATGTGTAGGTGCTATTACCGGAAAGTGCACTTCACCGCCGGATTTTAAAATTTCAATTTAGATATTTAAAGAAAAATTAAAACGTAATTAAAACGTTATGTGTTAGAGGCTATTTACAGGTCTAAGCCAATCCGCTGCAATAAAACGTTCTGGGTTTCAGGCTATTTACAGCTCTAAGCCAATCCGCGGCAAAGAAGAAACCAGCCAATGAGAGTAGGTGGTAAATATATGAGATACAGCGGCTGCATTTCCTAGCCTAACTGTAGCGGGAAATTGCACTATTTATTTTCCATGCTTTATTTATTTTGTTACTATAAGATTTAATCTTATTGACATTATTTTATAATGTTTTTTATATTGTTTATAAGAAGTGATATAATACAATTCACGTAAGTTACTTTAAATTGTATTCGTTCTTCGTATTAATATCTATTTACATACGCGTAGTCGCCCAAGAATGAAATTGTATAATGTTTCTTGAACTTTCTGGGATCTTAAAGTAATTTTTTTTTTTCAAGTTTGCTGATTTTTTTTTTCAAATTTACTGAATCAACGCTTCACTGAATGTTTTCATTTCTCAGTAAAAATAGAACTGTACATTTTATAGTAAAGCGTAAGATGAAAACTGTACTTTCTATGAAATGGAAACATTCAGTAAATAATTTCCGTTCTCGATTGATTAAGAGATGTATTTTGCCATCGCCCAAGAATAGGAATAAAACAAATATTTCTTTACAGGGGAAATGAATGAAATTATTTGGGTTTTTCTTTTATCTTTTTTTCCCACTTCCCCATATATTATGAGCTTCATAACAAATCCCAATGAAGACATATTTTTTACACTTCACTGAGTATTTTCATTTCTTATCAAAGTCATGATATGTAACAAGCACAGGGATCTGTTTAGGAAATATTGTGTTCTTTAAAGGACCCCTCACAAAATTTTTCATTTCAAAACAGGACCCCTCACAACATTTTTCATGTCAAAACTGGGCCCTTCACAACATTTTTTATGTCAAAACTGGACCCTGCATAAATTTTTTCAAATCAAAGCAGGACCCTTCACAAAACTTTTCACCTTAAAAAAAGGACCCTTCACAAAATTGTCATAAAAGTAGGCTTTTTACAAACTTTTTCACCTGAAAACTAAACTTTTCACATATTTGCTAAATCAACGCTTCACTGAATGTTTTCTTTTCATTTCTTAGCAAAAGTATAAGATGTATGTTTTGATTTTAAGATTTGTTATTGAACTCTGTTTCATTTAAGGAGGTCCGGGACATACCTATTTTAAAATAATTTTTATTTATTGAGTTACTATTTTGAATTTTTTTGTGATGCTTAACCATAACATGATAAAACTTATTAATCGGTATAACTCGAAATGTTATATGTAGAATTTAAACTTTTTTTCATTTAAATAAACAAAAATATAAGTTTTAATTTTGATTCTGCATTTTTAAAATTGTTATTGAACTCAGTTTGCTTCATGTACAAATATTCAATGTTTTGATTTATTATTGTTGACATTATTGGGCGATGACAACGTACATTTTATACCTGACTGCATGTCCATTCTTGGACGATTATTCTGAAACTCCAAATTTGTCTAATCGCCCCAAGAATCGAATGTTTTTTTAAAACATTCAGTAAATAATTTCCGTTCTTGGGCGATTAAGAGTTCATTCATGTGCGATTCTTATGAAACTCCATATCACAAAATGCACATCTTAACTATTTTACACACTCAGAATTTTCCATTTTCAGTTCTTTTCCTTTTGTTAATCTTTTCTCCACTTTCCCACTGATAAGAAATCGTGATGAAAACATATCTTGCACTTTACTGAATGTTTTCATAGTGCCAGGCCCAGTAGCAGAAAATTCAAGATGGGAGACAGGCGTCACAGATTTTCTTATCTCTTTTGCAGATTATTTTTCCATCAAACCTTTTATTATTTTGCTTTACAATTATGTTTAGTTCTTTATTACTTAATACAAAACTAAGATTATTGTCTATAAAAATTAATAAAATGCTTAAAGACATTGCAGGTAAGTGGTGGTTCGATTAATTAATGCTTCAATTGTAAAATATTTTACCAGCAGATTATTTTCTGCCACAGACACTTGGAGAATTTTCTGCAATTGTGGTGCCAGGCATAGCAGTTTAAAGTTTAGGCGTAATTCAGTGAAGAGAAATTATAATTTTTTTTTGTTGTTGTTCTGTCGCCATTTGTCAAAGTTCCCGACATTTCTCAGCGACAGATTGGTAAAATTCAGCGTGTGCTTCTGCACTCTTTTGTCAAAATTTGCTATACATTTCCGCGATCTTTTGATGAAATTTGCAATTTATTCCCTCGACTGTTTATCGAATTTTGTGTTTTATTATTATAGTGATTGTTTTTACAAGATTTTTCATGAAATTCGCGTTATTTTTTTTTGCGACCATTAGTCAAAGATTAGACAAACTTTGCTATGCGTTTCTGCGATCTTTTGATGAAATGTACAATATTTTTCTTCGTTTACTGAAATTCACGTTTTTTTCAGCAATCATTTCACAAAATGCACGATCTCCCCCCCCCCCCCCCCAAAAAAAATAGTTTTACGAAATTTGCAGTTTTTTTTCCCGATTTTTTTTAAACGATCAGTGACAAAATTTGTTTTTCTTTTCCGTGGCCATTTGCTATAGGCCAACTATTAGGCCAACTTCCCTATATTTCTGAGCGACATAGTGGCAAAATTTGTAATCTGCACTCTTCAAACAAACTTTGCTATGCGTTTCTGCGATCTTTTGATGAAAATTGCAATATTTTTCATCGTTTACTGAAATTCACGCTTTTTTTCAGTGATCGTTTCACAAAATGCACGATTCCCCCCCCCCCAAATCGTTTCATGAAATTTGTGGAGTTTTTTTAACGATCAGTGACAAAATTTGTGTTTTTCTTTTCCGCGGACATTTGACAAAATTCGTAATGTGCACTCTTTAGACAAACTTTGCTATGCGTTTCTGTGATCTTTTGATGAAATTTGCAATATTTTTCTTTGTTTACTGAAATTCACGTTTTTTTTTTCTGCGATAGTTTCACAAAATGCACAATCCCCCCCCCCCCCCCCCCCAAATCGTTTCATGAAATTTGCATTTTTTTTTTTCAACGATGTGTGACAAAATTTGTGATTTTCTTTTCCGCGGCCATTTGTCGAAGTTCCCGATATTTCTCAGTGACAGATTGGCAAAATTGGCATATGCTTCTGCACTTTTTTGACGAAATTTGCCATGCATTTCCACGATCTTTTGATGAAATTTGCAATATTTTTCTTCGATTGTTTACTGAAATTCGCGGATTTTTTTCAGCAATCGTTTGACGAAATTCGCGTTTTTTTTTTTTTCACGATTTTCTTTAAACGATCAGTGACAAAATTTGTTTTTCTTTTCTGTGGCCATTTGTCGAAGTTTCCGATATTTCTAAGCGACATATTGGCAAAATTTGTAATCTGCACTCTTTAGACAAACTTTGCTATGCGTTTTTGCGATCTTTTGATGAAATTCACGTATTTTTTTTCAACGATCTATGATGAAATTTGTTATTTTATTTATTTCTTTTTGGTGACTATTTGCCAAAGTTCCCGATATTTCTCAGCGACAGATTGGCAAAATTCAGTGTGCGCTTCGGCACTCTTTTGTCAAAATTTGCTATACATTTCAGCGATTTTTTGATGAAATTTGCAATATTTTTCTTCGATTGTTTACTGAAATTCGAGGGCTTTTTGCAGCGATCGTTTCACAAAATGCGTGATTTTTTCCCAAGATTGTTTGGCGAAATTTGCATTTTTTTTTCAATTATCTGTGACGAATTTGATTTTTTTTTCTGCGACTATTTGTCGAAGTTCTCGATATTCCTGAGTGACAGATTGGCAAAATTCAACATGTGCTTCTGCGATCTTTTGATGAAATTTGCAATTTTTTTCTTCGATTGTTTCACAAAATTCATGATTATTTTTCCAAGATCGTTGGATGAAATTCTTTTTTTTTTCTAATGATCATTTCACAATTTTTTTCAACGATCTATGAAAAAAATTGTGATTTTTTTAAAATTTGTGACAATTTATCGCATGTTATGTGTTCACCGTTCATGGGTGTTTAAAAATGTAGTCAACAATTTTAACAGGAAGAAAAAGGAAGAAGTTATAAAAACATTATGTTAACAGGAAGAAGTTATAAAAAACGAACACTCAAAATTTTCGCTTTATTGAATTATGCCTAAGGTTAAGCATAAAGATGTGAAACAGTGGGGGGGGGGGGTGTAATCCCCCACCTTAATTTATTTTTCGAAGGACATTAATATTTGAAAAAAGAGTATAATATACAATTAGTGTGGATAGCCTGTAAGCTCAATGCCATTAGTTTAACTGGGCACTTTTCTTTTTTAATGATTTTATATTTAATAATTCTTATAATTATGAAACTCTGTAAGCTCTAATGATTATGTGCTTGGAGTTAAGGGCCCCACCAGTGGCTGAGAGGTTCTGCTCTCGAAGCTGGTAGACGGGAGCTGCTGGGTCCCAATCGCGCCGGACGGCCTAACCGTTTCGGAGTTTTCGGGATTTTCTTCGAAACCTTGGATTTCTAAGCGTAAATACGGGTTAGGTTCCCTTAGAAAGACCCCCAAGGAGGGCACTCACCTAGGGCCTATATCCCATGAGTAGATAATCGGACGTCAAAAATCAACCCAACCCAACCCTTGGAGATAAGGAAATAAAATTGTCAGGAGCTGGGGAGACGCTCATTTTTACCAAGTGCTTACTAAAAATTGAATGCATAAAAAATTAAGGAACGCGAAGCGATCCAGAATCGAAACGCGAGATAATTACGGCTGGGGTTGGCTAGAACATAGGGATTGCTTGGCGATACTGAACGGCATCGCGAAGCGATTATGCGGAGGATTGGCGAGCGTAGAGAGCAGGAGGGCAGAGCCCCCTTGTAATAATTAAAAAAAATACGCTTTCATCAATTAATAGTTTAATACCAATTAATGTACGACTAAACGTTGTGAAATCAATTTAGAAATTCCAAAGGCTAGTTTAAATAATGTTTATAATTTTTTTCTCCTTTGTTGCACTATCTTAAAACCCTTTAACCGTCTGGCCCGGATTTTTCCGTTCCTAGAAATCATGTTAAAATGGCTGTAGACCAAAATATTTTAAACAGAATTCTATTTTGAACCTTATATAGAAAGTAGTGATATTAAAGATATTATAGCATCAAATTGAGATTTTAAAAATATATATCCTGGGATTTACAAGCATTCTTATAAAAATGCTGTAAAACCTTCGGACGGTGAAAGGGTTAAAAAAGAAACAGAACAGAAATTATATATTTTTTAATAAATTCCTTTACTTGCGATTTCTAACAAGATTGAAAAAAGCAGTGAATTTTTCATAATCCAGGTCGGTGACCACACCAAATTAATGTATTGTAACGGAAATGTTTGGGAAAAAAAATTAAAGTAACTAGAGCACAAAAATTCTGCTTTTTCAGAATTTAGTGTCGCCCCCGGCATTTCCATTACTTCATTTTCTTCTGATGGACTGGTGGCTTCTATTATTATGAAACAGCCATTATAAATGAAGTGTTAGGTGAAGATGAAAGAGCAGCTGTAAAAAAAATTATGGCCATATTTAACCCCCATTCTGACCAGAAAATCAGAGTTCTAACTTTTACGGCTGCTCTTTCATCTTCACCTAACACTTCATTTATAATGGCTGTTTCATAATAATAGAAGCCATCAGTCCATCAGAAGACAATGAAGTAATGGAAATGCCGGGGGCGACACTAAATTCTGAAAAAGCAGAATTCCTGTTCTCTAGTTTTAAAAACTATTTTTACTTTTATACTTTTTTTTCGTAAGCTTTTCAAAAATGTATTTAATGCCAAATCGGTTTCCGAATTAAATCTTTATATAATTGAAACCCATTTTCTTATTAAAAACTTAATTCATATTCTGAGTCTATGACTAACAGTTGCAGAATTACATATTGTCCATGATAATCGTGAACTTCCTGTATTCATTTAATAAATATATTAAATATATTTATTCGAATTTCTCTGATAAATTTAAACAACCAATAATTTTCCCAACTGAAATTGATGTCGATAAATTAACCTAGGTTGATACTTATCAAAATAACTGTTAAAATAGCTTCATCAACGAATTAATCCTTGACAGCTTATTTAATGCTACAGTGGTAACGAATTCGTTGGAAAATGACGCTGTAAATTTATTTCCTATTTAAAATTTAGATATCAGTTCTTTGAGTAATATGTTTACTAAACTTTATTGGAATGGATTTTCCAGATATATTGCCAAGTTGATTAATTATATCACCAAATTTGTTTGGACAGCGTTTTATGATTTTCAATTATTTGTATGCTACATAAAAAATATAAAGTTACAGACTGTCTCCTTAATTCTGTTTTGCTTCAGATAACTGATGAACCGAGTTAACTGCAGACATGAACGTGGTGTTTAGGCATAGTAAAAAGGATATGTGCTTCACGATGAGGTATATTGCTGCACACTCTAGTGGCAAACTGCGGAATTAGAATTTCTATCTCGAAAACTGTACAAGATAAGGGAAAAAATCTATTAAAAAGTTGTAGAGCGTTTCTGATTTAGTAGAAAATGGTGCATTACATATTTAACAAGGAACTGTATTAGCAGCCTTGAGAAAAGTTTTTGTTATCCAACCACTAGCTTAAATACGTCACTAATAGCGTGAAAAAGTTCGGAATTATATTGTGGATGCACATTTATTTGATAATAAAATTAACACTTGTAAGCAATATACAGTTTATTTTAATAATAAAATGAAGTTAACTAGTTTGAATGTCTCCGCCGTCATCTGTAATGTGCCCTGACGATGGACACATTTAGCATGCCTAAACTGATTTTATTAGTAAAATAAAATGCACTTTGCTTATATGAATTAGTTTTATTAGTAAATGCTCAGCTGCTTTATAATGCCAAACACCTTTATGCAATTAGTTGCGTATTTCAACTAGGGATTGGTGTGGTACAGCTGATGTATGGGTTATACTTTATTCTGTTGAGTTTAAAAGATAGCGGCGATGATACTATCATGGGGTTGCAAAGCAACAAGAACCCATTTGTTCGGATCCGCTAGAAAAACATTGGGAAAAAGTTCAGAAAAACACGTTTCTTTTCAATGGAAAAATTTATTTCAGAAAGAGAGTCGAAAGATGAAGTGGTTTTATCTCCGACTCAAAGGTTATTAGGGCCTTACAGTCTGAAAGTTAGAGTGATCTCAGTCAATCTTACAAGGGGACCATCAAACATGATGCTCACAGATTTTGAAATATGTTGTAAGGATCAAACCCCTAATTATTCTAGTGAAAGGTTTTATAGTAACCATAAAGGTAACCATAGTTTTCCGTGTATGTTGCATTTTCATACAACATGCGTACCCTAATGTTTAATACCTTTTGAAGAAAAATCCGTTAAAAAGAAAGATAAAATATTTGAAAGAGATTTTATTCTCGTTTAGGACCGTCGCGTCGCCCCATATATGCACCCAGAAAAGTCTCTCTTCAGAGCCCACGGATTCAAATATGAGGTTCACTGAAAACGTCTGTGAGAGCCCACGGATTCATATTTGAATTTCGAATTTGGGACGTTATTTTAGCATTTTTAAACAATACTTGATGGCGTTAGATGTCCGTTAGTTTTGTGTTTGGTAATCGTCCAATCATTGACCTTCATTATCCTACTAGACATTTTCAGTTCTATTAGATAGGGTGTGAGGGAGGGGGTATGATTCGTTTGTTTATGTAAACACAGCCACGTGCAGCGAGCTCCTTAGAGATGTAAGTGATTTAAATTGCTGCGTTTCGTTTTCGGTATCGCGATTTTGGTTTATTTAAGGGGGGTATTACAGATAAAATGCGTCATTTAGTATTGGTGGGTGATTTCTTTCTTTTTTCTTTTTTTTCCAGATCGGAGGCGTTTTAATGTAAAATTTTTATCAGATACTCAGAAATAATCATGGCGAAAAGACAGAGATTTTTAACTGAGAGTGAAATTTCTAAAATTATGAATAAACCTGATAGTGAATTGAGTTCGGATGAAAGCATAAATAGTTTATCCTTTACTGATTCCAACGATTCGGAAATGACAGAAGAGTATGATGTAAATGATCCCATCAATGCGCCCAGAGTTTCAGAATGGAATAGTAATGTAAGTGATCTTCCAAATTTGAATTTTTCTTCCGATTGCGGTGCAAAAATAAATAGTTCTAATCCCTTAGAGAAGGAAGTAGATTATTTTAATCTATTTTTCAGTCAAGACATTATCGATTTGATTGTTGAACTAACTAATAAATTTGCTGCGTTCGAACTGGAGAAAGATGCACAAAAACCATCCACCTCAAGTGCAAAAAGCAAGAGTTTTGCGAACATTACAATCAATGGACTTAGAGTATTTTTTGCTTTAGTACTGCTTATGAGCATAATAAGAAAACCTTTAATCAAGTTACATTTTTCGACAAATCCGATGTTTGCAACTCCATTCTTCAACAATGTGATGGCAAGAAATCGCTTTTTAGCTATTTTACGATATTTACATTTTTCAGACACTGGATCTAAAAAATTTGAAAAGGTAAAACCTGTGATAGATCTTTTAATTCAAAAATTCAAATGTTTGTACGTACCAGAAAGAAATATTTCAGTCGATGAAAGCTTGTTGGCGTGGAAAGGAAGATTGGGTTTTCGACAATATATTCCTTCTAAACGAGCAAGGTACGGTATAAAAATTTACAAACTCTGCGAATCAAGCACCGGCTATATATGAAATGCTTTGGTATACACTGGCAAAGATACGGAAATGTCAGAAACAACAGGTTTGTACGGTGAACGAGTAATGAAATCATTAATGTCAGGTTTGTTAGGTAAAGGATACAATCTTTACTTGGACAGATTTTTTGTTTCTCCTGATTTAGCTGCACACCTTCTATCGAACGCTAGAAATGTGTGTGGAACAGTGAATAGATTTAGAAGAGGAATGCCTAAAAACTTACCAAAAAATTTGACAAAAATGAAGTCATATGCTTGCAGAAAGATGGAATGAATGTATTTGGATTTAAGGATAAGAAAAAGGATGTGACTATGCTGTCAACTTTCCATAACAAAAACACAGTGAATGTTGGAACAAATAGAAAGACACAAGAAGAAATTACGAAACTTGAATGTGTATTTGACTACAACCAAAATATGGGGGGAATAGATATCGGGGATTCAGTAATGATACACTATCCAGCATTTAGAAAAACTATAAAATGGTATCGCAAATTATTTTTCGCATTTATGGATATAGCAATTTTAAATGCCAGTATTCTTTATACGAAAACTTCTGGAAAGAAACTTTCATTGCTGGAATTTAGATTGCAAGTTAGTTATCAACTCATTGAAATATATGCTGACCAAAGATCAGGTAATGTATTAACATCACCAGTTTCTAACCCTTTAAGACTCAGTGGCCGTCATTTTCCAAATTTGTACATAGACAAAACAGGAAAAAAATCTCAAAGAAAGTGTGTTGAAGTTCAAAAAATAAAAAAAAGAAACAAACATTCTATGAATGTAAAATATGCAATGTAGGGCTGTGTGTTGATCCATGCTTTCAGAAATATCACACATTACTAAATTTTTCTTAAAAGGTTGGTTTTCATTTTATATTATATATTTTTTCTTTTATAATCTCATGAAAATATTTACGTATAATTAATTATATCTGTTTATTTTTATTACAAAATATCTTTATGTGTATGTTATTTCCTTTTCGTATTATTTTAACGTGCTATATAGTTAACTTTTTCATATAACTTGTATTATATTTCCTTAAATATTAGAAATACATGTACAAAATGTGATTAAAATGCTCATAAATATTTAAATTAAAAAAATAAAACTATGGAAGTTTTACTAGTGTTAGTATATATTATGTTAAACAATATTACAATGACAGTAAAGTCTTTTACGTGAAATATTAAGAATTACGAATTTTTTTAACGCGTTAGGCTTAACTTGGAGAATTGGCTGGGCCCGTGGAGTAGATCTTTCTCCGCGACTCACGGGCCTGCGGCAGAGCTTTTTCTCCACGCGCGGCGGTCCCGAACGGGTTAAAACCTAAAATCCAAATCAACGTAACCATAGTTTTCCGTGTATGCCGCACTTTCATGCAACATGCGTACGCTAATTTTTAATACCTTTTGGAAAAAAAATCGTTAAAAAGAAAGATAAAATATTTGAAAGAGATTTTATTCTATTAAAACGTAACATTTATTATAAAGCTACACAAAAGTTACAAATAATTGATTCATAGTTGCGAAAACTTAAATGAAACATTGCCGCTCAATGATTTCGTGCAGTGGGTAATGATTATTTAAAAAAGACCAATGAAGATATCGAATCACAAAACAAGTCTTTGTGTATCCAGCAAAGTTAGATTTTACTAAGTATATTTTAAAGGAAAAAAACTACGCTACATGGATGAAAAATACCGTATATTTGTTCATAATTGTTTGATTAAAAATTATTCATCATAAAACTATCTAAAAGAATTCTTTATTAAAAAAATCAATTATTTAGAAATTTATATAGTAATTCAATTATTTATACCTATTTATTGTGTCGATTTTGAGTGTAACTATTTTGTAAGTGAAAAAATATTAATAGGTTTTGAGAGCTCTTAAATTCAAAATATGTAATTTCATATTAATGAAAAAATTGCATCACTACATGTTATTTAACCTCAAGCTAACAATTAATGACACAAGATTTTACAGCCAATTTTTTTTTTTTTTTGTATCGAAACCAAACCAAATTAAAAGGAAAAACAATCATCATTTAAAAAAAGTACCTGCTATATCAACTTAATTTAATACAAAATTTTTAATTTTTTTTTTTATTCAGAAAGTTTTAAAAGATTTAAATTCGCCACAAATAAATGCAGATATTTTTATAGATATTGAAAAGGTTAAGATAATTTAAAAACAAATATCTGATTCCCCCCAGTAAAAGTCATCGGTTATGAGGATAATTCTTAAGGGTTAGTATTTTTTCAGAAAAAGAAAACTTTTTATATATATGGGGTCAATCAGATTTCGTTCGCAACAGTGTGCTATTAAAACTATCTCTAAAATTGTTAAACTGAGAGGATTAATTGATGTAAATATGTGTGTACAAAAAGGTACAGACAGCTGTTTTGGAGCTTCTAAATGTCTATTATCAGTGCAAAGGTTAAAATTAGTTTGTAAACATAGAAGTATGCGAATGACGCAAATCACAGTTTGCGGTGTCTCTTTCGAAATGGCGGCAATGTTAAAAAACAACATCGTTCTCGCGCATCCGAGGAGACCAATGAGAAGTTCTTGGCCATTTTGAAAGAACTTAAGCAGAAAGGAGGAAAAAAGAGGGGGAGGGAAGAGACTGAACATAAGAAATGGGAGCCAGACTTTAGAAAAATCTGGTGTACTGGACATACCATTAACCAAGTGTTAGAATTCTTCTATATATGATAATCTCTCCAAAAGTCAAGATAGTCAATTTACGATTTTTATTTTCGGGAATTTTTTTATTCTATTCGTACCAAGTTTTGAAAAATAATTTCAGCCACACACTTATACAAGGATGATTATAAAAGAGAAATCTATCACAAAGAAAAACTTTAGCAAATTCTGGTATGATTGATTATAGAAATAGCCGCCAGTCCCTGGTCCGTAATTAAAAGGCAAATATGCTGTTTTGCTTTAGTTTCAATAAAAAACACTTTTAAACAGATAGGGAAAGCTGCTGTTTGGATTAATACTAAGAGCATTCAAATACGAGGAAAGTGTATTTCTTCCTGTAGCTATAAAATGGGACATGATCAACGAGGAGATAATATATAATTTTGTACCAACAAAGGGATTCATTTGATAAAAGATTGTTTGTAAGTAAATTCATTAATGCAGAATTAAAAAGTTTGAACAACGCCTAAACATTCTCAGAACGCCATTCTCAGAAATACTCTCTTCAATTCACGGAAATTTTTTTGCAGCAGTGCTTCCATGATTTTTCTGTTAATTGACGAATATCTGTTTTTTTCCTCTGTTACAGGAGGTAAAATATCCTTCAATTGAAGAAAGTTTGGAAAAAAATTAAAGTTACCGATTTTGGATTCGAACCAGCCATTTTAGTGTAACAAGACGAGCACGCTAGCAACTGGGCTACATTTCTACAGCAGTAAAACACATTAAAGTAAATATGTTTGCTTCAGATGGATATGGCTTGAACAAGTTCTTTAAAAAACCTTTAATTTTGAGAAGATTTCGTCTTTAATGGTACTGTGGCTGGTGTTTTAATACTTTAGCATTAATAGAGGATAAAATATAAATTATACTAAGGGGGTTCAGCCCCTTACGGGTACGCCCACCAACCCCCGTTCAAGCTTTGCAGCCTCTGAAAATATACTAATGTGCCCTGTTTAAAAAATATTACCAGGTTATGGAAGATTGAAAGATATTATCAGTATAACAGCGGCTATCTTCTGCAATCGCATCGCCATGCTTTTCCGTTTGAATAAGCATTTTTCGGTTACCATGGTCTCATTAATCGCTGTCGTAATGAATGATGTCTGTTTTCGGGATTGATAAGTAAGATCAATTACAGATTTGAAAATCAGCTTGTTTAAAATGGTTAGGCTAAAAATGACGCTATCTGAGTTTCATAACGACGGTATGGACAATATTCATCCTTTAGGTTTGAGATTAAAAAACTCCGTCTACTTGGGAATAGCTTTCAGATTCACGTATTGACAAGCATTGTGTTTTGAATTTCATGCTTTTATTTTATGTCTTGATCGAGTTTTAGATATTTCAAGAACAGGTATATAGCTTATTCATAAATTCTTTTCTCTATTTTAATACGCCGCTATGAATATTTTCAAGTTATTTTTACAAAGTATATTGTTTGTATGGTACTACTTGATTATTCCGTCGACCAAAAAACTATAGCCAAACTATAAGAATAAAGGCCAATAATGGATGATCGTTCAAATTTCACTTGACATTAAACACTAGGGTGGGCCGAAAAAATTTTTTTTTTCGATTTTCGATGATGGGTAGCGCGGAAAAGGTGCCGTTGGTGGCACTAAGTTCACACAAAAAAATTGAGATTTTTAGGACAATTCCTTTATTTCGCACAAATGGCTTGAAATTTTGCGAAAATACTGGTTTTCGAACTTTTTTAGTAAAAATTTTTTTAAATATTAAATTAAATTTATTTTAGTTCAATTTACTTGAAAAGTCTTGTGTGATGTACCAAATATTTAAAAGAGCTCTGATTATGAATTATTTAATCGTTATGTTTATTTTTAAAAAGCGATTTTTATAGACTTTTCGCGTATAAGCGAGCAAAAATTGTAAATATTGTTTGATTGGTTCGTCGATTTTTTTCTTTTGTCTTTATTATGTTCCATGCTCTTCCTTCTTTTTTTCGATGTGTTCAGGGTTACATATTTTGGTAACTGACCACATTATGTCGCGACAGCAAATTTGGAAGGATAGGAGAAGGTGGAATAGACACCAATGAGAACACAATCAATCTTTGAGAAGGAGGAGGAAGGAAATAAAAGATAGGAGAAACTGTGGGATGAGATGTTATTTTTCTGCTGTGCGGGATGTATTTTTCTGCTACTAAATACAAATATTGACAGAAGATTCAAGTAGTGGGAACTTTGAAGCAAGCAGTTCGACTGAATCAGAATTTGAACCAGGGCTTTCAAAAGCAGAGACTCCCAAACGCAAATCCCTTTCTCACATAATATTGGTCGCCTTTAGAACTGGTATATCAGATAGGTAAATTGCGTTAAGAGCTTCATCCGTGCTTCAAGATGCAGGAATTGTGACAGCATAGGAAAAGGATCTCGTCATCGATAAAGATAAAGTCAGAGGCAGGAAAAGAAACTTGGAAAGTAGATACAGGAGGAGGAATATTTTAGAGGAAGAAAAATTACAAGCATATTCTTTGATGGTAGAAAAGATAAAACAATCTTTGTAGAAAAAAATGGGACAAGCTTCACCGTCGAGAGAAATACGAATTACACATCAATAAGTGGGTGCGAAAATCTACGGGCTGATTTCTACGAGCCTATTCTTGTTTCATTGACATCAGAAATGCAGAAGACCGAATGAAGATTTGAGTATTCCATTAGTCTAGCTCCGATTGGTCTGGTAAAAGTCTTAGGTCCCGTGGTTCCATCATCTAGTTTAAACAGTTGATGTCGGTGTCGGAGTGGAAGCTCGTACGCATGACATATAAAATGTTGCAGTTCTCTTCTTAATGTTTTCCCAAATTAGGCTTTATTATGTGTTAGAAAATTATATAATGATTTTGCTATTTCTCCGCAGTGACCGGAATGAGGTGTCAAGTGACCGAAATATTCCGAACCACGTTCAGACAACACGGGGATATGTGCTTAGTTTTTCTCTGGACACGCAATAGTGCCGCTTGTCCCCATTTTTCTATGAAGAACTTTTTATTTTTAATACCATCAAATATACGCTTGTAATTTTACTTCCTCCAAGATCGATGACGAGATTCTTCTCCTCTGCTGAACAATTCCTGCATCTCGAAGCACGGACGAAGCTCTTAACGTAATTTACTTATTCGATATACCATTTCTAAATGCGGCGAACGTTCTGTGAGAAAGGGATATGCGTTTGGGAGTGTCTGCTTTTGAAGACCTTGATTCAAATTCTGATTCAGTCGAACTGCCTGCTTCAAAGTTCTCACAACTTGTATCTTCTGGCAATATCTGTATTTTAGAGCAGAAAAATAATTAACATTCCATCTTGCAATTTCTCCCATCCCTTATTTCATCCCTCATCACCATGATGACTGATTGCATTTTCATTGATTTCTATTCCATCTTCTCCTTAACTGCCAGATTTGCTGTCGAGATATGCTGTGGTCCGCCAACGAAATATGTGACACTAAACGCATCAAAAAACAAAAAAGAAGGGAGAGCAAGGGACATAATAAAGACAAAAGAGAGAAACCTACGAACGAAATAAAGAATACTTACAACTTTTGCTCACTTATACGCGAAAAGGCTATAAAAATAGCCTAATTTAAAATACACATAACCATTAAATAATGCATAAATCAGAGCTTAAATGTTTAACATTTGGTACACTAAACATAACTTTTCAAGTACATTCATCTAAAATAAATTTAATTTAACATTAAAAAATCTTTGCTAAGAAAGTTCAAAAATCAGCATTTTAACAAAACTTCAAGCCATTTGTGGCAAATCAAGGAATTGCCCAAAAAATCTCAAGTTTGTTTTTTGAACATAGTTCTACCAGTAACACTTTTTCCACACTACCCATCATCGAAAATCGGAAAAAAGTTTTTTCCAGCCCACCATATTAAACACGATACATGTGTTTGTTACGTCATTAAGTTATTTTTAAATCGACTTTTTATTTGCATTTTTATTAATGTTTTACTAATTTATTTCTTCTTTAGTTATTTAAAATAAAATTATGTAAGTTTGTATAATTTGGCGAAATTGGTCCACGGGATTATCAAGTAGTACCGTTTGCATTAATTAATAAGAATATCAGAATTTTCTAATATGCATTTATTGAATAGTAATTCCTATAAAATAAATCGAAAGTATTTTGCGGATACATTTACCTGTATTTATGCTGCATTAAGTGATGTAATTTATAAACAAATTTGGTGGCCGCCCGATGTGAATATTTTATACCATGTGACTTCAAGTTAAAAGTCTCCGGAATAAAAAAACGTTTTAAATGTATCGTTTTAATATATCACGTTATTTTCCCAATTAAATGCCATTCTCATGTAATAATTTATTTAATTTTAATTTTAATTTATTTCTGTTTTAAGATTCACGGGTACATATATTATTTAACTTAAAAGCATTTGGAAATATAATTTGAGCTTTTTAAATATGACCTAATATTCACTATTAAAAGTTTTTCACGTGTAATAATTTAATTATTTTAGGCGCTTTAAATTTAAGTACTTTAATCATACGATATTTAAAATTTGGCCTCTTACAAATGACGCAATTATCATCTTTAAATGCGTTTCGCGTGTATTAATTTTATTATTTTAAAGTTTTCGTTCTTTTTTAATATTTATGTGTAATGATTTTGACGCAACTTTCTTTATTGTCTGCTTTTAACATGTAATGATTAAATTTTTATTTAAAAGTTTTCTTTCTGTTTTTAAGATTATTGATGTCATTTTCTCTTTAAAATAGAAAAAAAACCTTTTTTTTCCATCTATGGAATTTGAAATCAACAGACAATTTTTGTTTTCTAAAATAAATCGATTGCGGATGATGTGAAAAAATGTTTTTATTTTTTTAATTTTCCTGAAAAAATAATTTAATCACAATATTGCTTCACTATCAATTGAAATAAAAGATATAATTTGAATTATCTATTTAGAAACGACGAAAAAAAGAAATCTAACTATCTAATTTGAAATCAACAAACAATTTTTATTTTCTAAAATACATTGATTCTGGATGATGTGAAAAAATGTTTTTATTTTTTTAATTTTCCTGAAAAAATAATTTAATTACAATATTGTTTCATTATCAATTAAAATAAAAGATATAATTTGAATTATCTTTTTGAAAACGACGAAAAAAAAGAAATCTAACAACCCCTATAGTTTTTCCCTGTTCTCCTCTAAAAAAAGAAAAAAAAAGAGTAATTTTGTTGTCATTACAGATTGTCACAACAGAAGTATAATAAAAATTAGAAAAACAATAATATTTTGAAAGCGAATTCAAATTTTAAAATTCTATTATAAGTTTTGACATCTGTGGATAAATACGCATAATTGGTGTTAATGTCCCTGCCAAAACTTTCAGATTTTGGGAGAAATATTTATGAGAGTGTTTGAATGAATGAGAAAAGTAATTGTTATTTATTTTTAAATTCAAAAGTTTTTTTTTCTTTTAAATTAAATTAGGAATTTTAATTTCTAGAATTTTTGTTTTTTTATTTTTAAAATGAATTCGGATTTTAGTATTAATAGAGCCAACACACTGCAAAAAAAATCTGTAGTTCTACAGATGTAAAGTTACATACTTACTAAACCTTCGTCTGTAACTGTAGGAAAAAAGCTGCAAATCTGCAAAACTAGTTTTTGTAAAGCTACAGAAATTTGTAAATTTACAAATGAATCTGCTAAAATTACAGTAATCTTTTTAAATTATATCTGTAACCCTGGTTGCAGTTACAGGAAAAATTCTAGGCAATCTAGTTTATTAAAAAATTCTTAGTAACTCTACAGAAATTTGGATTTTCAGCGCAAAAGTATGACTGTTACATGAATTTTTGTTGTTGCCGTTACATAAAAAGTTCTAGGAATCCCAGTTTCCTAGAAAAACTTTAGTAACTTTACAGATTTTTTTTTTTTTTTTTTTTTTTTACAGCGTACGCATGCATGCTAGGAATAAATGGAATTTCCCCCCTTTTTCTGACATTCGGAAAGAATTCACGGATAAAACATGTTTTCTAGGAGTACAGAAATTACTTGTTAAAAAAAAAGGAATAATTTAGTGTATATTGGCGAATTTTACGGACAGTGTAGATTTTAATTAATGCAACAAACAGCAGTTGTGCATCAAAAATGCGAGAAATACAGGATGCTTTCTTTAAATGATTCCATAATTTTAAAATTCAACAATTTATTTATTATAAAAAATGTAATGATGAAATAAGTGGCTTGTTAAGGTAGTTTATAAATTTTATTATACTGTAATTTAAAAAATAATAATTGAATTTTGAAGAAACAAATAGCGCTGCAATTTGAAGAATTGTTAGAATATGCAAATTAACTTTAAAACTTCAAAATACAAACATTTTTCTCACGTAGGTAGAAAGAAAAAAAATAAACTGTTGATTTTTACATGTTTTTTCTGTTTGAGTCCAACGCAGCGCTACTTTTTGACGAAAAGTTCAATTATTTTTTTAATTTACTGTACACAAAATTTATATCAGTAACTTGGCACTTTTCCGGATTCCAAATTAACAAAACAGTTAAATAAACCAATATTACAAAATTTGAATGGCACCTACCATTTTCTTGGAAGGAAACGGGACACTCAGTATTTTCGATTTATTTCTTTTAGCTTTAAACTAAAAAATATCAAATCTTTTTTTTTTTTTTTTTTTTTTTTTTTTTAATCTATCAATAGTCTGATAATCCTTAAAACAAAACAAATCTTACTTCATCGATTCGAAATATCGTGTTCAATTTATCCAGAAAACAGTTTCATTTCGTGGAAGAT
Organism: Maratus speciosus; assembly: GCA_963932465.1. Taxonomy (NCBI): domain Eukaryota; kingdom Metazoa; phylum Arthropoda; class Arachnida; order Araneae; family Salticidae; genus Maratus; species Maratus speciosus. The sequence continues at coordinate 512,529,459 of OZ010789.1, read as the reverse complement.
AAATTGTATTCTCAAGCATTGGTTTATACGAAGTAGTTCTATATCTATGAAAAAAATAGTGCCATGTGATATCCAGGGTTTATAGTGGCAGATAATGGATCTCAGTTACGATCTGTATCTCTTTCTCCAGAATGTAATTTTTTAGCAAATGAAAGGCAGTTACATTCTCTACTGCGTAATAAATAGTCTTTAGCAATTATGAAAAAATTTCAATCTCGATCATTTTTCTTAATAAACGAACAGTTTCAGTGTTAAATTATCTCATTTTGTTTCTCAAATTAAGGATAAAAAATATTTTCATATTGCTTTAACACGTTCACGCCGTCGCGGTGGGTCACACTCGACTGTCTTTGAGCTGCCAAGTCTCTGGGTTATTGAAAACCAGTATTTTAATACAGAACATGTTGTTTTATTTAATTAGAACAATTAGGCGATTTAAAGGAACAACATTTCCTCTAAAATAACAGTGGTGTGCAAAATGCCGGAGACTTGACAACTCTGAGACAGTCGAGTGTAACCCATCGCGCCGGCGTGAACGTGTTAAACTTATTTAACATCATGACAGTATTTTCCATGTCGTGAGAAATATTTTATTAAAAATTTAATTTGCATTATGTAGGTGCCATGTTTGTAAACATGATGTTTAGGGAAATCATGTCTACAGATCTTATTTATTTTTTACGAAAATTATTTGCAATACGCTAAATATTAGACCGAATCTAAAGATATTACTGAATTAAGTTTTGTGTAATTAATGTAGCACGTTTTTTCTATTTAATTTTACTATTTTATAATTCCTACCTATTTTTATCTTATCCGCGGAACTTATTATGTTATATTTGCGTTCATAATTTTCTCACAGATATTAAAGAAAGTAAATATTGTACATGGATTACACTTGCAGCGTATTTCTGTATTTAAATCACTAAGATGATTCAGGTTCACATTTTTGTCATATCCTGAGCTATTTATCAGGTTTCGACCCAAAATTAACTTTCGGTGTAACTTGTCTATCTGCGGCGCACCATTTTTTGCTCTCCCCACCCCTCCAATATCCATTTTCTTATGACAAGTCTGCACCAACAATTCGGCTTCAAAACTGCAGGTAAATCAGAAGTAGTTCGGGCAGCGGCGGCCCAGTTGGCAGAGCATCGAATCCGCAGCTGAAGGGCACGAGATAGAGGCCTACTGCTGGCTATAATCCGCCATGTAAGCTAGTGGTGTCTGGTGCATGTAAAATCTGTCGTGGCTGCAAAGTCCTCCAGCTTACATGTGAATTATACCCCTGGAGGTTCCTTGCCAGGTGAAGGTCTCGTTACCTGACCAAGGTTCCAAATTACGAGATCAACATGAGAAGCAATGTGCAGGTTCTAAACAACAGGATATAAATGTTAAGCAACCGACATAACACCTTTCACAAATAAGCAATGGGCACTGCCGATACGATCTAGGCGCTCATTAGGTTTATTGCCGCTACGCGGCGATTAGGCGGTCACCCGCCCCGATACCAGGTATCAAACCCATTCAGCTGGGGCTTCCCGGCAGGTAGGGAATGGTCATCGGTTAGAAAGAAAGAAAGTGATCAGGCACATAAGTCAGTTTCTTGTGACAACAGTCATTTGTAGTTCTCCTTCATGGTTAATTTTTTTTTATTCCACTTTTTTTCAACGAAAACGCTTATTTTAGACACTCCTTTTAAATTATGTCCCCACCAGTGGCTGAGAGGTTCTGCTCTCGAAGCTGGAAGACGGGAGGTGCTGGGTTCGAACTCAATTGCGCCCGTCGGCCTAATCGTTCGGAGTTTTCGTGGTTTTCTTCGAACCGTGGATTTCTATGCGTTAATACGGATTAGGTTCCCTTAGAAAAACCTCCATGGAAGGCACTCCCCCTAGGGCCCATATCCCTCGTGTAGATAATTGGCCGTCAAAAATCAACCCAACCCTTTCAAATTATGTAGAAATCTGTCTTGAAAATTTTGTAGAATTTATATTGCAAATGTGGGAACCTACCACGAACTTTTTTTAAATAAAGCGGACTATTGGAAGGTCTTGTATGCAATAAAACTATATATAAATAAGATTACACTATGAAATTAAATGTGAGATTTAAAAAACTCCAAATTAACAAAAAATTATTTATCACGAAGAAAAGTTTTCGATTAATTCTTTAGATTCAGTATGTAGTACAAACTAGGATTGTCATAGCCCGCGTACATAATATGTCATCCTTTGTGGACATAGTTTTTTCATGAAAAACAAATATTTTTTATTATTTAACTATATACATAATTTGGTACGTTAAATACACCATATTTATATTATAAGACGTTTTAATTGAAACAATTTTTTTAACAATTATTAAGTCGAATCGTTTTGTACGTTTCTAAGAGAACGCATATAATTTGTATGTGATTCAAATATCAAATACTGTAACTGTTAAAAAAACTGTTTTCTTACATTCACAAGTATTCACAAGGTATTTCAAAGACGAAAACACTTCATTTAATTCATAAAATAAAAATTGTTGAGAATTCAGTTTTTGCATCGTAATTTCCAACAAATTTTTCAATGGTTTTCAGAAACTTTGCAGATTACAATTTGTGTTTGGGAAACTTTGTTAACTCTAGGGAAATAACTCCGAATCTTTTGAAATATTTCAGTTACATCAACATTGTTGCTTACAAGTTACTTAAAAAACATACAAATCCATAAAAGAAAGTTCATACTCAATTTAATTAATTGATTTATTTAAATGTCAATGTATTACAAAATATGTTCCTAATACTGAAAAAAGTTATTGCTAAAACGGGTATGCTAGAGTATATATATGTAAGGCGATTCAGAACTCTTTGCCAATAATCGACATGTAGGTTAGGAAGACGATAACAAGAAAGAATCATATAGGAACATAGTGTCGCAAATGCAATGCAGACGTGCCACATGTATACAAAGTTGGGGGATGCTACCGTCTGCTGTGAAAACCAATGTGTCCAGTCTAAACGGTGATGGTAATCACCGGGAGGCGGTCAGAGACAGCACACGTTGCACATGGCACGGGTGCAACTTGTCCGCATGTAAGATACGCCAAACGCTGTATTAAGACGGATGTACAGGTTCTGCAATATGTCGAGTACTTGACCCTTGGCTCGTTTCCGACTTCGGACTGTACGGATTCTTCCAGTCTACTTGTTCGCTTTGCTCTCTGAACACCAGCATCGATCATTCGTGTGTCAAAAAGTCCGGTTTCGCAGTCCCGTCGATGATGCAGGCGTGCAAAAATGGTATGAGTAGGGATACATCTGATTGGAAACCGGGAACTATTCAGTTCACTAGCGACTGCTCCACTGCAATTGGCCGGCCCATAAACGAGGTGCATAACCGCCAATTCACTATTCGTGTAGCGATGCATTCTTTTTTTAGCTCATACACCCCAAACACTCTTTTCCTCGTTTCTGCCTGCCCTTCTGGCCTCGCAACCTCTACCGAACATTAGCGCCTTCTTGTGTGTCAGGGTTGCGTGTGCGACCCTATGTTCCCATATAATTCTTGCTTGTTATCGTCTTCCTAACTAAAACCATGTCGATTAATAATCTTCAAAGTAACTTTTTAAAGAACTATAACCGGTTATTAATTCGAAAATACATATTTTCTATTAAAAAGGAACAGATTGTACAACATTTAAATGTATTTCTCAGAAAATTTTTCTCTAAACATTTCTTTGATATATTTTTTTTTATCTCATTAAGACTAGAATTCATCTTTTCAACATTAATTTAGAAACAAAAATTTAAAACACGAATACTCAAATGATAATAAATTTTTCAAATCATATATTTAATAAAATTAATATTAATTCTATAACTAATGACAAAAACTGTTATTTTCCTATTAATAATCTTAATAATCTTCAAAGTAACTTTTTAAAGAACTATAACCGGTTATTAATTCGAAAATACATATTTTCTATTAAAAAGGAACAGATTGTACAACATTTAAATGTATTTCTCAGAAAATTTTTCTCTAAACATTTCTTTGATATATATATATTTTTTTATCTCATTAAGACTAGAATTCATCTTTTCAACATTAATTTAGAAACAAAAATTTAAAACACGAATACTCAAATCATAATAAATTTTTCAAATCATATATTTAATAAAATTAATATTAATTCTATAACTAATGACAAAAACTGTTATTTTCCTATTAATAATCTTCAAATATCAAAAACCTTTAAATATCCGAATACAATCGGTATAATGATTTTTAACTATACTACGGTTTCAAAAAATACATCTGTAGCAAGTACTTTTCCGTGTAAATGCAGTGAACCCGCTCTAAAAAATACATAAATAATGATCATGGACATATAACCACTGGAAATCTTAATATTGTTAATGATTTTAAATTTATAAAACCAATGGGTTTTGGTACTAAATATAAACTTCCATCTAAATTTAACGTAAAATCTATTATAAAACAGTTCACATACAATATAGATATTTTTATTTATAAAATTCCAATCTCATACAATAAACCTATTGAATATTTTAATCAATGGAAAATACTAGTTATTGTAAAAATAACTAAGGCTTTAAAATATAATATTTCCGATTTGGTTACTATTAACACAAAGCACTTTTTCCAGCAAATTACTAAATTACAAAAAAACTACGTTATTACATATGCAGACAAATCTCCATAATTATGCTATCATATGTAAATCTTATTATCTTCTTAATCCTGTATTTCTTCTAATAAATCTTTTCAAAAAACTAATGAAAATGGAATAGTAAACAATCGTAAAATTCAAAGTTATTATAAACTGCTAAATATTTTCTCTACTAACTTTAATTATCCTTATTTAGTTCTTATACTAAAATTTCATAAGAAACCAATTAAATTTAGAACTGTAACTATTGGATGCAATACATATAATAATCTATCCAATAAACTTCTATTAAAAATTCTCAATCAAATATATATACTGACAACAACCACTGATAATACACATTGTAGAAAAAATAGCTATCAACTGGTCAATATTATGAAAAATCTTAAATGTGTAAACAATATAACGACATATGAATTCAAAGATCTTTTTAGTAATATAGATTTATTAGATCTATATAATTTTATAAATGCATTAGTTAAAACGTATCATCATAAACTGTATTTATCATTTAATATAGATATAGCTTATTTTAAATCTTTTACAAATTTCGTTATCTATAATAACTATATTTTGCAAGATAACACATAATTACAGAACGTCGGTATATCACAAGGTGGATGTACATCCAGTTTATTATCAGATTTATACCACTATGAACGTACTTTTACTAATAGTAATCTACATTTATATTGTTATATTGATGACATAATTTTAATTGCCACTGATAAAGCTAATATTTCTCAATTTCCAGTAGATTATCCTACTAATTTAGAATTAACGGAAAACCTCCTATCTAACAATACAATTAACTTTTTAGATCTTAAAACTACAATAAAAGAAAACAAAATAATTACAGATCAGTATGACAAACGTAAAGAATTTAAATTCAAAGTTAATACATTTACTAATTTTAAATCTTATCTTCATAATTCTGTATATCGTAATATATTTCTTAATCATTTATATATAATAAAGTGTTTGTGTTCTTCTTATCTAATTAACAATAATATTAAAAAAAAAACTTATTTATGATGCATTAAATCATGGTTTTTCAAAAAAATTTATATATTCTTTAATATATAATTAGTACTTAAATGATCTTAAAAAATAAATTAGCACATGCGTAAATAATATTACAATATATATATATATATAATAAGAAAATAATTATAAAAAATAAAAAATTGTAAAATAATAATAATAAATTATTATAGGACGGTTGGTTGGGTAGATGTTAAAGTACGGAGGAGGGTGGCGTCGTCTGGATAATACGCAATGGTTAATTTAAAAAAAGGGGGGGGGGGAATTTTGATTTATAATTACGTTGCTAATACACATTTTATAATGGATGTTGATTCGATACTTTTACATGTATAATGGTGTAGTTATATATATATTTATCAATTCATATTAAATTTGTTCATATTCATCAATATTTAATAAAGTTAACGATTAACTTGTATTTAAATTTTAGCCTACTCAGGACAATATCATATTAATTTCTAATAGTATACTATCTTAAATGAGAATAGCGTGCATAATGAGTGTATTTGTTATACCTAATGCTATGGCAGTATGGATTTTAATTTGGTATTCTTTTTCCTCTATCCTTTTAGGTAGCTTTCATTACAAAAAGCTACCTATTGCAGCCGTTCGGAGGAAAGCGATTTCAAAAAATTTTGGTATATTTTCATCGATCATGACCCCCAGACCCCGAAACCACCCTCCGTTCAAAAGTTGATATATATCTGACATTTGTCATACTGTAACTCTCGAATTTATGAACCGATTTGGATGTAATTCGGTATGTACATAGTACATACCAATGTCTCGACCGAGTTCGTTGGCCAGCTTCATCCGCCATTTTGTTTCAAAATGGCGGCCATTTAAAAATTTTTAAAAAATTTTAAATTTGAAATATGGTACCAAAGAATTGCAAATATAAAAATATTTTTTTCTTATGTATTTGAACTTAATACAAAGATGCGGGAGCAGTTTTTGTTTCGTCTATATCTTAAAAAATGGCTGATTTATAGCATTTTAAATTTCTAGCGTGGCTGATATTTTGAAACGTCCTGATATTTGTCACGTGATAACAGGCGTATTTATGAATTGATTTGACTGTACCTTGGTGTGTACATAGTAGATACAAATATCTCGACCGAGTTCGTTGGCCAGCTTCATCCGCCATCTTGTTTCAAAATGGCGGCCATTTAAGAAAATTTAAAAAATTTAAAATTTAAAATGAGATACCAAAAAATTAGAAAATGAAAAAGATTATTTTCGTATGTGTTTGACCTTAATACAAAGATTCCGGAACAGTTTTTGTTTCGTCCATATCTAAAAAAATGGCTGAGTTATAGCATTTTGAATTTCTATTCTGGCTGACATTTTAAAACGACCTGATTTTTGTAACGCGATAACAAGCGTATTTATGAACCAATTTGGATGTTACTTTGTCTGTACATAGTACATACCAATGTCTCGACTGAGTTCGTTGGCCAGCTTCATTCGCCATCTTGTTTCAAAAGGGTTGCCATTTAAAAAAAATTAAATTTAAAATATAAAATGAGGTATTAAAAAATTGGAAAATTAAAAAGATTTTTTTTATGTGTTTGGCGTTGATACAAAGATTCCGGAGCAGATTTTGTTTCTGAAAATTTGTTCTTTTGTTTATATCTTAAAAAATGGTTGGATTATAGCACTTTGAATTTCTAGTATGGCTAACATTTTGAAACGATCTTGTATTTGTCACCCGATAACACACGTATTCGCTTATTTCCATGTAAGAAAGCATGTGGATAGTATACATCAACATCTCAGCCAAATATAAGTTACTTTAAATAAAAGCAGCTTGGATAAAGCTGTCTAATTTCGCGAAATTCTCATTCATAATGATTTAGTATTGATAAAAATTAGTATTGAATCTCCTATATTCGGTTTCCACTAAATTGAGCTTCTTGTGTTTGAATAATATAAGCTGGCATTTTTAAAATAAGGAATTTGAAAGCTACCTCTTCCTCCCGGCACTGGCCGGAAGGACTTTTTAATCTTGTTTCATTTTGAACTTAATTGGTGTTCAATGATTTATTTCTAGGTTTTCTGTGCGTGTTAGTCGCAAATTCATATTCTTTAGCTAATTTATGGCTAATATGAAGATGAAACCACACATTTTATTTGTGGAACTTAAGGCATTTGGGACCGATGATTCTGTCTAAGTTCTACAAATTTCTATCATTCCATTTATGTTATTCAACTTCTGCTGTTTTTTACTATGTTTTTGGAATCTATGTTAAGTGTATTGGGGGGAACTGTGTTTGTTAATGTCGGTTTATTCATAATTTCACAGTTTTTGTTAGTGGTCTGTAATGTTTATTTAATGGTTATACATATATACATGTATATATAAAACCATTATAATCCATTACAGATTATCAGCAGCTATTGTGAATGTATAAATAATAAAGGAATTTATTCTCTCTCTCTCTTTCTTTATATATATATATATATATATATATAATAACACTTGCCCATTCTTGCCTGAAAAAAGTCGTTTACAAATAGCATAATACCTAGAATAAATTAAATGAAAATTTATCGATTCAGAATTTCCTATCCAAAGCTTTTACTCTACCTCTTTTTTGAAATATTCTAGAACGACAAATGTGCATATCAGAGCCGCTACTGACAGCTACCCTGCTGATACTCTGATAAAAAAAAAAGGAAATGACAGGGACCGTTATATTTGTAGGATCCCATTGTTGAGTATTTGTAAATAGTTGTATAAGAATTTGGAGAGATATTTTATAAAATTCATTAGTATTTTAGTTTGTATTTAGCTTTCAATACATAAAATGCACACATTCACTTTTTAAATATTGTAAACCTCGAACACAGTTTATAATTACCCTATGTACATATGCATATATGTGTGTGTAACTTCATGCTTTTGAAAAAGCTTTTTTTTTTTTTTTTTTAAATGGTCAAATCCGTTTTAGAAAATTTTTTATTTGTTTAAAATAAAATTTCCATCTATTTTATAAAGCAAAAACATGTTCTCGAATAAAACTGACGTCATATCGAAGGTAGCAACGATCCAAGCAATCCATTTACTTTGTCGCAAATTTAATTACATACTTCCAAATATCGACCGAAAAATGCACTTTTTAGTGCTATGTGATGTCAAAGATGCAACAACCTTATCTCAATTGGATTGTTTTTAAAATACTTTTCAAGCACGATTTTTTAAAAAAAATTATTTCTATCGTGTCGGTTCGATTACAGAGGTAGGTCTGTCTGAACTGAAAATAATATAAATTATTCAGCATTTGTTTTTGGCTCCATAAAGAAATCACGTCACCAATAAATAAGTAAGTAAATAAAATAATATAAATAAATAAAAATAACACATAAGTAGTCGGATTATGCGCTTAAACACTGAAACATTGATAAAAACCAAAAGGCTGCTGTAATTAGCAATTTATTAGCCTCCGGTACGGTATGCTATTTCTTTCTCCCAGCTTATTTTGTGTCCAAAAAATAACGTTACCTTACAGAAACTAGCCGTAAAACAAAGCATTACGATTAAATACTCTTTAGCAATTTTTTTAACTTCTAAACATCGCACATTTTTAATTTTTATACCGTCGTATTGGAAAAAAAAAGTTCTTTTAAATGCATTTTGTTTGAAAACTGTATCTCCATTTATTTTTGAAATATTAATTTTGTTTTTGGAGCCATTTGCTTAATATTGGCAACGGAAGCACTTCATTTCTGCAGAAAGTAAAGGAAAATTAGTTTTAAAATAGTAATTATATATTTTTGTTGCCATTTTCTCGTAACAATCGAAAGAAAATGTAATTAAAATACGTGCTATTTTGAAAAAAATATAAACGAATGATTTCTGTTAAAACAATGGAGCTATTATATACTATACTAGCAGGCTATGCCCGCTGCGCTGGTCAATATTTCCAAATGAACCTTGGATTAAACTAAATGGTGAATTTGAACTTGTATTTTAAACAATATGGATCTTCAGCTTGACCTTGCACATTACTGAAAACTATGCGAATGCCATTGCGATATAATGTTATCTTAAGCGTCGGACAAAATTTAGCAATTAAGAAGAAATTATTTTAGTTGATTATAAACAGCGCACTTATGGTCGGGTAATGAGACCGTTATGACAACAGGAATTAATACCTCTGTAACTAATCAACATATAATGAAATCGTATATACTAACACCATTCCTAAAAGTCATGCAACAGGGCCACTTGTAACAAAATATGTTCTGTAGATTTTTTTTTAAAAGGCTAAACTTTCATAATCAGGTTCACTTAATTTTTGAACTTTTACTGTTGCTCTATAACTAAGTACCCTTGAACAATATGTATACACTAAAACCTTTCGAAAATTATTACCTAACTAATTGTGGTATATCCTACTAAACTATTATAAACAATCGGAATGAAATACAAATTTCCGTTGTAAATATATAGTAGATGATGATGATGCGATTTTGTGTAATAGAATTCATAGTAAAGTTTTCGCTTCAAACAAAAACGATGCTTTCAACATTAAAGCTAATACACCAATATGTGAAGTATCCGATTACGGAAGGTTAACTTGAATTCTCATGAACAACTACTCAAAGAAAAGCGAATATGTGGCTTTTGTGCTACTTTTATGTCAGCCGGGCGCAGGTTATAAATCAATAAAGATTGTTTTCATAGCATATTCTTATTTTGTTATTTTCATTTAAAACAAACCTTTCACTCATTTAATTTAAAATGCATGCCTTATACTAATTTCATTTAAAAAACTGAAAAGATAAACAATAACAGGAAATAATGCCATAATTAAAAGCAAAAAAATATTTTTAATTTACATACGCAAAATGTAACTACTGCTACTGGGAATTTAAAAAATGCTATCAGCGAGATGTGCGCACGGTTGTTATAAATGTACCCATTTTTTCTTCTTATCGAGGAGCAATTTATAAATCGCACAATATTATTCCAATTCTAATTTCTTTCATTGAGGAACCTATGACCGGAAAAAATGGAAAAAGACTCTTGTAGATTCTTCGGATGACGGCATCTGACGCCATAAACCGAGTTTATATATATGAAAATAATTTTTAAGTCGTTACAAACATTGCTTTCATACTTAAATATTTTCATTGGTACTACTTGTTATCCCGTCGACCGATTTCGCCAAATTATATAAATCGCCAAACCATTCGCCAAATTATATAAATTGACATAATCTTTATTTTAAATAACGAAATAACAAATAAATTAGTATAACATTAATAAAAATACAAATAAAACGTCGAAATTAAAATCACTTGATGACGTAAACACGTGTAGTTTGTTTAAATTCAAGTGAATTTGATGTTTACGATCAACCATTATTGGCATTTAATCTTATAGTTTGACGATAGATTTTTGGTCGACGGAATATCTAAGTAGTACCTTTTCCATTTTTGTTTTATAACGCTAAATTCTCAGTAATTTTTTCCCTTTTATTTTACATAAAATCACTATTTTTTTTTTAAATTAAGATGCTTGCATTTTTATTTCAAACTCATAGACCCGTTTTTATTTTTTAGCCAAAAGGGTTGATTTGAATTTTTTCCGTTGCTAGAGTAACGGATGTAATGATAGATATTTTGAGGTTTAGATGCCAAAGACACCGCCAAATTAGAAAAATATGAAATGTGTCATGAACTGTTGGACTTATAAAAATTTATTTGGTAGCATTCGATTCAGCATACAAAACTACATTAAAATATGCTATCATTTGACGCATAATTTTGATATTCGATTTTGTCCCCTCCCCGTGCAAAAACCATTAGGGGTGACACTTTAGAAAATCCTTTCTTAGCAGAAGTTTATGTCATAAGAAGTATTTTTACCACGATTTTAAAGATTTTAGGTTCAGTAGTTTGCGCTGTGCGTTAATTAGTCCCCTAATCCAGACTTTATTTTATATACTATATTAGATATGCGATTTTGCGGTGAATCGATGATCGAAAATTAGTCCAATATCATTTGAAATATTACATAACAGAGGAGAAAGTACGAAGAAAGACGAAGAAGAAATGACGAATTACAAAAGACTTGTAATTTTTTTTTTTCAAAATGTTGAATTTTTCCATAGTAATAACGTATTAAAACATAAATTTCCTTAAAAATTATCTTTATTTCCTAGATTTCGAATCTGTGAATTTTCCTATAAATGAAATTGGCGAAATGACTTGAGAAAATAGATAATATTTGCTTAAATAAAATGGGTAATATTCCTTGATCTGAGTTCGAGTTTATAAATATCACATGCTTTCGGAACTACGGCGAAAAACATTTTAAAAATTATGAAATTATTTTACAATATGTATGTGTGGCAGAAATTCACACTGAAATTTAAGTATTCGATTCCATTTTTAAAATATTAACTGATATCTATATAAGTTACAATTGAATATGAAAATGTACTCAAAAAATGATCTCTTTCACCTAAAAAAACACCATTTGTGAGAACATCCTCAAGCTAATGTCACGCTTATGTATTTTTGGCTTAAAATCACATTGTTTGGCGACAAAAGAAAAATAAAAAATTGTAAAGAAACAAATAGTAATTACACATGTGACTCACAATTACATCTGCTTGTTTCTTCTATAAGTCACGTGATGGGGCAATTAGATATATATATAAAAAAAAGAAAAGAACAGAACAAAAAGAAAATGTCGTTAAAATTTCATCTAATCAAATTTTCAGATTCGTTTCCATATCTAACGCAAGCGATAAAGAGCCAAATATTGCGTATAAAGTGTAATATTTCTTATTAAATTAATTTTTAAGCATTACAAATATTTCTTTCAGGTTTTGATTAAATGTTTCCGTTTTTTAATATTATCACTCATTAAAACGGATTTTCTTCTTCTTTTTTTCTTTTTTTTTCATTTAAATAAAATTAGTAACAGTTTTTCTTTTATTTTTCGAGGTTTAATAGCCGTTTCAATTTTTTTTTATCAACGATGAATTTCGCCAAGAAATAAAATGGTAACCTTATCGCCCAAAATAACAGAATTTTCCGTCATAATTCTAAAAATAATACAGGTAGAATAATGTGTTATAGCTTAAAACCTTCCCTGAAACAATACCTATCTAACGGTATAGGTTCCGTAAAAATCCATGCAGTAGAACTCGAAATCTAGGCGTTCGGAACGAAATTTCCGTTTGGATTTTATATATATAATAGATAATAGAATAGATAATAGATTTTATATATATATAATAGAATAGATAATAGATTATGTGTTATGAACTATCTCAAAGTTTAAAACAGATCGCATTGTTAGATTTCCTAATTTTAACAATATCGCGTTATGTTAGTTCCACATTCCACCAGCAGGGAGCGCACTCTATTCTTAACGAAAGCGTATCTGAACGAAAGTCCTTCATGCAAGCTTTCCGTAGATACATGAATCGGGAGGGTGGCGGTCTTAACCAATAATTTAAGATAATTTCTGAAATTACTACGAAAAATATTTTAAAGGGGCTCTACGCGGGCCCCTAATAGAGTTAGAGGAAATCGGAAGACGGCAAAATAATCGCGGGGAAAAGTTTGGTTGGGTGCTTCGGAGCTACTTTTGACGCGAGATCTAAGCTCTACGACCAATAGGAGCCCAGATATTTAAGGAAATATGAAGTAACAAAGTCCAAAATAATAGAATTTTCCGTAATAATTCTATAACTAATCTAGGTAGAATGATGTGTTATAGCTTAAAACCTTCCCTGGAACGATACCTATCTAACGGTATAAGTTCCGTAAAAATCCATGCAGTAGAACTCGAAATCTCGGCGTTCGGAACGAAATTTCCTTTTGGATTTTATATATATAATAGATTTAATTGTAAGCATCTATGAATCATTAGATAGCCTTTTTTTCGATTTTCTTGAATGACGGAATCTTTTTGCTGCATTTGTGTATTATTTCGCGATAGTGATGTGCTATGCATGCTTTACTGTAGTTGTTTAAGAGTAGATCGTAAATATGGAATTCTTAAGCGGATGCGAATGACGTCATTTTATATAAAATAAAACGTGTGCTTTAAGTCTTAAAATTGAAATATGTTTTGTACTGCAGCAGAGTCCCGCTTAATCGAGTTATTTTCTTCTGATGGATTTCATTTAAAAGAATGATTGTCAGAATATTTTGTGTGTGCACAAAGTTTCAAGACTGGTCTGAGAATACAAAATTTATTAAACATTTTTGTACAGCATATTAACTAGTTTTTAATTGTTTAAATATTTTGTACTAAAATTCTTCGAAATATGCCCCTTGGACATTAAAACACCGCTGTCAGCGTTTTTTTCCATTGTTCATAGGCTCCCTGGAAGTCTTCGCGCGCCAAGCTGTTAAGAGAACTCGACGAAGTTGCCTATGCTAAAGGACTTATCCACAAAGAGTTTTTTCCTACTGGATAGAGTATCACAGGTCAGGTTTACGCTGGTGTGCTCCACCATTTGAAGTATCGAGTCAGGCGCGCCCGCCCAGACATCAGAAATTATTCGATTGTGCACCACGACATCGCGCCCTTTCACACTTCGCTCGCCACCACCGAAGCTTCGGCTAAGTTTAACATAGCAATACTGCCGCAAGCCCACTAGAGATGCCAATCTCGCTTCCAGCGACTTTCTTTTTTGTTCCCCGGATCAAGAAAGACCGAAAGAGAAGCGATTCGACATGATTCCAGCGATTCAGGCAGCTTCGATGAGGTCCCTTAAGGCTGTTCTCAACTTCTCTGCTCAACAGGCGCAAAATGTTTTGACATATTTACAATTTCTTTTTTTAACGGAAAGATATAGAATTGAAAAGCCTCATAATGGAAGCGATTTGGAATCGAACTGTGTTTTCCATTTTTCGATCAATAAATTACCTATTGAGTTATAAGCGATTTTGATCATGTGACAAACACGTTTTTTACCCTTTCTTGAGTGGATAGTCTTCTTTCGCGCAGAAATTCGGTTCAGAATGCCTACTTTGACACTATTTTCTGAAATATATATTGCGTTTGTAAAAAAAACTGAAAAAAACCCTAGCAAAGAAAGAAACAGTGGGCCATCAGCTGGAAAAAAGATGGCAGCCAGCAGTGCTATCAGCGGTAAAGTGCAAGGGGGCCATTACATAAACCTTCGAAAAGTGTCCAAGCCGATGCAGCTGGTCCATCAGTAATGGCCAACGGCAGGCCAGCATTGGTATGCCATCACATTACTTCAATCCGGCACTTTTCCTGCAGTTCCAGCACCTATCCCACTGCTATTCCTTTGCTGGCCAAGCACTTTCCCTTACAAAAATTTCTTATAGAATTCTATAAAAAAACAAAGTATTATATAATTGTGGCACTTTTTTCTATAAGCTGGTTTCACCAAGAGCTATAGAAACACACGTAGAAGTGTCTATAATAGAAACGTGTATAGTAATACTTGAACTGCATGTGACTACCTTCCCAAGTACTGACCGTGCTCGATGCTGCTTGGTTTCCGTGATTGGACATGGACAAGTGCTTTCAGCGTACGGTACGATTCCTCGTAGCTTTCAAGCTCTCATTACACTATTTCAAGTTTGTTTCTTTTGTGATTTACGTTCCCAATCATTAAACTGGTATAGAAATTATTCTATTGTATAGAAATCCGATGTATTTTATACACTTTTTTTATTATTGATTCTGAACTGCGTAAATTATGAAAACCGAAATCGTTTGTAACCTAGTAAAACCAGATTTAAGAAGAAAAAAAGTGCGTTGAAATAAAGAATTTATTTATTTAATCATTTACTTAATTATTTTGTTGGTGGCAGTGGTGCTATATTTTTTACAGTATCAAAAAAAAAAAAAAATTAGCTTCACAGCTTAAATTGTGTTAAGATATTCATTTCAGATTTGTGTTCAAATACTCAATGTCTTCGATATTCGCAGCGCCACCTAGCGTAAGGGTTCCCAGCAATAATACTGCAAAAGTTCGTGCACTTCCATGTAGTGGTGAGCCAGCGCATGAGATAAAAAGGATGCCCGAAGAATTTTATCTGATGATTTCCAACAGCAAAGTTGACTGAAGCTGTCCAGCAGTGGTCATGCAGTGGTAGACCATCAGCCAGCATTTCTCCATCATTGCCAAAGTTGCTGCTGGCAATGCCTATGTTGCTGTTGGCCAGCAATTTCCTCTTTGCTGGGACAGCTCGATGACATAGTTTCTGAACAACAATACCTGCTGTTTAATGAATTTCCGAATAAAAATAAATTAAAACTTATGTCACAAAGTTGCCCGTTTGAGTTTCAGAACAGCCTTAACAGCCTTGCGCGCGAAAATTTCCAGGGAGCCTATGAACAATGGAGAAAACACTGGCAGCTTGTGTTGATGTCCAAGGGGCATGTTTAGAAGAATTTTAGTTCACTGTACAAAAATGTTTAATAAATTTTGTATTCTCAGTCCAGTCTTGAAAATTTGCGAACACACCCTGTATATGAGAAAAAATTTATATCAAAATAATATTCCGAACTACATCCAGAATCTAAAGCCATTCTATCATAAACGAAATAAAGTAAATTTCACGTTTTGGAATGCGTTTAATTATTTAAAATCGAAAGCTGTAAGAAATTAGCATATTCATTCAAGTGTATATTTATTCTAGATTTAGTAATAAATAAGCAACCAGAATTGCATCTTGCATTAAAGATTCTCATTATCAAAACTTTTCATAAATGGCGGTTTGGATGAATTTTATCAAAGGTGATTGAAATCCGAAAGGTTATTGATTGTGTGGAAGCATCGAGGAAATCATAATGAATATATTTATCTATTAATTAATTATTGTGAATTGTATTCATAAATATTATCGTTCAGTGAAATTGAAATCACAAATTGAGATATGTGAAGCTTTTAAATTTGAGATTGTGAATAGGAATAAATATCTGCCATAGGAAAATAAATGAATTCAAACTTTTATTAAATAGCTAAAAGTGTGTGTGTGTGTGTATTTATTGTTTTATTTATTTAAACTAAAAACATATTAATGTTTTGAATAGAAAAGATAAAATGTATGTCCTTACATAAAATAAGAATATTATATTCTTCAAAAATTTTCAAACAAATCTGCCAATTGCGATCAATAGAATTTAGCCGAATACAGTTAGATAGATTTTTCAAAAACTTTAACTGCGTACTTGATACAATAGAATGAATAAATTTTATCCATTGTATATATAAACGTGCTTACTGAAAGAATCTTGCTTGCCACATTTTCAACAGCACATGATAATACACATGAATAGAATCTGGAAAAAGTAATCACTTTATAATAATTTTAGCATTTGCTTCACTGTGAGCCACATCTGGAGCCACACAGTGAGACAGAAGTGATATTTTATGTGCTTTGCTGACACATTCAGAACGTAGTATATGGCATTGTTGTGCGTATATTTCTGAGCATCCACGTATGAATGTATATTATGACTGCATTGTAGAACACCTTAAACGGTCTAGAAACTGATAAGCCAAGACGTTGGAGTTTGTGGCTGCTATATGGTGGTAACATGAGAACAGTGTCCTCTATCTATAGGCACCCTTGCCTTATGCTCATATTCCCCATTTACCTCAACCTAGAAAACCTGGGTCGAACGCTAAAATTGTATTAATCATTAATCTGATTGGATTTCCGCCGCTATAAGGTCCAATCAGTTTAATCGTGAATATCATTTGAGCATTCAACCCTGGTTTATCTAGGTTAAAGTAGATGGTTAATACGAGCATCAGAGACATAACGCATATTAAAGCTATAATATATGTTGTGAAATATGGAATAAATCTAATTGTAATGACATACAGTTAGACACGATTTTACAGTGTACGAGCGTTACATATTGCATTGTGTACTACACTAATTTGCTGGAAAGCTGAACGGTTAGGCACCTTTATCTTCAGCTTTGTTAGAGATAAATCCTTGGAATTAAGTAGAAAAACCTATGAATCTTGAACTGAAATACAAAATACAATTAAAATGAAGATTTGTGATCAGAAACAGAGTTAATTAAATAAATTTCAGGTTTGTAAAATTATCTTCTTTTTGTAATTTCTGAAAAAGAAAACTTTTCGCTATTCATCATCGTTTTGATTGCAAAAATAGATACCTTTATATGAAAGAAGTGAAACTTAATATTATTTTGAAACATTTAAGTAAATTTTTAAAACGTATTTTCTTTTACACAAACTCACATACAGATACACTATGACGCAAAAGTTTAGACAATGACGTCATTCAGCTTTAAAATGTAGAATTATGACGTCAGAATTACAAAAACCTGTAAATATATTCAAAAACTGATTTAAAATGCTATGTACAAAAGACAGTCGTTTTATTTGCTATAATACTAATTTTTTTCATAAAAATTCAAATGTGCTTGTCGCAAAAGTTTAGACACTATTCTAAATTTCTTTGAATATTCGCTGGCATATGCAAATTTAGAATCGATGATGTCACAAATTTGGAGTACTTAAGTTCTGCAAACGATTGCGCTTCATAGTCGACATGCCGAGAGCTAAAGAAATTCAAGTGAATGAGGTTTCAAGGATTTGGCAGTTGAAAGGTGAAGGGAAGAGCGTTTCTGAAATTTCTGCTATTATTAATAGGTCAAAAAAATCTATTTATCGAGTTTTATCGAGTGGTTCCGAATATAAAGCAAAATGTCGGTCTGGGAGGCCACGTGTGACAAATGTACGAGAGGATCGCCTGATACAAAGACTAGCGAGTACTCAACAAATGAGCGTACGTGGAGTTCAAAGCTCATCGGGACTCTTTGTATCAAAGGATACGATTCGTAGACGAATTTTGGAAAAAGGAACAATCGTTTATAGCAAAATGGAGAAGAAACCAGCTCTGAAACCACATCATAAGTTACAAAGACTTATGTGGGCTCGAAAGCATATGTCATATGGAGAGAAATGGCAGTCAGTCATATTTAGCGATGAAAAAAAGTGGAATCTGGATGGTCCAGATGGTTGTTTATCGTATTGGCATGACTTGCGGAAGAAACCTCGACGTTTTTTTAGTCGCAGACAAGGAGGGGGCTCGGTGATGGCTTGGGCAGCCTTTTGCTATAATGGACGAGTATCTCTGACGTTCACCAGTGGTCGTCAAACTTCACAGCATTATACACAGACATTAGAAGAAAACCTACTGCCATTTGCTGAGCTTCTAGGGGGTCCTCAGTGGGAATTTCAGCAAGACAATGCTTCAATTCACACTGCAAAACATTCAAAATCTTGGTTTAATTCCCATAATATAAGAGTTCTCGACTGGCCAGCATGTAGCCCAGATCTTAACCCTATAGAAAACCTTTGGAGCATCATGTGTCGCAAAGTTTATAGCAACGCCATACAATACTCTTCTGAAAAGGAACTTAAGACGTCTATTGAGAATGCATGGTACGATATCGATCCACAAACTATGCAAGATTTAGTTTCTTCCATGCAATCTCGTGTATATTACGTAATACATAAGCATGGATGCGCAACCAGGTTTTAAAAATTGTTTATTTCGATTTTATTTAATTTGTGTCTAAACTTTTGAGACAGCAGTTTATTTTTGTTACCATTTAATTTATTGCAATATGCACAATTCCACTTTTCTTTGTTATAAATATTGTTTATATGTACAGCACATTAATTTCAAGCAGTGATTTGAAAATTGAATAAATATTTTTCAAAGTATGTAAGAATTTCTTCATTGTCTAAACTTTTGCGTCATAGTGTATATGTATAATTATTTTGATTTAATGAAATGAGGTCTAAAAGTATTCTGTTATTTTTTATAATAAAAAATAAAAGTAATAGTATTAAATAATATTCTATAATAATATTAATAATAATAATAATAATAATCAATATAAATAATAAATAATAATAATAATAATAATAAATATAATAAAAAGAATTTTGTATAATAAAAAAACTTTTACATAATCTGGAATTTAATGATTTTTACTTTCTTTTATCTTCAATAGAAGAAAGTATTGTAATCGAAATTTTTTTCGACTTCCGGTTTTCGACGGATTTTCATGTTTTAGGGGTCAGAGATCCCCAAAAATATGTTTATAAAAAATGTCCATGTGTCCGTGTGTCCGTCTGTCTGTCGCCATTGTACCATCAAAAAGTGTATGCATAGAATTGAACCAAATTTTTATTTTAAGTTTTTGGCTATAGCAAGCAGATCCTCCCTGAATTTGGAAAAAAATCGCCGGTAGGGGGCGCTGTAATAGCTATTTTTGTGCGATTTTGAATATTGTACCATCCAAAAGTATATGAAGTTATGCATAGAATTGAACCAAATCTTTATTTTAAGTTTTTGGATATGGCAGGTAGGTCTCACTGAATTTTGAAAAAATTCGCCGTTTGGGGGCGCTGTTATAGTGATTTTTGTGCGATTTTGAATATTGTACCATTCAAAAGTATATGAAGTTATGCATAGAATTGAACCAAATTTTATTTTAAGTGTTTGGATATGGCAGGTACAAAATCTCTGAATTTGGAAAAAATTCGCCGGTAGGGGGCGCTGTAACAGCGTTTTTTGTGCGATTTTGAATATTGTACCATCTAAAATGTATGAAGTTACGCATAGAATTGAACCAAATTTTTATTTTAAGTTTTTGGCTTTGGCAAGCAGATCCTCCCAGAATTTGGAAAACATTTGGCGGTAGGGGGCGCTGTAACAGCGATTTTTGTGCGATTTTGAATATTGTACCATCCAAAAGAGTATAAAGTTATGAATAGAATTGAACCAAATTTTTATTTTAAGTTTATGGCTATGACAAGCAGGTCCTCCCTGAATTTGGAAAAAATTCGCCGATAGGGGGCGCTGTAATAGCGATTTTGCCTATTGTAGCATCGAAAAGTGTATGAAGTTATGCATAGAATTGAACCAAAGTTTTATTTTAAGTTCTTGGCTATGGCAAGCAGGTCCTTCCTTAATTTGGGAAAAATTCGCCGGTAGGGGGCGCATTTATAGCGATTTTTTTCGCCATTTTGAATATTGTACCATCCAAAAGTGTATGAAGTTATGCATAGAATTGAGACAGATTTTTTGTGTTTCTTTTTGGTCATGGCATGAAGGTCCTCCCTGAATTTGGAAAAATTTCGCTGGAAGGGGGCGTTATAATTACGATGTCTGTACCATTTTCTTTATTGTACAATCGAAAAGTTTATAAAATTATGCATACAATTGAACCAAATTTTTTGTGCATGTTTTTGGCTTTGGCCAACAGGTCCTCCTTGAATCTGGAAATATCGCGCGGTAAAGGGGCCCTGTGATAGCGATTTTTGTATACTTTTCTTGATTTTTCGTAGTTCTATTTTCCATCGGCGGCTCGTGCAAAGGAGGGAACTCACTTCCTGCTAAGCCGGCTATTCACAAACATCTGATAACAACAGAATAAGGAAAAACTATTAATTTTAACAAATATCATGATATAGATTAACTCGTTTTTAGTTCATTTAATTGACTGAAGTAGGAATTTAAGATGAAAATCAAAGTTGGTATAGTAATGAACTAATAATATTGAAGTATTAACATGTGTAAGTAGTTTTTGAAATATTAAAATGCATAAGATAAAGAAAGTTTTGGGATTGGCACATCCGACTAGTTTAAGACATCTTTGGCTGATTTTTCGTCTACTTTCAAAAATTAAGAAGCAGTACGTATAACAATGAGCATTTACAAAAAAATTGAGAAAAGCTCAAATAATTCGCTGAAAATTCTGTAAATATTAGCAATAACTAGTTTTGTAAGTATAAGTCATAAAAATGAAGGTGTAAAATCCCGTACTGCGAAAAGTTAATAAGCTATTTTTTGCACAAAAGGCGAGTTAACGATGGTTTTGTTTTGAGAAAATATTCATTCAAAAATTTATTAAGAATGTTTACTAGATTAATAAATGAAATCTTACGCTAACACCAGAAATGCTTTTTTTTTGTTTCTAAGAAATTTTCTGCTTCATTACGATCTACTATATTTCCATCCTATGTCATGTCGCTGCCAGAAATTTTTGTTTTGTCTCCTTCTTTGTTGTAGACAGACAATTCTAACAATAACCTTCATTTCAAAACTTTGCACTGCTAAATCTTAGATTAATAGTATAGATATTCTTCGGATTCAAGAACGAAAAATCGTGCATCACGCATAGATTATAAAATACTTTCCAACATTAATACGAAAAATCATGCATCACGCACAGATTATGAAGCACTTTCCAACACTAACAAAACATTATCATGAAATTCCGTTTCTTTCAAAGATGAAATCTATCATAGACTGTCCTGTTGTCGGATATTTCGTGCTTCTCTGTAGATTAAGATAAATATTACGCACTACTTAATCTATAGAAAACATGTTGTAGTGCACCTCAGTGATTTTTCCTTTTCGTATGTGTGAGGTATTGTATTATCATTGAAATCCATCGGAAATAATGTTTCCCCCATAGACCGTAATGTAACGAAATTATTTTGTGCATCCCTGTAAAAGAGTTATAAATGCTTGACACTTAATTTTTAACACTGAAGTAAATATCGATAACATAAAATGTTGATTGCAATTCGAGTATATTTACGAGAGTTAGACGACGATCAGACGGCAGATCACAGACAGACAGGGAAATTGAATTCATAAATACTTTTCAACTATGTTAGAGAGTGTTAAAAATTACAATAATAGATTTAGAATAGTTTTATGAATCTGTTCTTGGGGAACAGAAATAGGTACAAAAAATATTTGGTTGACCCAAAGATGTTAGAAACTTTACAGGATGGAGCAGATACATTGTGGAGATTCAATGTTTCTAATATCTAAACACGATTCCCAAAATCTTTCGCTTGGATGTTTTCATTGTAGAAAAAATACTAATCAGACACTCATACAGCCTATATATTTTCGAAATTATCTAAAACCTTTGTGGAACAAGTAACTCTCTTAAGATTCCAGTAGTTTCCCTGAATAGCAGAAGGACGCATTTACTTCAGGAAAGTGCTTTTTAAATCACAGAAACCTATCGATTTTTATACAGGTTTCTTAGTCTTTCTAATTGGTTCTTTCCATAAAAATTTCAGACGATAAGAAAATGTTTAAAAAAATGTAAATTTTTTTGGTTAATCCAGCCACTAGCTTTTTAAAGAAATGTCGCATTTTACACGCTATGAATGAGAATAAATTTCTGTGTGCCCAATTATTTTTCATTTTCTGAATATGTCCCATGTAACATTTCAATAAAAAAAAGGGTATTTGAAGTTGGTTATATTTTCCAATATTATGCGTTTAAAGAACAGGGTGATTATAATTAACTTATAACAAGGGAGTATGAAATAAATTATTAGCATGATATTTTTGTATATTTTTTAAATTCATTACTGGGTTATATGGCGCAATTTACGTGTAATTTTATGCAAAATTCAAAAACCTTTAAACTGCAGAGTATACAGTGTGCACCGAAAAGGTTCGGTGAATAGTTCTATTTCTAAAGGGCAAAGATAAAGAAGGCTGAAGATGCACGCATGCTCCTGTGCATAATAAGAATGATCTAGAAACACCATGTGATGTCAAACAACTTTTAGTGGTTCCCAAACTTTGTTCTTACGCAACCCACCTAATATTTTAAAAATTTTTCGATAACCCATCTAATATGTAGGGTCTTTTGTATAATCTATTCTAAGGAAAAGATGAATTTTGCCATAAATAATACACACGAAAACAGTCATAAATAATATTAATGGAAAGTGGGATTATCAAAAGCTTTTACTACGTAAAAAATTTATACATATTACTGACTGCATTATAAAAAAATACATTTTAAAAGTGAATGCCATTTATGGCATTAAATTTCACCATCGGCATGGTCTGTGTTGGGATAGCGTTACGCAACTGTGTTGGGATGGAATTACGCAACAGTGTTGGGTTGGATTTGGTGTATACAACACATAATTTTAGAACCGCTATACTAAGTGGAGAAGATTTAATCACTACAACCATATAAAAGTAATATGTGTTCAGAATTTCCGGGTTTTTTTTTTGGCATCAAGCCATTCTCTATACAAAGTTATTTATCTATATATTTTCACAATATTTTACTTTAAATTTATAACATATTATTTTTAGCGTATTATTGCAGCAGATAAAATTAATTTTTGATTTTTGAAAACTTAAAATTCAAAATTATTTCAATTGTAATCGCAGATTGTACACTATGCAATTAAAGAATTAGGTAAATAAGTCAATTTCTAAACGGTAAAGTAGACTAAAGATGCACGCATGCTTCTGCGCGTAACAAAAATGGTCGAGTAACGGTCATGTAAAGTCGAAGACATTTCAACGGTTTCCAAACTATGTAAGAACATAGTTTGGGAACCGTTGAAATGTCTTCGTGTACAGGTGCTATTCGATATTTCCGTGGTGCAGTAGTAGTACGCAACCCATAGTTTTGGAACCGCTACACTATGTGGAAGCAGATTTAATCGCTACAACATTTCAAAATTAGGATGAGTTCAGAACTAACGTCCATTTTTCTTGAACATAAAGGATATTCAATATATGGCACGAGTCTTCATTGGCGCATAGAAGCAGGCAATAATTACATTATTTTCTACTTCTGTTGTTCGGAACAGGTGAAGGTAACGACCACAATTCTTTTACTTCATGAACCTGGCTCTAGTAATAGGAATGTATAGCTATAATCACTCAATAAAACCCAAAATGTTGTGGAAAGCCGTCACGTGGTTTCATAATCGTTATATTCTACCCTCGGGCTTCACCGCCACCAACAGCATGCAAGACCAGCTCATGACGTTTAAAACGTCACACGGAGTGGGTCATCTTTATGGTGATTGGCACATTGTTTTGTGTCAATCGCCGTGTAAAGAGGATCCACTCCGTGTGATGTTTTAAAAGTGATGATAGCCATCTATGTCGTTGGTGGCGGTTTCACTCTGTCACACATGGAGTTTCTGTGGATGATTTGATCACGTAGTGGGTTTTCGATTTAGTTGTAAATATTTGCATTGTTAACGTTTCACCTATTTACAATTTAATTAAGTGGATCGATTGATAAATCGCAGCTTTAACAGCTCTTTCAAATGTATAATTTTTTTGAATTTTTTTACACTATAAAATGCTTTTTTAACCATTGTATTTTCTAACTACCCAATATAGAATATCGCACATGTAAATGTTGCACATAGCGGAGTACGATTTATATGTTAGTTTCACGATCAGCTTTTGAGGGTTAAATACTTATTTGTATTGTTGTAGAAAACAATGCATATAATAAAACAAAGTTGTATTGTTTATAACGAATGCATCATTCTGCTGTGATCATGCAATGTTTTTTTTTACTAAAGAATACTTAAACAGATAACTACGTAAGTACATTGTAATTGCATGTTTCTTGTTAAAAGTTGGAAAAAAATAGCACGTTTGTGAAAATTGTTTTAGGTTATATTATGAGTTAACGCATCTTATATTTATCATCATACATATTTTTAAAATACAAGTATTTTTTTAGTATTTTTATACAATTCATTGAGAAAAAAAAAAAAAAAAAACGTATATTTCATTGTCATAAAACATTTAAATTTTGGTTGATAAAATTCCTTTTATATAATAATTTATTTGCTAAATTTCATTGTAACTTTCAGAATGTTGGTTTTATAAAAGACACAGCGAGATATTGAACTTGCAGCTATTAAAAAGAATAATCAAGCCTTTTGAGAAAACAGGTTCTGATATCCCCTGTTTCAGAATAAACTGGGATAACAGCCGAGGCTTTTATTTTATCTATTTATCATTGGAGAAACAAAGCAAATAATTCAGTAATGAAAACCTCCAAACTATAGGAATTAACATATTTATTCAGCGTCATATATAATGTGGATTTAACAATTAATAACCAGCCGGAGTTTCATCTTACATTAAAATAACTCATTTTGTATACTTCTAATCATTGGGGATTCAGATAAATTTATCGTTCATTTCTTAAATTCAGACTATTGTAAAATAATAAACATAAAATAAAAACTAATTAAAATATTAAAAGCATTGTGCTTATTTTTAACACTTTAAGTAATTCATTGTACAATGCCTTATAGCGGACGCGAATTAAAAGTATATTCAACCAATGAAATTTATTGCTGAAAAATAATAGACACAGATCCCTTAAATTAAAATGTAAAGAGCTTAAGTAGATACGAGGAATAGACAGACAGAAATAAAATATTTTTTATTACACATTAAATAAAGACGTAGCGCTGAAAATAACATTTATATACAGGGTGATTATAATTAAAGTCGCACTTTCAAAATACTGTAAGAAAGGAACCACTGGTCAGAATGACTTTAAATTTGAAGAAAATATACTGGAAGAAGGGGGGATAGGGTATGGCATAAGAAAGAAAAGTTCCAAAGTATGTCAATAGATGGCGCTGTAAGCGGCCTAATGAAAGTGTATTCGGCTACAAGTGACATTTTTAATCGAAAAACGACGGCTTTGGCATTAGTTGTACAGTAAACCAACCGTACAGTTCAATGTGCATTAGTGTTTCGGTTGTTTGACAAAAAAATGACTTCTAAATTAGTCAATAGTTGTGTTACTGTTAGTGGAAAGCCCATCCACCACGGCAAGATCGTACCACATTGGATAGGAAAAATCGTATTTTAATTTTCCTTGGGCCAAAAACCGCATAAAAAGCTCATAATGATTCGATTTTTAAATGCTCTTGGGCGAAAAAATGCATAAAAAGCACATAATGATTCAGTTTTTAACTGTTCTTTGGCCAAAAACTGCATAAAAAGCACATAATGATCCGGTTTTTAGGTATCACTAGACATGCAGCACACAGGTTCCATATGCTGTTCACCATTGTCCGCCACAAGTTCAAACCCTTAAACAGCATGTTCCACAACAGACAGGGCAGATGTACACACACACTCAGGTGTGTCGTTGTGCCACAACAGACTCAGGTGTGTCATTGTGGATGTGTTGCGTAATCCGTGCCTTCAATTCAGCTAAATTTGCAATCGGGTCACTGTGCACAAGATTTTTAAGATAACTCCACAGCCAAAAGTCACAAGGATTGATGTATCTTGGAGACAGGCAGCTGGACAATGACAGCTGATAAGTCGATCATTCCGAAATGCCTCTTGAGCAGTTGCATGGCTGGCTTTGTGGAGGGCGCCAACTTGCATGAAAATGATTCTATCCAGACATGCACGCTGTTGAAGTGTTGGAATGACCTGGTTGCGCAAAAGATTCTCATAACTTTTACTATTCACAGTACTGGTAACGGGACCTGCAGGACCCATCTCATAGAAAAAAATGATCCATCATACACGATACCGTTAACCCGCACCACACAGTTACCATTAGCAAATTCATCGGTACTGGTTCACTTGCGAATGGATTTTCATTCGCCCATAACCTGAAATTTTGTGTGTTGACAAACCCTTGAAGATGGAAATGGGCTTCGTCTGTCCATAAAATGTTCAATGGCCATTTATTGCCCCATGTCCATGCATGCGAGGAATTCCAAAGCAAAAGTCTATCTTCGTGGCAGGTCAGCAGGAAGCAACTCCTGAACATGGGTAATTTTGTAACAATAGCAATGCAGGATATTGCGTATAACTTTATGCACCGTGCTCACAGGCATGTGTAAAGATCGGGCAATTACCCGCCCACTGCACGTTTGCACACCACTGCTCGCCCTTTTCTCTTATGCTGTGGCCATATCTTCTACTAACGTCGAAGCAATTGATTTCATTCCTCTTTCAGATTTCACTTAAAAAAAAACACGTCTCTTTGGATTTCTCAATCATATTCTTCAGACCCTTGGCAGATATTGGGCCACAGCTTTTTTTCATACCCTTTAATGACCTTTAATGAATTTCTTTAAAGCTGAAAGCGCACAGTCGCCGTTCTTGTAAAAGAACCAGCAGAGCACTTCACCAGCAGAGCACGATCCTTCATTGAGAGACTCATGGGAAGCTGCTCAGATGCGATATAACGCCACATACCCCGCGTTTTTATGTCGTGCGTATGAGTGTCTTTTAATTTGTATAGTATGTCGCTTACACTGCCATCTGTTGATTAACTTTGGAACTTTTTTTTCTTCTCGCCATACCGTTTCTCCCTTCTTCCAGTATATTCAGTTCATATTTGAAGTCATTCTGACCAGTGGCTCTTTTTCTTTATAGCATTTTGAAAGTGGCACTTTAATTATGATCATCCTGTACATATGGTTCAAATGAGAGGGTTTGAGAGAAAAACTATTAAAAATTAACCTGTTATCCCCGCTTAGCTCCAGGCGCTCTGATTTCCCTTATTTAAGAAAAAAAAATGACGACACGAGTTATCGGTAAACAATCAGGAAGCAGGAATTTTGCTTTTTCAAAATTTAGTGTCGTTCCCTGATGAGGGAAAAAATTATTATTGTTATTACGAGGGGTAATCCGTCGAATTTCGACGAAAGAAAATGTTTGACCCCTAAAGGATGATTTAATATTTAGAAAAACCATAAAAAAACTACCTATTTTTTATTACAGAACTTGAATAATTATAAGGTTTGTAAATAAAATATGCAATTAGTTTAAAAAAAATGTTATAGAACAAATTCACATTTGTGAAAAGACATCACGCGTGAATTCTATGTCTTCATGTTCGTTTTACACCATATAAATTAATGCGAATAAGACATTTATTCTTAGATCTTTATTTATCATCATCACACTATTTACCAACACTGTTTGAAATAGTGTATACAGGGTGATTCATAAAAGATGGGCAGAACTTTAAGGGGTTATAGTACACTTAAAGACAAATAATATTAAATAGGAGACTAAGGGTCCCAGACGTATTCCCAAGGAGATAGGGGGCATTAAAGTTTAGGGTCCGAAATTTCAAATGATTATAAAACATGGAAAAATTGGTCGATTCGTTTGCGGTTTTTGCAAAAAATTTTCTTTATGCCAGTATTTTCTTGAAATAAAATTTTAAAGTTCAATTTCAAAAAATGCCGATAGGGGGCGCTTTAGACTTTGGAGTAACAAACAACTATTTTTTAACGTTATTTTTTGTATTTCTTTAAATGATTTCGAAAGCTTAGACTTAAACTTAAATTTTGATCTAAAAATCTGAGTCCTAACGAGTAGTTAAGTAGCGTAAACTGAAATTTGAAATTTGAAACCCTTCTCCCCCCAGAACAAAAATCAGTTATTCCCGATCTTTGTGTCGTAGATTAGGCTCTAACTACTGCCGCGTTTTGCTAAAATTATTCTTTATGTCAGTATTTTCTTGAAAATAAATTTTAAAGAAAATTTTCAAAAAATTCCGATAGAGGGCGCTTTAGACTTTGGAGTAACGAACAACTATTTTATACCGTTATTTTTTGTGTCTCATAAAATGCTTTCTAAAGCTTAGACTTAAATTTTCAGCCCAAAATCTGAATCGTTAGACGTGGTTAAGTTTCTGGGGAGAGGGGTTTGAAATTTCTACTCCTGAGCACAGTTCAGTTTACCATGTCCACACATTGTGTGCTGTGATACGAGGTAAAAAGACACAAATTAGGATTATGTTACCAAAGCATATTTATTAACATGTAATTACAATAAATGTTCAAAACTGTGACCACCAGAGGTTATGCACGCAGAACAACGGCGAAGAATGGAACGGCGAACATTCGCGAAAACATCAGGCTTTTCGAGCACTTCCCCTACAGCGGCGGAAAGTCTGGCGTGCATACATGTGCATTGTGTGTGTTAAATGTACCTTCACGTGTGAAGGTACATTCATCGGTAAAAAGCACAGTTCGTCCAAAATGTGGATTTAGCGCGTTCTGCTGCAGAAACCAGCGGGCGAATTCAATACGATTTGGATAATCCCCTGGAGACAGTTTCTGGACTCGTTGCACATGAAACGGGAGCAAATGTTCATCCTTCAGTACCCTCCAAGTCATGGACTGTGAGGTATCCACCTGCCTAGCCACTGTTCGTGTACTTGTACTTGGCTGCGCCGCTACTACATCCAGAATGGCTTCTGCAACAACTACTGATTCGTCCTTTTTTGCACGACCTGCATTCGACCGGGAAGCGAGAAATGATCCCGTCTCACACAACTGTCTGTGCAAGCGCTCGAAAGTTTTGCGGTTAGGCAACCGCCTGTTGGGAAATCGCTCTCCGTACATTCGTTGTGCCTCTGCACCATTTCCATCTGCCGCTCCGTAAATTAAATGCATCTCAGCCTTTTCCTTATTCGTGAAGGGCACCATCTTCCGATTCATTACTACAGCGACTTACACTTGACTCACCGTTCAGTGGTTTTTATGCCTGAATCGTGTCGAAATTTTGCATACCTGTTCTTCTTCTTCCCCATTTGACATTTGCATACTTTCTGTTTCCTTCTTCACCCGGTGACTAGCGTCAGGAATGGAGCTTTAACGTTTGCATGAGCGACGTTTCCAACTGTGCCAGTGCCTTTATGAGTGAATTCCGACTATGCAGTCCTTGACGAAAGTTGTATTTTTGCCTCGTATCACAGCACAGAATCGTTGGGCATGGTTAAGTAGTGCAAACTGAACTATGTTCAGAAGTTGAAATTTGAACCCCCTCCCCTCGCTACTGAACCACGCTCAGCGATTCAGATTTTGAGCTGAAAATTTAAGTTTAAGTCTAAGCTTTAGAAAGCATTTAATGAGACACAAAAAATAACGGTATAAAATAGTTGTTCGTTACTCCAAAGTCTAAAGCGCCCTCTATCGGAATTTTTTGAAAATTTTCTTTAAAATTTATTTTCAAGAAAATACTGACATAAAGAATAATTTTAGCAAAACGCGGCAGTAGTTAGAGCCTAATCTACGATACAAAGATCGGGAATAACTGATTTTTGTTCTGGGGGGAGAAGGGTTTCAAATTTCAAATTTCAGTTTACGCTACTTAACTACTCGTTAGGACTCAGATTTTTAGATCAAAATTTAAGTTTAAGTCTAAGCTTTCGAAATCATTTAAAGAAATACAAAAAATAACGTTAAAAAATAGTTGTTTGTTACTCCAAAGTCTAAAGCGCCCCCTATCGGCATTTTTTGAAATTGAACTTTAAAATTTTATTTCAAGAAAATACTGGCATAAAGAAAATTTTTTGCAAAAACCGCAACGAATCGACCAATTTTTCCATGTTTTATAATCATTTGAAATTTCGGACCCTAAACTTTAATGCCCCCTATCTCCTTGGGAATACGTCTGGGACCCTTAGTCTCCTATTTAATATTATTTGTCTTTAAGTGTACTATAACCCCTTAAAGTTCTGCCCATCTTTTATGAATCACCCTGTATACATTAAATTTTGATTAATAATAATTCTTTTGAATGTGATATACAGTCGATAACTTCCATAATTCTGCACAAGTCTCTTCCAAGCTGATACATAAAATCAAGGGTTAGAAAATCTCGGTCAAGTTTGTTAATGGACAAAATCGGACCAAGGAATGGAAATAGGGACGGGTTTTGTGAAAACCAAAAAAATAAAAAACACCCATAACTACTTAATTATAATACATATCAAATTAGTTTAAAGTTATTATTACTTCTAGGAAAAGGGCCAAAAATTTAGGAATCACAAATTTTTGATAAAATAAAAAAATGGGCTCAAGGGGCGAAAAAATAGGGTTTTAGGGAGAAACAATTTCATAACTTCGTCAATTCTGAAGATATAAAATTCATTTAAACTTATTCTAAATCTTCTTAATATTATCTGCAACTTTTATGCAGAGAAATTTTTGATAAGACCAACAAAAAAAAAAAAAAAAAATAAAAATAAAAATAAAAATAAAATAAAATAAATAAATAAATAAATAAAATAAAATACAAAATAAATAAATAAATAAATAATAATAATAATAAATAAAAACAAAAAAATGGGGGGGGGGGGATTAAGAAGAAAAAAATTCATAACTTCAACAATATCCAATCCGACCAAGATATCCAACCCACTTAAATTTATTATACATTTTCTCAATATTATCGATAAATTTCATATTGACAAGTTTTTGATAGGACCAACTTTTACAGCAAAAACAAATAAAACAAAAGTAGGGGTTGACGAAACAATTATCGTGTTAAGGGCGTACTCAAATAGAAACGGTTTATTGTCTGACTCATTTTTAAATTCATTTTTGCTCTCAAACGCATCAAATTTGCAGGTTCTCTTATTCAGAAACTACATAATGTGCTATATTCGTCGATTTTTTGATAAAGGCAGAATATATTTCCAAAAATTCTGTCAAAGTGGGCATTTTTAACCAAATTTCTGGAAGCGATATTGATGAAAACGAAAAACAATGATCCTACTGAGAAAATTATTGTTTGTAAATCAAGTCCTAATTGATGGAACGAAAAATAAAAACACAGGTCAATTATAAATCCCTAAAAAAAAAAAAAAAAACACGTCAGCAAGTTTCAAGTTTTTACTTTTAAAAATGAGTCTGAATTTGTGTCAGAAAATTTCGAGTTGTTGAGCGTCGAAAAATATTTTTTTAATACCACCATAATATGACTCTGATAAAACCAGCTTTCACAGGAAAATGAAATTAAAAGTTCGTCAAAAGCAGCCAGATAAAATTGTTAAGCTGGGTTTTATCTCTAATCTTGATTTAGTTTTTGTTGGTGAAATTAGCACTTAACTTCGAAATCTACCTTCGCCTGCAGGCCGAGCTGGCAGAGATTATTTTTATATTAACCCGTACCAAAATTTATAAAAAAAATCTAATTGTGGTAGATTGAAAGTATCCTTGTATGGAAGAAATTATTATTAAAAAAGTGCTGCCAGTAGAATTAAGAACTAGTCGCTTGGATGGCATATATTCCAACACCGTAATCAAAGAGTTAAAGTTATTATTAAACGTTGCAAAAGAGATTGCAATGCGAGTAGATTTTTAAGCATAAATAGAAAATT
This sequence comes from Maratus speciosus, assembly GCA_963932465.1. Lineage (NCBI taxonomy): Eukaryota > Metazoa > Arthropoda > Arachnida > Araneae > Salticidae > Maratus > Maratus speciosus. The sequence goes on along the minus strand of OZ010789.1, from coordinate 512,496,752 downwards.
CTTGGCGGAATGTACTGTAAATTCGGATTCTCATCCATATACTCCGCATACTTCTAGAAATCGATTTTTATTAAAAATGTGAATTTTAATCTATAATATTTTAAAGTAGAAATCGAGTTCTAGAATCTTCATATGTTCGAATCTAAAACATCACTTCATTCCAAAAAGCAGTTTTTGAGTTATGTAACAAAAAAAAAAAAAAAAAAAAGAACTGCCAGCATTGCAATCTGTTTTGCAATGATTAAAAATGAATTTAATATTAGAGTTTTAAACTTTAAACCTGTATAATTCCAAAACTTTTTGGATGAACAACTTCTCATTTGATATCCTAATGTATAGATTATCGCAAAATCAAAATTATGTGTTAATATTGAAAATAGTCAAGTTTGGTACAAATTCTATATGTAATAACCTCTAATTAAAATTTAAGAATAGCAGTAATTAGTAGACATTATTACTGATCGATTTTAGACATTAACAAGATAGGAGGATTAAATAAGAGATTGGATTAAATAATATGGGATAGATAGCATTAAATAAGATAAGAAATTGCTTGTGACTTTTAAAATTTGTAATAATGAAAAGGAATTTTATGTGTATACTTAAGTAAAAATGTACAAAAATGTATATTTGGATTTTTATAAAGGCTTAGAAATAAATGTAAAGATATGAAACATATAAATTTATTCCTTAAAATATATATTTTAAAACTAGAATAATAATAAACGAAAAATGCTCTATTAATGAATTTTACAAACTTTTATGCAATTACATGAATTTGTAGAAATTTATGTCTAAATACTGTATGAAGATTTGCAACCACGTACAAATTGCATTACTGTTGGAAAAAAAGTTTTTTTTCCAATTTGAAATACAACAAACATTTTAAACTTTATCGCTTCGTTAGTAAAATTTAACATACATAACAACAATAATAATATATATATATATATTAAGCAATGCTTGCATTTTTATAATCTTCGTTTCTGTCAAATTAAACAATATAAATTGTATTACATTAAAACAGACATTATGTGATAGAAAATATTCATAATTTTTTTTCTATAATAATCGTTCAAATGCGCGTTTTACTCGCGTACAAAGGTTTCCGTACGATAAATTTAGAGTGCTAACCACGCACGAAAGTGGTCGCAAATCTACTCTTGAGAAGTCACCTGCCAATCATATTTGGCGTAACAGTAGATAATTTTAAGGTGATTTTCAATAAATAAATAAATAAATAAATACACTCCAAAACTTGAAACTTTCTGACTCATTTTTAAATGTAAAAGCATGATACTTGCAGGCATGATTATTGAAGTGATTCGTAATCGAAATTTTTCTTCATTATAAATGAATTACATATAGAGTTTTAAGAAACTGTTGTCTCAAAACTACTGAGTCGTTATGTAATTATTCTATATTTTTCAATAATTGCCTTCAGTAATTACTTTAAATTCGATTGAAAAACTTTGACTATTTATCACCATGATTCGCCTTACGTAAAACAAACACCTGGTACAAAGTCGAAACTTGGCATTATGCCAAGTTCAGTTCCAAAGGAGATCACACAACTGCAAAGCCGCCTTGGGCCGTGAAAGGTTTTTAATTCATGTATCGGCTAATTACCGAAAAATTATTTCGAAAATCATTATCAACAATCCTTCGTAATTCTGCATCGATAGGAACCTCGTATGCCTCTCAACTCCCCCGCTGAGAGTATCCTCAAAGTAAAGCGTGTGTGTAACAGAAAAACGCGATCTTATTTAAAATCTATGTGACATAGGTTAATCGTTATAATTTTCCTTCAAGTTTTAAATAAACGCCTAATACCTGTCGTTTTCATACTCTTAGTTTTAGCAGATTCGAAAATAGGGTATATATTTTTGCAGTAAATTTTCCATGACACCTCTGAAAATATAATACCTAAAATTAAAACAAATATATATTTTTGAATTCGGTGTTACGAGATGTTTCGAACGATACCCCACACGATATACAAAACAGTAAAGTTTTTTCAAAAACTTAATTAGCCCCCTCTCCCCTAAATTTTCCCTAAAAATATGGCAAATATTCTATAAATATGTGGGTCAATAGTCTTTTTAACTCTGCCAAAAGTTTGAACTTTCCATGTTCCGTAGTTTTCGAGAAAAACTACTGTGATAGACGGACAGACAGACACACGAATGATTTTATAAAGGATCTGTTTTCACGTTTTAAGAATGGAATCCTAAAAATGAAACATGCAAAAGATCTCTTAAAATGGATGAACATTTTAATCAAGTAATAAGCAGACAGTTATAGCCGTTATTCTTGCTGAAAATTAATGTTTGTAAATTTGGGAATTTATTTACTATGGTTCCTTGTTTAATTCGAAATAATGCCGATAGATAGTGTTGTACTGCTTATGTTAGAAAAATCAAATTATCACATAAAAGTAGATCAAAGTTAACAACTTTTTCCTGCCACTCTGTTTAACTTCCAAAAGACAGCTTCTCTCGCAAACCTCCAAAAAAAGGTATGTAATTGTGATGAAATTGCAAGGTGATTTTCAGTAGTATTACTGTTTGAAACAGTCTAGCGTCATCTATCGACGGTATCTGTACCTAAAATAGGAAGCTTTATTGAGAAATTTCTGGTTTCACAAATTACAACTTTAACTTCAGCAGCTATCATGATTTACTTTACACTGATTTTTAAAAACGTTCAGTTCAGTTTATTGCAATGTATGTGCTACAAACGCACATACACACATATACATACATATATGCATCAATGTACCAAAAAATATATAAATTTGTCTCTGAGCTTAGCTCTATTCAATAAAATAAATATTATATTACATCGATGTGAAATACCCTTTGCAATTTATCATGAAACCATTGCTTTAAGAAAGATAAATTGTATTGTCAAGTATTGGTTTCTCACGTAAGTAGTTTAAGTGTGAAAGATATAGGTGTCTTTCTGTCATTCAATGCTTTATTTCTGGGAATTCATATGAAGTTTAGAGACTAAATATCTTTATTATTGCGTAAGTCTTTAAATAAATGAAATATACTCTTAAAATAAAAGGTTATGTATTTCAGTGGTTACTATTCATATATTTAAATAATGACGCACGACTTTGCTTTGTTGTATAAATTTACTGTCAAAAGCTACGTTACGATATTTAATTTAATATATTAGACTGATATAGAGGAAAATTGTGCGATGCAAATGCAGATTATTATTATTATTATTATTATTATTATTATTATTATTATTATTATTATTATTTCCGTTTTTGAAAGATTTTAAAATAGAATAGATAGAAAGGAATAAATTCCCGTATAACAATAAATGTAATTAAAATATTCCTGTGTAACAATCTTTGACGCTGCTACCAAAAATTTGCTTTTGGTTAATAGTATTCGTTTCGTATGTATATATTACATCCTAACATTATACCATCCTATAATACATTTCACTTGTAATGCGAATTTTGAAACAAATAAAAAGTTTTCAATAATAAAAAACAAATGGCTTGCATTCTAACAATAATAACAAGACGGAAATTGTACGTCAAACCTCGCAAATGAGGTGCCGTTCGTACTAAATTTCATTTCATAAATATTCAATTCTTGGTGCAATAGCTGTTGAACTCTTATGGGAAAAATACATGAATACAAAATTTATTAAGACTTTATATATTAAATTCATTATAATAAGGGGAAAATATGACTCCATCTTAAATATGATGCAATCACCATGGCAACATAGAATCTTTACCTGTCATGGGATATCATTGAATTAATTATATATTATCGGATTTAATAGAATGAAGAAAACTTTTATTAATATCTTCTTAATTTTGGATTTGACTTTCATAAAATTTGAAGTGACTCGGCAAAATTCTGAAATGATTATCTATATTAAATTTCAAACCATTCTGTTGGGTAGTTCTTGTGCTGTTATATGCGTACAGAAGGACAGACAGACAGGCGGACGGACCAGGCTATGACTATAGGTGCTACGTATTTATATAATCATGAACGCACCTAAAAAGGCTTAAAACATAGAACAATCTTGTATGGAAAGATTTATTAGAATAATATAAAATTCCTGATTAAGAATAACTTTTTGATGCATGTATATAATGGTAATTAAACAGTTAGTAATAAATATAACAAACACTTCATAAGAAAGTAGATTTTCAGGTGCTTGCAATTTAAAATGATTTTTTTGTGATGGTGCTGGTAGGCTGGGGGGGGGGGGGGAGGGTGCAGGATATTTCAACAGTTAGTCAAATATTTTTTTATAATTAATAACAGTAGCTGAGTATTCATATTTGGTAATAAACATAATCTCATATGTATTGCTTTTAAAGCTTACAGAAATTATTTAACATATACTTTTACGCACTTTTGTCCAATTTCATTATTAATGAAAGAATGAATGCATGATTAATTTCAGAGGAGGCTGCATTTGACATATCTTTAGTTAAATGCATAAACTTGTGTTTATTCTAAAGAGATAACAAATGTTATGAGATGATGGTTTAGAAATTATCAATCATTGATTTCACATTTAGCTAATGGATCTTACATTATGCCATTATTTCTCAACAAAAGCAAAGCATGCAGGCACTATGAAAAGAAACGAATTGTTAAATAACAGAAGCTAAAAGAAAATAGCATATTTTACTCATTTTGTATCGTTCGTATATAGAGGTAATAAGAATCAGATAGAACATGATCCTACTTTTAGTTAGCTTATTCTCGAAATCTTTACAAACTTATATGAATAAATTTTGATAACCAAGATGTCAAGTATAATTTATTTCTGAAAATCACTGTGGAAATCTTAAAGTAGTCCATCTATGATGATAAAATATTTTAAATTAAGATATGATTGAACACTGGTTCACTATCATGGTTGAAAAAGTACAATAGAGAGGAATGCAGCGGGTACAGTGTAAATTTCAAGTAAAACAAATTCTTAAATTTAGCATATACAAGAATTAAAGGAAAGTCTTTAAAGACAGAAAATCTTTTGAATGTAGGAAGCGGAATGCGAAAGCAGTCTCTGTTTACAGTGAAGTGTAAACAGACCGTGTTCTACTAGATCGAAAGCAGCCTTTTTAAAGACAGCATTTTGAAGACAGGGATTTATAAAAAAAACTACGAAGAATGGCGAAGCATAATAAATAGGAAACGCACCAATTTAAAAAGGAATGACACCTACATATACAATGGACTCTTGGATAGAAGCTCTACAATGGATATACTTAGGTATCGGATCATCTATATATTTATTATCAACTGAATATAGTAGTGTTAGGGAATAAAGTGATGAAAATTTCATAATAAAACTAATATATGTCAGCAGCAAATTATATGGCAAAAAAATAAATAAATAAATAAAACAAGGATTTTTTTTAGAACTATTGAAGGTCAGTAATAAGTAATGAACATAATTTGGTATATTGTCAACAGCAATGTAATCACTATTTGAGCTAGAATATTTTATTGGACAATGTTACTATTATACAGACTCATATAAACGGAGTTCCAAATACTCGATACCTACATGCTTCGATAATACAGTTTTATATCATTAAAATCATGCGATAGTATGTTGTAATTAAATGGTATTAAACTTAACCTCACTAAAATTAATTAACTCCCCTTAACCAAAGTAACTCCAAAATTCCACATTGTATTAAACTTAAATGCATTAGAAAAAGTTCCAGTTTAAATAAGGAGATCACAGTAGCCACAAAACTTTACGTCCATAAACCATTATACTATGCCCAAAAGTTTTTTATAAGAAACTTTGAACAGTCACAAACTCACAAGGTGGGATGCCGTGATGCATGATCTGCTGAAAAACAGATATAACAGCATATCCTCCAGGTAATCCTTATTGAAATTGCATCAATGCTCTGCATTGATTATTACAGTATACAGATTAGCGAACAACGCATGCAAAATTTACAAACCACGCCAAAAACTGAACCCAAACACCGCAGTGATAGGCTGTTTGTGAGTTGCGTACAGACCCCAATATACAATGGTTACTTAAGCACATGCACATCTGTAAGTGTCAGTCTTCTCGACTAAAAGCGATAACATAATTATTCGCATCATAACTAGGTTTCTTCAAGTTGATGAATAACTTTAACATCAATGTCCACCGTGCGATGATAATACTAAGGAAAAATGCATGTTGTTCTCTTTCTCGATTAATGTAATCCATGCAAAGGAGAACAATATCTCTCATCTAATAGCACTCTCTGAATTCATATTTACATACTATCATTCGAATTTTATCCATATAATAATGTTTTAATGAAAATTTCTTTAAAAAATTTTATGTTTCATTATATCATTTGTGACGTATGATGACCCGTTACAAAGCCGGATTTAGTGGATGACACGGTCGGGCGACAAACATCTAATATAAGGAAATATGCAAAACTACATGAGTATACAAAACTACTGCAAGACTATAAGAATATGGAAAACTACTATAAGTAAGAAATTCTTTCTTTAGAATAAGGTATCTTTAGAATAAGGATCTTTAGAATAAGGCAAGGATATAGGACCTTTGACCTGCATTCAGCGAGCTATTAAGCTAATACTATTTTGGAATAAAAATATTTCCCTTGTTTAGAAATGAAAACGTTTTGATTAAATAAGATGATGATTATCTTAGGAATTTGTGGTGGGTAATGACTTTTAAGCAAAAAGTTTGAAGTTACCTGCTTTAAAAGATATTATTCTAAGCGGTATTGAAAAGCTGCTCCCCTAGTCCATCGTATCTGTAAAAGCTGCCTTTGGTGCTATACCGAAGAATAAGCATTTTCAATAAATTGGTGACGCTCAATTAATCTGCTATTGATTTTTCCTCCACTGTCTATCATAATTTTTGAAGTAGAATGATAAATTTTTAGATTCGTCTCTATATGTGATGCATTCGGTCTCTTGTGATGAAACATAATTATTTGAGTCATGGGTTATAAAAATAATATTGGTTCAGAAAATACAATCACTTGAGAGAAACAGCGAAAAGGAAGGAGAGTTTCATGTAATTCGAACCGAAACGCTAAGGTCTCTCTTTATCTCTTACATAGAGTTTTTTATACAAAACTTTTCTACTCACACATGGCAATGATTAGACAACACTAACTTTCTGTATTCAATAGAAGTTTATGTCTTTAAGGACTTTCTAAAACACTCTGTATAGCTATATACACACACGCCACACACACACACACACACACACACACACATATATATATATATATGTTTTACAAGAAAAAATGATAACGTAGGAAAATTTAAGATTTACAAACATGTGGCGCGTGTGTGCGTACTTTTCATCTGATATTTTAAGTTATAAGAATGTGCTTTTAAATATATTATTGATACTTTCATGTTCTCTTCAATTTTATTTTTATTAAACGAAACAATAATTAATTGCACGACATGCCGCATTTTAACAGAGTTTTAATAAATCATTTAAACCTATGCTTGTTCTAAAGTCAAGATAATTTAAGATAAAAGGAGACAAGATCATCCAGAATTTCTTTAATCAAATAATGACGTGGAATTCTTTTTAACAATGGAAAATAAATTCAGACATTATCATAGAAAATCAAACCAAATCGGAAGGTTATATTTGTTTTCTTTATAAGAAAATCAAAGCATATCTGCCAGTATGAAGATAAATAATTTGTTAGAAACTAAACGTTTATTTAAATATATATGCTTACTTTATGTAAAGCAAAATAAGCTATGTTTTTATTTTCCTCTAAATTAAGTATAAGCGAAAGTATTTTCTACATATATTTATCTTTATTTATCTGTATATAAATTTATTTGTCAAAATTTAAATTTATTCTACTTTTTGCAAACGGTTTGCAATTATACAGTTAATATTCGACGTTTTGTGGTATAAAGCTCTCAAATACATTATTTTTAAAGCACTGAAAATATGTTTTAAGCATGTTTTTAATTAATAATTGTGATATAGAGATAGTTATAATGAAGTTGTCTAATGAGTAAACTCTAATTATGAGGAATCCTTCTTTGAAGTGTAATTTCTATTATATTGCTTTGTTTTATATGCATCTTAACAGAAAATAGTGATAAAATCAAGTGCTAAGAAGAGAAAAATCAGACCACATTGAACGGAAATAAGAGTAACTATTAAAAAATCTTCTAAGAAAAAAAAACTCTAAAATATGAAAAAAATTATAAATTAGAAAATTTTGTGCAAATAAGTTTATTATGAAAGTTTGTGATATTATGATAGTATGTCCAGTTACTATTTATAAGGGGTTGAAGGAGTTTTGTGCAATGTGACAGTATTGTTTTGCGTTACTAATATTTGAGCTTGCTTACACGTGTTAGTTTTATTACTAAATATGTGTCTGCCTTATAATGTCAAACTTCTGCATGCAATCAGTGGCGTATTTAAGCTGGTAATTCGATATAAAATAATTACATTTTAGGTCTTCAAATGACTATTTTTACATATAAGACATCATTTCATAAGAAATCGAGGATTCTCTGCAACTCTGTAATTAACTTATTTCTGGTATCTCATACGGTTTTAGAGATAGTATTGCTAACTTCAAGGTTTGATGCTATGTGTCGCTATATAACCACTTTATTATACATAGACACCCTGCTCGTGATAAACTGTTGCTATTCTAAAGTTAATAAAGTGTACAGGACATCAGTGGGTATCTTTATACTGGTATAGAACCTGATTGTCTCAAGCACAGCTGCTCCGGGACCAAAACACTTAAAAGTCCTCCACCTTCCCAGCTAAATTCGAAACTTAAGTATTTTTTCTTAAAACGAACACAAATTGTGGCTAAAAGCATGTTATAGCCATACGGCTCCCAACAAGATCTTTGACCTAAGGGCCCATGTAAGATCCGTCGGCTCTGCTTGTATAGGTGTAGTGTGTTGCAGCGCATTTACACGTCAAACATAATATTTGTGGCCTATGAGAAATAAAGTGTGAGTATTGCTGGTCAAACAATCTAAGACACATGTGCTCAAAATTCAAATCATCTATCCTATATTATAAATCGATACAAATCACCCTAATTTTTACTCTATATCCGAAAAAAGTCCTAAAAATCTTCTTAAAATTTATTTCATCAATTGTACGCATAATTGCATTTAAGTTGCAGTCTAATTATGGTTATTTAAAATTAAAATTAATAAAGTATTCATTTTCTGTTTTTTATCCAAATTTAAAACTTTTTAATATCACTGTATTAAACAAAGTTTATGCGGTCCATTTTTTTTAAAAATGATTAAGTAATAAGGCATATGCGAAAGCTTAGCTTTAAAAGCTTTCGAAAAACTAATAGAGCTTATCTTATAATGTGAGATAATTTTAAGTAGCATTCTTGAATAATTTCTAAAAGAATTTATTGATAAACTGATTAACGTCTTCTATTCTTAAGAGCGCTGAAGTGCATCAGAGAGTGACATGAAATCGAACAGAAAATTATGTTTGAGATCTGGCAACGGTCCCAACTTAATGTCTATTCAATCGATAGGATGTTTCCTCACGCCTTTACTTTGCAGAAACAGGAAGTTCTTCGGAAAACACGGAGGATGTTGATACTGGTGGGATATCTCTTTAGTAATGTTATTTTAAAAGTCTTCTTTTGCATCAATAGATTGATTTTTTCGAAAATATATCGTATGAAATTTAGAAATCTTTGGTTACCCATGAAGTAATATTTGAAATTTAAAAGATAAAGAAATACATAATTTTGTTTTTATGTGAACGTTGGAGGGATTCAGTCTTTTTGAAATTTTTATCTTAAAAACCATTCTAGTATTATTAAAAATGTTGTTTTATGATGATAAACAATGATATATAAATTAAAATTATTATACTTATGTTCATGTCTTTGTTATGTATTTGTTATCATGTTCTTGTAATATGAAGGTACAGTAGACTCCCGATTATCCGAGTCCCGCTTTACCGAGTTTCCGCTTTAACAGAGTTATTTTCTTCTGACGGGCTGGTGGATTCTATTATTATGAAACAGCATCTAAATTAACATTTTTCATTTATGTTAGTGTATTTATGTACGAAGATATGTTTGTGAGTAAAGAATCTGAAACTAACAGAACATATTTTTTAATTTTTAATCTAATTAAAATGCTCATCAAAGAGATTTTATTACAAATCAAATTTCGAATTAAAATATATATAGAGAGATTAAAACATTTCATTGTGATAGTCAGAGAAGATAATACCAACATATATTCATTTGTTTACTCATGCTTCATGCTTCTTGACGAATGTATTGGTAACAACTGAAATAGATATTGTATAACTTAGAATATAATAAAGATAAAAAATATTTAATTAACCTTAAAAAATGTCATACATCAAGATCGCAACGCCCATCTATAATAATAAGGAAAGAAGTTTGTGTGTGAGTTTGTGAGTGTGTGAGTGTGTCGATGGTATGCTGAAGAGACCACTGCACGAAGAGCAACAAAATTTGGAGGAAAAGGTACGTCTATATATGAAATTTTGCACCTCGAAGCCCTATTTTCGATTTTTTGATTAGATTTTTTTATTTAAATTTTTTATGCGATTTTAGTGCTTTTTTAAGTTTTGAGATGATTCCACATTAGTGGAAAAATACGGTTTCTTTCTTTTAACCCAATATAGTAAATTTTGTTCTCTTTTCAAAAATGTTTATTTGGAATTCGTACAGCGATTTTTGAATTTTTAGCGATTTTTTATGCGATTATTGAACAGCATTTAATGCATCTGCATACCTATAATGGAGGGGGGGGGGGTTCCGCCAAGTTTGTTGCCAACTTCTCGATATATCGCCAAATTTGGCGACCATAATTAGTTGCCAAAATTGACGCTAACTTGGCGATATCTCTAATATTTCGCCGAATTCCCACAGATTTCTATTGTAAACCAATAGGGTTTACTTGCTTACAGAAAATCAACAAATTGAGATATTTTTATGCAAGAAAAACTAATATTAACTTAAGGGATTATATTAATTATATTTAAGGGAGTCCAAGTAAATTAATTATGAATAAAAGTAACATACAATGCTTAACATGATTTCCTAAACATAAATTTTAAGAGTGCCCATAGGTCAAAGGAATTAGATTTGAAACTTTTATCCAATTAAAGTAAATTTTGACTTTCGTGATTTTTGAACTTTTTGTGATTTTTAATGCGATTTTTAAGTTTCTTCGCGATCTGCTGCAACTTTTTGAAATTCCATTTTTGACCTAAACCTTCTGCCTTCTTTTCAATAAAGTTTATTCGGATTTCGTATAGCAATTTTCGAATTTTTCGGAAATTTTGTATGTGATTTTTAGAGTATTTTAGCGATTTGCTATCATTTTCTCTCATTAGTAAAAGGAATCAACTTGCAATCTTCGAACACAATATATAATTTTTTTTTCTCTTTTCTAAATTTGTGCAACGATTTAAAATTTTTTAGCGATATCTTATTGGATTTTCAGAGCTTTTTCACTATTCCTGCTGTTTTTTGACGTACCCGGGCAACGCCGGACAAGTTCGCTAATCGTTTAATAAAGTTCCATTCCTGCGGTATATTCTGTTGAACTGTTATTAGATAGCAGACCAGACGCTATTGCCAAAAGTAGAGTTCAACCGAAAAAAGTTTTTCAGAACGAAACCGAATTTTGGTTATCGTCCAAATTTCGGCCGAAAACCAAACTGTCTTAAAATAAATTTAAAGTAATTAATACATATATACAAGGTGTGGTTATTTAATAACGATACTAATGCTTCTGCAGATGAACAGCGCATGCGCCAATTTCATACGACCGATAGTTATGTAACGCAAAGCATCCTATATCGATTACCGCCTCATAATTGGCTGTATTCCAATTAGTCTGGCCGCGACCTACATTTGTTCTGAACCCTGTTTTAGTGCTTTGCCGCGGAAAATGATGAGTATTTTAAAAGATCAACGAATTAATGTGAAATTTCTTTTCAAACTTGGAAAATCCGCTACTGAAACTCGTCATTTGTTAAGAGTAGTATACGGCAATGAATGTTTATTACGTGCGCGGGTTTTTGAGTGGTTTAAGCGTTTCCAAGATGGCCGAGACGAAATTGAAGATGATGTTCGCCCGCTTTACCTTCCACGTCAACAACGATGAAAATTTTTGATATTCATGGGATTGTGTACCTTCACTGGGTTCGTGAAATTCAAACTATTAATCAACATTACTACCTTGAAGTCCTTGCTCAACTCCGTAAAAAAATACAAAAAAAAAAAGAAAAAGGACCCGAATTGTGCAAGAACAAGTCATGAGTGCTTCATCAGAATAAAGCACCGGCTTACACTGCATTGTGTGTCAAGACGTTTTTAGCCAAATATAACGTCCTAGTGTTGGACCATCCACCTTATTCATCTCACATGGTACCATGTGACTTTTATCTGTTCTCCAATGTCAAATCTGCATTAAAAGGAGCCAGATTTCAGATCGTTGAAGCTGTGAAAGAAAAAGCAGCACGCGTCATGAAAGAGTTCACAGAAGAAGACTACCAGCATATTTTCAAACAAGGGAAAATTCGTATTTAGCGTTGTGTGGATAAAGGAGGGATGTATATTGAAGGGGATAATAACTAAATATGTATAAATTTAAAATAAAATATTTTACAGCATTAGTATCGTTATTTAATAGCCACACCTCGTATATATCTGTAATTATTAATTAACTATACGTAGAATGAAACACATTTCTAAAAAACACACTTACAGATATAATGTGCCCCTGTTTGGAAACTTTATCTCAAAGTTGGATTTCTATGCCTCTGACCAAAACATCTAATTATCCTATGAAATACAATGTAATTTATCAATAACACAAAGGGCTTTCTTACTTATACGAATTTCATTTAATTAAAAAATGTTTTAGGTACACATGCCTCGTTTTACGTATCATAATGAATTTTGTAAATTATCATTAGCTGTTTTATTCAATCTTTTTCTTAAAGTGCGTTAAAAACGCTTCTGCGGCATAAAAAAAAAAAAAAAAATTCTATCCCTATCTGCAAGTTTTAATGGTCTCATGGAAAACGTTTTCATAATTTAGTCGTTATAAACAGTGAAGTTCATAGCCATAAATAAACAGACTATCTTTTAGGTCAGTACAACTCAAATCGATGAATGATGTAAAATTCCCGAAAGAAGAGACGACAATTCAGGAATACAAATAGTTTCTGCCGGGTTTCGGTTATGGCAGAATATTCGACGCTATTTTCGTCGAAACTAACATATTAAATCGAAAACGAAACCGAATATTCAGTTGAACTCTAGCCAAAAGGTTTATTCAAGTTTCAGCGATTTTTGTCGTATAGTTTATCGGTCCATGTAGGCAGAGCAGTGGCAATTTAAGCCGAAAGTTTTGGGCCTCGGCACTGGACTTGGACACATTTTCACTCATTTGGGAAAAATGTTAATTCGTATGATATCTTCGAATGATATATTTGTATGATACCAATTAGTCTGTTTGAGTTAAAAATAATATATATATATATATATATATATATGTATCGATCGTTTGTTGCTGTTCCATTACTTGCGGTATTTTATGTGGAGATGTCTACATGGCAAATCCGATATTATTGGGAATTAGGTTACCTAAGTGAATTGTGCCCCGAATTGTCGGTCCAAGTATCTCAATAAACAGAGCATTGGCAATTTAAACCGAAGGTTTTGGGCCCCGGCACTGGACTTTGACACATTTTCGCTCATTTGGAAAAATGTGAATTCGTATGATATATTCGTATGATACCAATTAGTATGATTGAGTTAAAAATAATAAAATATATATACGTACGAATCGTTTATTGGAGTTCCATTACCTTCTGTATTTTATGTGGAGATGCCTACATGGCAAATCAGATATTATGGACAATTAGTATATCTAAATGAATTCTGCCCCTAATTGTCGGTCCAGGTAGCTCAATAGACAAAGGCTTGGACATTTTCTCACTCAGTTGGAAAAGATGTAGATTTTTACCATGCCTTTACCAATCAGTATGATTGAGTTAAAGAATTAAGTATATTCTGTTAATTGAATGAAATATCAGATTTGACTTGTCCATTTACCTTCAAAATGCAGCAATTTCCCGAATCTGACGTAAAAATGACGTCTTGTCTATATTGCTGTTTAAGTCACAGGGATGTTCCGACAACTTTGCGGCAAGTATTTTTCCATCTTTGAAAGAGAATTTGCATGTCTTTTTTCAATCAAATCTAGAAACTTCCAGAATCTAAGCTAAGAATATTCTGAAATTTCCTGAGTGTAAAGATAACTGCACTTTGTTATAAAAACGTTTTTATTTTTGCTGAATTTCTTTTAAAAATATGTCAACAGGAAAGGGAAATATATTTTTACATGAAAGATGTCAATTAATTCACTGATAAACAAGAATTTTTTCTTGGAAAATTTTAACAGATTTAACTGACCCCTTAACCCTTAGGAATTTAGGAAATATTCACAAAAAGGTGAAGTTGGTTTTCGTTTCAGCGATATCTGTGTTTAAATATATCTCACTAGGTTATTTTATTGTCTTTTAAAGTACTTTGTTTCTACAGTATAATGACCCTGAAAGTCAACAAATATCTGCTACTTTATAATACATCTAGGCACCAATAAGATGTGTTTTGTCAGACATTGTGGTGCCATGAAGAGTTTTCTTTGTCCTTTGTAAAAAATTGATCATTGTTTCATTTAATTAGCTGACGAACGGGTGCTTTTAAAATGTCTCGTATGTGTATTAATTCCAGTGATAGTTTTTGCTATGTTTGTGGCGAATTTATGAGCACTACTCGCAGAAAACATTACTTCTTTAATTAAAATTGCCTATAAACATTATTTTGGATGCAAAATTGGCGATCAGGATAAGCCATGGGCACCACAATTTTGTTGCTTGCGCTATTCTAATCGAATTCGAGAGTGGATTAAGGGAACGGGGACTTCAATGCCTTTCGCCATACCAATGATCTGGAGAGAACCTAGAGATCGTTTAGAAGATTGCTATTTTTGTATGACTCCAACAGAAAAAGGAATTAATTTTAAGAAGCAGAAGCATATTCAATATCCCAACATCGATTCTACTATGAGGCCAGTACCTCACAGTCACGTTCTTCCTGTGCCACAGTCGCCTGTAAACTACAGTCTTTCAGTTGATGAAGAATGCATGCCGTCTTGCAGTCATGAAAGTGAAACACAAATGGATTAAATTCCCCCAGAGAAATATTTGAAGCATCATATGATAACGCAAGTAGCGTTGAATGACCTTGTGCGTGATTTGGAGTTACACAATAAATCCGATTTTCAGGATCAAGACTTGTTGGCTAGTGATGTACGTATTTCTATATACCGTGACAGACATAAAGACTTCATAGATTTTTATGAAAAAGATGATGAAATATGCTTTTGCAACGACATTTCAAGCCTTATGGCATCTTTAGATCTATGTCATAAACCAGAGGAATGGCAAGTTTTTATTGATGCGTCTATGGTGAGTCTTAAAGCAGTACTCCTTCACATTGGAAATAAATATAACCCCATTCCTGTAGGATATGCTTTAGGGGGAAAAGAAACATATGATACCCTGAAGAAACTATTACTTGTGTTGGAGCACAATGATTTTAAGTGAAAAATTCGTGCTGACTTGAAAGTAATTTCGATTCTGCTAGGAATGCAACACGAAATAAAACTAATTTCACGAAATATTCTTGCTTTATCTACGAATGGGACAGTTGTGCAAAAGATAAACATTATTGTGTACAAACGTGGCCTTCTCGGAAGTCTCTAGAACCTGGTGATAAAAATGTGATTAACCAACCTTTTGTAGCACCAGTGGGCATATGAATCCCACCACTTCACCACTCTAGTTGGGATTGATAAAAATGTACGTGAGAGCTCTTAATTGGGACGGTAAAGCATTTGCATTTATTCGAAACATGTTCCCGTGAATATTGGATGCCAAAATAAAAGGCGTATTTGTAGGTCCAGACATTCGGAAATTTATGAAAAATGACCAGTTTCAAAGTATTCTTACGACGGTAGAAAAAGACGCATGGCTTTCCTTCAAGGACGTTGCGCATAATTTCTTAGGGAATAACAAAGCTACTAATTAGAAGTGTGTAGTTCAAAATATGGTAAACAATTTTAAAAAGCTAAATTGTCACATGTCATTAAAGTTTTATTTCTTGCACTCGCACATTGACTTTCTCCCAGATAATATGGGAGCAACTAGCGATGAGCATGGTGAATTATTTCCCCAACAAATTACTGCTATGTAGTCTCGTTATCGATCGCAATGGAATGCTGCAATGTTTGCCGATTACTGTATGTTCATCAAGAGCGAAGATACTGAACATAAATAAAAACGCAAAAATAGGCACTAATGTACTCAAATTAATACACTCAAATTGGGTTCAGCTGCGTAAAATATGTGAAAAATGTATATAAACAATGTACAAGTACACTGTAGATAAATTTAACATTTATGCATTATTTTTATGTATTATTGTACGATCTCCTAAATTATGATACATCGTAATAAGGTATAGATACATATCCTTCGTTTAAAAAAAATACGAACCAAGCAAAAAATTCTAATATCATTTTTATTTACTCAAGAGTCTATATAATTGGAATATTAGCTTTAAATTTAAGAAAAAAATAAAAAGTCAATTTTTGTTTATTAGTATGTACATTCAAATTATGAAAATTTTTAAATTTTAAAAACTACATTTTTAATGGAAATATAAAGCAACCTATTTTAAGTTTGTAAAAATATTTTTAATAGAGTTCAAATTTAATTTGAGTATTTCAGCGTGTGTGGCGATAGCTTTTCTTTTGTGTATACGTGACAAGCTTTTAAAAACATATTAAACGTTTTCGTGTTCGATTTCTTTTCAATTTTGAGAAAAAAATTACTTGTGGGTCAATAATGTTAATAGTAGCTATACAAATATATTTACTGAAGTTTATCGAATATGTTATTGTCTGAAATTTAACTAACATAGTTATTTTGAGTACTATTCAATTCATATTCATATGACAATAGTCTAAGGAAGCGTTTTGAAAATATTGTTTTACAACAGGATTTAACAGATATTACAACTTTCTAATATTTTTTGGGCTTTATCACACATGATAAATTCAGAAAAGTAACCTATATTTTAAATTCAGAGAGTGAAATATAGATTTAAAATAAAATAATCGCCAACGGTGGAAAGAGAATTAAGAAAATTATTATTATTACTAAATACCAAAACATAAATGAAGGCATAATAAGAAATGCATAGACATATATTGCCATTGCTGCATGTAGATAGCAACAAAGGCAATTTTCAAGGCAAAATGATATTCACTGAAAAGATACGTACTAACGCCAGACCAGAACGGGATAAGAATCATTTTCAAGCTCATCCTTGACATCAACCTTGTGCTTAGATCCTATCTGGAATAATAGAGTATATATATATGTTTGTTTTTCAATTCCTACTATTATTCTACACTCTCCCTATATATATATATATATATATATATATATATATATATATATATATATATATATATATATATATATATCTTTTTCAGATTTTCAGTCCTAAATAAAATACTTATTATTCATCCACTCAAGTTCAAATACATTTTTTAAAACTTGTAGTGGATGAACTTGATGTTAATACAGTTTTTTCAAATATTAATTCATTAATTAAATTAAATTAATTAATTTTAGTTTTATATGGAAGAAAAAATGGCGGCCATTGGTTATTGAACAGCATTTAATACATCTTCATACCTATAAGGGGGGTTACCATAGATGGGGACCCTGTTCTGTCGCCAAATACCGCCAAGTATATCGACAACTTGGCGATATATTGCCAAATTTGGCGACCAAAATGAGTAGCAAAAGTGACGCCAACTTGGCGATACCTCTAATATTTCGCCAAATTCCCATAGACGTCCATTGTAAACCAATAGGGTTTACTTGCTTATTTAAAATCAACAAATTGAGATATTGTAATGCAACAAAAACTAATATTAGCTTAAGGGATTATATTAAATTTTTCTTTGCTGACCTAAGTAGGAATTGACTTAATTTATTTTTATATTACTTGTTATAGATCTGTTAAAAATCGGACGATGATGCCACCACAGATTTATGTTACTGCGGGATATTTTTATGTCATGAAATAATAATAAAATTATCTGTTAATATTTATTAATTGGTCCAATAAATAAACTTGGCATCAAAGACGATTGAGGGAATAAGATACCTTTAAATGTTCGCCAAGGAAGAAAACAAGCTGCTTTCAAGGAATATATTTACTACTTTTGTACCAAAGGTCGGGCATTGCAAAACATTGCTAGATCACATTTTTCAATTTAAACCAGCTAAAAGTATCTCTAAACCCACTTCTATATTTGAAATTAATTTTCTTAAATCATTGAATATCTGTAAAAAACATTAAAATCTTAATTGTGACATCACTATCCTTCTACTATCGGATTGTTGAAAATATCATTTAACTACCTCATATTCTTAATTTCTATTAGCCTTTTCCCACATTACTATTACAATTTTCTATTAGCATTCCTCTGTAATTCTATTGGTCAATAAATCTGTCTCTTACACCAGCTGCTTTTACATATATATTGGCAAAATACCATCAATCTTTGCACAGACGACGATTCGGTGAATGTTACCGAAACAAGTCTGTAATTAGTTAAAAGGTTCTGGTGTTTACAACATTTTTTTTTAATCTGCTCGTCTTAAGTATAATTTTAATTGCCGTGCATACACATTATATACTTTCTATTTATCTACAAATATGCTTTCACATTTATAATATACAGGGTGTCTCAAAAAGGAGGACCTATTTTTAAAAATGAATAATTAACAAACAATTAGAGTTATTTAAAAAATTCTTGCAGGAAACGTACGTGTGAAGTCTGGAAATTTGTTTAGAACACTTTATTATGATAGTTAAAATCTGACGGACAGATGGAGCTACAGCATATTTTAGTGGCTATATGAACAAACGGAGCATGCATGAAGACCAGACAGAAGTGGACATGGTCAGTGAAAGTTTAGTAGTAACCATTTCAAGGGAAACAGTAGTTGTTGTTGCGTAAATTCTTCAAAAGGGTGTATTCGTTGGAAGAGAGAATTTTCATTGTTTTAGAATATCACCGATTGGGTGAAAGTTTCACATCAACAAGAACTAATTTCATTCTAAGACTCCGACCTGTCACTGTGATGAATGGAGGACCTATTGAAAATATTGTCATTTTAATTTTCAACTATTGATGATGAATGCAATAGCCGCAGCGCCGTCTGTCGGTAAGAATTTGAACTAACATAATAAAGTACTCTAAACAAAATTCCAGACTTCACACATCCGTTCCCTGCCAGAAGTTTTTAAATAACTCTATTCGTTTGTTAATTTTTCATTTTTAAAAATAGGTACTCCTTTTTGGGACACCCTGTAGTTAGGTGTTTTATGATTACGAAAAGTAAAAAGAATGCTAGTTTTCCGTAATCATACTCACTGCTAACATTGTCCTCAAAGATGGGCGATACTGACTTTATAGAAAAATGTTATTGGTTACAACGACGAAATTAATTATTTAAATCTTTGAAATTAAATACAGTTTTCATGGAAAAAAGTGAATTTTTGGCTCTGTCCTAATTAATACTGCACCGAATTGCACAAAAATAGGCTATTTGATAAATTATGCATGAAGCTTTATTCTAGTATAAAAGTACATAATTATCTATACAGTAGTTTTAGCTGGTTGCTCTGAAATCCCACAAACATCTTTACAGTGTTATATACGTTTGTTAGAAATTATTTGAGTGTATTTTTTAAATGAAATTTTGATTGTTTGGCCCAATTGAACGTAAAAATATAAAATCCCAACACACTATCTTCAATAATCCAAAGTTTGGAAAATAAACCAACATATATTTCATGTTTGATAAAATATCCCCATACTTTATGGCATAAAGAAAAGCATAGACAGTCGCCTGAGAAATGTAATATTTATAACCCATCCTTTTTCTCGGTTCAAGTAAAAATATCCTTATATATGTCTGTATTCTACCTAAAGAACACGAATTCCTTGTAATTGTCTTGAGGGACTAAAGAAATCCCGTTTTTTAGATCCAATTTCTCCGGAAATCCATTTTATTTCGCCTTTTATGTTTAGCTTTATGGTTGACAACCCAATACTTTAGGGCTGAATTAATTTGATGGCAAATTCTACTTTTTTTAATGTAACTTTTTTTACTATTATTTTTGTGTATAGATAGTTTCTGGTTAAAATATTTATATAAGTCAAAGAGATTGCTTGTTGCAAAAGCTTTATTTTATTTTAAGAAGTTACGTGAAAATATTGTTAAATTCGAAATTCTTATCCAAAAGGTTAACTGAAAATTAAACGAAAATTGTGGTTTTAGAGATATTGTATTTTTTTATTAGAAAAATAGGGGGCTCTTTCCACTACCAGCTATGCTCGTCAACCCGCATTTAGACACCACAAGCATAAGAAAAATGCTAGTTTAATCTGCTTTTAAAATATTACGGAAGTTTTAATTATAATTAAACGACCAGTGGCCATTTTCTGTAATCGTAAGTTTTCTTTCTCGTTTAATATTTACGTGAAAATAAATTTTTTAATTGAAAGAAACAGTATTACCAGCGGTGCTTTAAAATTGACAAAAATAGGTAAAAATACTTTCGAAATGTGAAGTAAATCCTTCGTGTAAGTATATTTTTAAATTGAGACTCTTTAGAAATATTATTATTTGGGCATTTTAAATATGGCGTATTTTTCCCTTTTGCTGTTTTTACCGCGTAATAGTTTAATTATTGTTTTAAAGTCTTCTTTCCCTTTTTTATATTCATGTGTAAATATCTTTTTATTTTTATGACGTAAATTTCTCCAATTACTGCTTTTAACACATGACCATTTAATTATAAAGTTTTTCTTTATATTTTTAATAGTTACGTGTAAATACATTTTTAATTGAAAGGGAAAATTATTATTTACGCTAATTTACAATTACTATTTAAACAAATGACCTTTTACAAATATGAAAAAAAAAAAATCTTTATTTAAATGATGAAATTTTGAATAACAAATAAAAAAAAACCCATAAAAAATTGTCGAATTTGAAAAAATGATTGCACTTTGCACACCGCAAGCTCGTCAAATATGTCCCTGCGAAAGGTGGTTAAATATCTATGCATAGCTTTTTGTTCCTAAACCTTTTAAAGGGAACTAATTTGACGAACTTCAACATTAAATAGCTTAAAACAATTCTTCGATTTAAAAACTGTCTGCTTGAGCGTTTTTATTGAACATTTCTCTATAACATTACCAAATTTCATATTTTTATATGCAATAGTTTTTTCACTATTAGCCAAAAAAGGCCTCCGGTCACAAAAAAAAAACCCATTTACGCCGTGAACAGTGTTAATTATTTTTTTTTTTTAATAGAGAGATATTTCATTAATTTTTCAACACTGAATTCTTACAAAATTTTACAGTATTAGGGAGCTCTTCCTCCTCGCCATTCAGACTCTAAAAATCCGTTAATTTGATCGACTTAAAAAAAAAAAATTACTGAAGATCGAATTATAATTAAAAAAAACAGTGGCAATCTTCCTGTAAACGGGTTTCCATTCATTCATTTTACTGAGGGATTGTAATGCCAAATCAGCTGTTGTTAATTGGGGTTTTCGTGTTTAATTAAATAAGATTAGTTAAACATCTGAAAATCAGCTATTATAAAATGAACTACTTTAACCGTGGCACTGATTCTTTGCGCACCAGTTTAAAAGGAAAATTTTTCAAAAAAAGAAAACGCAAACTTAATTTTGTCTAAATAAATAATCAAATTCTTGAAATGTCAGCCGTCTAAAATGAATTGTATTGAATAAAAAAATAAAAGAAGTCGCACACTTAGATTTGTTTATGTAAGAACTTGTCCCTCTGAAAAATAGGTGGCCCTAATGTATTGCACATGTGCATTTAAAGAAAGTTTTTTGCCATTGTGATTCGCTGGTTGTTTCCAACTATGCAAATTATTTCATCCGGGACTGATGGCATGTCCTGTTTAAAAGAAAAGAAAATTTCAAATCAATTAATAAGAAGAAAATATGTGATAAAAGATTGACGGTAGAGTGGGGTAAAAAGATAATCGAAAAACGAAATAGTGGCTGTCTAATGAGAAATAGGCAGTGATTTGATTATTTCTGAATCAGCAGTGCATAATGTTTTGAAAACTTTCGTTGCAACCGGAGAAATAGAACCAAGAAACAGTACTAGTCGCCTACCATCAACAACGGGCCGAGATGATCCAATGTTCCGTCGAGTGGTAATGAAGATACGATCAGGAGCTATGGCAAAAGCCGCATCCCTAGGGCAAGACAGCATAGGGCGATCAGTGACTCCTAAAATGGCCAAAAAAAGATTGCATAAAATGGGCTTAAAATGTTATAATGCAAACGTAAGCCGATGTTAATTCCTGCTCAGAAAAGGAAACATTTTCTGTAAGCTGTGGACCACTTAAAATAAGCATATCAGCAATGGTAAAGTGATATATGATCGAACAAATCCTCTTTTCCAGTTTTGTAAGGAAATATCGGCTGTCTGGTCGTACGAAAGCAAATAAAGCTTTAAACCCAAACAAGAAAGCAAAAAACGTCAAACAAGAGTGCAAGTTCCCGTCATATGTTCAAATTTGGGAGTGTTTTGATTATTCTGGTGTCGGCCAAATGCTGCCATATGACGGGACTATCAATGCACAATGTTATCAAGACATTTTATAGAATCAGTTGTCGCCGTATATTCAACAAATTGGCCTTCAATCGGGTTATCTTTTTCAACAACACTTAACCAAACCGCATAAAGCTAGGACAACAAAAGCCTGTCTTCAACAAAATGGTACACTGTACTAGATTGGGCTCCGAATTACCCGGACATCAATTCTATCGCGGATTTGTGGCAATACTTAAAGAAGAAAGTCCGAAAAAGGACACCAAAAATCAGCTACAGTGACAGGAATCAGCAGTTGAAAAGAATTCTTCTTGAAAAATGGCAATAAATTCAATTTCTGAGTGGCAACGTTTGTTTCAACTATGCCGAGAAGAGTGCGAGATGTTTACGCTGCGAAAGGAGGACCAACAAAGTGGTAAGACTTACTAATTCCGTCTCATTTGAACATGCGCAAAACATTAGGTACATAAAAAACTTCGGAGGAAATGTATTTCAGTGGCCACAAAGTTTGTTTCTTTTATTATCTTTTGTTAAGTATCACTATGTAATAGTGAAATATCATTTTTCATTAAAAATAATTTATATAAAATATTTTTAATTATTTTTTACTTTTATTGTCAAAAAGCATCCATAAACTAATACGCAAAAAATTAGGGCCACGGGTAAGGTAAGTCATCAGAGTTTTTGCTTACCGGTATTTTCTCACAACACTATAAGTAAAAGAAGTAAAAGATTTGAAATAAGATATGTTAAATGTGACGTATTAAATCTGACGTAAGTTTCATTAAACTTTTCTTTCGCTTTGTAATTTTCACTTGACATAATTTTTATTGTTAGAAAGTGCTGGACAGATAATTACACCTGTTTATTTTCTATTTAATTTACATCCAAAATTGTTAATTGGTCCAAATCATCCAAGCAACCTCATAGCAAATTGGTATATAATTTTATATACCTTAGATAAATTCAAATAACATTAGTGATCGTAATTACATAATTCTAGTAGAAGAGCAACGCGAAGCATTAATAAAATTAAATTATAACTCGCGTCAAAATGTAATTATTAAATTTAAATAATTACGAATAAAATTAAGAGTTTGCGTTGTGAATAGTTTAGACGAACTCTTCCACTTATGAATTAAACTAAAATTTAAGCTGTAAAAATAAATTGACACACCTTAAATATTATCAATTAAATAATTACAGAAACTTTTTAAAACTTGATTAAATATTTTATTTACATTGAACACAACTATATACAGAAAAACATAATATTAATTCAAAAAATAGAAAGCAATATTTTTGTTTGCTTCTCATTATTTTATGTATATTTAATCTTTAAAAAAAAGACAATATTTTCATGTACTCTAATTATTATATTTTTTTCTTTTTGCTAAAAGAATAATTCTCTTTCATTTTTAAATTACCTTAATTTTAATTAATTATCGTTTTTGTCGGATCTCAGATTACTCTCTACCATAAAATATCAGAAAAATATATTTATGACTTTTCATATGATCTTAAGTGGTAAAAGAAAAAGTTTAAAATAGTACCTTTTTTTAATATACGGGATGGTGGCCTTTATTCATCAAATTCGGAGTTGTCGCGTTGCTTAGGATCATATTCATATGTCATCCGGAAATTCGCTTCGTATCAGAGCGGCAACATCGGGATGGCAGGATGCATAGCTACGGACCTCTGTAGAACAATCTTCTTTATTTTAACATCAGGAAGACATTCTCAATTTGGCTTGCTTAGGCTCACTCCGATATGTACATCAGGAAGACATCCTCAATTAGGCTTGATTAGGCTCACTCCGATATGTACATCAGGAAGACATCCTCAATTAGGCTTGATTAGGCTAGCTCCGATATGTACATCTCGCATGGGCATTACTAGGGCTTTCAGGATTCATTGCACGGGCTTTCAGGAGAGCTCCTGCGTCCTCTACATCTTTTTTCAGACTCTCTTTTTCAAACCTTATTCTGCTTGCACACCAATTCCTGCAGTGGGTGGAACTATTTTTGTCTAGTCCACTGTTATTGGATGTGAGAAGATTTTTTATTATACTTCGTTAGGCCTATTAGCTAACAGTCTGCAAATGGCCCCTTACATATACTTTAATATTATTATCTGCCTTAAAGTTTGGGTGGTCTGAAAAGCCATAAATTTATCCCAACACTTTTATTGAGGCCATAAATTGATTCCGACGTTTTTATTATTTTACGACTTCTAATTATACACCACTTTCCATTTGCTTGTCATAAAACGACACCCTGGCGTCTGGCTATTGTTGTTGTCTGAGATCCGAACTCTATTCAACATTATACATTCATTTTACAATACAACAATTTTTTAAAAAATGTATTTAATATTTAAAATCAACTTAATAATTTTTGTATGAACTTACACTCCTATTTTACTTAAATATATAAACATTATAATTTTACACTCATAATTATATTTTATAAAAAATATTTATACAAACAGAAATAACAAATTACGCAATTTTACTTTGATTTAACCAACATGGTGCGGGAACATATCATAGTTATATGTTGCCCAGCATCTCTCCCGGTGTCAGAAAAAAAAAAATAAAAACTGATTGCTGGTTTTATTTTTTTTTTGTAAAGCTTAAAGGAATGTACGTGTCCATATGACTGTGTATCTACACAGTTTTTGAACTAAGTCTGTAAAGTTCAATTATCAATGGTTCTGGTATATTTTATAAGAAGTTCTTCTATTTTTCATAACAGAAAGTTCAACACATGATAGCATAGTTGTCTGTTGACATTCACATTTATAGAAGACCTCTGTACTGAAAATCAGACGTCTTTCTCGAAGCCTTTTTTCTTTACCACACACATGTTTATTAATTTTGTAACTTTACAGTTTAAGTGCCCAAAATACATTCAAAGCTATAATTTTGTATGAAACTAATATGCCGAAATAAACCTAATTACAAGAAAAATAATGGCATACACATTTGACATATTATTTCAACACATACAACCTTATGACACAGTGTTTTATTTAAAACACCTTTTATACTGAATAAAAGTAAATACAATGCTTGTCGTATGGCATGTTATTTTTCACATAATTAATCTGATGTATTCAAATTATAATCAGAAAAATATTGTATACAGAATTGTTACATTATTTTTTTTATTTGTTACTTCTAACATGTATGATATGTCAAAATATACAAGCTATTTCATCTCCTTTAATATATCATTACGCAATGCTCTCCAACTTTACCCGATACGAGAAAGAGAGAGAAAAAAAAAGAAGAAGGAGGAGAGAAGAATAAAACCCGTTTTTGAACGTCCCCGATCCTTTCGAAAAGTGGGGGTTGGTCAAGCTACTAATCCCTTTCTGCGAGGTGATTTGTGCTGTGACAAAATTTTACGACTTCCCAAAAGTATGTATTTAAAACCATTTCATGCTTGTAATTACCTTATTAATTAGTATAATTTCTTGATATACTTTCTTCTTAACTAACTGTGCATGCCTGTATGTAATTTTTAACATAATCTATGCATAAACAGTGTATATATTTGTATCATATCTAATGTAAACCTTCTGCTTTTTTTATTATTTTGCAGGGGAAAAATGGCGATTCTAGCATTTGAATTCTCCTGCCTCATACTGCGACTGAAGCGAGGGTGGCTTTTTATGCTGTCAGGTTCAAATCTAAACCAAATTGCCTTTCAGGATTTAAGAAAAAATGCATATAATTTTCTTTAACAGATTACATTGTATATTTTTAGACCTTTCTAACAAACACAAATTTTGATTCATGATATTGTTTACTATTAAAATGTAAACAACACGGAAAAATGACTTCTACAGCCTCTCAAAATGCAAAATATGCATTACGCTGACCTTAAAAATGCACCTTCATTTAATACTATTAAATAGTGTTGTCAGAAAATGCCCTTGACGAAGAAGAGAACAATTTTTTTTCTTTAATTATTATTTATTTAGCCAACAATTCTATCTTAAAAGATTGTTAAATTTTTATATTTATTTATTTTTTTACTGGATGAAATAAAAATTTATTTATTCAAAATTTTATTTATCATTAACATTCCGTATGTGAATTCTACTGTCTAAACTTTAATGATATGTTTAAAAAAAATAAAAGATAATAAATTATTATTATTAATTCAACATTAATAATTATTATTTAATTATAAAAAAAATGTTATTCATACACTTGTATAATTTTAAAAATACAAAAGCAAATGATAATTACTACGTAAAATCGTATGTAGTAACCCATGAGTACTCGGCCGAACCAAAGAATTTCTGCCAGCAGAAAAGAATCTTTGTATACTCATAAATATCTACACCCAATTGTTACAGATTAAGTTTTTTTAAAAATAATTACTGTACGTACTATAAAAAAATTAAGTAAATAAATTTATTAAGCCATACTACCTATTTTAATAAAAATAAGGCCAGTATATATAAATATATTTATTTATTTATTTTGTTTTCTTATGTTAAATTGGCCAAATTATATAAAAAAAAATTTTATGAACTCACACACTCAAATTTATCAATACTATATATATTTATATGTGTTTAATTTAGAATTGCATTTAATTCTAAGGGAAAGTAAAGAGAAAAAAAATGCTTAAATTCTAAAATAACATAAATTTATAAAATATTTTATTAAAAAAAAAAAAATCTAATTTCTAGCTGATTTCAGCAAGATGTCATTTAATATTTATATTAAATAATTTTGCTAATACATTTTATTAATTATTAAATTTGCATATTTTTATGTATACAATAAAAATATAATAGTCTTGCATAAAATTTTACACTACAACAATGTTATTAATTAATTTAACTTGAATTTAAGCCTACTTTAATTCTAATTGAATACCGTTAATAAAAGTAAATTAGCTTATCAAGTTAAATATAATATAAACTATGTTTGTCTAATGTTAATTTTGCTGAAAATTCCATAAATTTTAACTGCAAATGCTAATTGCTATACCTTTTGTTATTTATTTTGAAAACGACACCAACTTATATTTTTATTTATTATTTTTTTTATTAAATCTAGGAACTATACACTGAGCTAGATACTCCATAAATGTGTAAAACCTAAAAATCAAAAGTTTTCCTAAATAAAACTCAAAATGCTGCTTTTTACAATATAATATTACTAATTTTATTGTTTCTGAGCATAACATCTAGTAATTATACCATACTTAATTTTTTCTTCGATTCCTTTTTCAGCCAAGAATCCTGAAGTTAATGCCTAAGTGATGACTATATATTGATGTATCTGTGAATAACTTTTCTACAAATATTTTGTTGGTGTTGGTGCATACCCAGCCGTAGGCCAAAATTGCACCCTATACAGAAAGCCTTTGGTGAGAAAATTTTAATTTTGCTTCAATTATTTATTTGTGTAATTTTTTTTTACAATAATTTTGTGTGCAATCATATTGAAATAACTTGCCTTGTCCATTGTTATACATATATATGTTTTTTAAAAACCAATGTGCTACACCAAAATCCTTTTTTTAAATTTTTTATAACACTTTTGTTCATAAAACTTATCCCTGCTGTCTAAATTCTAGAGTTTAGCATATAAGCCGTAATTGAACTACCGGAATAAATCTTAGCACTTTTTGTATATTTTATTATATTTAGGCTTATAGCTGACCGCTATCCTAATATAGAGTGCACTAATAATTTATTCCTTGTCAACCATATATTTATATAAGAAAAAAATATATATATGAGTATGCTATAAAGCTGTTCTAACTACCCTGAACCTATAGCTTACACCTACTCATTTTAAAGAGTAATTCTGAAATTCTGTCATCTAAATTGTAAGTCTATTAGCAAAGGCTACCCTTATAGAAGACAGAAAAAATTCTCTCTCTCTTTTTTTTTTTTTTTTTTTTTTTTGAAAATTCCTCCAACATTATTTACTATTAAATTAATTAAGTTTTAATGTTATTTGGCTTTGTTAAGATTTTATATTTTCTAATTCATATTCGAAAAAAAAATATATATATAACTTTTGCCTGGAGATAAATATTTCACTGCTCCATTGAAGTTTTCTGAAGCACATTACATAATTTTATAAGTATGTTTTCGGGTGCGCCCTGCACATTTGCTCAATATTGTAACCCTGAGACAAATTGGCGTTCCCATGTTCCTATCCTTTCTTATTATTATTTTGAATTTTAAAAAGGCAAGTTATTAATTTTGTTTCAATTTTTTTTACCTAAAAGAGAAAAATTTATTTTTAAATTTTGAAATTTTTTTAAATTTTGAAATTCGATTAATTATGTATTTTGATTTATTTTTAATACCACTTCATATCCCATGGATAATATTGGGGAGGGGGGGAAAGGGTAATAATCTTGTATAACATCCCCGTATAAGTTTGTATATGGTGTATAACCATATAACGACATATTTATATCATAATAATCCGTTTGATACTTTAAATATGGGTCTACATTCTCAGAATATTTATTATTTTTTTTATAATACTTTTTAGTCAGTTTGTCACCCTTTTGACTCGTATTTTTGTTCAATTTGAACCAACAATTTTCAGTTAAGTGCGATTTTCTTTTACAAATGTCACATTTATTTTTGTAATTTTTCTCACCCTTAATTTTTTTCTGAGACCCTTGTAAATTCGTAATTTCCGCCTCTGTATGACCTGTTGCATATTTCGGAGCGTACAGCTGATCCATATGTCGTTTGATCGGCTCTATTGATTTATCTGGAACATATTGTAATAAATAATTAAAGTTTCTAAACTTTTTAGTAACTTCGTAGGGTCCTTGAAATTTTGGCTCTAATGCGCCTGGTTTTCCAATACATTTTAAATATACTGTTTGACCCAAATTTAAATCCTTTACTTTTTCGCATGCCTCTTCATCTATATATTCTTGCATTATTTTCTCCTGGTTTGCAAGGGATTGAATTTTGATTTATTTCTCTCGACATGAAAATAAATTTAATATATTTTTAATGGTGACACAAACTTAATACGTGTATCTATATCCAGCGTCTGAGTCATTTTTAACAAATATTAGTAATCAATGTATACTTTTTCAAAATATCAATTCAAAATAGATCCTATACCTCTTAAAATAATATTTTGCATCTCATACTATTTTCTCTATATTACAACATATGTATGAAAATATTCTAAATTGCATAAATACATAAAAACAACAGCACTAAAATTTAAAAAAAAATTTCTTAGGAGATGAAGTTGTTTTGTAGATTATTCTTTTACACACATAAATACCCCTAAAATATTTATAATACACGTATATATAAAAAACAACATAATTTCATTTAACAGAAAAATATCTGTCTTTTTCTACAGAAACAACAATCTTATTTTATTTTATTTTATTTTTTTTTTTTTTTTGTAAATAATGTACTACTACTTCGTAGTACGACTCATAAATTTTCTTTCGTATCAAGGTGATACAATTTCAAAAATCATGATCTATTGACATTTCAATCATTTTTATACCAGACATATTATCAAATTTTACTTATTATTCTTATTATTATTATTTATACAGTATATAAAAAAATTATTTTTACAAATGTGTCATCTGTGATGTGAATGCCATTATTTCTCAATGGTAACTGAGATCCAACCAAAAGAGAAAAGAGAGAGAAAAAAAAAAATGTAATTCCTAAATTTACCTATTATAAATCCCAGAATTATTTTTTTCATTTCCTTTTTTTTTTTTTTTTTTTGCTAACATATATTATTCATTTTATTTATATAAAATTATTATATGTGTGTCATTATTGTCACAATAATAAAATTAATTTTAATAAAATTTTAATCAATTAACCGTAAATACCTACAATATCTTTAAAATTGTGACATTAAAATAATACTTAAATTTATTTTCCTTTATTATTATTATTATTATTATTATTTCTAATGACCTCAGATGAACGTTCCTGAGTCATAGCACCATTTTACTATGAAGGAGGGGATGCTGGACAGATAATTACACCTGTTTATTTTCTATTTAATTTACATCCAAAATTGTTAATTGGTCCAAATCATCCAAGCAACCTCATAGCAAATTGGTATATAATTTTATATACCTTAGATAAATTCAAATAACATTAGTGATCGTAATTACATAATTCTAGTAGAAGAGCAACGCGAAGCATTAATAAAATTAAATTATAACTCGCGTCAAAATGTAATTATTAAATTTAAATAATTACGAATAAAATTAAGAGTTTGCGTTGTGAATAGTTTAGACGAACTCTTCCACTTATGAATTAAACTAAAATTTAAGCTGTAAAAATAAATTGACACACCTTAAATATTATCAATTAAATAATTACAGAAACTTTTTAAAACTTGATTAAATATTTTATTTACATTGAACACAACTATATACAGAAAAACATAATATTAATTCAAAAAATAGAAAGCAATATTTTTGTTTGCTTCTCATTATTTTATGTATATTTAATCTTTAAAAAAAAGACAATATTTTCATGTACTCTAATTATTATATTTTTTTCTTTTTGCTAAAAGAATAATTCTCTTTCATTTTTAAATTACCTTAATTTTAATTAATTATCGTTTTTGTCGGATCTCAGATTACTCTCTACCATAAAATATCAGAAAAATATATTTATGACTTTTCATATGATCTTAAGTGGTAAAAGAAAAAGTTTAAAATAGTACCTTTTTTTAATATACGGGATGGTGGCCTTTATTCATCAAATTCGGAGTTGTCGTGTTGCTTAGGATCATATTCATATGTCATCCGGAAATTCGCTTCGTATCAGAGCGGCAACATCGGGATGGCAGGATGCATAGCTACGGACCTCTGTAGAACAATCTTCTTTATTTTAACATCAGGAAGACATTCTCAATTTGGCTTGCTTAGGCTCACTCCTATATGTACATCAGGAAGACACCCTCAATTAGGCTTGATTAGGTTCACTCCGATATGTACATCAGGAAGACATCCTCAATTAGGCTTGATTAGGCTCGCTCCGATATGTACATCTCGCCTGGGCATTACTAGGGCTTTCAGGATTCATTGCACGGGCTTTCAGGAGAGCTCCTGCGTCCTCTACATCTTTTTTCAGACTCTCTTTTTCAAACCTTATTCTTCTTGCACACCAATTCCTGCAGTGGGTGGAACTATTTTTGTCTAGTCCACTGTTATTGGATGTGAGAAGATTTTTTATTATACTTCGTTAGGCCTATTAGCTAACAGTCTGCAAATGGCCCCTTACATATACTTTAATATTATTATCTGCCTTAAAGTTTGGGTGGTCTGAAAAGCCATAAATTTATCCCAACACTTTTATTGAGGCCATAAATTGATTCCAACGTTTTTATTATTTTACGACTTCTAATTATACACCACTTTCCATTGGCTTGTCATAAAACGACACCCTGGCGTCTGGCTATTGTTGTTGTCTGAGATCCGAACTCTATTCAACATTATACATTCATTTTACAATACAACAATTTTTTAAAAAATGTATTTAATATTTAAAATCAACTTAATAATTTTTGTATGAACTTACACTCCTATTTTACTTAAATATATAAACATTATAATTTTACACTCATAATTATATTTTATAAAAAATATTTATACAAACAGAAATAACAAATTACGCAATTTTACTTTGATTTAACCAACATGGTGCGGGAACATATCATAGTTATATGTTGCCCAGCAGAAAGGAAATCTTATTATTTGCGCCGTCTTAGATTTGGCAACGATCGTTAAAAAGATATGAACGTGAGAGAGAACGTGAAAAGATATGAAACTCGTGTACGTGTAAATATATTTTTTAATTTAAACTGTTTGGCAAAGTTATTATGTGGGTATTTGAAATACTACGTAATTTCACCCGCATTTACTGCTCTTAACACATATTAAATATTTCTTTATTTTATAATTTTCTTTCTTTTTAAGTATTCACGTGTAAACAATATTTATGACGTAATTTTCAATATTTTCCTGTTTTAAGACGTAAACATTTAATTCTAATTTGAAAGGATTTTTTATGTTTATAATAATCACGTATAAATAAATTTTTAATTTAAAGGAAATGTTATTATTTGCGAAGTTTTTACGATTGACCTTTTCTAAAATAGGTAAAAAATATCTCTGGAAATTGAATTTAAAATTGAAATAAAACCCCAAAGAATGAGTCAAATTAAATTAATAAATGCAGTTTGCAGACCGTGAGTTTCTACCTTAGAACAAGTAAAACTTAAATTTAAAATATAAAAAAACCTTACTGCGTAAAAACCGAACTAATTAATTATTTCTCACCAATGTGAAACGATTTTTAACACTTTCCAACAAAGTTGAAAAGTGTTTATGACTTCGGTTTGTCTGGCCGTCTGTCCGCGCTCTAACTCTCGTAAATATACTCGGATCGTTCTGAAAATTTTGGATGTTAGTGAACTCTACCATAGTACGATTCCTATTTCAAATAAAGTTTCTAGCATGTTTAGTTCATTTACGGGGACAGTCAAAAGTTTTCCGTTACATTACGGCATATGGGAAAAATCATTTAAAATGATTTTTAATGATGTTACATGCTTTCAAACATAATACAATTGAAACGCATTTATCAAGTGCACTACAATATGCATTCTGTAGAATATACGGTGCAAAGAATAGTTATTATTCATTTACATGGCCACACAAAAGTATTCCGTTACATAACGAAATAAGGGTGGAGGCAATTGTTTGCGGCGTATTTTAATTATGTTAAATTATTTCATGTATAATGAAATTGATATACGTCTCTGAGTTTTACTTTTACTTATTTCATGTATAATACGCAGTGCATAGCATTTACAGGGCCACACAAAATATTTCAGATACTATATTCTATGAAGTTCTGTACAGTAGCGATGATTGCTGGAAATGCATTTTTAATTATGTTATGTGCTTTTATGTTTCACTATATTTATGCATAGTATATGGGGTGTATAAATACTGTAATTCATATACAGGACTACACAAAATATTTCGTAATGGTTACTGGGTATGATTGCAAATTACTTAAAGGTGGTTTTTAAATGAGTTATGCATTTTTACACGGAACTGCATTTGGTGTACTAACAAATGTTTGTAGAACATAGATAAAAGGATATGCAGGGTCACGCAAAGAATTGGATACATGACCGTCTATAAATGATAATTTCTGGAAATGTGATTAAAGTAGTTTTAAGAGTGTTTTACTTTGAATTAAACTTTAGCTAATTAGTGGCGTGTAATAAAGTTACTAGGTTAACTAAAGGGCTGTACAAATGTATACAAGTATGTTTTGATCTATTAGTATAAATTGCGGAAAGAGAAATTTCAACCTGTTATGCGTTTTTTTTTTTTTTTTTTTTTTTTTTTTTTTTTTTTTTTTTTTTTTTGCTAAACTAAATTTTCCCATTATATAGTATATATATCAACCTACAAATCAAATACAGGGCTGTTCAAAAGAATGGGAACACATATTTGGCTATGGACGGTACCTGCTGAAATCAGTTTTTCAAATGCTTCATGTGTTTTCTAAAATGTTTACTTAGTTCTCTTATATACCTTATTTCCCTAAATAACGACGTTTTGTTAAAGCATTCAGGAAGTGTTGGAAAGTGTTTCATAATCTATGCTTAACGCATGATTTTTCTTACTTGTTTATATTACTAACCTATTTTTTTTACTTACTTGTATTGATGCTTTTTAAGTTGTGTTTAATTGTTTGATCCTATCTATAAACAGAGTTTTGATGAGGCCTATAGATGTCTATGATGATTAGAGTTGCAGTAAAGCTAGAGATCCTACCTACATAACTTCTAGGTTGTGTAATATTTAAACGGAGCTTCTGACTGTAAAATAGTCAATGAAACATCGTCTTCATTTTTAAAGACCTATCCAATGATATGACACTGAATAGGGTGCGTTAAAATATTTTTTCGTATCTACCGCCATTTTGTATTTTACGGCCGCCATTTTGAATTCATAAAAACAAAACCTAGCCTATAACCATCAGACGATTAAGACAAATCGATAGAGCCTTTAATCATTAAAATCTGTCCAGCCGTTGGGGTATTTCGAGGGTATAAAGAAGTCCACATACCCAGATACGCGTGAAATACATAATCCTTGTTGGCAGTCGGGTAAAAAATGATTCAATTCCTGTGTATAGTTTTTGCTCCTACAATTTTTTTTTAATGGAACGATTTTGATCAACTTTAACATGAAATAGCTCTTAAAATAATCCTTCGATTTAAAAACTGTCCACTTTCGCGTATTTATCAAACATTTCTCTATAATACCACCAATTTTCATATTTTTGTATGCAGTATTTCTCTTAATATTAGCGAAAAAAGACTTCTGGTCTCATTGACAGCGACGGTGACAGCATTAGTTACTCTCTTTTTTAATTCCTACTATTAGCTCACACTCTCCCTATATTTATTTATATATTTATCTTGTACAAATTTTCAATCGTTAATAAAATACTCATTATTCATCCTATCAGGTTGAAATAAATTTTTTTAAACTTGTACTGGATGACAATTGATGTTAATAAAGTTTTTTTCAAATATTAATTAATTAATTAAATTTTAATTAATTAATTTTTGTTTTGCATGGGAAACAAAATGGCCGCCTTTGTTTATTGAATTTCAATGAAAGTATTTTCAATAAGGGTTACCATAGGGGGGACCCTGTTCTGTCGTCAAATACCGCCAAGTTTGTCGCCAACTTGTCGATATATCGCCAAATTTGTCGGCCAAATTGAGTCGCCAAAAGTGACTCCAACTTGGCGATATCTGTAATATTTCGCCAAATTCCCATAGAGTTCCATTGTAAACCTACTTGCTTATAGAAAATCAACAAATTGAGATATTTTAATGCAACAAAAACTCATATTAGCTTGATTATATTAAATTTTTCTTTGATGGCCTAAGTAGGAATTGACTTTAAAAACAAAATTTTTATATTACTTGAATTTTCATATTTTCATATTACCAATGACCATATTTCATATTACCAATATGACCAATTTTCATATTTTTGTATGCAGTATTTCTCTTAATATTAGCGAAAAAAGACTTCTGGTCTCATTGACAGCGACGGTGACAGCATTAGTTACTCTTTTTTAGAATAGAGAGATACTTTATTTTTTTTAAATTACCAGCGACTAGAATCATAAAGACGCTTTTAGTTGAAAATAAATTTTCTGTTTATTTCCAATATTTTTACTTTATTCTAATTTCATAAGAAGGTATCTGAATGAGGAAAATATTTAACTTCTGCTTTTTGACTTATATACGTATACATTGTGGAATATCCTGAAAAGAATTTGACTATTTTTTAAACGCTGTCTCTTTGTACGCGCGTTACAATTATTTTGTGGGCTTTAAATCGAAAACCAATGCACGAAATTTCACGAAACTTCAAACTTTGTTGGACCTTGATATTGCATAAATTTTTGCAGATTAAGCTGTTTTTTTTTTTTTTTTTTTTTTTTTGTATATCGCCGGACCGCTTAGGCATAATTTTTTCTCTGGTTTTGATAGCTATATTTTAGTATGAATGGAATAGAATTGCACGACAGTTAGCACTTTGAGGTCTAAGCGCCGGTGTTCCTCGGCCTCTGTCGGAGCAGCAACCTAAGTTTCAGAGTCTCTGGGGGTCAACATTAAACTCTCTGAGCTGTAAAAGTACCGCTATATACGTTTGCGGTCTTTTCAGATATTATCTACGAACCTTTTATTTAACAAAAAATAGATGGCAGCACTAAACAGAAGTAAGTATATGAAAATATCTAGAATCAGATTTTAACTCGAACTTATTGTGAACCTTGTAGTGTTAACCTTTCTGCAAATCCATGCTTTGAAATGTCCACAAATTCAAATTTTACTAAATAATGTTGATATACAAATAAAACAAATTTATATATATTTTTACAACATTTGGCTAAGTTTTTATTCCAGTCTATGTAAAATTTTACCTTAAAAATGATGTTTTCTTATGCGGATCTTTTTAAAGATATATATAACATGCTTTTTTCAATAATTTCTCATTAATTATTAATTTTTTGTACATTTAAATAGGTCCTTCATTATGAATAAGAACAGTTTGAAATTTATAATAAAACAAAAATTATTAAAATACATATCTTTCAAGCATTTTTTTAAAAAATCATGAAAAATACCAAATATCCTCAGTCCAGAGGAAGATATGCGGTTGAAATAACTCAAAATTAAAAGTGTATTTGATAGATATTGTGAAATCTTATGCTGATTTAATTTTGGATTTTATCATTGAACAGCATGTTTGTGTTTTCTTGCGATGGACATTATAGCTGTATTTCCGCTTCTGTTTGACTGATATGCACCAAGTTGTCGTGTTTTACTTTTGGTGAGGCATTGAATTGCAGAAGGTAACTTTCTAAAGTTAACAATTACCAAATAAGGGGAATAGGCTCATTCTGAAAAAAAAAAAAATCTTTATTTAGCAAAATGTTTTGATAAAAGAGTTTCATGCATCCTGTCTACCTCCTACTGTAATCTACCTTTAGTGAAGATTGTACTAAAAGTTTATTATGTTTAAAAAAACATGGTTGAGAGCTTGGTAAGTTCTGTACGCCTGCCCACCCGCATCGAAATCAGTTAATACATACGAGTGCTGTCTCATGACAAAAAACGGATTGTTTCAAAATGTCAGACACCCTGAAATTTTAAACTGCTATATCTCAGACATTTTTTAAGTTTAAAAATGTTTTGGAAAACAAAAAAAATGTTTTGGAATCCTGTATCAAGGTCAAATGCTTAAAAGAAAAAGTTTTCTTTGTCACTTACCAATTTTTTTATTACCAATTTTTTATTACCACTTTTTTGAATTTCACAATTTTAGAATTCTTTTAAATGGTCGTCAATTTGAAACAAGGTGGCTGATGAAGCTGACTAACGAACTCGGTCGGGATCTTGTATGTCCTGTACACGTACTTAGACACACCTAAATGGGTTAATAAATACGCGTGCTATCGCCTGAAAATATCGAATTGTTTCAAAATGTCATCCAACCTTAGATATTCAAACTGCTATATCTCAGCCATTTTTAAAGATAAAGACGAAACAAAAATGCCCCGAAATACTCTTTTAGGATTTTAAAATTGTTATTATTATTTTTTTTTAATGGGCACCATTTTGAAGCAAGATGGCGGGTCGGACTCGGTCGAGACCTTGGTATGTACTATTCCAATGCTCAGTAGCATCCAAATGGGCTTATAAATACGAGAGTTACAAATCGACAAAAATCACATATTTAATGGATATATAGGTTATTATTAATAATTACCGATTAATCAAATTCATCGTAACATCATTTGAAATCATAATTTGAAAGGAGGGCTGTTTTGG
Organism: Maratus speciosus; assembly: GCA_963932465.1. Taxonomy (NCBI): domain Eukaryota; kingdom Metazoa; phylum Arthropoda; class Arachnida; order Araneae; family Salticidae; genus Maratus; species Maratus speciosus. The sequence goes on along the minus strand of OZ010789.1, from coordinate 512,458,448 downwards.
GTTCATGATCGGTGAAAATGTACCAAAATGTACAGGAACGGATTTTCTTCGGACGGCTGCAATAGGTAGCTTTTTACTATTTAAAATGAAAGCTATCGAAATATGGAGACGATCCACGTTGCACCACTGAGAAAAATGGTAAAACTTTGAAAAAATGATGGTTTTCTCTTTTTCGGACGAGTGTTCGAGAACAGAGAGTGTGTGTTTAATAGACGAGAATCATACGTTCCTGTAAATTAGCCGTTTTGGACGGGTTTTCTGTCTCCCTTTTAATTAGTGTTCTTTCCCTACGGTAGCTGTATTTTTTCACGGTGTGATTAATCACACTGGTTCTTTTTGAATGTGAACATGTGAAATTAATGGCTATTCAAATCTTATATGCTTTGTATTCCAAGTGTACTTTTGTGATGTTACGTTTGTGATGTATGTTTGTTTTGTGTCCCGTGAACAAGAGAAGAGGAAAAGCTAGCCGAGCCAACTGATTTTTGAATAGAAAGTACTTTGACAATCCGTTAGTTATTTATCGGAATAAAATAATATTTAGCAATGCTGTAGTAGTGTTTTGGATTATACATTTTAGTATAAGGTAAAGCGAGGAGAATCTGCGCACATTTCAAAAAAATAATAATAAAAAATCTAAATATTAATATTTTGCTAAACTATGCATGAATAATTTTGACTTCATTTGTTTTTAATACATTTCCTTTGTTATTTTGTTGTTCTACTGTAATTTAATAGAACAGCAGTAATAAAACCAAGAAAACTATTTTGCGCAATCTCTCCTTACAGGGTAGGAGAGATTGCGCACATAGGTAGAAGAGATTGTTATTAATAATAACTACAATTAAATTGTTAACAATAATAATTACACTTAATCGACATTGTTGAAAGGTTTTTGTGAGTAAATATTATTGAATTAGGAGTGAATATTTAAACCAAATGGTTAAATAATAAATAAAAGAAAGAATTTTAACAACAGTTAAAATTTTTAATTTAAGAAGATTAAAATATCAGAAAAAGAAAGCCCTACTAAGATTACAAAATAACATTAATTTAGTCGATATTGACTTTAACTTGAAAATTACTTCATTTCCATTTCCACAGTTTCATAGTATTTTGTTTGCTAACCGAATTTGTCGTCGCCCACAATCAATGCACTTATTGTTGTAAATCGTGCATCTTTCGTGCAATCACCTGCAACAAGCAATACATTGAATCCAGTCAGTTGTCGAAGTTGTCACCTGGTACAGTTCCAGACATTCAGTGCACTCATCCTCATTGACCTTCGGTTTTTTCCCTTGAGTTTTTTATCCCACTTTTTGTGGAAGCACCTTATCTTCAGCTGTTTTTTTTTTTTTTTTTTTTTTTTTTTTTTTTTCTTTTTGGTAGCGGCATCCTTTTTAAGTTTTTTTCCATGTATATTTTGTGGATTAGTAACATTAGTTGCACTCTGTTTCCTTTTGATTTCGATGGCATTACATTACTTGGAATGGGTGAAAGCTTTACCAAAACATTGTATTAGAAAAATTATTTTAGTTAACAAAATTAATTCATTAGCAAATTAATTGCTCATAAATTAAAAAATATATATGTAAATATTTAATTAAGTTATTAACAAATATATTATTAATTTATTAACAAAAATAATTACATAAAATTTATTTAATAACAACTGTATTATTAATTTAATAATGAAATTTTAACTGCAAAAGTATTTTTTTGCAAATTAATTTGTTACAAATTTAGTTTTGATAATGATGTGTTTTTCCGAAATTATTTCAAAATTGATTCATTCATATGTTTTACACGTAATTTGCAATTCATACAAATTTATCAATAAGCTGTGTAATCTCTCCTGGCACTTAAACTTATGGGGAAATGCGCCATCTCTCCTAAGTAGCAGATGCGCAAACTCTCCTATTTTTGTAGGAGAGATTGCGCGGCCTTTTATTTAAATGTGGCCGCTTCTAAAATGAATTTTTGGTGTTCGCATACTTAGTAAGGTTAGTAGGTTAGTAGTTTATAAGATATCGTTTAAGTTCAAAATATTTTGTATTACTGACGTTCTATAAAAATTCAGACGAACAGTTATGAAAATTCAAGCCCTTACTTTGGAAAAACAAAACAAAATAGCACTGCTTTATCCAAGACGCTTGGAACAATCAATATGCACATTCATGTAGACGTTGCACTAATGATGATCTACAACTACCTGTAGTCGCTGGGCGCGCACTCTACTCCTTCCCGTCGAATCTCTTTGTGCGCAATCTCTCCTACCGCGCGAACTCTCCTCGCTTTACTATACAGTAAAATCCTTTATAAGGGACATCCATAGGATCAGATATTTTGCTTCTTAAATAGACGTATATTTTATATGACGTTGTCGTTGAAGAATAAGTAATAATTAGTCATAATTAGTGTTGTCGGTTTCACTTTAAAAAAAAGTGGAGAAGCGACATCTACAGACGTGTGAAAGTTATTAGAATAATTGTGAAATTTACAATAAAATCTTGTTATATTAAAGAAATAATACATTATTTTAAAAATATCGATACATTTAATATTTAGTGTGCATCCTCTTGTTTTTTATTAAAGATTCGATACGTCTTGGCATACTTTGTATGAGTTTTTGGCAATTAATTTGTATTTTCTTGTCATGGTGCCAAATTTGGATGAGTGTTTCTATCAGACAATTCTTGTTTGTGATGTTCCATTTCTTTAATTTTTTATTTACAATGGCCCAAAGATTCTCTATGGTGTTCATATCTGGACTATTTCCAGGCCATGAAAATGTTTTAAATTTTTTTTTCCAAATATGTGGTCACAGATGAAGATTTATGGCACGAAGCTCCATCATGCATGAATATGAAGTCTCCATTTGGAAAAATGTCTTTTAATTTTGGAATTAGTCATTGTTCAAGCCCTTTTTTATAATGATAATGGTCCATCATATGTTCTACAATGTATAAACGTCCAGTACCCTGAGCAGACATCACGCTGCAAAACATTACTTCAGTAGGATGTTTAACAGTTTGTGCTATGCAATTCGGGGAAAATGCTTCACAGGCACTTCTCCTGACATATTGAGAGCTTTCGTCTGATATCGTAAATATTGATTCATCAGTAAAACATACCTAAAAGATAAAAAAAATACTTTAAAGTATGTAATTTGTAGAGAAATATTCTTATAAAGAAATTTTTAATCAAATTTATAAACAGTTCTGCATCTTTAGTCAGTATGCAAAAAACATGATTTTCAGGAAAATAAATGAACAAATTCAATTCAACTGATTAATTAAAGGAAAATAAATATTTCTCACCTTTCTCCAGTCATCTCCAAATTGTTCTTGTCCAACTTTTGCTCAAGCAAGTCTACTTTTTGCCTTAGCAGATGTGATTTCAGCCTTTTTTCGAACGAGCACTGAGTCCAGCTGAGATGAGCTTTCTACGGATTGAAGAATCACATACACTTACTTCATATGCTTGTAAAGAGATTTTTAGTTCATAACTAGTTGCTCTTCTGTTAGCTTTAATAAATTGAATTTATTTCCTTTTTTTCTTGAAGTAAATTTAATTTTCCTTCCGCATTTCCCTACTCTAGAATTTTCATATTCACATTTGGAGTCCAAAGATCTCTTTAATCTACACAGAGTAGCTTGCAAAATTTTTGCTTTTTTAACGATTTCGTGCTATGCATTGTGATTTTCTTGGATGAAACACTTTACCACAGCTAGTTTTCTAGGAGAAATATCACTTGCTTTACCTATAATTACACAATAATCTTTTGGCAAACAAAAAAAAAAAAAAAAAGTTACCAATTAGTATAAACTTATCAAAACAGCGAAAAGATTTGTTTTAAGAATAATATAATACTGTTTCCCACTCAAGAAATGAAAGAAAATACTAGCACAGCAAGCAGACGATTTTAAAATTTTATTTTAAATTCATTTGTTAATCAAACAAATTCTTTATGCAATGCAAAAAATTTGATTACTTTGGATCAAATATTTTTCCTTTTATAAAATGGCAACATTAAACAAAATTACATTCTCAAAACTATTCTAAAGGAGTGAAAAATTGACTGGATCAACAAAACAAAATACCTTTCATGAAACATTGCAAGTATATATAATATTAATCAAGAAAAACTAAAAAAATCACATTTATTCTAATAATTTTCTCACGTCTGTAAATCTTGGACATAAAAGTTCAGTAAATTCTACGAAAACGAAACTTTCCTATCACGAAATACTGAGTTACATGTAAAAAGCTTGAACCTGATATTAAAGGTCTTTATTTGTGAATAAACCCGATTTTATAAAGAATATTTTAATGATAAAATATTAGTGGTAAAGATGTTCCGATAATACATATAGTATCAAATTCTGATAGAAAATTACAGAAAATCATTCTCTGTATTGTATATTAATTGAGACGCCTCTTATAAATGAACTTCGGTTCTGGGGAATATGGAAGAAAATCCTTCTAAAATAATTAGCTTAATAATACTACCGTAAGAGCATTACATCAAGTTAATGCGCTTATGGTATAATTAAAATATCATTAACTAATAATTATTTTAAATATTTAGCTAAATAGCTTATTAATGTCCCACAGCATTTATTCTGGATTACTACATAGGAAAGTTATATTAATATAATTTATGAAATTTTTATTTTAATTAACGTCGAATAATATTAAAAAAAAAAACTGCCAAACTCATATCAGTTTCGATTTTACGTATAGTATTCTCCGTATATTCTAATATAGTATCCTCCGTATATGATTTTTTGCAGTATTCCTATTATATGAAATGGGATGGTTTGCCATGATTGTCTTTTTCTTTTTGGTATATTCCCTTTAGATGCTTTTGTCCTCTTTGTTGCAACACAAATACCCGAATTTTAATCTTTTCTTATATGTACATAGTATTCTTATCTGGTAATAGAAAATCTGTTTTCTATAAAAATATTTTTTGGCATGTTAACGAATATTTTTTTAATATTTGTAACTAAAAACACAGATAGTAACAAAACTTATCATTTGTTAAATTATAGTTCAGTAATTTAAATTTTATGCAGGTTTTTCTCAAATTAAAAAAAAAACAAATTCTGAAAATTTTCCAACCTAAAACACTCCTTTTAAATGGATAATAGTAATTTTATCCCCAGGGAATAAAACTTTAAGCGTTTTAATTTCATATTTTTACTATTATTGAACAGTTATCGTATCCTATAAATTTATTAATAATAAACGACTGATTATTAAAGTAAATTCAGTGTCCTTATTTTTAAAAATAACAACGTAGTTTAATATTAACTCTTGACAATAAATCAATACTAATCAATATTATAAATAATTCATTTTATAATACAATTCCAACAAACACTGTGATGAAGTAGCTTTTTTGCCCGACTGCCAAGAAGGGTTATGTGTTTGACTGTGTATATGTATTTCTTTATACTCTCGAAACATCCCAACGGGTGGGTGGATTTTAATGAATGAGGTCCCTAATGATTCGTCTTAACCGTCCGATGGTTATAGGTTAGGTTTTGTTTTCATAAATTCAAAATGGCGTTAGAGACGAACAAAATTTTTTACGCACCCGACTGAGTGGCATATCATTGGATAGGTCTTTCAAAATGAAGACGATGTTTCATTGAGTATTTTACAGTCAGGAGCTCCGTTTAAATATTATACAACCTGGTAGTTGTGTAGGTAGGATCTCTATCTTTACTGCAACTCTAACCTTCATAGACATATATAGGCCTCATCAAAACAGTGTTTATAGATAGGAACTAACAATTATACACAACTTAAAAGTCATCAATACAAGTAAATAAAAAAATTATGTTAGTAATATAAAATATAGTTTCAGATTGGTGAGAAATAATTAATTAGTTCGCTTTTTACGCAGTCGGGTATTTTGATTTTTTAAATTTAATTTTTACTTGTTTGCAAACGTTGACCGCATATGATATTTAAAAGCCAGAACTTACGTTTTCATATGACTTGTTTTGTACTTTTACTAAGGGTTAATTTTATACATTTTTAATTCAAACATCTCAAAATTAAAAAAAAAAAAAAAAAAAAAAAAAAAAGCATTTTAATGAGTTTCCTGCAGAAGCATTTTTTTCATGAATTTAATTCAATCAAACACCACTAACTGCCGAAATCGCAATTTGACGCCAGTAATCCCGACGTTCTCACTCTTTTAATGCGTACAGAAGAGGGATGTACATCAGATTTTGTGGATGTAACGGGATCTTGACATTAGAAGGCAAAAATGTAAAAAAAAAAAAGGATACATAGTTACCCCCCCCCCCCCCCCCCCAATAAAAAGGCTCAGAATATTTTTTACAATATTATTATTTCCAACAATATAAAAAATTGGACTTGCATAATAATTTCTTTTCATCAGATACTCTCTATTAGTTTTTACCTGTTTTTTTTTACTTTTCCGGCACACTTATACTTCTAAATATGGCACTAGTATTAGGGAAAAACATATATGGTTTTTCATGCTGTGGCACTTGTAGAACAACTCAAGACGTGAGTTTCAAAACTCGCCTTATCCTGGAAAGAAAATGTTGGTAGACCAGATTTTGTTCCCAAACGATTTTAAAATGCCAGAAAAACTCTATAAAACTATTTTTTTTGCATAGTGTAATGTTTTTTCAGTGCAACTTTACTAACAAAATAAATAGAAAAAGCATAAATTTTCTGCTTTTGGATAAGGCGTTTTTTAAAATTCATTTCATTAACTTTACATAGCTGATAAACCTTGGGTAAATAGATACAATTTTCAGCTATGAAGGGAAATTCTTATTTTTTACACATTGTGCATGAGTCGGAGATTTCCACAAGAGTACAACTACGCATACTATCAGATGCTTATAAGTGACTTTATATGCTTTATACTCAACATTGTGTATCAATCACGTCTTTTTCATTTATTTTCTTCTTTTGGTTATTTTCATCCACATCTCGAAATATTGCTGAAGGAAATTATTTGAATTACATCCAATCTGATTGCTTCTGGCTATGAAATTTAATCTTTCTTCTCTAGTATTCTTCTATTTCGGAGTGAAAACATACTATCATCACAATATGGTGGCATAACTGCATTTACATTGTAAAACGAAATTACAGTAAACTCTGTCTAAGGCGGAATCGATCCGGACCAAGAAAATTTTCCGTAGTAGACAATATTCCGCCTTAGACAAATTTTACTCTATGTCTATGGATTCGCAGGGACTTGAAAATCTTTCCGAGTTAGGCAGATTTCCGTCTTACACAGAGTCCGCCTTACAGAGAGTTTACTGTAGCTAATTTTTTTTTTTATTGTTTACTTGTCATACCGTCAGTGCCAAATCTTAGAAAAATAAAATTTTTCAATACTTTAATCATATTGGTAATTTCGTATTAGTCTCCTGTCAACGTTAAATCGCCAAAAAAGTTTAAAAAGATTTCATGAGATGTATGTATTCATTATATGTATTTAATAATGTATTGACGTATATATACATATGTATGTATTTATGTATTTGCGTATATATACTTATGAATGTATTTATGTATTACGTACATAGTATATATATGAGGTAATTATTTGTATGTATGTATTCATATGTATTTATGCATTTACGTAGATATATCTATGTAGGTATTCATATGTAGTATTGAAGTATGCAGGTATGTATTTATTCATATGTGTTCACGTATGTATGTATGTCTATAAAGTTATGCATTTATATAAATCCATGTATCTATTCAGGTATGTATGTGCTTATCTATTCCTATAGTATATATGTATTTATATATGTATCTATTCATGTATGCATATTTGTTTCTATTTATTCACTAAATATATGTATTCTTATATGAGTTATTATTTTCATTGCATGTTTCATGCTCCCCTAGGGCAATTGCTGCACCTTTTCTGCTCAAAAGAAAATGTATTCGTTGGTAGTAAAGAGTTCTTAAGTTTTTTATTTGGCTAAAACTGAAATACAGGCTTAACATTACCAGTAATAAATATAGATAAATAAATTTATTTATTTTAATCTAATATTAATTACCATATTATTATTTTTATTAAACTTTTAAATTAACATCGCATTATAAACTGAGAGTTTTAAACAAAAAGTTTAGAACAATTTTGACAGAAATTTGTGAAATATGTAATATATATATATATATACAATAAATACAAATTTATAAACTATACATTTGAAAAATATATTTTTTGAAAAATGTCCAAAATTTTTTTAAGTATAACTAGGCAAACCATACTTTTTTTACAGTACAAAATATGTATAGGTGTTTGCCATATGATTTTTCAAAATAGTAATGAAATATAGTGTTCATATAAATTTGAATGGTAATTCGTATGTTTCCCGAACACATTCGAAAATCCCATTTAATCCGTTTCTACAGAATCAGAATTCCGTAAATTTGAGTAAACTCCGAGGAATCAAATATAGAAAACTTCATTCTGTAAGGAATTAAATGCGAGACGAGAAAAAAGTGTTTGTACTATAAAATGTGAATAATTTGAAATTTAGGAACGTTGCGTATTGCGTTTTAAATATTCTTATGTATAAGGATATCCAAACAGCTTTTATTTGTATATTTTTAGTTCTTTACGTATTAAGTTATGTATGTATGTATCTATTTATATAATATACGTGTGTATTCATGTATCTATGTATTGAACTATGTATCTATCCATGAATTCATATATACAGGGTGTATCTGAAAGAGCGAGCAAAACTTTACGGTGTGATAGAAAACAGCTTTAGAGAAAATTTCGTCAGAGAATGAATGGTCGGAACGCGAGCGGTGAGAAGTTAAAAGGTAGTTTTCCTCTGTCCCAGGGCGATGGATTGATCGAGGTGGTCCCATAGCTTGGCCATCAAAATCGCCAGATCTATCGTGTTTGGACTTTTTCCTGTGGGGCCATATGAAAAGCCTAATCTACTAGTGTCCCATGGAAATCGACGTGGATCTAGTCACCAAGATTGCTGTTGTTGGCGGCGATATTCGGGAAATATCTGGTGTCTTCGCAAATGTGCGTCAGCCCCTATCCCGCAGGTGTGAAGCGCGCATTAGAGCTGGCGGAAGATCTTTTGAGCAATTTCTTTAAGCATGTACATTAGTTACGTTCATGCTAATAAAATGTTTTCTGGTGTATCTCCTCTCATTCTTGTGCTAATTCTTTAACTGCGACAGTGAAAAGTACCCATTTAACTTCTCATCGCTTGCGTTCCGTCGATACATTCTATGACGAAATTTGCTCGTATAGATGCGTTCCATCACCCCGTAAAGTTTTGCCCACTTTTCCAGATAAACCCTGCATATATATATATATATATATATATATATATATATATGCAGGGTTTATTTGAAAAAGTGGGCAAAACTTTATGGAGTGTATATACGTACGGGGTATATATATATATGTGTGTGTATGTGTGTATATGTAGCCATGAATCCATGTATATAGAATATATGTATCTATCCATGAATGCATGTATATATATGTGTATCTATTCATTCATTATATGCATGCATTCTTGTAAGAATGATTATTTTCTTCACAGTTTTGATAGTTTCTTAAGCACAATTGTTGAAAATTTCTGCTGGAAACAAACAAAAAAAAAAGGTGTTTGTTCTTGGTAAAGATTTCCAAAGTTCTTGCGGTTAATATGAAGTGATATATGGTTTCTTAAAACAACGATGAAATGTAATATAAATATGTATTTTTATGATATTTCGTAAATTTCTTTCAAAAATCCAGTTTAATCCTTTTCTACACAGTCAACATCCCACAAACTTGAGTAATTTCCAAGGAATCAAATATAGAAATATCATTCTGTAAAGAATTAGATGCAAGTCGAGTAAAAAGGAGTCTATACTATAAAATTTGAATAATCTGAATTTTTGAAACGTTGCGTATTGCATTTTCGATATTGTTACCTGTATGGATGTCAACACAGCTTTTACTTGTATATGTTACCGACCAAACCCGGTTTCAGGCTAAACTAGGTTGGCCGAGGACAAACTAGTTTATCCTAACGCACTCAGGATAACATAGTTTTTTCTAGGACAAATTGGTTTATCCTAACGCACTTAAGATAAACTACTTTTTCGTTGTCTAAACTGGTTTATCCTATTGCACTTAGGATAAACTAGTTTTTCCTAGACCAAACGACTTTGGCTTACCGCATACTAGATAAACTAGTTTGGCTTGCTATTCACTGGTCTGACGTAGCTTAGCCTAGGCCAATCTGGTTTATCCTATGGCAATTCAATTTGGCGCATTGTTATTGATCTCAGTGACAGCCATGGTGGCAATGTTGTAGCAAGTAGTATTGATATCAACCCTGTATAATAGATTTTATCCGGTGGTGTGTGCGAGTCTGTCCCCTTATCTTCTCATTTCGCTGCCGTTGGTATTTACAAAATAAGTTCCATATGGCAAATATTAGTTTTGAAAATGCTATGAGCTTTAAAATTACTTAGATAATTACATAGAACATATTTCATTAAAAGTAGATACAAAATATGTTCCACATTGTTAATATTAGTTTTGAAAATACTATAGAGCATTATGATCTGTAAAAATATTTCAGTGCCTATATTGAACATATTTCAATAAATATAGTCACATTATGTTAATTTTTTGCGTTATGGGATTAAAGGTTAATAGGTAACTGCAAGTAATTGAATTTCAATTCAATGCAATTGTAATTAGGTTTAATAGTAAATAAAAAAATTTAGTTGTATAGAGGAGACTGGAGCACAGTGGACTACTTTTGGAGTTTTAACATTCATTTCTCTTTAACGGAGAGACCGAGAAAATATTCTTGTATATTCCTTAAACCTTTTTCATGCCTCAAAATTTTCTCAGAACATAGTTTTCACGAATGTTTCAAAATAAAAATATTTTTATTCACTTATAAAGTGGACCAGTGTGCCCCAAAAGCTGAACACAGTAAACCGTATTGTCTATATTGTATCTGAAATACAATATAAATCAATTTTTCATCAAATTCTTCTTTATTTTCCCTTTACCTACAAAAAATCATAATGCAAATTTACAAATAACATTTTGAAACAAAAAGCATAAACGCACAAACAAACTTAAATATATATATTTTGACAATAATAACAGATTAAGATACAGGAATCATTGCAAATGAGGTTTTTAATTCAGTTAAAAAAAAAAAAAACCCTCAAAGGCAGTAAAAAAAAGAACAAAATATGTCTTACTATGTTAAATACATTGTCATTTATCTTTGTTTGTTTTATTTTACAGTTAAATACCTATTCAACAAAGATATTTCTTTATAGATAATACGCAATTATTAAATATTTTGAAAATTCTAAATTGCTGAAGCAGAGTCGATTGTGGACCACTGTGTCCCGATAGCGGGTCGTCCACTGTACTTCATGTTGATGTTCAATAAATAATCGTATAAATATTGTTTAAAGCTTTCTTTTAAGCATATGACTTTAAAATTTAAAAAAAATAAGTATCTTACCTTTTCAAAAAAAAAATGTTTTTATCTTATTTATCTATATCTTTTAATTACTAAAAAGAGAAAAGTATGATGATGAAAAATTGTACTTTTAGAAGCTGAAAACAACCAGTCAGGATAGCATGGTACATTATGAGCGAACCGTGCGCTAAAAAGGCTGTAGATAACCATTAAATGCTGCTGTCCATTATGTTAGAAGAAAAGATAAAAAAATAAATAAAATATTAGTGGATAGTCTACTGTGCCCCGGCCCACCCTGCTGCAATTAAATTGTAACTAAAATATTTGTCATTACGTTAAATGGAACTTGAAGAGCGCATTTAAATTAATTACGATAGCATTTTAATGATGTTACACATTTAACATCATCATTTTAGTTTTAATTCAATAACTCCCCCACCTCCACGCCTCCTCCTAGCAAGCAGATATGAACATCTTTAAAATGTTAAACTTCAATTTTCTTAAAAAAAGTCTGCACTATTTATTTTATTTCATTTTGTCCTAGTTGTTTTATATTTTACTTTGATATACTAATACATAATTAATCAATAATCTAAATTCGTCCCTTACTTCAAATTTACGATAACCTCTCTCCCCATTCTTTGGTCTTCCAGCACACAGTTTAAAATCCTTAACTCTCATTAAAAAGAAAAACAAATCTGCAATATTTATTCCCATCGTCGAGCGCACCAAATATAAAATTCTTCCATTTTTGAAATTTACTTAAATACTTGATGTTATTTTGGAGAAAAAATCTATTATTTAAAGTTCCTTTGAAGTGTTCGCTGCCTGGCGACAACATTGATCTAAGACGATTAGTGAGAGACCTGACAGCGCTTTCTCTCTTTCGCCAACTTACAAAGCTGTTCCCGAAAACCACAACGTGATTCTTCCTGCCGCCAAAACGGTCGTTTTGATGAATAACACTATGCCAAATTGAATTCTAGGATAAACAAGATTGACTTAGGCTAAACTAGTCCAGACCAGGGAATAGCAGGTCAAACTAGTTTATCCTACGTGCGTTAGGCTAAACTAGTTTGGCCTAAGAAAAACTAGTTTATCCTAAATGCGTTTCAAAAAAACTAGTTTATCTTAAGTGCGCTAGGATAAACCAGTTTGGCCTAGGAAAAACTAGTTTATCCTATGTGTGTTAGGATAAACTAGTCTGGCCTGAAATCGGGTTTAGCCGGTAACATACTCGTATATTTAATTCTTTAGGTATTCAAGGATGTATGCAGGTACGTATATATGTGTGTATCCATTAATTTAAAATATGTATGTATTCATGCATCCATGTATTTAAGTATATATTTATGCATTCATGTATGTATATATGTATCTTTCACTCATCCATGAATGTATTCTTATACGAATCTGTATTTTCATTCATGTTTGATGATCTCTTATGGAAATAATCTGTACCTTTCAGCTTGAAACAACAACAAAAATAAAGTATTTCCTAATAGTAAAAAACTTAAAAATTTTTCAACATTCCTCACGCGGCTGATATTAATGTAGCGTCTTAATGCCCCCAGTTATAAATATAAATGGATACATTTATTTATTTTAGACCAATATTAATTACTAAATGAACTCTTTTTTTAATTAAACTTCTGAATTTACATCGCATTATAAATTAACCGTTTTAAACGTAAAAGTTTGAAACGTTTTAAAAGAAATTTATAAAATGCGCTATATATTTATACATTAAATGCAAAATTATAAACTATGCATTTCTAAAAAATATATTTTTTAGAATGTGTCCTAAATATGTTTATGTATAACAAGATCAGGAATATATATTTTGATATTACAAAATGTATGTATATGTGTGTGTGCTATATGATTTTACAAAATAACAATAAAATATGGCATTCATAAAAATATGAATGGTATTTCGTATGGTTCCAGACTACTTTTAAATTTCTGATTTAATCTTCTTATACATAGTCAGCGTTCCAGCAATTTGAGTGAATTTCGAGGAACGAAATATCGAAAAGTTCATTCTGTACGGAATTCAATGCAAGCTGAAAAAAAAGTCTGTACTATAAAATTTGAATAATCTGAAGTTTGGAAATGTAGCATATTGCATTTTCCATATTCTTATATGTAAGGATATCAGCACAGATTTTATTTGTATATAATTCTTTATGTATTCAGGTGTGTATGTATGTATGTATCTATTTATGTATCCATATATGTATGTGCGTATACCTATTGATTCATTTTATGTATGTATTCTTATATAAAATATTATTTTCATTACATACTTGGTGTTCTCTAAAGGACAATTCCTGTAAATTTTTAGCTCGAAATAAACAAATGCATTTATCTATACTAATACTATAAAGAAGTAAAATTTGTTTGTTTAAGGTAATCTCTGGAACTACCGAACCGATTTCAAAACTAATGGTATTAAAATGATGGTGTTAGTCCCTGTTCCAATACAGGCTATATCATATGTCCATGCCACTAACCCAAAGGGGGTGCCGGAGCAAAAAACGTTCTAAAAATGCGATTTTCGTGTTACTGAATGGCCTAGAAACATGACATTTGCTGTTAAGGTAATGGTAATTACAGTTAAGACATAAATGTTCTCTAAGAACATTTCTTAAAATATTTGAAATTTAAAAGGGGTGATAATGCGTGAAAAGCGTTGTAAATGGTGATTTCTTCGCAATCTCAGGAAGTATCAAACCAATTTCAAAAATAGTGGTCTTAAAATGATGGTGACAGCCCTTGCTCCAAGATAGGTTATATTTTATGTCGATGCCACCATATTAAAACAGCTGCAGGATCAAAAAACCTTCTAAAAATGTGATTTTTGTGTCACTGGAGGGCCAAGATACATGAAATTTTGTATGGTAATTACTTATTAGATATAAATGATCTCTAAGAACATTTCTTAAAAAATTCAAAATTTAAAAGGAGTGAAAATGCGCGTAAAGCGTTCTAGAAAACGTCCTAAAAGGCGATTTCTACGCAATCTTAAGAAGTATCAAACCGATTGCAAAAGTAATGGTTGGAAATTGATGGTGATAGCCCTTGTTCTAACATAGGTTCTATTTTATGTCGGTGTCACTACCACCTGGGGATTGCAGGAGCAAAAAACGTTCTAAATTGCGGTTTTTGTGATACTGCCGGTGCTAGCAACTTGAAATTAGGTATGGTAGTTACTTATATAAATGAACTCTAACAAGTAAAGGTACTATAGTCTGTGGCGACGAATTTTGATTTTTATAGCTCATTCGATAAGTCTCATCAAGATAAGTAATTTGCTACGTCGCATATTGGCTATTGTGTTTTAATAATGACAGGGGGCCGTGTCAAATTTTAAAACTTTGCATAATGCGAGATGTCAAAAATAAAACCGTGGCAGAAAGTAACTTCGCATGCAACTGTACGCAAGCGTTACGCAAGTTACGCAGTGACTGAAAAACTGACAAAAGTACCGACAATGCGCGATTACAAAGAGTTTTGCTCGTAATACTGGAAATGGTATTGACAGGATGAACAAAACTAGACCAGTGTTTCCAGTTGGTTACTCTTTTAAAATTCAGATTTCTTGATTGGCACCACTTTTTTGAAATAGTAAAATTCGCCTTATTTAATGACCTATTAAGGAGAAAACAAGAGGAATTTTACCATTTCAGAGAAGTGATGCCAATCAAGAAATCCAAATTAAAAAATGTAGCCCACTAGCAACACTGAACAAGACGAACACATCATAACTTGCGAAAATCTGCCTGTCAAGTAGCATACGAATATTTTATCTGCAATTACAAATTCTTATAATAACACCAATAATATAACCTTATAGTAGTTATTGGCAATGTATGGCACTGTAAAAACAATTAGTAAACTTAAATCGCATTTATTTCTTTGAAGGCATCTATTTTTCAATGAACGAAATTTTGAACTTTGACCCGGCTCCCTGCCATTATAAAAACTCAATAACCGACATGCGAGGTATAAAATTACTAAGCTCGATCAGACAAATCGAATGAGCTATAAAAATCGAAATTCGTTCCCATAGACAATAGTACATTTCCTTGTAAGAACATTTCCCTAAAAAATTTGAAATTCAAAAGAGGTGAAGGGCGAAAAGCGTTCTAAAAATGTTCTAAATTGCAATTTCTATGCAATCTCAGGAAGTACCAAACCAATTTAAAAAATAATGGTTACAATTTGGTGGTGACAGCCCTTGCTCCAACATAGATTATATTTCATGTCAGTGCCACTACCCCAAAAGAGATGCAGGAGCGAAAAAAATTCTAAATTTTGATTTTTGTTGTAGTGTACGGGCTAGAAACTTGATTATAGGCATTGTAGTCACTTATAAGACATAAATGATCTCTAGAAACATTTCCTAAAAAATTCGAAATTCAAAAAGGGTGAAAATGGGCGAAAAGCGTTCTAAAAATGTCTTAAAATGCTATTTCTACGCAATCTCAGGAATTACCAAACCGATTTCAAAAGTAATGGTTGAAAATTGGCGGTGACAGCGCTCGCTCCAACATAGGTATATTTTATGTCAGTGCCACTACCCAAAAGGTGTGCAGGAGCAAAAAAGTTCTAAAAATGCGATTTTTGTGTTACTGAAGGGCCTAAAAACTTTAACACTAGAACTACCGATGTTTTATATATACCTAGTTTTACCGCACCCGTCAAATTGACGGATTTTTGATCATGGCTTTCATTGTAACTTTTAACTTAGTTAATGTAAATAAAAAAAATATTATTCAACAAAAATAACATTTAATATAATAATTCATTACTTATTAATAAAAAAACAAACTAAAATAGTTTCTATTTGCATTTATAGTATAGTACATTTGATATGACTGAAATAACTATGGGGCACATATTTTACAAATACATGTTATCTGAGATGAACACGTGCCACTTAGTTAATGTAAATAAAATAACGTAATTTAATAAAAACAACATTTAATATAATAATTAATTAATTATTAATAAAAACAAACAAAAATAGTTTCTATTTGCATTCATAGTATAGCACATTTATATGTATGAAATAACTGTGAGGCACATATTTTATAAGTACATGTTATCTTAGATGATCACTTGCCACTCAGTTAATGTAAATAAAATAACATAATTTAATAAAAACCACATTTAATATAATAATTAATTAATTAATAATAAGAAAACAAACAAAAACAGTTCATATTTGCATTCATAATATAGCACATTTATGTATATCAAATAACTATGAGGCAAATATTTTACAAGTACATGCTGTTTTAGATGAACACTTGCCACAAACATATTTGCTGCATACATTGCAGGTATAAATCGCTCTGTTTTTGTTGCACAATCGAATTTGGCAAGATTGTGTTCATAAGGACTTTTATTAGTTTTCTGGTGTACAATCCATAGTTTTCCGTTCTTGTTTTGGGGAGGAGGCTTCTTTTCTGCAGCACCTATATTCACTGGAGAGTTCTTCGGATAATTGAAATAAAAATTGTTTTCTAGTTATATTTTCATCACAAGTCTCTTTATATAAAATCCACGCATTGATTGCTGCCACGTCCAAAATATCGTAAAATACCTGCAAAGGCATATACGTGACCCTGCTTTTACGTTATATTTGCGGGCCATTTGGTAAACTTCATCTACTCCAAACTTAGTCCCATTGTAAAACGACACAGTTGCAGGAATTTTTTTTCGATTAGAAGCAATTTCTACGGATTAATGTTTTGAGCTAAGAAGTAGTACTTTTTTACGAGGCTTACTTTTGTAAATTGTTAGAAACAATATCATTTGATTTGTAGAGTTTTGTGTAGAAAAGAGCCATGTTATCTTTTCTAACTTTAGCTATTTTCGGCAATTCTCTTTTATGAGCTCACATAGGTCCAACGAGACTTGTTTTCTTTTGGCTAGTAGCTTCTTTGCGAGTTGTGTACTTGTAAAAAAATTATCCGTTGTTATATTTCTCCCACAATTTTCATAGTTCACAAGATTCAAAAATACAAATTCATTCAAAGGTACTCCTGATGGTTTAAGTTCATCTTTGCCTAAATAGGGAAAGTCATTTATAAGATATTTACTTCGCACGTCTACAGCTAACCAAAACTTAATTCCGAATTTGTCCGGTTTGTTGGGCATATATTGCAGAAATCTGCATCATGCCTTTGTGGGAAATAGTTGTTCATCTACGCTTATATTCTGATCTGGTTTGTAACAAGCTTGGCTGTTATCAATAAAGGACTTCCACATTTTGGAAGCTAATCCAAATTTGTCAGTTCTTAAGCGAACACTCCTCTCGCTTTTTTTGTAGAGTCTCATAATTTCTGAGAATCTGTTTCTACCCATAGTTTCGTAAAATAAAGAAGGTCCCCATTTTTCTGACCACAAATATAATAATTTTAAATTTCTCGCTTCGTAGGCTCCTCGAGCATACAAAATAGCTACAAACGCATATAATTCTTCAATAGTAATTTTTCAATCGTCCTACTGTAAAACATTTTTAGCCTCGAGATCAGCGCAAGTTTTTATGGGATTCATCATTCGATTATCAATTATAAGTGTAAATGCACTGCTAACATTACCAAGCATAATGTTCCGCTTCGCAAAAACAATTGAGCCTAAACTATCCTTGAATATAGTATGTGGTGAGAGTCTACCAAAAAAACCATTCCCTAATACTTCCTATTCAGTACCGTCGGGAGCAATATTTTTCTTCTGTCTTTTTTCGGTTTCTGTTTGGCTATCTGATTGAGTATCTGAACATATTCGCAATCGCTTTCTGCGTCTGTAGCTCTTTTGGGGAATTTCATCTTCACTCCCTGAATCTTCACTTTTATATTCATCTTCATCACTTTCTTGAATATCTCGTACTTCAATTTCATCTTCAGCTTCTTCAGAGTCTGAAAATTCAGTTTTATTTTCCACGCAAGATATGTCCAAATTATTATTACTTGAATTAGTGTCCGAACAGACTTAATTTATTGTAGTGAGTTCTTTGAATTCTTCGAATAATTTTTTGCTTCCTGGAAATAGTTTCATTGTTCCCTACGATCTACAAGAAATAAATTTTAAAGCTCATACATTTTGCCATGTCCTAAGACGAGATTCTTCGAACACACACAATCTATCACATCTCATACTCGCGGGCAGGGTAAACAACACGTACCTAGTCATTTCTCACTTCATTTCAGTTTTTACTTCATTTCTCTCTCTTACTTTTAGGCCACGCCTTCTTGTATTCCGACGGTTTGTAGGGTGTCTCTATTAGTGAGTGGCATCGGCTGTTGGAAATCAAGCTGTGCATGAAAGCAATTACCTTTACTACAATACTATGTTCCGAGATTGGACATTTTACAGATTACACTTTGCACAGATTGCACTTTTCACCAAGAACTTTATCACGTTAGAAGTACAACTGATAATGATTGCGTCCTGATTACATTTACCAGTCAGACCGTTAAGTTCTAAACTGAATCATAATCGGAGCAAATTGGATCCCGTTATAACGGCTGTGGAACACTTTGGATCATTCAACTTCGAAATTGCCAAAGCCGTCATTTTGACGGGTCTTGGTATAGATAGGTATAGGTCATACTGATTATGTAAATTAAAGTGGATGAGTGGAAACTGAATAGGAATATTTAACTATTCTCATATTTCATTAAAAGTCGTATCATAAAATTCTAGAAGAATACACAAATTATATCAAATTTTTAAGCATGAAATTTGAAAACCGTCAAAATGACGATCTTGGTAGTTCTAGTGTTAAATAGGGCATGGTAGTTACATATAAATTATAAATGTTCTCTAAGTACTGTCGAAAAAAAAATTTAAAGGAAGTGAAGTGAAGGGAAGTAGCGAAAAGCGTTCTATAAATGTCCTAAATTACGATTACTATGCAATCTCAGGAAATAATAAACCGATTTCAAAAGTAATATTTGCGAATAAATAGTGATAGTCACTGGTCCTACACAGTCTATATTTTATGCTGGTACCACTACCACCTGCGGTTGGCAGGAACAACAGACGTTCTACAAAAGCTTTTAAAAACTTTCTAAATTACGTTTTCTATGCAACATTAGGAAATACCAAAGAAATAAATGCGTACTAAGAACGGTTTCTAAAAATTTCAAAACTTCATAAGGATACTGAAATGAGTGCATGAACTGAGCATAAAAATTTCAAAATACTTTCTAATTTATCATTTATTTAGAATTAGTTTTAGTCCTTCTTATTAATTTAAGTCTTGTTTCTGCCTTATGCGGTGTATTAATGAAGTTTAATCAAACTGTGGTTTAATTAGTAATTTTTGATTTAATTCTAGAAGTAAAATTTCTTCTAATTAAAATTAGACATACAAATATCACTTGGCATATTTCAACTATTACGCGAGCTAAGCCGCGGGTTTTGCTAGTTGATAATAAACAGCAGAGCCCAAATATCTTTATGCGGCTAATATGTAAGTACTATATGGTTTTTCAAAATAACAATGAAATGTGGTTTTCATATGAATTTGAAAGGTATTTCGTAAATTTTCAGAACACATTGAAAAATTCCATTTAATCCTCGTCTACAAATTCAGCATTCCGGAAATTTGAGTAAATTCCGAGGAATCAAATATGGAAGACAACATTCTGTAAGGAATTCAATACAAGCTGAAAAAAGGAGCATCTATAATATTAAATTTGAATAATCTGGAATTTGAAAATGTTTCATAATGCCTTTTCCGATATTCTTATGTGTGAGCGTGTCAAAACAGCTTTTATTTGTATGTTTTAAAATTATTTATGCATTTCGGTCTGTGTGTATGTGTTATCTAATCATTAAATATACGCCTGCATTCATGTATTTAAGATTGTATTTGTTATTGTATTCCTGTGTATACACAGCGTGGTTCAGAACTGTATGTGAAAAATGCAAAGGAAGGTAGAGTGGACCTAAATAAGCAGATTTCATATAAGAATGCGGGTGCAGAAATGCAGCGTTGAAGCAGTAGAATGCGCTGTTAATTTCGGTAGAGGAAAGCGCTTCACTAGTTTGAATCGTCATTCCCTCACTGATTTCGAGCAACATGCATCGTTACACGAATGTGGTGCTTGCCGACATGCATTTAATATATGGGGCTAAGCAAGGAAATTGTTCACACCCAACGGACGTCCAACAGCTTTTGAGCTTTTCGAATCCTCTTCTGTGCGTAATACTGCTTCTTCCACTTCAGGAATTCTGCGATATTTTGCACTGCCCTTATCACTCCTGGAAGCATAAAACGGCCCAATCACGCACAACTCCTAATGAACACACTGGATCCCGAAGAATCCTATCCAGGAATCGTTCAATCTAAATCTTTTGGGCAGCCAATATATTTCCTTGCGCAATCCCATACATGAAATACACGTTGGCAAGCTCCGCATTGGTGTAATAATTCATGTTGCTCGAAATTCGTGTGGGAAATGACGATTCAACGCAACGTAGAGCATTCATCCGCCGCATTCAACAGCGTCCTCTACTGCCTCGACACTGCATTTCCGAACCCACATTCCAATACGAAATCTGCTTATTTAGGTCCCCTGTACCCGGCTTTACATTTTTGACATATAGTTCTGAGCCACCCTGTATGCATCTATTCTTGTATTTCTATATGTATATATTAGCAGGATTCGATCACGACGCCTGTCGGTGTTTTCAAACTAACGCTGAATTAAATGAAATACATCGGTGAATTCGACTTAGTCTTTTAATTAAATACGGACTTTTACGTGGAGTGTCTTACCGCATTGCTGAAAATGATACTGACACCATTTCGCAATTATAGTTTGTAATGTTTCAGACAAAATTTGGGCTGTTAAAGACCAACTCTTGTAGTTGATCATTTACATTAGGATTTGAACTATAGAACGATGTGCAATATACTAAAACCATTCCTGAAAAAGTACCTAACTAAGAGTGCAAGTTTCATCAAAATAATTTTACGAAATAAAACTTTATAAAAAGTCTAATCTTTGATAATCGAGTTCAACTGATTATAAAACTTTCGACTATAATTTTAGAACTACGCAGCGTAGAACAATATGCAATATACTTAAACCATTTCTGAAAAACTTTCTAAGACTGTAAATACAATCAAAATCCGTCGATTAGAACTTTTTAAAAAATGCTAATATTTCATAATTAGATTCCCACAACTATAAAACATTCCTTTAGAATAAGCAACACAGAACATTTTTGAAAAAAAAATAACTAATAATGCTAGTCCCATCAAAATTCGTCCAATAGAACTTTCTAAAAAGGCTTACATTTTATAATTGGATTCACCTGATTATAAAAATTCCCCCCCATAATATTATACTCAAATTATGTAGCATCGGTATACAATATACTAAAATCTCCCCCCTCCCCCCCAAAAAAAATAAAAAAAGTCAAAACCGCCCAGTGGAACTTTTTAAAAATGTTTAATAATTGGGTTCACCTGATTATAGAACATAATTAAATAATTAAGCAACGTAGAACGATTTGTTATATAATAAAACTTTTCTTGAAAATCTGTCTAACTAGCAGTGTAAGTTATATTGAAATCCATTCAGCAGAATCCTATTAAAAAGGGTTAATCTTTCATAATCGGGTTCACACAATTATACCTTTTGCCCACATTTCTATAAATGAACAACGTAGAATGATATATTACATACTATAACCTTTCCTTGAAAATGATCAAATTAACAGTGCAAATTTCATGAAAATTCATTCATCAGAACTCAAATTATAAATAGTCGAAGCAAAATTCCCATTTGAATTTTATATATATATAGCAGATGTATCTATTTTTGTATTCCTGTATGTATATATGTATCTATTTTTGTATTCCTCTCTGTATATATGTATCTATTCTTTATAGGCACGTATTCTTGTATGAATTATTATGCTCGTTACATGTTTGGTGTCTGGCTAAGAACAATTTTGGTACATTTACTGCACGAAACAGAAAAGTATTTGCTACAAATTTTCTTCATGTGACTAATATGAAAGTACTAGCTTACAATTAAATTTATTAAATATATCTTTAATTCAAGTTTAATTAATGATGTCAAAATGATGTGTTTTTTAATTATTATAGCCGCGTCTAATAACTCATTTAGTTTGAACAGTGTCGTTATATGAAACAGGTATACAGTTTTTATTTGTTTTGAATGTAACCATTTTTTAACAAGTTGTAAGGTACCTGTACCCAATATGGACACCCTAGGGAAAATTGATTTTTTTCACCCTCGTGTACACGTCATCGGACTCCAAAAATATATGACCAATATCCCTGGACTGTTGACTATCATTATTAAAATTTGCGACCTTGTAATTATTCTGGTTTAATTTAAATGATAAAAACAAGAAATGTTTACAAGTGTCCATATAAGGAACTACCTGTCCCTATTATGGACATGCATGTCAATATTAGAGACAACTGGCTCCTTATTGGCCTACTACACAGGGTGTATGGACTATTAGAATATAAATGTAATAAATATTCAAGGGCACATGAGCAGTTGTATGATATATTTAATTGCGCATGCGTGATGGATACTAAAGATCTTTTTACATGATTTGAAAGTCATCTCTATACAACACATCCTCTATACATCACAACTAATATAAAACGCCATTCGAATATCTTGAGAATGCATAAAGATACAGGCCTATGATTACAGGCCTATATCAGGATATAATGAGCTGAATTTCGTTTGCCTTAAAACAGTGACAGGATTATAAATGCTTTTCCATAAATTATCACTTTTTATTAAATCACTTCAAGCAAAATAATTAGTATTTTACGGATGTCCACGAGTACATTTGGAACAGAGGGCTTGATTTTGATATTTCTTTTATTGTTGGAACAGGCTCACGCAGGTGGTTTTCGAGAAGAAAATTTAAAATTATATAAATTATAATGACAATTTGTGTAAAATTTCATGCCATCCAGATACTTTTAGAAAGGAACTAAAATTCCACTCTGACTATCACCGATAACTTTTTGAATTTTCCCTATATTAGGTTCGTCTATTTATATGAGTTTCTGTATAGAGTTGACTACCAAATCATCAAAAATAAATTTTTGGTAGCATTCGCACATGTATAGTTGCATATTATTTCATACAAATGCTTTTATTTCTTCCGATATTTAATATGTGTATATTCTTATTGTAGAAATAATATTTTATTTCTACTGTACATTGTCCAGCTTACTGAGATTGATATTAAATATAACTGGAAACTCTGCATTCTATAAATTAAAAACATGCAAAATGTTCTTCGATTTTTAAATAAACCTTTATATCTCCATAAATATACATGCTATCCTTACATAAAATGAACATAAATGTTGTAACAGTAGAATTCTTCACGTATTTATCTAGATATCCATGTAAAATTATAAGTGCCCGGTGATATTTTGACAATATAGCGTACTGCTGTATATTCAGCGCTAAGTGTCAAGTTATTTTCATGCACCATTTAAGTCTTAAGGTATGGAATTGCAACAAGAGTTATGTTTTAAATTATTAATTAATTATTATTATTATTGTATTTATATTATGAATCAGCTACAGATTTTGTATCATATTTTTCAATTGCATATTATCTAGAACTGATCATCATATTAATTGGAATTGATTTAGAGTAGAATTGAATTAAGATTGATTAATGTGGATTAAATGAATAAAGGGTTAATTTGAAATGAGCTTAAATAAATTATCCGGGTCCAGGCTTTCAAATGCATTAAGACGACTCTTTTCAAAATATTTGTTCTTATTTTTAACGGTATTTAAAAGTCATATTATGTTCAGAATATCATATCCTGATGGTTTTGTTATCTTGTGTGTGACGGGACGTACATGACTTGTAGTGACGTCACTTTGACTTCGTGATAATTGAAAAATGTCTCAGCAAAATATTTTTTACAATGAATAATAGGTTTTGAAGTGTTATTATCCTTTTTTGAAGTTTTTGGATAGTCTCACATTTTTGTCACAAGGTGACGTCTCTGAGTGGTGGCATTTTTGTAACAAACGTGACGTGACTACTGTGACTTGCAGTGACGTCATTGAAACCATATTTCCTATACAGGTAAAGAGTCTCTTTTTCTTCTGTTTTTGGAAGACCTTTTTTTTTTGTGTCGAATGACCAAGAAATTGAGTATCTATTGGAAATGCAGATTTTAATGTCATTAAAACTCAAAGCAAAGTAACTATAAAGGATCAGAAGATCAAGAATAGACATTTTTGGCCCAAAAGAGTTTGATGCTTATATTTATGTATGTGTTAGGGTAGGCCATATAAATTATAAAAATAGACTAAATCGAAAAGTTTAATAAACACGATATTATGTAACACAAAATAGACGTGGCATTCATTATTTAAAAATATTAGAGTATTAATTAATCATTATGGTATGAACAAAACATGTAAAATAGATCAAAACTAATTAATCAGACTTTTCCGTGACAGATTGCTAACTTTCTGACCAATGGGAGGTAGCAGTACCTGGAACATAATCCTTGTAGTCAGCAGTGTGATTTTTTTTCTACCACGTGCCTTTGACATATACCAAATAGCACTAAACGGCTGCAATATGTGTACAGCAACCCACTATACGGGCTCCTATTTCACACTCACAATACCAGTAATTAATCTGCAGCGAATAGCAGTTGTTATACTGAATCCATGCGTTATATATCTTCGAAGACATATGTATCGATTGCAGCTGGACACGCGTAATATCATACGTTCTTTATGAACAAATAATTTCTAAAGTCTGGAATACGGAGGTATCCTTCAGTATACGATTTTTCTTGCTTTATTTTATATACTCCAAGTGTTAAATAACGCAATTCATTGATCGTTAATTTAGAAAAATCCGTCAATATTGGTGCTTCTATTCTCTGCCAAACTATTCGCCGTCTGATTCAGTTAACAGACTCCACTAACGTTTTTAATTGAGTTTGATTTACTAGGATTGATTTTCACCATTCTTTCAGAAACAATCTCAACACCATCATTTTGCTTGATTCTAGGTGATCGAAAAGCATTACAAATGGCACAGGTAATGCGCACAAAGTCACCATCAATGGTATTTGTGAATTAGTCAATACTTCATCTAAAACTTTCCATCTTTTTATTAAACAATTTACGGCACCTGACATATGTTATTAATCTCGATTGATTCGTCTCTTCATATGTATGCTGATTTTTATTTTGCAAAAAATGTGGCATCTTTGCAATCAGACCCGATCTAAACCAGTTTCTAAAACTGGAAGATTTAGAAACCATATCATAATTCCGTATAGATGCGTCATTATTTATTTGATGATTGAGAGTCAGACAATGAATGCTATCTGCTAGAGTCGCTGGTATGTAAATGGTTCTATGAGGGCTGTTTCCATTATAATATTTAGGTACAAAGTCGCGACTTGATA
Organism: Maratus speciosus; assembly: GCA_963932465.1. Classification (NCBI taxonomy): domain Eukaryota; kingdom Metazoa; phylum Arthropoda; class Arachnida; order Araneae; family Salticidae; genus Maratus; species Maratus speciosus. The sequence continues at coordinate 512,432,450 of OZ010789.1, read as the reverse complement.
TTAATATTATTTCGTTTAAATGTCCTTCTTTTATCTATGATTCTCTTATCTCTGATCTCTTATCTATGATTATCTATTATTATTCTCTTCTATTGCTTATTAGCAATCGCTACGTTCATTTTAACACGTTTAAGCACGACGCTGTATCCTAATGTATCTTAGTGAAGAGAAGGAATGCAGTTACTTAACACTCTATTTTTAATATACTATGAGCGCAGTTTTGCAACATTTTTATTTTGACATATGTTGTATATTTTGATGTGTTTTATAATATAGGTCAGGAAGAAAGTGTTGCAAGATTGCGCTCATATAAATAATTGAGGTAAAATTAGGACAAATTGCGTATTTTTCATCAAATCTACGAATAATACGCACTTTGAGCTTCGGTAAGTCATATAAATCCGAACAAAATACAAAAATTATTGTTGAAATCGTACAATATAAACCTCTTCTAATAGTAAAAAGTGAAATAATTAAGTTAATATAATAGAAACGAATTCTAGCCTATTTTATTTTTTAAAAGTTGTATTTAAACTTATTTAACTTAGTAAATGAATTTATTATTTTTATTATCCGCTAATTAACTGGAGATTAGGGCACATTTATGAGATTAGCAACACATGTTTTAACATCAATATGGAGGTAGCCAAACGTCCTCCAAAATCAGGGTCATCCTCAAATTTGAGGACCACAGTTCTCACAGTTTTTGATTGAAAATATTTATTACATTTTAAGTGAAAAAATTTAATTTATGGAAAAAATATATATAAACTGAAAAATTTATAAATATTAAATTCTGAAAGCTTTAAAAATATATTCTTTTACAAAACCCTCTGTAAATATTTACCACCCTAATCAATACAAACATTTTTTTCATATTTTTTTTTTAAAATATTTTTTGCATATTTATTCTCTTGCATGAAAATTTTTCGATAACAAACTTATGTGAGAACATACATCATTTTAAAAGTTTTCGTCCCAGTTGAGCATATTGATGAAGCGTTGATCACTTATAGCTTAAAGGTCGAGATAGATAACCTCCTCAGTTCATTAATATTTTCTATGTGTTGTTTTTCTTTATGGAAAAATTTTTAGTGCCCCTATTTAAGTAGTCTCGGTATCGGTATTTTTTAAATGGCAAAAAATCAAAAAAATATCCTGTTTTTTTTTCCTTTTTATTTAAAATGTATTTCGACATTACTAATATATTCTGACGAAGTTTATGAAAAAAGATTTTTATTGCATCTACCATGTCCCCTTAAATGAGCTATTGTGAAAGTCTATGAAGTGTTTCTATGTTTGTGTTTTTCGATTCTATGGGTCAATATTGAAAAATACGGAATTGCAGTCTGCACAGTAAAATTTCTATTTAATGTTATATAATGTAATTTTTTTTTCTTTACATTCTAATAAAATATATTCTTAGAAGGTATTTTCAAGAGATATTATATTCATAATAACACAAAAATAAACCAATTAAAAAATTTAAAATTTCAGATTGTCATTTCCCTGGCATGTCACACTGTGATGTGTGCAAAGTAAAAGGCTTTCTGCTATCATAAACAAATATCCTTTTCTCTTTTTTTTAAAAAAATTCTAATTAATAATTATACCTTATAAAACACATATACAGGGTGTCTCAAAAGGTCGTTTACAAACTTAGCATGCTGCTCTGTCATATCATGAGGAACAAGATTTACATAGGAACTTGTGTTCGAAAATGCAAACCGCGACCGCTAGAGGACGATTAGCGCAGGCGTGGAGGGGTAGAAAGAAAGGATATCGAAAGAGGTATTAATATGACTTTTATTAAAGAACATGGTTTAATTTACAGAAGGTGTTCAAAATTCATTCCATTCGCCGCAGTACATGCTCCCCAACGTCGACGCATGGAATAACGGACCCGTTCAAAATGGGCAGGTGTGCCACGGACACGTGCCGCCGCTTCCATGATCCCGGCGACGAGATCCGTGTCCGATGTTACGGGCGTCTCGTACACCATGGACATCATGTTTCCCCACAGATAGAAATCCAGAGGAATCAGGTAGGAGGATCGCGTTGGCTATGTGATTGGTCTGCCTTTGCCAATCCAGCGATTAGGATATGTCCTATCGAGGTATTCTCGCACAGTGCAGCTAAAATGAGCAGGTGCTCCATCATGCTGAAACCAGATGTTTCGGCGTATAGCGGCTGGAATATCACCCATCAGATCCTCCAAGACTCTTTCTAAGAAAATGCGATAGGTATTCCCGTCGAGGCGCTGAGGTAGTACACTGTAAAAAAAAATTGTAAAGTTACTAAAGTTTTTCTAGGAAACTGGGATTCCAGGAACTTTTTATGTAACGACAACAACAAAAATTCCTGTAACAGACGCTATTACAGGAATTTTTCTTGTTGCCGTTACATAAAAAGTTCCTGGAATCCCAGTTTCCTAGAAAAACTTTAGTAACTTCACAGATTTTTTTTTACAGTGTACGTAAGGGTCAATTAACATGTCACCGATAATACCAGCCCAAAAGTTTACGGCGAAAAATTGTTGACATTGATGGGCACATGTAGAGACCTTGGGTACTCATGCGCCCATACGTGCATGTTGTGCAGGTTCATGACACTTTTCAGTGTAAAACAGGATTCATCCGAAAACAAAATCCACGATGAAATATCCGGCTGTGAGACCCGTTGTTGCAAATACCAGCGTGTGAATTTAACTCGTTGGGGATAATCGTCAACGCACAATGCCTGTACTCTTTGTAAATGGTAGGGGTGTTGCGTGTCATCATGCAGTAGGCGCATAATGCTGGAACGATGTACACCCAAGACGCGTTCGCTTGGCTTGCTGAAATTGAGGTACTATAGAGGAAACGTGTTCCTTTAAACAAAATTTAAATGTTAGATCGAAAAAAAAAAAAAAAACAAGAATGTGAAAAATGTTTTAGAATGAAATTGTCATTATCCTGGCATTTATATGCCAAGAAAAGGACACATAATTATAATTATATAAAAATGAACTTAAGCTCTTCAAGCTTTAGCAATTTTACATATAAATTCCTTTATTCAGCTGTTCAACCAACATTTTAAAAATAAATCAGAAGCTTTGAAACAATTTAAAGTTCAAAATTTTTGTTTTCAAAATATCACATTTTGTGATAGTTACCCCTATCAATATGTGCAGAATTCTGATTATTGTTTATAAAATCTTTTAATAAAATGTCAAAAAGGTATTGTAAAATGCTTAAATTTAAAAAAGTTCAAAGAGTGCCTAGTCTCCTTAATATATATTTATTTTACTTACGGAATTTTCACGAGTTATACATTCCAGCAAAGTTTACTTATAATTTTTGCATCCTACATTCTTAATTGATTTCAATTAGGTAGGCACACTCCCTTATTGTTCAAATAACTATAAAAAAATCTTAAATTGTAATTTTATAGAATAAAATTAGAAAAAGTAATTCCTGTAAATATTTTGTGCTAGGAGAAGTTTAATAGCTTTCTGTTTTAATTTAATATAAAACTTGTGGGATGTGACAATACCAAAATTTTCTTCGATCTCATTCATGTTAATACTCCTGAAAAATACAGCATACCAGCGCCACCGGTTAGGTGGTTTAGATTACACCAAAATGTGTTAATTTCTAATTGAATGTGAAGTTTGATGAAAATCCACTAATTTGTTTTTGAGACAGAGCTATTGCGGAAATCGTAAAAAAATTTGTCACAAGAGTGTCACCTGTTGGAAGATTTACACTAAAAGCTAATGAGGACCAATTTATATCAGGAACTAACTAAATCTGAATTTTGATGAAAATTTATGTATTAGTTCTTGAGATACTATTGCGAAAATCGAAAAAATGCCAAATAGCAGCGCCACCTGTTAGGAGATTTACACTAAAAAGTAATAGCCCCAAATTATATAAGGGACTAACTGAATATAAAGTTTTATTAAGTTTCGTTCATTAGTTTTTGAGATAGAGCACTCACACAATTTGTGTCACGTACCGACAGAGTCACACGCTCATTTTTTCCGGGATCTTTGACCCCTAAAACGTGTAAATCCGTCGAAAACCGGAATTCGAAATTTTTTACGAATCCACTTGTAGAGATAGAAGAAAGTAAAAATGTGCACAAAAAGGTAGCGGCAGCTATTAATTTAAAAAATATATCTTGTTCAATTGGGATAAAATTTTCTTAGTCTTTTGTTTTATTAATTAACAGTATTTTATTAATTACTGGTATTTAAATAATTTTTTTATTTATTTTCTGATACAATGAGGAAGTTCCAAACGATCATGGGCAGTGTTGAATTCAGACACTTTCCTTCGGGAGGGATTACTGTAGCTCCGTGGGGGGGGGGGGGACATTATAAAGTTCCGGGAGAGGGAATTGCACTTTTTGACAATTGAAAACACAAAATCTCAAATCTTCCGGGGGGGAGACATCTTATTGCTACAGGAGGAATGTCCCCCCCGTGGAGAGAGAGTGGCCCGAAATTCAGAGGGTGGCCCGGGGGGGGGGACATTCCCACCGCAGCAATAAGATGTTCCCCCAGGGCTGCCTTCTGAATTCAACACTGATCATGGGATAAACAACACATGCTTACTTATGTAAGTTCTATGGGTTGAATGCTTGTCTCGCAAGAATTGGATCCAAAAAACTTTTCTATTTATATTTATAACTATTCCCATGCAATAAATTTTGCAATAGATTTCAATTAAAATAGTGTAGAAATCAACCACAAAGATTTTGTTTGGAAATAGTGATGTAAAAAATTATTGGCGTCATTTATACAGCGACAAACTTTTAACCGTAGAATTTTTTTTTTTTTTTTTTTTTTTTTTTTTTTTACATTTATCTTGATTTTAAAGCACGATTACAAACTTACATTATTATTATTTTTAATAACAAAACTATGTGAGATTATACAGTATTGTAAAAGTTTTCTTTTATAGTCCTAGTTGAGCGTTTGGAACAGTTATGGTGTAAAGGTCGTGATTGATAACCTCTGCAGTTCGTTATTTCTTTATTTTGCTTTCTCTTTCCGGAAATTTCTTAGAATCTCTTTTTTAATAAATGTGAGGTATGTGCCTACCTTCGTGTCACGTTTTTTGAAAAATATGAAATTTTTATAAAACACATGTGTTTTTACTTAAAACAGGAAACAAAACTATGAATTCATACAAATTTTTAAAGGAATTTTAATTAACTTTTCAAATTTAGGTAATATTTAGGGAAATTTTAACAAAGAATTGCGTTTGTGGCAAACCTTCTGTAACAAAATCTATTCAATGTATTTCACTTTTTTTTTCAACAATGTATTAGCAATAACTAGTTACCTGTGTTATTAAGCAAGATATTTGCAATACCTCTTAAATTTATTAACATATACCAAATTTTGTATACAAAACATGATTTAAAAAAATGTGTATTTTTCAATAAAAATAGCTCTTAAATTAATATATACAAGCTTGCAAGCTATAGTTAGCTTCATAAGACACTATTAGATAAGCAGAACCTTGTGACAAAATTTTATTTCAATATCTGAAAAACTTTTAAAAAATTATGTTTCCCGTAAACGTATACAATGAAAAACGCAGTTTTCCAGAAAACGTAAATTAAGATTTTGTTACATCACAAAAAATTATGTATAAAGTTTGCAACTTTAAAATCCACCATATTTGTAGGTGTTTATATATTTGTATATATATTATATATTATTTCATCAGTAAATAAAAAAATGGTAGCTTGCTTCCTGTATATTCTATGTGATGTGCTGGCCCTAAACTCTTATAAAAAGAACGGGTTTGGACGGAAGCTTGAATAGATGGACGCTTGCAGACTAGGATTTGAAATTTTTTAAATTTGGATACGGAGAAATTAATTAATTGTGTTTTGTTATTGCCAGGTGAAGGACATTGTGCTGGTTATTCCTATTTTATGTTTTTGTGTTTTTTTCTTGTAGGTTTGGGTGGGCGCTCTTCGTTCTGAATTCATACACATTAAGATAATTTAATGTGTTTACCTTTTAATAGTATTTAAGTTGCAATTTTAAAATTAACTTTTTAAAATACTTTATTTAAGGACTTTATTTAAAGACATTTTGTTTTTGAAATATCATTATGCTTTGTTTACACTACATTTCAGTTGTCCTTTTAAATTCATAAATTTTATATCTAAAATGACAATAGTTTAGTTTTTCTGTTGTTTTGAGTGCAGGACAGACGTGTATTTAGAAATCTGCAAGCTTTTTAACAGCGGGGGGTGGAGTTATGTCTGTCTGTCCACCCACTGATGAAGAACAGATAGTCTTTTACCTGTGTAGATTAAATTTGACAATTTTGTTATTTTTATAGTTAAATGTTACAAAATTTGACATACACCTTCTTTAAAAAATTATGATGTATTTTTATTTTTTTTTATTTATCAATGAAATACATTTTGTTGCATTTAATATGAGCTGCTTTTAGCGCATGTTATGCAGTAAGATTTCATTAGCTACATTTGAAATATATTATATATTTATGTATTAAAATGTATTGTTTACCTTTCTGTGGCTCTTTAAACTGTCACTTCCGGTTTCAGAAAATTCATTTCCGGTTTATATTTTGGCCTATAACTTTGCTTCTAATTATCGCTGAACCAAAAGTAAGGTGTTTCCGAATCCTAAATGTTTGAAGTTTAATTTAAAATAATAATAATAAAAAATTTAAATTTTCACAAAACCAGCGAATTGAGGGTAGAAACATACCTTCTACTTTTCTTAAACAACTTTGATGGATTGTTCGTCAAAAACACTCTAAGTGAAGTTTATTTCCAACTTGTGTAGTCTGCATTTTTAACTCGTTGTAATCAGGTTAACAGGGTCACTTATTGTTCAAATAACTAACAAAAAACGATTTTTTTTAAACTTATCAAATTACAGAATAAAATTAGACTAGAATAATTCGTATAAAAATGGTATTCAGACAATCAGAAAGACTTTCTATTTTAAATCAATAAATTACACGAAAATATACCATTTCAGCTTTTTATTTAAAATACGTAAAAATACGTACGTTTTAAATACGTAAGTTTATTTTATGTGTGATACAATTTTACACATTTTGTTTGTTTCAGAATTTAACAATGTTTATTATTATTATTATTATTATTATTATTTATGTTTTATTATTTTATTTAATTTAGCGAAGTAAAAAATTCTACAGGATCATGAAGTAAAAAATATGTGTAATATACGTAATTTCTTCTTCTTTTAAATGTATCTAGATTTTTTGATCAATTGTTTTGTATTTGCTTTAAATTATAAGAAAATTATGCGGGATTCTGCATATATCATTGTAAAAATTTTCTTTTTGTAGTCTCATTTAACCATGATTGATGCAGCGTTCAGATGAGTTACGGCATTAAAGACGAGATTGATGACCTCAATTCTTTACTATTTTCTTCAGAACTCATTTGGTTTTCTCTGTGAAAAGTTTAATTTTTTTTAAATGCCATTATTTTCTTCGAAAATAATTTATATTTCTTACGGAGCTTTAAATATAGTATGCCGAGAAAAGTCTGGTTAAATTTACTTCCAACATTTTGCCTCTTGAATTTTTAAACCTACAATCGGGTAAATAAAATCATTCATCGAAATAGCAAGAAAAAAAAACCAGATCCTGTAGCATATAATTTACATAATAAAATTAAACTGAAGTAATAGTTAAAGATTATTTGTATTCATACAACTTTTAAGTAAATTTATAAATGCATAATTACAAGAAAATCCAGTCGGATTTGCGAGGATTCTCTCGAGGATATTCTCATACATGTTAATAATTCAAAATTTGCATCACAGTGCCAAAATTAAATGACAATGCTATGATGAGGATTGTAAAGGTATATAGGTTCGTTGAAATGGATGCATTTAGCAAGGAGATGTAAGTATCGTATTGTTTTAAACAAATCATTGAATTTCGGAACCCACCCTCTTAAATGTCTGCAACCAAAATTTCCAACCCAAAGAATATAAAATCTTCACCTGTTGTTCAGTATACACCCAAGTCTAATAAGGATCTACTTACGTGAAAATGCAACAGAATATTAAATTTGATTAAATTATGGGCATTAGGTTTTGAGACATAGTTTTTGCGAAAATCGTGAGAAATTCAGCATAGCAGCGCCACCTGTTGTGCGATTTACACCGAAACCTAATCTGTAACAGTTTACGTCAACGTCTATTTGAATCTGAAGTTTGGAGAAAATCCGTGCATTATTTCTTGAGATAGTGTTATTGCGGAAATCGAAAAAAAAAAAAAAAAAAGCAGCACAGCAGCACCACCGGTTGGGTGGTATACACCAAAACTAAGCAGCATCACTTAATATTAAGGTCTAACTGAATCTAAAGTTTTATTAAATTCCGTACACTAGTTCTTGAGATAATGTTATGGCTGAAATCGTGAAAAATGCAGCATAGCAGAGCCACTTGTTCGGCGATAAACACCAAAACCTAATAAGTAACAACTTAAATCAACTGGTAACTGAATCTGAAGTTTGGGGGAAAATACATGCGTTAATTCTTGAGATAAATTGCGAAAATTTAGAAAAATGCAGCATAGGCGATACATACCAAAAACTAATCAGCCCAAGTTTATATAAAGGTTCAACTGAATCTAAAGTTTTGTGAAATTTCGTGCATTAGTCCTTGAGAGACAGCGCCCACAAATTTTTTGTCACATACAGACAGACTCACAGACAGAGTGACATACAAACACACACAGACAGACATCTTCTAAAAACCATCAAATCGTATTCAGCACCTTCTAAAACGTATAAATCCATCGAAAATCCGAAGTCTAATTTTTTCACGAATCCAATATTTTCTTCTTGTAAAGATAGAAGAAAGTAAAAATACTATGCCGGTTTTCAATTAAAATAAATAAGCGTTGTTTATTTGTGATAAAATTTTAAGAAATGTTTTGTTTTATTATTAATCGGCTTTTTATTATCCCCCGATACGCTATTTCTTTCGGCAAACAATTAAAGTGTCGTCTCTAAAAAATAGCACTCCGTTGTGTAAGCTAGCCGTAAAACAAAGCAGATGTATCATTGTACGCTTAAATACTGTACTGCTTTTTTTTAACTTCACCTCTATGCATCGCACATTTTCAATTTTTATACCATCGTATTGGGGGGAAAATGTACCTTTAAATGCAGTTTGTTTGCAAACTGCATCTCAATTTATTTTTGAGATGTTGATTTTTTCGTAGCTTTTAGCACCATTTGTTTATTGTTGGCAACTCAAATGCCCAATTTCTGTAGAAAGTAAAGCAAAAATAGTTGGAAGATTTGGAAAATAGTAATTATATCTTTTTGTTGCCATTTCCTATAACAACTGAAAATAAAATGTAATTAAAATATGTGCTATTTTAAAAAAGTATAAATGAATGATTTCTGATAAAACATGGAGCTATTATAAACTATATTTCATTTTAAGTATCTGTATTAATATAACAAACAAATGAAGGCATATGAATCATTAGATAGCCGATCTTCTTTGTCAAGTTTCTTGAATGACGAAAACTCTTTTGTTTGTGGATTTGTGTATTTTTCAGCGATAGTGACATCATATGCATACTTTACTGTAGATGTTGTTTAAGACTGGATAGTAAATGAGGAATTCTTTAGCGAATGCGGATGACGTCATTTTGTATGATATAAAAGCGTCTGTTTTAAGTTTTAAAACAGAAATATGTTTTGTACTATCTATATTTAGATATATATGTATTTTTTTTTTCGGAGGTGACATAGGATTTCTGAAAAAGCAGAATTTCTGTTTTCTAGTTAATTATTTTATTTTATTTGGTGACTTAATGGAGACACTACGCACGAAAATGGGACAAACTGTTGGAATGTTATTCCATATGGAAGGCATGAATACGAAATTCCTCAATAGGTAAACAATAAAAAAGGATTAAAAGTTTTACCTTTATGTTTTGATGTGTTTCAATGGAAATATACTCTTCTTTGGATGAACAAAAAACATTTATTAGAAGATTGAATACACTAGAATAATATATATGCTGGTCAAAATACGGATCACATTTCACAATAAAACAAAACAGATGTATAAGACTATTTACAAACACAAAGAAATACTTTGAACTATGGCTTGTTGCAGTTTTTTTATCATATTATATTCCTTTGGAATATTATTGTTTTTTTTTTTAATCAAGCAGCATTTTGCTGCCAACTGCTATAAGGGAAGAAGCAATACTCACTGAACTGAGTGTCTGTCACAGTAGATCAAATAAAAAAGATTGTCTGATGCTGCCATCTGGTGGATGTTCTTGAAAACAAAAGAGCATTTTCTAACATCTCTCCCGTTTTGTGATAGAATCTGACACCAGGTGGATAAGGTTTCTACAAAGTTCAAATTTGGCCTTTGGCAGTGGCTTCGTCATTATATCTGCTATCATTTCATTTGTTGATAGATATTTGACATCTATAACATTTTTAGTTTTTAAATCTCGTATGTAATAATACTTTGTATCAATGTGCTTAGTGTGAGATTTAAATTTTTCACTTTCAACCAATTTAATTGTAGATTGGTTATCCTCAAAAATTCTAATAGGAAAATGTTGTTGTAAATTGAGATCTTTACATAATTTTAAGATCCATAGCACCTCTTGAGTTCCTTGTGACAGTGCCACATATTCAGCTTCTGCTGACGATAATGTCACACATGTTTGTTTTCGTGAGAACAAAGAAATGCAGCTATTGCCTAAGAAGATTACATTTCCTGAGGTGGATTTTCTGTCTGTAGCATCTTATCCCCAGTCTGCATCCGAGTATGCAACTATATTAGGATATTCTTTTGAAGAAATGTGGAGATCAAGGTCTTTCGTTGTTTTTAAGTATCTTATTACCCTCTTAACAGCATTCCAGTTCTTTTGTCTTGGATTATTGCATCTTCGACTTAGTATGTGTGTAGGAGCGGTAATATCAGGTCTTGTGCATGAGGAAATATATAAAAGACTTCCTATAGCTTGTCTATAATTATCATTAGATAATAAAATATTTTCTTCTTTATCTAAACTATAATAGTTAGTTTCCATTGGGGTATAAGTTCGTTTGGCTTCTTCAAGCTGAAAATCCTTAACTAATTGATTTATTTTACTTCTTTGTGAAAGTAAATAACTTCCATCTTCTTTTCTACAAATTTATATACCTAAGAAGTATTTTGCTTCTCCTAGTGATGTTATGGGATAAGATTTCTTTAAGTAATTTATTACTTCATTAACTTCATTTTCATCTTCTGAGCTCATCAGCATATCATCTACATACAGTATGAGATGAATTGTCTTCTTTGATTTTTCTTTTATGAACAAACATGGATCAGCTTCACTTTGTTTAAATCCATATGCCTTTAGAGTATTCTCTATTTCTTCATTCCAGCACTTGGCGGCTTGTTTAAGACCATATATAGCCTTTTTTAATTTATAGACTTTGTCTTTATTTTCTTCATCATGAAAGCTTTCTGGTTGATGCATGTATAATTCTTCATTATCTAGTTTACCATGTAGAAAGGCTGTTTTAACATCTACTTGGAATACTCTGGCTTTATGATAAGCTGCCCAGGTCAGAAAAGCTCTAATGGTTGTATGTTTGACGACAGGAGAGCAGGTTTCATCATAATCAGTGCCTAATGTTTGAGCGAAAGCTTTGGCAACTAATCGTGCTTTGCATTTTATTGCTTCTCCATTTTCATTATGTTTTGTTTTGTAAACCCATTTACAGCCAATGGCGTGCTTGCCTTTGGGTAAAGTAACAAGCTCAAACACTTCATTTTCCTTTAAAGAGTTAAATTCTTCCTTCATAGCTTGAAACCATTTCTGTTGATCTTTTACTGGTAATCGTAAAACATCTTTAAAAGTTTCAGGATCTTGATTTTTGGAATAACTGTCTTCAGTTTTGTAAGAATATCTTTCTGGTGGAATTCCTTTAGTCTCTCTGTTAGATATTCTTCTCTGGAAATTATCTTCACTTTCTTCAGTTGTTGGGCTATCTACTGATTTTTCATCCATTTTTATTTCTTCTGCAGTATTTTCTATTCGGTTAGCTTCACTATCATTTTCAAGATTTTCTTCTGAAAAATTGAAATGCATTAAATCTGAGATTCGCTCTTCAGGATTTTCTTTAAAGATATTTTCACAGTTCATATTTTCAAAAAACTCCACTGTTCTGCTTATGACTATTTTTCTACCGCCTATATAAATTCGGTATCCTTTGCTTCTTAAATCGTAACCAACAAAGACTCCTTCAGTGGCCTTTTCGTCAAATTTTTGTCTCTTCTGTTTATGAACATACACATATGCTTTGCATCCAAATACTTTAAGGTGACTCAAATTTGGCTTATGCCCATTCCACAGTTCATATGGTGTCTTTTCAGTTGATTTTGTGGGTAATCTATTTTGTAAGTAGGCTGCTGTAGCTATGGCTTCTGCCCAGAATGTTTTTGGCAATTTAGCATTTATAAGCATGGCTTTACTCATTTCAATAAGCGAGCGATTCTTTCTTTCTGCGACTCCATTTTGGGACGGTGAATATGGCGTCGTTGTTTCATGATTTATTCCTAAGTTTTTAAGGTAGTCTTTGACAGATTCGTTGCAATATTCTGTTCCATTGTCACTACGCAAGGATTTAATCTTCAATCTAAATTTATTTGTTGTTGATGCAACATACTCTTTTAATTTATCAAATACTTCATCTTTAGAAGAAATAAAATATACTTGTGTATAACGAGAGTAATCATCAATAAATGTAACGAAATATCTTTTTGATCCCATACTTTTTGTTTCTGCAGGACCGCATACGTCGCTGTATATCAAATCAAGTGGTTTTTTACTTCTGTATTGCGTTTCTTTTGGAAATGATTTTTCTGTTAACTTAGCTTTTATGCAACTTGAACATTCAGTATTATGAGAACAATTATTCACAGTAATACCTAAAGCTAAATCATCCTTTTGAATTTTCTTGATGGATTCCAAATTTCTATGGCCCAGCCTTTGGTGCCATTTTAGAATGCAGTTAGCATTAGAACAAACGGTTAATATTTCTGAAGCACTATATACCTTTTCATTTGTAGGTATTATTTTTAATCTGTATAATCCCTCATCAGCTTTTGCATCTGCAGCCAGGATGTTGCCCTTTTTAATTAAACATATATCATCTTTAAATGTCACAACAAAACCTTTCTCAGTACAAGACTGGACAGATAATAAATTACTATCCAACTCGGGAACATAAAGCACATGATCCAATGTAACCCTATTTGTTTGACCATTAAGTGTTTCAATATTAAAAGTACATTTACCCTTTCCCTTTGCAGTTAATTTACTTCCATTAGCAATTGTAATTGTATCTTTATTCGAACTTTTTAATTCTGAGAACAGTTCCAAAGAATTAGCTAAATGAACAGACGCATCTGAATCAATAACAAAAGACAAAATTTTGTTTTTATTTCCATTTTGTTGAGATTTGATAACAAAACTCGAAGAATTTGATTCTTCCATTAATTCATGATAGTTTTGAGAATCTAATAGATTTTTATTTTGACTAGCAGTAGAGGCAGCGAAATTGTTTGGTTTTTTAAACTGTTGACGTGATCTATCTTGGGTGAAATTTGGTTTTGTTTTGTTAGTATTATTACCCTTTAAGTGAAAACAATCTTCACGGTTGTGATTATTCTTTTTGCAATGAGAACAAAATTTTTGCTTATTCAAATGCTTTGGTTTATCCCTATTACACTTTAAAGCAATAGATTCAAATTTTGTTGAAATTTGTTTAGTTTCAACTCTTCAGATACTCATCAATTAATTTGTTTTGAACATATTTTAATGATAAATCTGTTTCATATTTACTTTCAATAGCAGTTATAAAGGTACTATAAGAATTTGGTAAGGAACAGAGCAAAATAGCTATTAAATTATCATCTTGTATTACTTCACCTATACCTCTTAATTTTTCTGCTAATTCTAAGACAGAATTAATATGTTCCTGCAATTTTACACTTTCATTATATTTAATGGAATACAGCTTCCTAAGAAGATAAAGTTTATTTGTTAAATTTACTCTTTCATGAACAGATTTCAATTGATCATATGTTTCTTTAGCACTTTTAGCATGTCTGACATGAACAATTTGTGAATCTGAGATATTTAAACAAATTAATGCCCTAGCATTTCTATCATTTTTTACCCAATTATCATCATTTTCCTTTTTAGGTTCAAATACAACATCATACAGACCTTCTTTGATTAACAATTGCTCTATTTTAAACTTCCAAACTGAATAGTTGTCATCAGTTAATTTATCAACATAATGAGATTCTTTAATACTAGACATTATGATATAATAATATTTGCTTATTTCACAGAAAATAAAACTTTTTATCTTATTAATACATCAAAACAACAATTATAAACTCAAATATAATGCTAATGATGAAATAAGAACAAAATAAATTTCTTGAGAACAATTTTTGAAGTTACTTTTGATTTCAGAAAAACTGTTCTTAAATGTTCAATTCTTTGTTTAAAACATAAATTTACATTTGCAACTTGTATAATAAAATTTCAATAAGAAATTGGCAAAATAATTTCTTTTCTTATCAATACACAATACTTTTGATTTCAAAATAAGAACAATTCTTTGAATTTTCTTTTATATCATTCACTTAAGAAAAATACCAACATTCAGAAAATAATTGTTTCTTTGAATTTAATTATATTATATTTTCTTCTTTTATATTACTATATTTAAAATTGAGATAACTTCAGTCTCATAATCGACTGTTGGAATGTTATTCCATATGGAAGGCATGAATACGAAATTCCTCAATAGGTAAACAATAAAAAAGGGTTAAAAGTTTTACCTTTATGTTTTGATGTGTTTCAATGGAAATATACTCTTCTTTGGATGAACAAAAACCATTTATTAGAAGATTGAATACACTAGAATAATATATATGCTGGTCAAAATACGGATCACATTTCACAATAAAACAAAACAGATGTATAAGACTATTTACAAACACAAAGAAATACTTTGAACTATGGCTTGTTGTAGTTTTTTTATCATATTATATTCCTTTGGAATATTATTGTTTTTTTTTTTTTAATCAAGCAGCATTTTGCTGCCAACTGCTATAAGGGAAGAAGCAACACTCACTGAACTGAGTGTCTGTCACAGTAGATCAAATAAAAAAGATTGTCTGATGCTGCCATCTGGTGGATGTTCTTGAAAACAAAAGAGCATTTTCTAACACAAACAATATATGTATAACCAGTTTCATATATAAATTAACCTAGATTTTTTAAATATTTTTATTTACGTCTATCAACATCTTTAATTAATAAAATGATACGTGATTATAGACTCTTGTCAGTCTTTTTGTTTCATACTGCCGTTTGAGCATATTGATGAAATGTTCTGATTAGTTAAGGTGGTTAGGTCAAGATTGATGAGTTCTCCAGTTTGTTAATGTTTTCCTTGTGATTATGTTGTTTTTTCTCTCTAAAAATTTATCAGATTTACTTTTTAATATTTTTTAAGTGCAATTTTTTCCTTCCAAAATATTCCTTAGAGAGCGTGGATGTAGCTCTTTGCGTACACTCTGGTAAAATTTGCTTGTAACTTTTGCATCCTGCATTTTTAAACTACTACATTCAGGTAACATTCAGGTAACAGTCGCTCAATTAATGAATAAACGGTCAAGTGCGAGTATCACTCCGCACAGAGGGTTCCATACAATAAATGTATTAATTAATAACCGTATTATAAAAAAAATCGTTGCTAAAAGAATATTAAGACTTTATAAAAAATAACTATACAACGTAGGGTTGGGTATAGCTGTATATACTTGAAAAGTATAAATGGATATAGCATGAAAGTTCAGAGAGACATGAAGCCTAAATAGTACCAAATATTGCTATTCTGTATAACTCTTTTTTTAATCGTATCACGTATCGTAATCTGTTTTTGACGAACTTCATTCGGTGCTGACAGTGAAAATAGTGCATAATTAAACTTCATTTGGCATTTCATAAACCCAAATTCAACATAGTAATAATCTTTTCTTTTTAGAGTGTAGCTAAAACAAACCCTTGTTCAAAGTTTAAACTTGGCATTGTGTTAAGCGCGCTTCAAAAGGAGGTCGCGAAGATGCAACGCCGCCTTGGTCCGTGCGGAGTTTTCCCAGATAGGTTTTTAAATAACATTTAAAGACAAGGGTATTAATAGAGCCACTCAGTGCAAACTAGTCGTAAATCCCACAATAATTATGTGATTAAAACTAATTAAATTAGTCTGTTTTTAAAAGTTTGACGTTTATTGTTTTTATACTACTACTGGGTATTGCATTACACAAATATATCATTAAAAGTTGTTATCTAGGTTTTAAATGCCGATGGCGCATGGAGTACGCCGCCCGTGACTTTAACTATGTCCAAACCGTCCGTGTCTTTAAGGGTTAATATCTCGGCTAATTACCGACATTTGTTTTGTTTTTTGAAAATCATTATCAACAATAATTTTATACTTCTGCGACGATAGGTACCTCCAGTGCTCCTCAACTCCTTTGCTGAACGCCCGCAAATTGAAATTTGTGTGTAACGGAAAAATGCGATTTTCACAAAAACTTCGTGACCTACGGGTAATCGCTATAGTTTTCCTGCAAGGTTTAAATTAACTCCTATTGCTCTTAAGTTTTTCATAATTTTAGTTTCAATAGATTCAGAAATAGAGGGAAGGACATATTTTTTCACTGCATTTTCGACGATATCTCTGAAAATATAATACCTGAAATTAAAAGAACTGCATTTTTGAGTTCGGCGTTGCGACAGCTTTCACACGATACCCCACACGATATACAAAGAAAAAATATTTTTTAAGTAACTGAATGAGCCCCTCTACATTTTTCTTAAATATATTTGGGAATGGTTAATAATCTATAAATGTGTTGGTTAATAGCCTTTATTACTTCGGCCAATTTGAACTATCCACGTTCCATATTTTACGAGTAAAATGGTTGAGACAGACAGATCGAGAGACATAGGAGTGATCTTATAATGGTTCTTTTTTTACTTTTTAAGTACAAACCCTAAAAATGAAATTTTTGAATTCAAAATTCATCTAAATAAGCATTACTGTTGTCGATTAATGCAAATATTGAGGAAATGTAACCTACATAGCTAGTACCGATTTTCAGGGTAATTGGGTTTCTGCATTTTTATAATTACTATATTTAAGTAATAATCTTCTCATTATTTAATTTCAGAATTTACAAGGCAAATATTGTTATTGGGATGGAATAGTGGTTATAAAAAACCGGAAACACAATCCGTCCTCAGTTTTTGCATCTCGTTTTATTTTTAGTAAGGTTAACATTGCTGTACCTATCATTAATACAACGTGAAATTAATTGTCACGTTTTTTACCCCTTTGAATTGATAAATAATTAGAATCACAATTGAATATTTTATTGTTAAATTTGATTAAAAATCGGTTTTCTTTTATAATTTTTATGTAACATACTACAAACATATAAAATATGTATACGTTTTGTTAACTTCAGTGATGATTTTGCTGAGTGGAGAAAAAAACTGAAATACTTGAAAGGGTGAATAAGGCATTTTATGATCCGTTTTGACGGTGACTTCAGCCACACATTTCCCCGGTTTTAAAATTATAATATTATTACGATTAGCAAAATAATACTCAATCAAAATACATATTTTTTTAATAGGATGACTGACTCCGAACGAATTAAATAATAACCTCATGCTTCCATGAGGCAATGTTCGTCCAGATAAGTATTTCAGAATATGCAAAAATTCATACCAGGTGTCGAATCGGAACCGAGTTGGTACTATGAATATGCACGCCGCCCCTGTCATTAAGTATATCCAAACCATCCGTCTCTTTAAAAATTAATATCTCGGCTAATTTCCGAAAAGCATCATTTTTTCCGAAAATCATTATTAAAAATGCTTTTATACTGCTGCTACGATAGGTACCTCGAGCGCTCCTCAACACCTTTGCTTAATGACCGCAAATCGAACTTTGTGTGTAAACGGAAAAATGCGCTTTTTTCTCAAAAACTATGTGGCCTATGGTTATCGTTATAGTTTTCCTGCAAGGTTTAAATTAACGTCTACAAGCTTTAATTTTTTCATAATTTTTGTTTCAATAAATTTGGAAATAGAGAGAGGGGGCATATTTTTGCACTACGTTTTTGACGATATCTCTGATAATAACCTAAAATTAAAAGAGATGTAGTTTTGAGTCCAGCATTACAACTGCTTTCACATGATATATAAAGAAAAGATTGTTTTCTTCAAGTAACTTAATTATCCCCTCTACATTTTCTCTAAACATATTTGTGAATGTTTAATAATCTGTAAATATGTGGGTCAATAGTCTTCATTACTTCCCCCAATTTGAACTATCCACGTTCCATAGTTAACTAGTAAAATGACTGTGATAGACAGACACAGGAGTGATCTTATAAAGGTTCCGTTTTTACTTTTTAAATACGGAACCCTAAAATAGATTTTTCAGTAAATTTTGTAGAAAAGAAATTAAACTAAAGTAATTCCTAGAACTGTTTCATGTTCAGATAAATTTAATGGCTTTATGTTTTAATACCATTAACAAATTTACAATTACACAGAATAAAATTCAGCTTTGAATTTAAACGAGTAAGTCTTGTGTAATTTATGATATTTTTTTATCAACTGTTTTGTTTCATTATTTTGTTTTATTTATTGCCTAAATTAAGAAACTTACACGATCATGTGATAAACAACACATGCATATACAATTTCTTATTCTTTTAAAAATACATCTAGACTTTTTATGTGTTTTAGCATTTTTATTTATGTGCATTAAAATCTTTAGCGAGATCATACATCATTTTTAAAGATTTCTTTACATAGTCCCAGTTGAGCATATTGATGGAACGTTCGGATCAGTTACGGCGTAAAGGTCGAGATTGATAACCTTTTCAGTTTGCTAACATTTTCTTCATTATTGTTTTTTTTTATTCTGAAAATTTATGAGAGTCCTTTTCCAGTATTTTACAAAATTCCTTTCTTTTTCGTACACATTCCATAGAAAGTGTTGATGGATTGTTCCATCTAGAAAACTATATATTTTTATTAAAAACAAAAGTTTCTTGCTATAGAAAGATTTACGAAAATGAGTATAATATAACTTCTTCCGAGTTAAAACATTTATCTACAGACACCAAAGATTTAAAGCGGCATGCTTGCAAAAACAGTCTCTTTTGCTGCCTATAAATTTAGAAAACATTCCTGAGTACATTTTACAGTGTATTAGATTTCCGAACACGCAATAAAAATTGATCGGTTGCTATCTATTCAAGTAAACATTTTCAGCTGTGTGAGATAAATTATACGTCCAATAGTAACAGAATAAGTTTATTTTTTATGTTATTTTATTAATATTGTTAATTTAGCATGTTTGTTGAACATGAACATGTTTACATTTGACTTGATAGCATCCAAAACACCGATATTTTAGAGTGAGAAAGTTGTTAGCCCTCTGTAAACGTTACTTGGAAGCATTTCATAAAACTAAGGGCAGCAAAAGAAACTTTTGTTTCTGAAATACTTCTTTAAACATTGTAAATTTATTGTTTGAGTGGTTTTGAAAGATAACGGAGATCGTTTCGGGTTCTTGAGTAACTTTTCCTCCTCCCGAAAAATCAAAATGATCACCCGAAATATTTAAGAATTTGTGTTTAGTAATGGACTAAAAGTACAAATACCCGTTCAGTCCTCCCTCCCCCTACCGATTTACGGAATACAATGCCGAAGGAAAATGTCTGCATTTATCTCCGTTCATTCTTGTGTAGAAAAACGGGAATTATTATGAAAAATCAAATATAACAAAATAGAAAAAAAGAGATTTAAAAGATAAAAGTTTTCCGTACAAAGTGTGAATGACTTCTTTCGCATGCAAGATTACCTACTAGAAAGTATCTGCCGACTGGAAGCGAAATTCATTCGGACATAACGAAAAGTGAGAGGTGTGTACTAGAGATGAGTTCAGGCTATTTTTACGTTGTCCCAGCACGACTATTTGAAATCCGAGCCGAGCGGAACCCGATACATTTTGTGTCTCTATAGAGCCCGATACCGAAATTACGAGGTTAAAAAATTTTAATAAAATTTATAAATTGTTTCAATATTAAGTTCCTCATTTAAAAATCTCTTCTTACATAGAAATAATCATTAATCTCAAATATTCCCTTATGAAAACGTTTTGCCATTATCATGTCCATGGAAGTCTGTTTCAAATAGAAAATTTGTTACTTATACTTATCTACTGGCAGAAATTAACAAAAGTCACAATTCTTATTCTTTTAAAATATCATCATATAACTAGAACATGTTTTCTAGTGAATACGAGGACACACAACGATCCCATGATTTCGTTTTGTTACTAACATGCAAAGGCTTCAGAATCCGATGGATCCTCTATTTATCCCATTAATAACTATTTAATTTCATTTCAAACTGTTTTTTAAAGGGCCACAAAACACTTTAAGGAACTTAGGCATATCCCACACTGATACGACAGAGCGCATGTAGCGTAACATGAAGCGCAAAAACCGGTCGAAACAAAGAACGAAGTTGTTTTAAACCAGTTTTTCCAGAGAATTCCAGCGACATGTCTTATATGTCGCCTTAGTGTGTGACTTGCCTTAGACTACATTCTTGTTTCTCAAACCACAATTTTTTTCCTATTTTCAATTTATGACAAATAAAATTTTCATTTTGAGACCGAGTCCGAGCCCGAGGACTGGAATAAAAATAGAGTCCGAGTTCATTTCGCCACTGCGTCAAAATCTTTAGTCAAAGTCTATCATACGATATAATATATAATTGTAAAAGTTTTCGTTTTATTGTCACAATTATATTACGATCCTACACTAGTCACGCGAAGGAAATCGCAAGCTAACTCAACATTTTTGGTATATTTGATGTTTTCTAAGTACGATGGAAAATTATTAGTCCCCGAGCCAGGTGCAAATTTCGTCAGTTATTTCCTCTCGGCCGATAATTTGTAAAATGCTTCAGAGAATTGTATCATGAATCTCCGTGAACGTCAGCTGAGGTTTCGTGGGTGGGTTGAGCAGCGGTAGCCTCTCAAACACTTACAAAAAAAAAATAAAAAAAATAAATAAATAAAAAAAATCAGTCATTTCCTCCCGCTTGAAAATTTGTCAAATTATAGCTAACTCAATATCTTGAAGAAAAAAAAAGTCAGCTGATTATAAAGTGGTGGTTAATACGTCAGCTGGTCACACGAACATGAAAAAAATATACAGGGTGCAAAGGAAAGTCCCTTTAACCTGAAAATACTTGCGAACGGAAAGAGCTACAGCTATGGAAATGCGGTAACGGTATAGTAAAGTGACTACGCGCGATTTAATGCAAACGACGGCAGCACCTCCTAGTGGCGAAATTTGGAAGATAGCTATTGAAAAAAGTAAACGAAAACAAATAGAGCAAAATTTCCAGTTAGAAAGTTTTAGAGCATCAATTAATTAGTACGAAACGACATTTGTTTCACGCGGATAAGATAAATCGTCGCCTGTATACACAAAAATGTCCGATATCGATGAGCGACGATTCTACTTTGCATATTCACATTAAGAAAATGTAGTAGTGCACAATTTCAGATTGTGACGTTATATTGTGCTGTATAATGTCTGTAAAAATTTAATTTCCAATGCCTTTAAAGTTTTATATTAACCCTTTCAGGGACAGAAGAATTCTGTTCGTTAACTGATGAAGTAATTTACTGACACCAGAATATTCAAACGAATTTCTTAGAAAAAAAAAAAAAAACGTTAATATTCAGTTTCATTACAAAAGCAAAATTTTATTAAAATATTCCTGCTGCCATTTGTCAGTTTTGGAATTAAAATTAGGTGGCTAGACCGTCTAGCCACCGCCCTTGAAAGGTTTAAATCTATGTCGTCGTATTGAAGAGGCTAGCAATAGACGTTCATGCTGAGTGGCATGTAGAATAGGGTGGAGCGAAAAAAACGAATTTTTTAAAATCAAAAACGGGTAGGTGCCAAAAGTTGCCATTATACAAGTACATCATCTGCGTGCAATATTACCGCTGAAAAAAAATGGCTTGAGTCTGCGCTTTTGGTCCAAAAGTCGAAATTTTGGGTAAAATTTGACATTTTTTTAAAAAAATTAAAAAATTCCTATAGAGCTGGCTATTATTTAAAAGTGTTATTTAAACCTTAATTATTAATGACTTAACATATTTAAAAGACAAAACGATATCTTTATTCTGTATAACGGGAGCAAAACTGACAACTTTTGGTAAAAAAAGGCGTTTCCACTCTGTTGTGTCATACAACTAATTGTTGTTTGGAATACGTAGTTGCTTTCAAATCTACCCATGATGTATCACGTGGAGGAGGCTGCATTTCATAACACAACAGTGCATAGCTCGACCATCCTTCCATCTGAGCACAATGTTTTATTTATATATAGAATTGTGATTTTTTATCAAAAACTGGCATAAGTTTTCTATGTATCCACCTAGTTCATCTCTTCTCTGTATCCACAGACGTTGGGTGATGCTGCTGTGACACTCCTTCACGTATATTTCTACTGCTTGTGTATGATAAGGTAAGCAGAATAATGCAGTGTAATTAATGGAATCTACTATTCAGTCCTCTAGTACCTTCACCAAAATTGCATCCAGTTACTGCATAGTAATTGGGAGTTCTGTTCCGAAAATATTTTACAACATTAAGGTATTTCATCTTTGAGTATGCCATCATTTACTCTACATCTTGCATTTTTTTATATGCTGATAAGCTTGTTGTTTAATGTGATGGCGATCGTCATCAAAATTGCAATAAGAATTTGCTCTCGATGTGAAAAGCTACCATTGTCCTAAATAATTTTTTTTTGGTATTTGTTTTTTTTGCCATTTTCTGTGATGCTTAGTAGTTGAGTAATTTCCCATAAGTTTTTAGATCAATATTTTAGATGTGGATTATATTTGGTGTAAACCATCCCGCGCCATAATCTTGGATTACATATTTTGGGAGTGAACCATACTCTGATGATCAAACAGTACTTTTATGAAGGCGAATAATTTTATGTGCTTTTGTGAGCCATCTTGCGTAGGACTTGGGTTCCTGGGTTTCTATTCGCTAGTTCTTCTGAGCAATATCTTGATGAAATAGCTTTGCGAATGTCTAGCAGGTATTTCTGGCATGTGCTGAGTACCCTTTTCTCGAATTCAGGAAATAATCTTTGAAAGTTACTTTCTATGGCTTCAAAAATTGAAATAAGAAGGGAATAAGCACGTGGACAAAGATTTTCCTATTGGTCCGGCGAATCAATCTGGGTTAGAATCTAATGTTTGCCAACGATCTTGTCTAATAAACGATGCAGAGGAAATTCACTGGACTTGGAGGTGGCATATGATCAATTGTAATGGTTTATTTTAAACATGTCCCTCAGAATGGATGACAACGACTAACAGATTTATCCACCTTCGATGGGCACTCACCGCCCGTCAAAGTCTCTACGTTTACTCAAAAAGTACTATGTTATCCAAGTTTAGCTCCAGGATAGTTTACAATCAAATGTAATCCACAGCTAAAGAAGGGATCTAAAGACTCATGGGAAATTACTCGGCTGCTAAACAACACGCAAACGGAATAAAACAAATACTAAAAAAAAGGTTATTTAGGGCAATGGTCGCTTTGCATACGCAGAGGAAACTCTTATTTCAATGCTCTCTGACGATTGCCATCATATTAAACAGCTAGCTGCTCAGCACATAATAGTTGAAAAATGAGAGTAAATGATGGCATACGCAAATCTGAAATACCGACAATCAACTTTGAAGCGGAAAATTATATAAATCTAATTCATTGGAAAAGTGTTGTGGTAACAGAACCTCTAATCAATATGCATTTATCGGGTGCAATCTTGGTGAAGATAATAAAAGGCTGAATAGATTACATTAATATCATCCACACTGCATTACACTGTTTGTCTTCTCTTACACAAACAGTAGAAAAATACGTAAAGGAGATCACAGCAGCAGCATCCAAAGTCTGTGGATCCAAAAAAGAGATGTACTAGGTTGATACATAGAAAACTCATGCCAGTCTTTGATAAAAAGTCTCAATTCAATGTATAAATAAAACGTTGAGATGATATGGTAGGGTGGTCGAGCTATGCACTGTTGTGACATGAAATGCAGTCACCTCCACGTGGTACTTCCTGGGTAGTTTTGAAAGCAACTAGATAAGAGCTGTATTCTAAACAACAATTAGTTGTATGACACAACAGAGTGGCAACGCCTATTTTTCACCAAATTTGTCAGTTTTGTTCCAGTTATACAGAAAAAAGATATCGTTTTATCGTTTAAATATGTAAAGTCATTAATAATAAAGGTTTAAATAACACTTTTAACTAATAATCATTTCTATAGAATATTTTTTAATTTTTTGAAAAAATGTGAAATTTTACCCAAAATTTCGACATTTGGACCAAAAGCGCAGACACAAGCCATTTTTTTCAGCGGTAATATTGCACGCAGATGATGTACTAGTATAAGGGAAACTTTTGGCACCTACCCGTTTTTGATTTTTAAAAAAATTAATTTTTTTCGCCTCACCCTAATGTACAATTACTCTCACGAATACAAACGTGTATAGTCAGCAATGGCAAACTTTTCGAACATACTTTTTATCTTAACATTCATTCTCTCATTAACTTTTTATCACTGTGAGACAGTTTATCTTTTTTTTGTGGTAGTTATGTTATCAAAATTTATTGAGATAGCCACGTATTTATACCATAAATTGTTCGTATTTCTTCATACTTCTGGCTATTCATTTCAAACTTTTACACAAAATAGAGTGAATCAATTTCGGACATTTTTGGGTATACAGGCGAAGATTTATCTTATCCATGTAAATCAAATGTCGTTTTGTACTAATTAATTTATGCTCTAAAACTTTCTAATTGGAAATTTTGCTCTATTTCTTTTCGTTTACGATTTTCAATAGCTATGTTCCAATTTTCGCCACTAGGAGGTGCTGCCGTCATTTGAATTAAATCGGGCGTAGTCACTTTACTATACCATTACCTCACTTCCATAGCTGTAGCTATTTCCGTTCGCAAGTATTTTCAGGTTAAAGGGACTTTCCTTTGCACCCTGTATATTTTTTCCATGTTCGTGTGACCAGCTGACGTATTAACCAGCATTTTATAATCAACTGACTTTTTTTTTTCTTCAAGATATTGGGTTAGCTATAATTTGACAAATTGTCAACCGGGAGGAAATGACTGATTTTTTTTTTTTTTTTTTTACGTGTTTGAGAGGCTACTGCTGCTCAACTCACCCACGGAACCGCAGCTGGCGTTCACGGACCTTCCTGATACAACTCTCTGAAGCATTTGACAAATTATCGGCCGAGAGGAACTTGGTCATCAAAATCTGTTGCTGACTCGCGGACTATATAGTGTCATTAGGAATAACGCTTATAGCTTTTCTAAGGGAGTAATGAGTTACATGCGTTCTGATTATTGATTAAAATCATTCTTAAACTTAAGGGAGCGTTCTTTTCAAATTTCATGCTCATTTGCATTTTAATATTTTTCATTTTTTGTTGTTGTTTTTTTGCATAAAATAGCTGTGGCTGATCTCTAACAAGGTTAATATAGGCTATATAATCTTCATGTTTAACCTTGTACGTTTGTGCTTTTTCGATTTTAATTGCAGTTTCTTTTTATGGGGACAATTTCTCTTTCGAAACCGCCGTTTATAGATATTCTATACAAAATAATCATTTTGAAATATTGAAATGATATGAAAAAATTTAAAAAGAACGTTTTTATAGATTTCTTTAGCTCAAGAGTTGCTTTGCGTAACTAGTGTAGGCTCTTAACGTAGCGTGCCAATCAGTCACAGAGAAAAAGTCGATATTTGTGATCTATTCAGTCCATTAATATTTTTTTCTCTAAATGTTTATTAGCCTTACTTTTTAATATTTTAGAATTTTTTTTTAATTCGGATTTTTTTCTGCAATTTGATTATTAATCGAAAAAATTCCATCGTAGTTTTTTTCTAACTTGTGTATCCTGTATTTTTAACACTTTCCAATATAGTTGAAAAGTGATTATGAATTCGATTTGTGTGTTCGTTGTCTGTCTGACCACGCTCTAAATCCCGTAAATATACTCGTATTTTCAAGAAATAATTATATGTTAAAGATATTTCCATGGCATGTTTAGTACTAAATATAAAGTGTGTAGCATTACTAGTTCATTTATAGGGACACTCAAAATAATTGCATTATGGCCGATGTGGAAGGATCGTTTGCAGTGTTTTTTAATGGCATTACGCTATTTCAAATGTATTGAAATTGATAAAAATACATGAATTTCCCTACAAGATGATTACTATAGAATAGAGCATTCATAGAATTTATCGTTCACTTAAAGGGACACACAAAAAAATCGGTTAGTGTACTGTCTTTGAGCATTAATTGCTTGAAGTGCGTTTTCAGTTTCGGTATGCGCTTTTAAATTTAACTGATTTTTTGCATGCTACTCGTTGTGTATAAATTCGATACCTAGTATACTGGGCTGAACAAAAGAATTCACGTCACATTCTTAGTGGGAATTTTTGAAGCGCAATTTTCACATGTGGCATTTGTTTCCAAACGGAACTAAATTTTTCAAAGCGTGTAGTTTACAGATCCAAATCTATATATCATATGCAGGGCTGCTCAAAGAATTCGGATAATTTTCTCGCTGTAGGTGAAAATTGGTGAAATCGGGTTTTCAAATGGATTATGCGTTCCCAAATGGTTGAATTAGACATCATATTTCAGTTTATTAAACGGTGAAATTTTGTTACATTAGTTTGAATGTGCTGTAAAGTGTTTCTTAATCTATGCTTGACGCATGAATTTTTCTTTCTTGTTAAATCATTGTAATCCGGTAAACATACCCACTTATTATTCAAATAACTGATACAAAGATTTAGTTTAAAATATAAATTTTTAGAATATTAGAAATCCAAAATAATTCTTTTGCGTATCGAGAATTTTAATGGTTTTCTATTTTAATTCAGTTAAAAAATGTATATGAATACGCTACTATAGTTTTTATTTTAAATGAATAAGTACTATTTATTTGTGATAAATTTTACAACCTTCTTTTTGTTTTATTATTTGACAACGTTTTATTAATTTTCGATGTGTTATTAATTGAAGAGCTAAGTGGAAGAACATGTTAAGTAACAAAATTACATTTGAAGAAATTTGATGTGAAAGTTTTTGTTCCCAATTTTAATGATTTATTTTTGTTTGATACCATGTGTTTAAACACACAATATTAACAGGTGTGGTACTAAACTCTATCAAAAAAACTTATTCATATTTAATTTTTAAATATTAAAAAATATTAATATTATTTGGATTATTAAATATTAAAATATTAAATATTAATGTCTTAAATATTCAAGGCTAAATAGAACTTTGGTATTTTAGCTTTACCATGTGATAGAATACCTGATAACACCTTCGTCCAAAAGATAAAATCATTTTTATTAAAATGCAGCGTACCATATTCTTCGACTCAGCTCTTCAATTATCTTATTTTATTTGGTGCTTTAATGGTAAAATTCTGGAAGATCACTGGTTGAACAACGAATGCATATATGAGGGGTTCACAACCATAGTAGACCAAGTCCATTTTGAAAAAAAAAATGAGATAGCCCATTTAGAAAGTACATAAAATCTGTTTTATCCACTCCCACAGTGAATCATGTCTGTTTTCACATATTTTCTCATATGAGCCGTTAAGTGCACAAATCGATTAACTCCACTTTTCTAAAATCTTAAATTTTAAGTGTCAAAGCACTTGGTTTAGTCATAATTTTTTATATTTGTAATAACTTTCCTGGATAATAAAGATTAACACCATTAAATGACAAAATTTTTTTTAACCACTGAATAATAAATAATTTATTTCAGAGGCCATTTTGATTAACTCCATACTCTAATGTAAACCGTTGCAATAAAGCAACTCAAATGCACTAGCACGTGTTGAATGATAACCATAATTTTTTTAGTGTCGACTTATCAGAATTAAAGTAAAATAAATTGGCCTAAAATACGCTGGATAAAGTTAGAAAGGTCCAAATACCTTTACGATGAAGTGTACGTATGAAGTGTAACACCACTTCATACAATTCAAATATGACTATAATAAATATTCAGAATTTAATGCCCTTAATATAAGGAAATCTGCAGCAGGTAGACCACAAATTTTGAAGAATGTAGATCAGCCTTTATTATATCCTAAAGGTAGAACTGCAACAAGGGAAAAAATGAGAGACATCATGGACCTGCTAAAATTCATTCTTTCTGTTAAACATGATTACTATAAAAACTAGACAACAAATCGAAATGACGAGTCCTCACATACATCCTGATGTAGAAGACATTATTTATATTGCTGGTGAATTAATTACAAATAATATATTATAACAGAACTGTCAACATTCATTTTTATGGAAAATCTGTAATAAAAATATATAATAACTAACTTTTTTTGGAATAAAAAACTTAAAAGTTTAAACATTGAATTCAACTTTATTACTTTTTTCAGTTGCCAAATCGATTAACTCCACCCGTCACATAAAAATTGTAACATTATTGACGATTACATTTTGGCTATTCTTTCTTATTAATTTTATATACCTTTTAGATGAAAGCTATATCTGTATTTATGCATTCTACAATATATTTCTGAATTTATATTATAAAGGGAATTTTAAAAAGCAATGTACATTAGTGGAAACTTGGGATACTTGACCCAGTTGTTAGATTTAGATTTTTGATTATTTTTTTACGTTACTTATGGGTGTGTAAATGCAGTCTATATATACTTAATGAAGTATTACACAATATGTATTATTATTATTCTGAAGTATTAATTGTAAAAGGTAGTAAAATATGAATATTCAAAACTTTCAATTTGGGTCAAGTATCCCAATGTATAGGGATACTTGACCCACCCATTTGTGATACTTGATCCACCCATTGGGGATACTTGACCCAAGTCATAGATTTTGGAGTATGATTTAAAATAATAAACAAAACACTTTTACATAAGAATAAAATTAATATTAAGGTTAATATTTTTTTTTATTTTTGTCAAATAAAATTAGTACTTTTAATTTTTAGTACATAGGCCTAAGATTAATATACCCAATATTAATTTTTATTGCAGAAATTTCAAAATATTAGCAGTCTGAAAGTTCATTCTGTGCCTAAACAAGTTCCAGAATAAGAAAATAATAATTTATTCAACTCCAAATGTAAAGTCATATTTAAAAACAAAACTCGTAGTTCTATCATTTGTGTCGAAAACTCAGGTGGATGAAGGATAGCTTCCATTTGGTCAGGACCAACTTATGATATATCATTCATTTAAAGCCATTTAAATAACATACCATCCATTCTTCTTGCAAACTGAATAGTTAGTCTGTCAGAATTGATTTCAAGAACCTTTCTAACAAATCTTCTATTCCGTTTCCCACAATATTTGACAAGAACTCAGTCATTTACTTATAATATTTACATTATTTACTTATAATACTTATATTTATATGTTTATAGTATTTAATATTATGATATTTCTAATTCATAAATAAAACATGCCAAATGCATTTGAATAGTGCTAATCCCAATCTTGGGTCAAGTATCGCAAGGTGACTTGGGTCAAGTATCCCCAGTTGCACATTTACTACATAACCCGAAAATGTAGCCATTTTCTAAAGAGAAGATTAATATTATTATGCATGTTACTGTAGCTAAAAACATGCACAAAACAAATGACTAATTAAAAAAGTCTTACCTTTAAACAAAAAAAAATTATAACAACAGAGTTTACAGAATAAAAAAATTACTTTTGGAGCATGAAAATGTATTTTGTCTGATAGTTTAAAAAGTTACGGAATGATTTAGTTATTATTTTCAATATGTGGTCAGCTAACTGAAAGAAAGAAGGTGTTGCCACTTCCAACTTACAAAACTTTCCCAATTCTGAGAAAAAGGCCTTGGGTCAAGTATCCCTATGCGTCAAGTATCCCAAGTTTCCCCTATTTCATCGCATTTCTCAACTGTTTGTTTTATGGAGTTAATCGATTTGTGCCTTGAACGGCTCGTATATGTCATCTGTTTACAGACTTGTTTTACTATGAGAGTGGATAAAACAGATTTTTTGCACCTGCTAAATGGACTACCTCATTTTTTTCAAAACGGATTTGGATTACTATGGTTCTGAGCCCCTCATATAATTCTTTATCCTTCTTTCCACGTATCTATTACTTTCATTCACTTTCGTCAAAATAGTCAGATAAAATAAAAATGCGACATTATATATATTTTTTAAAAAGTTCCTTTTTTTAAAATCCCAGATGAACATATGGATGAAGTACTTTGATCAGTTACATCTTGAAGGTCAAGATGGATGACCTCTTCAGTTCGTTAATATTTTCTTCGTCATTGTGTTATGTTCTTCTCTCTAAAACTTTATTAGCGTCACTTTTTAATATTTCATAAGATCCCTTTTTTCCGAAATGTTCTATAAACCTTAGAGAGTTTTGATGGATAGTTCGTCGAAAACATTAGTGAAGTTTTTTATTCATCTTCTGTATCAGGAATTTTTATACCTTTGTAATCGCTAATACATGATGGTTCATTCTTTATACTCGCATAAATAAAAACTTATTTATTTAAAACATAATTTTTCAGAATAAAATTAGAATAAAATATTTTCTAAGAAAACTGATTTTTCGTTTTTAGATGACTTTAATAAATTGATTTAATTATACTTTAATGATGTACAATTTCATGCATAAATTGTAATTTAGAAAATGTAATTTCAAGGTAAATGAATAAATATTTTAATTATTATGCAAATTTATGCAATCGTCTTCTTTGTTCATTTTTATATTCTTAATGAAAGTTAGTAAAATACTTCGAAGATTGGTTTTGTAATTGCATTATAATGATTAAAATTGGGCTGGTATTTTCGTTGGATCTCCTTCTAAAAAAAAAAAAGAATACGAGAAGAAGAAACTATTTATTATAAGAAAAGAAACTTTTTATTGTACAGTAATACCCCGACTAACGTCACCCCCAGGGATGAGAGCGCTAAGACCCAAATGGCCGATTACTACCACTAAATTTTAATAGTATTTCAAGCATTATTTACTGACAGAATTTCTGAGATTTAATAAAGCAAAAAATCCTATTAAAATTTAGTGGTGCTAATCGGTCATTTGGGTCGGAACGCTCCCATGCCTGGGGGCGACGTAAGTCGGGGTATTACTCTACTAGCAAAACTGATATTTTCATATAAAAATAATAATTTACTTTTTTACCGATATCAATCTGAATTTTCAAGAGATTTGAAAGGCCCAGTATAGCTGGCTACAAGATTATACAAAAGAAATTTTCATCTTTCAGCTACATTGTTCTTCTACATGGTCTTTACTAATTTTAATAGTCGAATAGTTTATATGGGCAGAAGTCGCCGGTAATTTTTTTATTTTAGACTTTTTTCGAATATCTTGAGAAATCTTTGACGAATTCATCTGGAACTTCAGGAATATAAAGAACATGTTTGACTTTATATTTGCTAAAGGACAATTAAGGGACCAATAACAAACTGGATAAAAAAAAAATCATATTCGCGATCACTTTATAAAATAAAATGCTTGAAATGATCTAAACTGTAGTGCAGGACTATGTGGATTTCGTACAATATTTATGTTCATTTATGTAAGAACAGTACATACATGCATGCACATATGAAGTTTTTTCATAAATTTCTAGAAACTTCTGCATGATTTTTGGTTTTGTATGCAAGGTTTCAAACCAAATTTATCCCCACTTTCAAGTAACTTAAGAGAATACTATAGAAACAATATAAAATAAACTAAAAATATTAAACTTGTGGTCATACGATCCATGAATGATCGGGTCCACAGCGCATAATTCTGTGTACATGACTCTGGGTCCCGAGGTGCTATACAGCATATGTTCCGTTTAGGTGGCTAGCATAACGCAAGACCCTCGCTGTTTAGTTCCCAAACAAGCTTGGGTACCCATTTTATGGACCCCGAAGTGTTGAAAGATGGTTCGCGCGTTGGCCCAGTCTCGAGTCGAACTCGTGTCCTGTAGCGTGGCACAATTAGAATATAAATAAATTAAATTAAATATTTGTTTCAGAATGAACGTCTGTAAGAACCGTGTAGCTGAAAGATGAAAATTTCTTTTGTATAATCTTGTAGTAGTCAGCTG
Organism: Maratus speciosus; assembly: GCA_963932465.1. Classification (NCBI taxonomy): domain Eukaryota; kingdom Metazoa; phylum Arthropoda; class Arachnida; order Araneae; family Salticidae; genus Maratus; species Maratus speciosus. The sequence continues at coordinate 512,400,001 of OZ010789.1, read as the reverse complement.
TACTGGACCTTTCAAATCTCTTGAAAATTCAGATTGATATCGGTAAAAAAGTAAATTTGAATAAGTTTCTAAAAGTAGGTGGATTATAATTTTTTTTTTTCAAAAATCGTCATGTTTTGATTAGCTTCCAACAAAGAGGCTAGTGGTTATTGAAAATATATGTTTGATTTTAGAACGGATGCTCCGATTTTGATGGGTTTTTTGCTGAAGGGTGTTCGTTCCGATTATTCTTCCAATGAGAACTAAACCATAAAAAAATATTGAAAAATGACAATTTGTGGAAAGTCATTCATCATTTAACTACTTTTAGAAAACAACAGAAATTCAACTCAGTATATCGTCGATATTTTTCTGAATTTTTAAGATGTTCGACTTGCCTTTTTATGGGTTGCCTTATAGTGGGTTACTAAATTATGCAAAGGTAAAAATTTTTTTTTATCTATCACGCATTTTATCAAATATGTAAAGCATTTAAAATAGTGTACTAGCTGACATGCCCGACGATGTTGGACGTTCGAAAAAAAAAAAAAAAAAAAAAAAGAAAGAAAGAAAAAAAAAGCCGAATACAAAATTTACTGTCTTACAAGATTTCAAAAATCCTAGCTAAAAGTTTAAAAAAAGCCATGATTGTGGTTTTATTGGTTTCAAACCGGCTTTTTAAAAGCCAAAATTGGACTTTTTGGACCAAAATAGGCTTCTAAACAACAAAGCATTTGATTTATAAACTACACATTTTTATGTGTTTTTTATCCGTTTTAATTACAGTTAATTAAGTTAGAATTTAATAAATAAGCAATATTTTCAATAATAAAGACATTAATATTGAAATAACACATAGATTTGCATTACTAGTGATTATGCATTACTAGTGATTTGTAGTCATAATTGAAATCATGTCAGCTAAATTTGAAATAGATGTGGAATGAATTAAAAAATATCGTAAATTCCATAGAAATCAAAATTTAGGACATTTTGCGCTCATTTTACCCTTTTAAATTCCGAATTGTTTTAGAAACCATACTTAGTAAACATTTGTATCTTTAAATTAACATCATGACAGATTTCAAGTTTCTAGTCCCTTCAGTATAAAAAAAAATCGTAAGTTTAGAATACTTTTCACTGCCCACCCTTTTAAATTTCGAAAGAAAAGGAAAGAAAAAAAAAACCTTCTGTGCGAGCATCTTGAGGTCTTACAAGTTCTAGAGATGTAAAATTCTGTATTCTTAATAATTACATAGAAACAGTAATTTAGAATGTTTTTAGAACGCTTTCTGCTCATTTCACCCTTTTAATTTTCGCTTTTTTTAGAAAACGTTCTTAGCAATAATTTTTATCTTAAAAGTAACCGCCATGTCAAATTTCAAGTTTCTCGACCTTTCAATTTCACCCCCAAAATTTTTTTAATTTAGATTTTTTTTTTACCCTGCATTCTTTTACATTTCGAATTTTTAAAAAACCGTTCTGATCGTGCACTTGAATTTTAAAAGTAGCTGAATTTCAGACTTCAAGGTTTCATCCTTGACATAACCGTAGAAGAAGTAATTTAGAACTTTTTGTAGATTTTACTCTTAAATTTCATTTTTTAAAAAACCGTTCTGGGCAATTATTTCGTCTTAAAAGTAATACCATGTCAAATTTCAAGTTTCTATACAAAACAATTCCACAGAAATTGAAATTTAGAACTTTTTTAAATGCGTTCCTCTCCTTTTGCACTTTTAAATTTAGAATTTTTTTAGAAACCTTTGTTACCGATCATTTTTATTTTAAAAGTAACCGCCATGCCAAATTTCAAGTTTCTAGCCCTTTCAGTGTCACAAAAATCCAATTTGGAACTTTTTTGTCTCCTGCATCCTTTTAAGTTTCGATTTTTTTACAAAATTATTCTGTGCATGCATTTTCGTCTTAAAGGGGGCAACAACGTCAGATTTGAAATTTCTATCTTTAATTCCAGAGAAATTGTAATTTAGAACGTTTTTAGAATATTTTCTGCTTATTTCACCCTTTTAAATTTCGAATTTTTTTAAACCATTCGCAGCGAGCATTTTTGTCATAAAAATAACCGCCGTGCCAAATTTCAAGTTTTTAACCTCTTCAGTATCACAAAAATCGCAATTTTAGAACGTCTGTTTTCCTGCTCTCTCTGGGAGTAGTGGCGTAGACATACAATATTACATATGCAGGAGCGAAGGTTGCCACGATCAATTTGCCACCATTACTTTTAAAATCGGTTCAGTAGTTCCAGAAATTACACATTACAAACAAACAAACGTTTCTCCTTTATAATATAGGTATCGATTTTTTTCTACAATACTTTGTCAAGTTTCATGAAAATATATACCTTTGATTTAAAACCTTGCATACAATAGAAGAAATATAAAAAAAAAGAAATATAAAAAAAAATTTGAATTTTTTTTATTCACATTGCTAACAGTGGCCCAGAGGTTCTGCTCTCGAAGTTGGTAGACGGGAGATCCAGGAATCGAACCAAATCACGCCCGACGGCCTAATAGTTCCGAGTTTCCGTGATTTTCTTCGAACCTTGGATTTCCATGCGTAAATACGGGTTAGGTTCCCTTAGAAAGACTCCCAAGGAGGGCACTCCCCCTCGGGACTATATCCCTCGTGCAGATAATCGGCCGTCATAAATAACACACACACATTACTAACAACGCGTAAAACCAACAGAGTGAAAAGGTATCCATGTCAGGGTTCGAACTTGGGTCTTTGATTCAGCGCACCAACACTCTGCCAACTAAGCCAAGCCACGTTGACGGCACACCTATCTTGACACTCATCACCCTTATATGTTGGTAAGGGTGCCACCGTAGCATAAGGCGGAATAACTTCATGAACTACAACCCTTTGGCAAACATGAGTCGAAATTAATCCAGCATCGATTAATATGCATGTGAAACGATGAAATACCCCCGAGAAATCTATTTCTTGTGTATTTCTTGTTGTGGTTTTAGTTCTTCAAAACTCTTCCAATTACATTAACAACAGTCTAATATTCTATGAGAGCTGAACTATATGACCCGACGTATGATGGACTTGTTTTTGTTAATTTTTATCTAAATAGAGGAAAGTAGCCGAATTTGGACCACTTCACTTATTTTCAAGTGTAACTCACTTACTTTTTGGAATATCGGCAAAACATCACTACACAGGGTCAATCTATTCATCTACTAACTAAATAAATCTTTAGATCAATATCTTTTTGACAATCTAAAATGCTATTTTAATTTGAAAAATTTCTCAAAAGTGGTCCAAATTCAGCAACTGGTCGCCTAAGTTGGACTCCCATCTCCAAAATTGGACCAAACAATATCAGGTTGTTTTAATGACTAGGGAATATAACTAATTTTTTTAAAAGCAAAGTTTGCGATTAATGAAATAATTAAAATATCAGCAATGAAATATAATGAAATCAAATATCTGAAAGTAAGAATAATTTTTTTACATCAAAATGTATTCAAATTATAAATCAAAGTTATCAGTAATTAAGAACAGGAATAATGGAACTAATTGCCAGTTACTTCAATATCATGAAAGAAGTGATACAAAGCTTATACATGAATTTCGTTTATTCATTTTTTATTCCAGCTCACAAAACATGGAACCGTATTTGGCAATCTGAGTACTGAATCATTTCTGCAATTTTATTTTTCTTACGAATTAGACAAAACCAATCATCACTGTCTAGATTTTTCTTTTTAGATTCTGAATTCTTAGCCTTTTTTTTGCGACAGAAAAATTTTCTTTATATTATGTTTGTGGTTCTTCTCTTCCATCATTTTCTTTCCATTTGCATTACGCCAATTTTTTAAAACTTGTTGTTCCCATTGCTTTTGTGTTGTGAAAGCTTTCTTTTTGTCGTTTTTTCCATTTAAAAGTTTACTTTATATGGCGTAGATGTTAACACAACTATTTTTTTTTGGATCTCTCTGTACTTTGATTTAACTGAATTTAGCAAGGAAGATAACATTTCTAATGATTCTTTGGCTTTTGGGGGGATTTGTAGCTGCAGCCTTCATGTAGTTCAATTTCTTCACAACTTACTTTCTTCTTTTCGTTTCCTATATCTTTGAACAGCTTTTGTTGTCACAGGTGTTTTTCTTCCAGACAGTTCTTCTGAGTAATTTTCAACATTTTTCAATTATATTACAAAAGTGTTTAAGAAATATGCTCTATAGAAGAAAAAATAAACTACGATTAATCAAACTCAAAACATTATATATTCAAACAGTTTTGAATATAGGGGTCCCCCCCCCCCCGGAGCCTTGAAATAACAACTCCACTCGGAAGGTTTGAGATTTTATGCGTTTTAATGGCAAAAATGTGTAATTCCACTCACCAGAACTATAAAAAGTCTGCCCCCTCCCTTCTCACGGAACCTCAAATATCTTCCAGGAGGGAAATGTTTGAATTCAACTCTGTGAATCAAATACGCCGTAGGAATAAAGAATTCAAAGAAAATATATAGAAATATATACAAGATAAAAGAAATTGCAAACAAAATTTATTGCATAAACATGTAAAAACATTTTCTTATGTTGATATGGGCCTAAACGGTATAAAGAAATTGTTCCATATATACAAAAAAAAAAAAAAAAAAAAAAAAAAAAAAATCAAAATCTTGCATGGAGATAGTAATCCATAATAAAATATTAAAAAATGAAAAGATAGTGTACAAAGCGCACAGCCCTTGAAATTCATCACTTACTTTTCAAATTTATGATCGTATTTCTGTTCCAATTTAAACAACTTAAATTGACCCAATTTAGGCAACTGCGCCATTTCATAAAAAAGATAATCTCAAGACTAAGAACAAAAACGAAATTAAACAAATCCGCGTGAAAAATATGAGCAATAAACAGATGAATTTAGATATGTATATGGAAACATAACAACTTACCTTAGTTTTAAAGAATTCACTTACGTTTAGTAGGAAAAATTTAGATCAAAACAGCTAATTTTAGGTTTTTTTTTAAATTATCTGAAAACAGCACGTGGTATTCCGGTGCTTCTTCTAATCATAAATGATGTCTTTCTGATGAGTAGGATTTCAGAGGTAGATGGCATCTCTTTCTGAAATTAACGGCAGAATGGAAACGGCCCATTTAAAGTGGCGGTCCAAATATGGCTACTCTCCCCTACATGCTGCAGAATATGTTTTTTATTTGTCTCCATGTTATTTCCGTCATCCATTTCTTGTCCAAATCTAATAAAACTATCTGTTTATATATGTAAAAGTATTTCCCGAACTGGTCCTACGTAAAAGTTGTGTCTGGAAGTGTTTCCGTATGATACAGTAAGTTTTTTGCCTTCCAGTAAAATTTATACGTTTTTAAACACGATAGATCGTTTGTAATTGTCCGATGATTTTCCAAACTCTCTTATAAATATAGTATTAAATACAGAGAAAAAACTTTAACAAACGAAAATTAGTTTTCTTACCTTGCGTTATACTAATGAATATGCACCAGTTATTAAAGATTGCGCTGCTTAAACAATACTTAACAGTACAATACTTATCTTACTTATCTTACAGCATGACACTAATTCAAGAGAATCAAGATTCACATTAATTTTTGGATAGTTCATTAGAGAAATATTTCTTAGTATAAATCATTATTCGAATATTTTTGTTTGAAATAGGGTAACTCCGGGAGAGTCGCGGGGAGGGTCATACGGGATAGATGCCGAACACCTTGTATTTCTAGTAATTATCGATAGATGGTCGTCAAATGCACAGTATAGGTGCGGAATGAGATTATTTTAACCAGTGTATAGCGTGAATCCCATTTCATTGTTTACTTGTAGAAGTACAATCCTTATTTTATGTTTAAATACTTTTCAATCACTAATTACTAAATGCATGCATGATTTCGAAGTCAAAACTAAGTGTAGCGTTCGTATAGAGTACTGCGTGTATGGTTACGCCATTCTCCTTAGCGATTGCAGGTAACTGTGATGGCCTATGTCTGCACCATGCAAAATGGGATACGAGCCGCGCGGGAAAGAAAGATGCAAGTGAAGATGGTAATAATGAAAAATTGGATTACGCGTAACGCAGACATTATTTGCAAGGAAAGTTTAGAAAACTACTCCAAAATAGAGAAAGTGTAATTGGCTTCGTTCCATCATGTGTCAAATGTAGTTGCATAAAGACTGCTTTTTCGACACTTTTTCTGTAGATTGTAGTCGAAAAAACAGGTCTTCTCTTAACCCATTCGGAACCATAGGTGCATATAAGCACCTTCATAAAGAGCATACAAAATTTGTTTCTGGCACCAGTAAAAAAGAAAAGTAATATATGGTTTCTTTAATTAGAGCATTTTCGTGATTATTTAAGTAAAGATAACTTCTTTAAAAAAAGTGGTGCCAACGGAATAAAATTTGTGTAAAAGCCACCGGTCCCGAAAGGGTTAGCAAATAAATTGTCTAAACACAATTTCAGTTTTTTCTTTTCGCTCTCTAATACATTGATGTTAAGTTGTTGCTGAAATAACAATTAAAATTTAATGTAAAAAAATAAGTCCATAATTTTAATAGTAAAAGTAGGCAAACAATTATTAATTTGAATCTACTAATACACTGTTAAAAATTTTTCAGCATTCTGGCAGGTCATTCGACCGTTTTTTGAAAAAACGGTTTCATAACCATAATTTAACTATATTCTGACCATAAAATGGCCAATAATATGGTCAGAATAGTGTTAAAATTACGGTTGTGTAACCGTTTTCGGAAAAAAAACGGTCAAATGACCTGCGAGAATGCTGCAAGTTGTTAACAGTGTACGTTTCATTCTACTCATTTAGTTTCATTTTGTTATTACATCGTTAATTATAGTCCAGATATGAATATTTCTTTTGAATATTTTTATTTATAATTTCATTTTGTTCTTATTACAAGTGCGGTATCTCAGCCTGAATATACGGGTGACGCGCCGCAGTGTAATGTTTTAGAAAAAAAAAATATTAAAAAATATTAATAATTTGTTTTGAATTTTTTTGTCGCAGTACACGCGTTGTATATTTAACATTATATAGCACAGCATGATTTTTTAAATTTTATGTCCACCATTGGATTTTATACACAAATTAAAAAAAATGTGCGGCATAAAACCGGGAATTATTCTGTGCAAGTGAATTTGTAAAAAATGTGGAAAATAGACATGTCTATTTGAATTTAAAATTCTGATTCCAGAGCAGCCCCGATATATTTCTTTGCATTTAGTACTCTACCAGTTCGATATGAGTATTTACACAAAGTTCTGACATACATGCGCAAAATACAGGGTGTCCGGGCTAAAGGTATCCAACAGCCAAAAAAAAAAAAAAAAAAAAAAAAAAAAAATGAATCGAAAGAACATCTCACCAAGTTTTAATATCAATAGATTTCGATGTGTGCACTTTTTGTAGAATGACACACGTCTAATCAATCCAGTTCTCTCCAAGTGTTTCGTAGCATATCAGGAGTTATTAGACGCATTGTTTGAATGATACATTCTTCAACTCATCCACAGTAACTTTTTATCTATGCACAAGGAATTTAATCAATACCTAAGCAAAAAAGTCTAATGAAGTCAAAACCAGAGACCTTGGCATTATACCGCAGGAATATTATTGAGTGATTAAAACCAAAATTGAATCAGCATAGCTTTACATAATTAGCATTTTGCATGTTAAATTTAATGAAATTTTATCCTATAACTTTTCATTGAAATCGAGAAAATAACGACATAGTAGAACAAACGTTTTGATGAAATATATTTCACTATAAAATTAAACCCTAATCCATGTCAATATACATTTAAATATTAAATTTCATATAATAGACTCTATAAGTTTTTTTGCTTACTACTCTATAAAATATTAGTAACACACAAACAGATATATGCCATCCCACGCAACAAGAAAAAAAAAAGAGATAGAATATTCCCAAAATATTCAGATGGTGGTTGTTCATTCCATCCTAAAACTTGCAAATCCATCAAAAACTAGAAATCGATTTTTTAAATAGAATACTTTCTTCTTATGAATAAAAAAGAAAATTTGAAAAACGCAAAAATTATTACCAAGCAAAACAAAAGAAAAGTTACTTTGTAAAATAAATTGCTTTAAAAGTTTAATTTTATGCTGTATCTTCGAGTTTAAAGATACCGTGTCTGTAGTTTAAACTTTGTATCTTTCTTTTAAATACTCTTACTTTATTCAATGTGAAATCTTTCGGATCCATAGATGCTTAAAGTGAAATTTTTCCGAATTTAGAATCCTGGTAAGCATAAAAAAGTGAAATGGAAATAATCGGAAAGAACTGTCTGACTACTTCCTTTTTCTAGAAATAGTTTTAAAATTCTTAAAGTTTTCCTCTTTAAGTGCACCCAGAAAAAAATTACTATGCCTCTAGGATGTATGCTCTAATATTATTTTGTTCCAAGTATAAATATTTTTAGATTTTTTTTTTAAAACCATTCTTTATAGACATTTTCGTCGTACTCTCTTTTCATGTGTTTTATAAAAAAATATGTTTAATCTATTCAGTTTATATTTGTCTTCAAAAGAATGAAATTCTTCAAAATTTCAAAGCCTGACTAATTTCATATTGCCATTGTGTATAAAAATTGGTAAACATATTTATTCTTTTTAGCATGTTAAAATAAATATTTATATGAAAAAAACAAATTTCGTAAAAGCTTTAAAATATAAATTAAATTTTTTAGTGAAATTTATTCCAGAAAGGCTCATTTGCCATATGATTACAATGATTGCATATAACTGTAATTGGAAACTCATCTGAGAAAAACTAAAAACTCAGATTTCCTTAAACTGAAAAAAATCTTTGAATTGTTCTCTAACATTTATTTATTTAAAGAGCCTTTTAAATATATGAAAAAAAGGATAAGCTTGAAATTTAAGTAAATTTAATGATTCCTTTTAACAATTTCAGATAGATAAAAAATTTCTTCAACAATCCAGTCCCGAAAAAATAAATAAATAAGAATTGTATATAAAATAAATAAAGTGGTTGTTTATGCTTGGTTAATTTTTTCGTTCTTTTAAATAATGCATTTTTCTTTTTCGAATTTAATATAATTTAGCAAAACATTCCTATTTATTCTGTCAAAGGCTTTCAAACAGTCGAAATATTTTCAATGTAATCGAAAATTTCTAAAATAAAAAAAAATTGTAGAGTACAGTTAAAAATAAGGTAATCTCAATAAAATCATATGACCAGAATAAACATTTCTTATAGAAGTATAAGTTTACTACGTATAAGTACGCACATTTCTTAATATACTTTCAGTTTACAAATTATTGCTAAGGTATAAATTCATTATAAATTACAAAATCTAAACGTAATGACATTAAACTGAACTTCTCTACCTCAAGAAATAATAATGCATTTAAAAAATAATTAAGGACATATTTTAAAACATTTTACTCCAATAAATTTACAATTATTATTTATAATTTATCATTTTGCAAGTTATCATTGAATTAAACCGTCCACCCTTAAACATTATAAATTGATAATAACTACTTAAGCATATAATGAATCGCTCTCATTGGTCACGATACAGATACAATTATGGATACTCTACCGAATTCCTGAAAAATTGCTGAACAACATTTTCTTAAATCGTTCTTCTGTCGAAATATTTGCAAATTAATGGTGTCTTTATTATCATTTTCTAGATAAATGGAAAAGTGAGAGTAAAATACGAGGGATGAAACTGACATACTGCCAATATTGTGCTAGAGACGCAAGTAAAACAACGATGGAGAGCACAGACCACACCACACGTACTTCACATACCTACCTTACCTCAGAAAGGAAGCGTTCTGAAAATAAACCTCATAAGACGTCACAGTGACAACCCAAGACACAGCCATGGTTTAGTTTCCGGTCTATCGTACGAAATAATTCGTTATAAAGTACTGCTTGAAAAAAGTAACCGAAGCAGGAGAAGTATACATGGTTGAAAACCGAATGTACCAGAGAAAGTACACAATACTCGAGTGTTTTCAAGGTCTACCTGGGGATTCTGTAGATTTCGCATTACCTTACGGAACGGATCGCGCCCTGTATATCTCGATTGCACGCTGGGTCAAAACAAATCCGCCTCAAGACTACAAGCCAAACACAAGCTTTCGTGACGTCACGACGCGGGGCTTAGATCAGCCGTGGAGAGCACATGCGTTATTAAAACATACTAATTCTTTCCTCTATATTTCAACTTATTATCACAGCATATGGGAAAAAAATAAAAGCTTATAGTTTAAAGACGCTAATTAAGTGCTTTTTAATCAATTTCGATCACTCGAAACAATAATAATAACGATAACACAAAAACAATATTTATGAAATAATATCACTGTGTCAATGAAAATGTGCATCAGAATTAAAGTTACATTAAAGAAAATTCGTTCGTTAATGAAAAAAAAAATCCCAAGTATTAAATTTATTTTAGTAGACAGTTTTTATTATTTATTCTACTTTGAAATTTAGAAACAATATCAATTATCTATTTGATATATATTCAAAAACAAGACATTATACATTATTACACACACACACACACACATATATATATATATATATATAAATTTGTAGTTTAAACACATAAATTGAATTATTTTGCTTTCAGTTATTTCAAAATAAATAAATAACAATAAGTGTGCCAATCAAAACCCACATTTAAAAATTAAATTAAAGTGGAAGAAAAGTGAATGTTAAATGAAAACAAATTCAAGTTGTGTTCTATTTTTATTTTTAATCGGGCTTGAAATTATACAGTAAATATCCTATTAAATATTAAGTGATTTGAAACCTGCATATAATAAATAGTAAAATTAAAGTATACATGAAATTAAGTATTCTTATAAATAAATTTTCGTACTGTAAACTTTACTTATCAGAAATGGGTAATTTTCACATAAAATCCATTAAATTAAAAAACACAAAACTGTCATAATACTAAAACAACAGAAGTTCATGAAACAGAAAATTATTATTTAGTTTTGTATTAGTTTGATATATTATGTAAGGTACAAGCAATAGATTTGTGGTGAACTCTATCATCCACCAGATGGCAGTGAAAGTTATAAAAAAACTTATTTGTGTGCATGTGGCAACAATATTGTGAAAAACCTTTAGTGAACATTAGTGGCAACAGCTAGTGGTTGTTGTTACAGATTTTCCCGGCTTCGCGGTTGTATCTGGTGATCTCTCATGATCATTCGTATCGTCCTGTTTTTAACATGTAACCTGCAATTGCAATCCAGCTACTCTTTTTTATTATTTACGTTTTCTGTAACAAGTCTTATTATTAAGTATTAAATTTATTATGTTGAAAGTTATGTAAGATTTTAGCAACCAACAAAAACATAACACTGGTGACCTCGTGTGTAACGCGCAGCAATAATGCTCGCAGATTTAGTGCTTGATCGAGCGGAGTAATCTTCCTGCATCGCCATCTAATTCAAGCTAAAGCTTTGTAGTTTTCCTAAGGCATGTATTTTTATTGTCCTGGATATGGAAATCGATGAATATTTTCAGTAAAAATTCAGGGAATATAAGCTGATAGAGCTTGTGTCTGAGCTGAGCACGCCGTATCTAGCATATTAAAAGATGTGATTTCTAACGGTAATCTTTTCTTTCCAAATTATTTGTATTTTTTAGTAAACTATATTTTTTCGCGCGTTATTTTTGACATTCTGCTAATATTTATTTCTGTTGCACCCATGTTACTACGACCCCAAAATATTTTCGGAACATGTCTTGAAATTTTGAATATCAATTATTTAACGTACTCAATCAATTTGTAATTTCAACTTGTATATATATATTTAATTTGTAAATTTTTATGTTTTCATCCTTATTTTCTTTGTGCATAAATTTTTTAAACTGCCTAATCATGCTGGACCCACCTGACGGAGTGAATAATCAAATAGCTCATGTAGCGGTAAAACCCCCACCTTTTTGGAAATCTAACCCAACTTTATGGTTTCTTAGGCTAGAAGCGAATTTTACTTTGGCTAATATAACATCGGAAATAACCAAATTTAACCATGTTATTGCGTCAATCGATGCCGATGTTTTGACTTCTGTCAGCGACATAATAGTCAGCCCGCCACAGAATGAACCATACACGGAGCTAAAAAAGCGATTAATTGCTTCTCATTCAGAAAGCGAAACATCGAGAATCCGCACTTTGCTTCAAGGTCTTGAACTTGGCGATCAACGACCTTCTCAATTGCTTACGCGCATGCGCGCCTTGGCGGGCACATCTGTTGGCGAGACACTGCTGAAATCTTTATGGCTAGGGAGACTCCCAAATAATACTCAGTCTATTCTTGCCGCCCTTAATGAAGACCTTACTCAGTTAGCAACAATTGCTGATAAAATTCACGAATTTACTTTCACTCCAGCAATAAATGCTACAAGTTCTCTCAAGCCGGAATCCTCAAACACTTTGGAACTCCAAATCGCGCAACTAACAAAACAAGTCAGCGAGTTGACAAATCTAGTAAACAAACGCGATGCCACGCATGACAGAGCGCGAAACAATCATTTTCGAAGACGGAGTAAATCACGTGATCGTTTTCAAAAATATAAAGAGCCAAGTGATGGCAATTGTTTTTATCACACCAATTTTGGCAGGAACGCTCGAAAATGTTCCCCACCTTGTTCTTTCCGATCAACGGAAAACTAAATTGGCGATCGCCGGAAAGCCAGGATCGTGATCGCCACCTCCAACGTATTCTCCTGGCCGATACTAAAACAAACATGAATTTTTTGATCGATACTGGTGCAGATATTTCAGTTCTTCCAAAGAATTCTGTCTCTCAGCCTACAATATCAAATGATTTGGTACTTTATGCTGTAAATGGTACAACGATAAAAACATATGGCACTAAACGTCTCACGCTTGACCTCAATTTACGCCGTAGTTTCATATGGCCATTTATTATTGCAGATGTACGTCAACCAATTATAGGAATTGATTTTTTAAAGCATTTTAACCTCTTAGTTGATGCCAAAAACAATAAATTAATTGATGCTACTACTCAAATTTCTTCTGCTGCCACTTCTGCTAATTTAAGCGCTGAAATTTCTAACATATCTTTTGCTTTTGGCGATTCTCCTTTTCAAAAAATTCTTAAAAAATATCCAACAATAATAAACGCTACGCCATCCAAATCGTCTTCACATTTGACAACGTTTCATCATATTGAAACGACAGGTCCACCTGTATTTTCTAAGCCAAGACGTTTATCTCCTGATATGTTACGCGCAGCACGACAGGAATTTGAGTACCTTATGTCTCAGGGAATAATTCGACCCTCAAAAAGCCCGTGGGCTAGTCCGCTGCATATGGTGGAAAAACCAAATGGGGAATGGCGTCCCTGTGGTGATTATCGCCGCCTCAACTCTGTTACTGTACCCGATAGGTATCCCGTACCGCATATCCATGATTGCACACAACTTTTATTTGGCAAAACTATTTTTTCTACCATAGACTTGACCAAAGCATATCACCAAATACCGGTAAACCCACCTGACATTCAAAAAACTGCTATCACAACACCATTTGGTTTATTTGAGTTTGTTTACATGCCTTTTGGCCTACGCAATGCTGGACAAACATTCCAGAGGTACATAAATGAGGTATTATCTGACTTGGATTTTTGTATACCTTATTATGACGATATTTTAATTGCTTCTGCTAATGAAGCCGAGCATATTACACATCTTGACCAAGTCTGCAACCGTTTGGCGTTACATGGCCTAAAAATCAATCCCACCAAATGTGTTCTAGGACAATCCTCGGTAAAATTCCTTGGCTGTCTTGTGACACCAGAAGGAGTTCAACCCCTCCCTGAAAAAGTGTCCATCATAAATGATTTCCCAAAACCAGAGACACTTTCTCAATTAAAGCGTTTTGTTGCGATGTTGAACTTTTATCGACGATTTCTACCAAATGCCGCTAAAAAACAAGCACCCCTTAACAATTTACTTCGTGACTGCAAGAAAAATGACAAACGTCCTGTCCCTTGGACAGACGAGGCACTTCTTGCTTTCAATCAATGTAAATCTGACTTAGCCAATGCAGCAACCCTTGCATATCCGGCATCAGACCATGAACTCCACTTAATGGTTGATGCTTCCGACATTGCTGTTGGGACAGCATTAAATTGTATAACTAAAAGTGGTACAAAGCCACTAGCATTTTTCTCCCGTAAACTGAGTGCAACAGAAATTAAATATAGCACATATGATAGAGAGCTTCTCGCTATCTATTTATCTGTCAGGCACTTTCGGCATTACCTGGAAGGTAGAAATTTCATAATATTTACTGACCATAAGCCTTTAACAAATGCATTTACAAAAAATTCTGATGCAATTTCTCCACGTCAGCTCAGACAACTAGATTTTATTTCCCTGTTTTGCACAGACATTCGACACATCCCTGGTTCTGACAACGTAGTGGCAGATACCTTATCAAGAATAAGTTCTGTCCATGTTCAGCCAATTGATTTGACTACGATTGCAGAAGCTCAACAACATGATGTCGAGCTGCAAGAGCTACTAAATAATGACAAAATTTCTCTTCGTTTAAAACCTGTTTCAGTGACTCCAACATTAAGTATCTATTGTGACAGTAGCTGTGATTCCATTCGACCCTATGTACCCAAAGATTACCGCAAAAGCATTTTTGCAGCCCTGCATAACTTATCGCACCCAGGTACTAGGGCGTCCAAAAAACTCATCCAGTCTCGATTTGTCTGGCCATCTATGTCCAAAGATATCAACAATTGGACTCGATGCTGTGTAAAATGTCAACGGGCAAAAGTGTATAGGCACACATCCAGCCCACTTCAAAGTTTCCAGTTACCTCACTGCAGATTTGACCATGTGCACATCGACATCGTGGGACCTCTAGCACCGTCAGATGGTTTTCAGTACCTGCTTACCTGCATAGATCGCTTCACACGCTGGCCTGAAGCAATTCCTATTGCTGACATTTGTGCCGAAACGATTGCAAAAGTCTTTGTTGCAAATTGGATTTCACGGTTTGGAATCCCCACTCTCATAACTTCAGACCAAGGCCGCCAGTTTGAGAGCAATCTATTCCTCATCCTTAACAAAATGTTGGGCATCCAGAAGACCTGCACAACACCATACCACCCACAGAGCAACGGTTTAGTCGAGCGATTCCATCGTTCCCTAAAGCAAGCACTTCGATGCCATGAATCAAAATGGACTGAATCACTCCCCATCATCTTGCTTGGACTTAGATCTTCCTTTAAAGCAGACCTCAACTGCACAAGTGCTGAGCTTGTTTATGGTGCACCACTTAGACTCCCAGGTGAACTGATTGACCATCCAAAAATCGATATTCAACCTCATGACTTCCTACAAACATTGCGGAACACCATGACTTCCCTCAAACCAACTCCAACTTCTGCACATGTCAAAACAGCTGTTTTTGTTCACCCATCACTGACAACATGCACTCACGTGTTTGTGAGGCATGATGCTGTAAGGAAATCTCTCCAAACTCCTTACGATGGCCCATTTAGTGTAGTGCAAAGAGGCGAAAAGACTTTCATCATCGACATGAATGGCAGACAGGCTGTTATCAGCATTGACAGACTAAAACCCGCCTTCATGGAGGCCTCTGACCTCCTGACAAAACCTACCGAGCAACTGCCCGTGCCACAACAACCTACCAAGCAACTGCCCGTGCCACAACAAAAGCCAGAAACAACTGCCTCGACCTCCTGTAGTGACCCAATGCCAGAGACTGTTGTGACAACTCGTTCCGGTCGTCGTGTTCGTTTTAACACACGGTATCTCTGTCCTCAGTGCCTCAGGCACTTGGGGGGGAGTACTGTGGTGAACTCTATCATCCACCAGATGGCAGTGAAAGTTATAAAAAAACTTATTTGTGTGCATGTGGCAACAATATTGTGAAAAACTTTTAGTGAACATTAGTGGCAACAGCTAGTGGTTGTTGTTACAGATTTTCCCGGCTTCGCGGTTGTATCTGGTGATCTCTCATGATCATTCGTATCGTCCTGTTTTTAACATGTAACCTGCAATTGCAATCCAGCTACTCTTTTTTATTATTTACGTTTTCTGTAACAAGTCTTATTATTAAGTATTAAATTTATTATGTTGAAAGTTATGTAAGATTTTAGCAACCAACAAAAACATAACAGATTTTTTAAAAAGTATATTGACATATGAAGAGAAAAAAAAAAAGAAAAAAAAAGACTTTCATCAATTGGAATTAAAATATTCCTAATTTATGTTCATTTTCCTCGAATGTTTAGGTAATAGCTGATAAAAAAAAAACAAAAAAACATCGAAAAACACAAAAACCTTCCATGAAAATATTTCATTTCCAAAATAATGTTGTGTGGGTTCTTAAATGTTTGTTCACATCTTTTAAGCTTAAAGTAATCAATTTTTATGAGATGAAAAGTATTTCCTGACTAGATCTAAAAGTAAATTTATAATTATAGAATAATAATTTTATTTATTGTTACTTTTAATTAAACATTAAAATGCATATGAAAACACATAGGATTTTTGCGAAGAAGGTATGTGTGTGTGTGTGTGTGTGGGGGGGGGGCAACTACTGTTTTGCATAAGAGTACTAACAACCCTTCCTCTAGTCTTGTAAATAAATTGTTGACAGTTGTGGCAAAAATAGAGAGATTTAAAAACATTATCCCCATAGCTCTATTTACGCAGTACATAAGCATTTATAATTTAACAAAAAATTATTAAAAGAATTTTTATTAAGATAGCAAACGTTTAAGATTAAAAAACAACAATAAATTGATACATGTATATCGATCGGGGTTTGCTTTAACCCTCCGACTGTCTTGGAAAAGGGCAAAATTGTAATGTTGTTTTCTCGGCATTTTGTTTTAAATGCTAAAAAAAAATGATTCTTTGAACATTTTATAAAAAAACTTAATAACAAATATGAATGCAATCCTTGGAAGTATTAATCATTGTTCAATGTATTAAAAATATATTAAATGAATAGAATTATATTACTTTAAATATTGCTTGTATTGCAGTGAAACCTGGAGCTTAGTGAACGTATTAACACGGGCTTGTCAGTGAGGGGGTTAAAAGAAGTAAACAAGATAAAAATGCTATGTATTCACAGCGACTTTTATGAAAATTTCTGAACAAATTAGAAAGAGAGGATGGTGTGACAAAATACAAATTAAATGATATAAGTCTTGACACGATTTAGGGATGTTTGCCATTTTAAATTATTGCTCTATGTGGAACGAAGCAGAACTACAATAATATAGTTTCGTTTTGAGACACGGTATTAGTGATAGAATCGTACTAGGATTTGCTAGTTAATTTATTTCAAAGAAATTAAAAATAAAAGATTTTGAACACAAGAAATAAAAATTGTGCTGATAGCATATAAATATAATTTGAAAATAAAACTTACCTTGAAAAGAATGTGTTATCAGGCTGAGTAAAACACACGTGCACGTAAAATAGCAACATACAAAATTCAAATGTTCGGGGCTGGCGCGTTGGCAGTTAGCCAGCCCCGGGCTGTGGGGGTCACACGTGGGGAGATGAAGGGCGTGTCTGGCTTGTAGTCTTGAGGCGGCTTTGGTCAAAACCTTTAGCTTTGTTCGTCAAAGTGAGTCGGACATGGCGCGAACGTGTCGGTCATCCGTAAATAAAGAAACAGTGCACACTATGTCCGCGTTAGTGGAAGTGGACCGGCACCAAAGGGGTCTAGAGTTCACCATATAGACCGGATTGGCGCACACAACTGTTCTCCACATCCACATTCTCAAACAACGCCTGGACATACAGAAATTGCGTCAAGGTTGGTTCCTTGCGATCTGGAGGAAATAAGAAACGGCTACAATACTACACAACGCAAATCCGGTGCGGCATCGACATGGCGACACACACTTTCTGCATCATTTTTGCAGTTCCCAGAATACTGGAAATGGGAGCTACACAGTGCTGGTTTCTACCATGAAAGGATTTAAAAGTTCAAACCCTGTATATCTTCAATATTCTTTGTACAAATATAGTTACCAGTATTAAAATTCCATCCTATCTATATGGTCAAATAATTATTATTTTACGAAACAACTTAACAGCGTATTTGAGTGTAACAAGATCTCAAAAATTACTAGCGTACAGGGCCTGGAAATGTTTTAAAATGGCTTATAACAATGCAGCAAACTAATAAAAATGCAGCGACAAATAAGGTTAAATAACACTGCAAAACATTTGCAACAAACTGCTCAGTCATTATATCGTTTTTGTAGAAAACTATTACTTAACCGTTATTTTAATCCATACTGACCAACTTGATAATATGATCAAATAACCGTTATCTACAAAAATAGTTCAGTCACTGGACAGTTTGCTACAGATTTTTAACAGTGCAACAAGTGCACGATTGAAAAACTGAAGCAAGCTGTACAGTCATTCAACTAATTGTATAATAATTTGATCATATAATAGGTTATTTGATCATATTATGAAGCTTTCTCATTGGTCAGAATAGAGGTAAATTACCGTTATGTACTTGTTTTATATAACAGCTGTTGAATTACTGAACAGTTTGCTCCAGATGATTTAACAGAGTGAACACAAATATTTCAGATAATTCTATTTAGTTTAAAAAGACATTTCTTTGTCTATATAAACTGCACTAATAGATTTTGAATTGTTTCATATAATTACCAATAAATCAATATTTTTCAACAGATCATACATTTTTCAGTTTAAAATAAACTGCTCTCCACTACAATGTTAAAAATATGCAGCTAACTACCCAGTCATCCAACTGTTTTTATAGAAAACGGTTAAATAACTATATTTTTTTCTATTCTGACCAATAAGAACTGAGAACGCTTCAGTCAAGTAACTGTCATCTATAAAAAAGGTTGAATAAATAAATAGTTTCTTGGAAATTTTTAGCAGTGTATTGAAGAACAACGTCTTTGTATGCAAAGAACAACGTCTTTATTAAATTTAAATTTCGAATTTTACCTGAATATTCTAAATTATTATCTTCAGAGTCCCTTTTTATCGCAATTATCCGTTGAGTATAAATACTCTTTTAAACTAGAAAATTTCATCGAAAAAAAAAAAACTTAAAACACGTTATTCATAACACGAAATGCTCATTAATTCACTTTTCACTTCCAGAATACTTTATTTTAACATTTCTTTTAATTTTTTCTTCTATTAAATTTCTATTAGGAAAACATGGAAATTTATTCTATACTCAGAATGGGAAAAAAAATGTATATATATAACCAAAAGGATTTTCCTTTACATCAACTTTCTACCGTGAAAACTGCAGAAATATAAAATTTTTATTGATATTAAATTAATTTAATAAATAACTTTAATATCTGTGTTCGAAAGTAATTTTTTTTTAATTTAATAAATTTGTATAAATACTAAAAACAGAGTATTTTGCTGTTATTAAGATTTAGTTTTTAAAAAATGTAATACTTTAATGATTAAGTTTTTCAGTACTAAAAGTGTTGAAATTGAAATTTTTTCTTTGAAATTTTGTAATGGTAATATATATGGACGATGATTTAATACAGAACTTAATCAAAATCATTTTTCTAAAAAATATATAATCTTCAAATTTAAAATTCAAATTAGTAATTATTTTTTCAAACATTAATAAAGTTTAATTTCATCCACATTGTAACTTAAGATTGTGTAAAAGAAGAAATAAAACAGATTGTTAGCATAGAATTAATTTAAAAAACTGGCTGCTTTAATGAATTATTTCTGTTTTTAAAATAATGCTTTTCAACTTCATCTGTTTGTAACAATATTACATACAGTGTCTATTAAAATTTTATTTTTGTAAACAAATTCAGAATACGACATTTAATGTTACGTGAAACTAAAATAAATTTTTATTGCATAAAATTTGCATTAGAATTTGTGCATAAAACGCATTTTTGAACTAAATTAACGTAAAAATTTTAACTTTAAATGAATAGTAAAATAATTTCTAGATATTATTACTTTCACTGTTTAAAGGTAATTTTACACCAGTTCAGGTTGATTCAGACAATTTAAATATATGCTGAGTGAACATTTCTTTTTTTGTTGTTGGAAACACGTTTGTCGAATGTACGTATATTTTTTTTATCCTACAATTGTAACTGTAGCAATTGTTAAGGGGAAAAAAACTCTGGAATTTATGTAAGTAGAATCGAAAAGTATAAAATAACATTGCATGGATAATTGGATAAATGATAAATACCCGGTTATAGAACCATGCTTATTTTAATCTTTTAAATAAGTAATTAGATAAATATTTAAAGATAAATAGTTATCTAGTAAAACAATTTTTTACATGCATATTTAAAAAATAATAATACACAAAAGCGTTCAATTACACAAAGGAAGAAAAATCGAACTTTTCATAGAATGCACGCTTAACTTTTTTACATTTAAACGTTCAAATAAATAAGAAAAATAATTAAGAAGGTGTATATGTTACATATATCTGTATAACAATAGGCATAGCTTTATTATTTAAATGCTTGAAATATTGTGGAATGAAAACAACCCTGCAATCATACAAATTAACCATTTGCAAGCTTCTTGCACTTAATTCCAATAATAAAAAAATAAAACTCACACATATCAGAATGTATTAATACAATAAATAAAGAGAATAATTTTTAACACAGACTAAAATATGCGCCATATTTATTAAAAATGGAACTATTTAGCTTTAGTAAAAGTTTGGTAAAATTCATGAGTGAAAATTAAATTTATGTATGCTTATATATAATATATATGAATAATAGAGTAACAGACATAAATGAGATTAAAATAAATTAATAATAGCATCTTTATAAAAATAAATATCATGTAAATAAATTACGATCTGCATTTTTTACCAAAACTCATTCAAAACCAGATCTTCGTTTGTTGAAAAATATGTCAGCATCGAATATGATATGCAATACGTAATATGAATTGTACAAAAAAAGAAGAAACCAATCGTTAAAATCAGATCTCAGCCTATAAATTTCACATTGGTAATAACGATATACGAGGTGTGACTATTTAATAACAAGACTAATGCTCCTACAGAAAAACTGCTCATGCGCTGAATAAGTATGACCAACAGTTGTATAGCGCAAAGCCTCCTGTATCGATTACCGCCTTTAAATTGGCTACATTCCAATTTTTGAGTGTTTTATAAAAGCAACGAATTATTGCGAAATTTCTTTTTAAACTTGGAAAATCCGCTTTGAAACTCATCATTTGTTAAGTGAAGTATACAGCAATGAATGTTTATCACGTTGCGCGGGTTTTTGAATAGTTTAATCATTTTCAAGATAGCCGAGAATACATTTAAGATGATGTTCGCTTGCGTCGCCCTTCCAAGTCCACAACGGAGAAAATTTTCAATATTCATGGAAACGTGTACCTCCACTGTGTTCCTGAAAGTCAATCTATTAATCAACATTACTATCTTGAGATTAAGAATTCTTGCTCAATTCCGCGAAAAAAAAAGTGACCCGAATTGTGGAAGAACAAGTCATGGGTGCTTCATCAGGAGAACGCAGCGGCTCACATTGCATTGTCAAGACGTTTCTACTCAAATATAACATCCCCTTGTTGGACCATCCGCCATATTTGCCTCATCAAGTACTATGTGATTTTTATCTGTTCCTGAAAGTCAAATCTGCATTAAAAAGAACCAGATTTCAGACTGTTGAATTTGTTAAAGAAAAAGTGACACACGCTATGAAAGAGCTCACAGAAGAAGACTTCCAGCACTGTTTCAAACAGTAGAAAATTGTCACGGAGAGTTATAAGGATAAAAGACAGGTGTACATTGGAGGGGATAGTAACTAAATATGTATAAATTTAAAATAAGATATTTTACAGTCTTAGTCTCGTTATTTAATAGCCACACCTTGTAAATTAAATGTAATTTGTATATTAAAAATTTAATACGGGTACAATAATTTAAGTTTTTTTTTTCACTGTTCTTGAGACACTTTTAAAATTTGTTTCAGAATAATGCTTTTGCTTAGTCTTCTTTTCTGACAGTTTAAAATTGTTTCCTCTCAAAGTTTTGTACTTTGTTGCCTTTTTTTAAAAAACCAAAATTCGTTTCAAATTCTTCTCTTCTTTACTCACATGTTAAGTCTCGACGGATGTTTGAAAAGAAAGCATATTGTAAAAACGACAGAGTTTAAGTTACAGTTGTTTCGTATCGTTGAATAACAATGAGATATTTCTCAAATAGACTCCCCACAGCCGTATTTTTTTATATAGTAATTTGTAATAAAATTTTTAGAAATGACAAGTTTTAGTGTTTATGCAACTGCATTCTGGTTATAAAAGAGAATAATAGTGTAATATATTCAATTATATATGAAATAAATCTGTTTAATTTTCAAAACCTGCAAGAAAAAAGAGGATCTACTTTAATATAATTTATCACATTCAACTTATTCAAAAATGTTGAATACCCTTGATGTATGAACACAAATACACCATGAAGCGATAGTGAAAAACTTTTGTTTCCTAACTGCAAAATTTTGTTGATAAATATTACTTTAAGACTCATGGGTTTAACATAAATGATGGCAAAATAAAACCGTCTCAGATTGATTGAAAAATTAACAAATTCTTTTCTTTAAAATCGGTAGATAAACTCTGTGTTTAGAATCCTTTTTCTAAGAAGTTAAAAATTGCCATATTTCGTATGACAATGGCAAAGCAGAGTTTATTAAACTTTCATAAATTCAACACCTTTGAGGAGAAAAGATCGTTGAAGGAGCAATTTCAAACAAATTTTGAAATAAAATTTGCTTGAAATTATTAATTTCGACGAGAATTTGTTTTTAATGAATAAACGTGATTTATTTTAAACAATCTGAGAAATATAATATTCTGTTTAATTTTACATTTTCAATCAATTTCATAGATAACGAATGTTTCAAAATAGTTTTTTTTTTCCTCGAACCTTTAACGATTCAAAGAATGATTAACAGTCTTACCTTGTAATGAGCTGTGTATTTATTTCAAAAGTAGAAAATAATTATTAGAATTAAAACTTTCAAATGCGGTAGAATGACATAAATAGATGCATCGATGTACCCCACGAAACGGCCATGACCATTTTTCCTCGAGGGAAATATGTGGCTCACGAGTCTGGACATATTCATATCCTATTCTGTATTCAACTTAATATAGAGTTTACATAATACGTACACAGTTTACATAAGATTCGTCAAATTGCAAAACATACCGTGCCACATAGTGTAGAGAAAATCACTAAGAAGAAGCTAAAACATTATAGTATATAACTATGTAGTGATGAAACTAGGAGGGGAGCAGGCCGGGCAGCTGCTCCGGGCGCTGGATTTCGGAGGAATTATATTTACGTCTCCATACCAGGTTTCTAAGTTTACGCGTTTTCAGACTAATTGGGTTACTTTACTTTTGTTTTTTCGTGTAAATGCTTCTAGTTGTGAATTGTGGGTATTTTGGGGGTATTAAGTATGCAGTTTTCGATTTTTGAACTTCTTTTGTAGAACAGATTATTGCTGAGAAAATAGTTGTTAAAAAAATATTAAATATATTTTTTAAGTTTACGTATACCGAGTGATTCCTTAACTCCGTTCACTTCAAATAATTCGAGAACCGACTTTGCTGCAGGAATTAACGTGGTTGCTAAGTAAAGTAAAACGGCTGGAGCTGCACGATAAGGTATGAGGCAGTGCATCCTTAAGGTGATTCTTCATGCACTTGAAAACACATGCTCCGTAATGTTAATCCTATGGGCAGGTTATTTTCGAATTTCTCGTTTCAATTTGAATATTTTTAAACGATTTTTTTTTGCATCGGATAGCTGAGCTCGTTCTTTAATATGACTCGTTTTTGCTTTTTCGATTTTGGTGGCAGATTTTTTTTTAAAAAGGTACTTTCAGTTTCGAAACCGGTTTGGAAACTGAAAGTACCTTTTTTAAAAAAATCTGCAACCAAAATCGAAAAAGTAAATAAGAGTTATATTAAAGATTGAGCTCAGTTATCCTATGCAAAAAAATCGTTTAAAAATATTCAAATTGAAACGAGAAATTCCAAAATAACCTGCAAATAGGATTAACATTACGGAGCGTGTGTTTTAAGTTCGTCAAGAATTCCCTTAAGGCAAACTGCGGAGTTAGCGTTCTTATCTCGAAGGTACGAAATACAAGAGAAAGTGAAGAATTATAAGGTGGAAGCACCTTGACTAATATAACTGACATATGCAAGTAAGATACAGTTTATTTTAATAAGTCTAGGGGGCTCAGCACCCCCGCTTGCTACACTCACCAACCCCCCGCGTAATCGCTTCGCGATTCCATTCGATATCGCGAAGCAATCACTATTTCCTAGCCATCCCCAGACGTAATTGTTTTGAGTTTCCATTCTGGATCGCTTCGCGATCACTTATTTTCGACGCATTCAATTTTTAGATTCCACTTGGTAAAAACGCGCTCCTTCCCAACTCCTGACAGTTTCATTTCCTTATGTCCAAGCACATAATGATTAGACCTTACAGAGTTTCATAATTATAAGAATTATTAAATATAAAATTATATATATAGTGTTACGAACATTGTAAATAGTTAGTGTCTGTACTTAAAAATAATGTAAATAGTTCAATTCTTTTCATAAGCCAATATTAGTTTTTGTTGCATTGATATATCTCAATTAGTTGATTTCCTGCAAGCAAGTAAACCCTATTGGATTTCAGTGGGAGTCTGTGGAAATCTGGCGAAATACTGGAAACAGCACCAAGTTGGTGTCATTTATGGCAACTAATTTTGGTCGCTAAATTTGGCGATATATCGCCAAGTTGGCGACAAATTTGGCGACAGAGCCGGTCATCCCCTCCCCCTTCTTAACCCCCTTATAGTATCAGAAAGCTCTGACCAATCAGATGCGTTTCGCGGTATCTACGCAGATTTTCATTGGTCCATTTCCAAATCGCTACATTTTTATATATAGAAGAAAAATCCAGTAAGTATGTTCAAAGTGTCCAAATTCAGCAGCGATGCATGATGGATTCTGCATGTTTTCTCATGATGAGCACGCTTAAATTTTCTTATTAAAATAAATTGTACTTTATTTACGGTGTTGCTTTGATTAATAAACTAGCTGACCTGCCCGGCGTTGCACAAGTCATTGATAATAACCTGAAATATACCTAATGTCACTATTAAATGATTTTACATATTTAATCGAAAATCTTTCCAAACAATCCGAATACTGGGGCCTTGCTGCCTTTGACCGCGTACACCCTGGTATTTGTATGATTTAAATTTTTTAAATGAAATCTATCCCAAATAAACCAATAGTTGAGGGACCATCTGCTTTCTGTAGCGTTCACCTGGCGTGCTATGTATACTGCGCTTTGTTTTAATTCGATATTTTTAATCGATAGACCTGCGTAGACCCTTGATAATAACCTTAAATTTACTAAAATCAATGTTGAATGAATTTATCTATTTAAACGAGAATATTTCCAAATGAGCCTAACAGTTTGTCAGAAGTGTTTTCTCCTCGCTTTTTTTTTCTCGTTTCGGGTCATTTAATATAAAAAAAATAATAGTTTTTATCTTCCGAAATCTTTAAAATTTTTCTGAGCTATAAATATAATATTTCCAAAACCATTGTATAGTTTTCGTGCTAAAATATTTATATTTAATTGTAAAAAAAGCACTGTATTTTTACTTTTGTTTTCAGATCGAAATCCTGCGGGAAATTGGTTTATTTTCCTCCTAAATCTCATTACGTTTAAACGAAAATTTTACTCGAAGACCAGATAAAATGTTAGTTTAAGCTACTAAAATTTCAGAGCAATAGCACAAAAATAAGTTTACTTTAAAAGTGTAAATACGAGTGAGCAATGATAAATATATAGGATTTTTTTTTTTTTTTCAAATTGATTATCTTCTCCTAAATCTCAAAATTTCTGAACAAAATTCATACACAATCATTAACTAAAAGGTTAGTATATTGTATTAAAATTTTAGAGCGATTGCATAAGTTTAAGCGTATTTTTTTAATCAAAATGTGCGTAATGTTAATACGCGGATAATATGGATAATACGCTGATAATACGTGGAAAAAACGAATTTCCTCAAAAGTGACTTTCAGAATCCTCATACAAAATTTCAGACCTCTACGTGCGATAGATTTTTCTAGCCATCGCGCACACGCAGACATACAGATAAAAATCTTTCTTTTATTTATATAGATGTATACATGCTTTATAACGCCACAATGTGCACGCGTATATGACGTATGAAACCCGTAATTGGTTGTAAAAAATTGTATTTTAGAGTTCCTAATATTGTTTTTTTTTATATGCGAAACATCATTTCATGATAAATTGAGGTCACTCTACAACTTTGTAATGGACTTTCCCCCTCCATGTCTTATACCGTTTACTAGATGGGTACGATAACTTGGGGGCCAGGATGCACTGCCAAATATGTCAACGTGTAGCTCATGCCCGTTTCACTGTTCACTGTGCCACTAATTAGATACACTAATTATATGAAGCAAAACGGAGTTAGTGAATCACTCTTTATAGAAACGACTATGCAAAGTTGTATGTTTAAAATTTTGTCGGATAGTCGTGTTTAGCAAAAATGGGCTCGATCTTTCTCCAAAAATTACACATGTTACCATTGAAACATCCAGTTTTGCGTCCAAAACTTCAGTCACCCGTAGAAATCAAACTCCGTTTCTTTCTCGCCAAAAGGAGGCAATTAGGCCGATAATAGCAAATTCTATGCAAGCTCAGTTTGGGCGGGATGACTGTACAAGGTTTTGAACGCTTTTCCGGTACATAAGCGATTATTTAAGACACTCCAAGTAAACTCTTTGAAAGCATTTTTCCAATAGACATGACACCATTTTCCATAGGATTAAAACTGGCGGATGCTGAACCAACAACGACTACCACCACCACCACAAACGTTTTTTTTTTTTTTTTTTTTTTTTTTTTTTTTTTTTTTTTTTTTCAAACAGTTCTGTTACTCGCATATTGCCATGCCTTGGATCTGCATTCATTGGTTAATAATGACCAATAACTTCTGTGGGTGATATAATTTACTGTTGCACAAAGGTTGGAACTTACTTATTGACATCCTTCTCACACACGCATATTTTAAAGAATTTCGAAAATTTGTAGAAGTTTTGTTTTCGAAAATTTGTTTTCTTCAGCAAATCGCATAACATTTTTTTTTAAAGGTTCCATTTTAGTTCGTAGTTGGAATTGTTTTTTTGTATGCTACATTTAAATGATGTTGCTGAGAAACATATCTGGAAGCTATGCAGCTTTTCTTCCCACTCTTTATCAGACGAGAGTTTAGGCAATTTCAGATTATCGTGCAGTTTTAAAGAAAAAAAAAATATTTTTTTCGTGCAAGAAAAAGAGTCAATCTACTATTTCCCCCTGTTCGACAGCTATCTCACTTCATTGCGCGAAGAAGAATGTAAGTATAATGAGAAAGAATTTCTTCACAAAGTTCCCCGAATTTTCGGGATGTACTGCTTGAAATATTTGAGAATTCTGTATTCGTCCTTTGAACTTTTTAAGATTAAAATTTACCTGCTTTGCAAAGCACTAACATCCATCGTAATTATCAATGCCTAAAAATCTAAACTTTCATAAATAGAATAATTTCATAGTATATTACTTTTGCTTTTTTATTAATAAAACAAAATTAGTGCTCATATTTTTTCTAAGGGGTACCGAAATTTTCTCACAGACATCTGTTCTAGGATGTTTCTTTAACTTATGATGCTTCATGTATCTTTATGTGTATATCTCTTCAACTAGTTGTTTGTATGCATTTTATGCTCACTTCCCCATAACGAATTTCACTCAAGTTTTCAGAAAAACTTCAACCATAGTCAAATCTATACATTGATAAAATTTATCCCCCTAGTTTTTTACGCTGGTAGCGCAACTGGCGGTAAACTGGATGACTAAAGATTTTATTTTATGTTTTCTCATATAGAAACCATACTCCAAGTAAAAACCAGATAGATTATTTTAACTTAACTTTAACACCAATAACGTCCCCTAGCGAGAAATATATTAACAAAATCTGAATAAAAGTTTTTAGGTAGATTTCGTAAGAAATACTACCTATTGCAGTCGTTACCATGGTGCGACTTTTGAAAAATTCCTTCATAACTTTTCATTATAGGACCCCAGGAACCCAAAACCACCCCCACCTAAAAAGTTTATATATATATATATATACATATATGTATGTATGTATGTACTAAATTTTGTCCGCACGATAAAAGTCGCAATTATGCACGGATTGTCCTCAAACTCGCCAACAACTTTGATATGGCTAATATCTCGGCGGGGATTGAAGATTGGCGAAATCGGCCCAAGAGGGTGGAATTGGGAGGGTTCAAAATTTTGAATACTGTCTTATCATGAATCTGATAAAACCAGCTCTTACACAACAATGGCAGGAAAAAAATGAAAGTTTTTCATTATACCAGTTGCCAACAATTAAAAAAAAAAAAAAAAAACAATAAAATTTTCACCACAACAATTACTTTTCTTTTGCAAAATTTTCACGTGTAAAATTAAATATTTTGACAAATTGAAAACAAATTGAATATTACATCATAAGTTTTCTAGAGCAAGATTTTAGCATGAAAACTCAAAATAAAATAAATAGTTTGACGAATTAAAAAATATGTATATTGCGTCATATTGGAAATATAATGGACCTCAGCAGGTGAATATGTAACGTCATGTGAGTTTGAAGAAACGTATTAAAACATGATAAAAACCCGACTATGGAAATATTAACATATTTTAACAATTTAAGGTTCTCTGAATTTTTTGTAGCCATTTTTTAAACCTATCCCATATACATGTGTATGTGTATTCGTGTATATTATAATTTTCACAAAAAGTTTAGCTCCCTTCAGCTCACTCTTTCTGAAGAAACTGGGTTTTATCTCTAATCTTGATTTAAGTTTTGTTGGAGAATTTAGTACTTAACATCGAAATCTACCTGCGCCTGTAGGCCCGAGCCGGCAGGGATTTTTTTTTTTTAAATATTTCATTGTATGATTGCCGCACTCAAGTTAAAGATAGATAGTACTGATTCAACACAATTTATTTTTGTGTTCATAGAGTCCCCTGGCGGGACACAAGGCAACTACATTAGATAAATTTGACATGTCATGCTTTTTATAATAAATCTTTAGAATAATCTTATGACAAGTTTAAATTTATGTTTTGATAAAAATGTTCACATCACAGGTTTTTTCTGTTGTTGTTGTTTACGCTAGTAGTACCAAGGCTGAGAAATTGCTTACAGAAAATATTAAAATGGATTTTATTATGTTTCTCATATGACAACCATATTCTAAGTTAAAATTAATCAAGACAGACTGATTTTTTGTTTACGCTGGTAATACCAGGGGTGAGAAATTGCTTAAAGAAAATATTAAAATTGATTTTATTATGTTTTCTCATATGACAACCATATTCTAAGTTAATATTAGTCAAGACAGATTGAATTTTTACTTTCTTCTATCTTTACAAGAAGAAATTATTGGATTCACGAAATTTTTAGAATTCCAGTTTTCGATGGATTTACACGGTTTAGGGGTCAGAGAATCATAAAAAATGTTTTTAAAAAATGTCTGTCGGTGAGTCTGTCTGTCTGTCTGTCTGTGTGTGTGTGTGTGTGACACAAATTTTGTAGGCGCTCTATCTGAAGAACTAATGAAGGGAATTTAATAAAAAATTATATTCAGTTAATTCCTGATATAAATTGGTGCTGATTAGTTTTTGGTGTAAATCGCTCACCAGGTGGCGCTGCTATGCAGCATTTTTCCCGATTTCCACAATAGCTCAATTTCCAGAGCTAATGTACGGATTTTTAATCAAACTTCAGATTCAGTTAGTCCTTGACATGAACTGACGTTTTATACATTTTGGTGTAAATCGCTCAATAGGTGGAGCTGCTATGCTGCATTTTGCAGGATTTACACGATTTCCGCGCTAGCTCTGTCTCAAGAACTAATGCACGGATTTTCATCAAACTTCAGATTCAGTTTGTACTTGATATGAATTGGTGCTGTTTACGTGTCGGTGTAAATCTTCCAACAGAGGCGGCGCTGCTGTGCTGCCTCTTCCACGATTTTTGCAATAGCTCTATCTCATAAACTAATGCACGGATTTTTCCCAAACTTTAGATTCAGTTAGATGTTGACATAAGTTGAAGTTTAGTGGTTTTGGTATAAAGCACCTAATATATGGCGATGCTAGGCTGCATTTTGCTGGATTTACACGATTTCAGCGTTGTCAAATCTCAAGAAGCACGGAATTTCATATCTGCAGAATCCTCATCATGGGCATACATTGCCATTTTATTTTGGCAGTGTGAAAGCGAATTTTGAAGTATTAAC
Source organism: Maratus speciosus (assembly GCA_963932465.1). NCBI lineage: Eukaryota > Metazoa > Arthropoda > Arachnida > Araneae > Salticidae > Maratus > Maratus speciosus. Next base: position 512,369,458 of record OZ010789.1, on the reverse strand, counting down.
ATGTGTGAAATAGAAGAAAGTTTTGGGATTGGTACATACGACTAGTTTTTCTTTGTGGTTATAGCGTTCCTGGGAAGAAATAAGGAAACTAAATTTAAATAAAATTGATTTGTTTTATGTTTTTAAAAAATACATCTTCAGAATAAGCTTTTGCATCGTTAATTTTATATTTTGAAAAAAAATATATACATAATAGTTTTTTTATGCGGATTTTGTTTTATCCCTTGGAGTGAAATTGCATGTCTAAAATTTTAAAATATATATTATATGTATTCTCATGTATCAACAATATCCCTAATTAAAATTAGATTGGTTAATTTAGGCTCAACTTTCTTCGACGCCGAAAATGCCCCCTAGTATAAAATATATTAACTAAATGTAAATAATTTTTTTGCTTGTTTCATTGTATGACGGGCATACTTATGATAAAACAGGTAGTATTGGATTAAACACAATTTCCCTTTGACTTTGTAGTGACCATTGGTGAAATATAAGTCATCTATATTTAAATAAAGTTGATATTTAGTGAACTTTACATTATTTTGAATTTAAACACATTTCCTAATGCAAACAAAATTTAAATTGTGTGTATGGAAATACACGCAAATTAGTTATCCATTACAGATTTTTAAATTATCAAATAACATGTTACATAAAACACACAAACGCAAGATATATGAAATTAATCTATCTCTCGGTTTGCTCATCCTTACACAATTTAAATTTCATAAATATTTTTAAGTGTAAGAAATTTAAGTTAGTTATAATGGTAGATCGCAATATGTTTCCACCAATGAATGTATTACGGAAAAAATTGCAATGTCGTCTGTTGAAATTCCTGTGGTTGACGTTAAAAGGGCGCAGGGGACAGAGCCCCTTAGCATGGATATATTTGTATATGTATGAATATACAGGGTGATTCAGCTCGTCGGTGACAAACTTTAAGGATCGATAGAGCACACCTAGACGAACATTTTTGAATAGGGAATGTAGGGTCCCTGACGCGATGGTAAGGCGCTAGGCGCTTTCGAAAATTTGGGTGCCGAAATTCGAAACGTCATAAAAACTAGGGAAATGGTTAGATTTTCTTGCTTGTTGCGTCGAAATGATTCTGTTTGTTTAGACTTTCTTCAGTACCAATTTGATAAGCGTATCTCTTAAAACATGGATAGGGGGCGCTGCAGACTTTGGAGAGCTAGACAACAACTTTAAGCCCGTTATTTTGATAATTTAACACATGCTCGCCAAAGTTTATACTCTAACTTAAAGTTTGAACCCAAAAGTAGAGCCCTGCAAAAAGCGTAAGAGCCGGAATAAAATGTCAAAGTACAGGGTGGTCGAAACTCGAAGGCTCCTAGGAGATAAACAAACAGATTTCTTGACTTATGGCATGCATTTTCATGATTCTGTTTGCTGGGGCTCTCTGAAACTCAGTTGAACGGTACAAAAAGAAACATCGATAGGGGGCGCTTTGGGCAAAAAACATAATTCGTTGACATTTCGGACGCTAACTGGAAACGGGGCGCTACGATCAGTTAGAAACAAAACAAGAGAGTAATTTACTTATCATAAGAAGCTATTAAAACTGCAGTTTGTTTGTTTTTTTTTAACAAACATAGCTGGTTTCAATCATGCACAATGCGCGCAATAAAATTTACATAAGGTGCTTTTTGCTGATTTATGCAAAAGATATCGTACCATATCGATATGCAAAAGATACGTAATGCGTAGACGACAACGCGAGATGACGTAGTTGTATGCGCAGACACGTCTTTTGAACGTGCGGTACCTACTTAAGCTTCGGGTTACTTGTCTGCAGATCGGTAGTAGGATGGAACGGTACACAAACTCTGAATTGGCTGACATGCATTTGGCGTATGGCGCTGCTGGTTGTAATGGACGAGCCGCTCAGCGGTTGTACGCCGAGCGTTACCCCAACAGGCAAATCCCCTGCCATGCCTTCTTCGCTCGAGTACACCAGAGGTTGTCCACAACGGGATCTTTCGACGGAGGCAGGCCTGAACGGGAGCGATCAGTGAGCACCCCCGACAACGAAGAGGCTGTGCTTAACCTGGTTGAGGACAACCCAGGTCTTAGCACGAGAGATATCGCCAGACATGTTGGCATTTCGCAAGCAACTGCGTGGCGCATCTTACGTTCCCGGAATCTGAACCCCTACCACACCCAGCGGGTGCAGTTGCTCAGAGAGCAGGATTTTGGCCCTCGAGTGGAATTCTCAAGATGGTACTTGGCGATGAGATCCAGGGATCCCCGTTTTGTAAACAGCATTTTGTTTACGGACGAGTCCACCTTCAGCCGGGAGGGAATGTGGAACGCCCACAACAGTCATGTGTGGTGTGATGAAAATCCACATGAAACCAGAAGCCGAGCAGCCCAGGAGCGTTTCTCAGTAAATGTGTGGGCCGGCATTCTGGGGGATTGCCTCATTGGCCCTTATTTGTTACCTGAACGGCTGACAGGTGGAAATTACCTGATTTTCCTGGATCAAGTGCTGCCGCAGCTTATGGATGAGGCGCACGTACCCGAAGGTTCGCGTCGCCAGATGTGGTTCCAGCACGATGGAGCTCCGGCCCATTACACGAACGACGTGCGTCTCCATCTAAACGCAAGGTATGGCCAGCGGTGGATCGGGCGTGGGGGTCCAGTTCACTGGCCTGCCCGATCACCAGACCTCACCTGCTTGGATTTCTTCCTTTGGGGTTACCTGAAGGCCGAGGTATACCACACACCTGTCAGCAGTGCTGAAGAACTTGTGGCGCGCATTGTGGCAGCTGCAGGGCAGATCAGAGATACTCCTGGCATTGTTGGAAACACACACTCCTCAATGCGACGGAGGTGCGAAGCCTGCATCATGGCCCAAGGTCGAAATTTCGAGCATCTTCTGTAGTGTTATTTTTTGTAAATAAATTTCCAGTATCATTGATGTTTTTGGTCTAAATTTATTCAGAAGTGTTGAGCAGAGGTAGAAAATGTGTTTTCATTATTACTAACTGATCGTAGCGCCCCGTTTCCAGTTAGCGTCCGAAATGTCAACGAATTATGTTTTTTGCCCAAAGCGCCCCCTATCGATGTTTCTTTTTGTACCGTTCAACTGAGTTTCAGAGAGCCCCAGCAAACAGAATCATGAAAATGCATGCCATAAGTCAAGAAATCTGTTTGTTTATCTCTTAGGAGCCTTCGAGTTTCGACCACCCTGTACTTTGACATTTTATTCCGGCTCTTACGCTTTTTGCAGGGCTCTACTTTTGGGTTCAAACTTTAAGTTAGAGTATAAACTTTGGCGAGCATGTGTTAAATTATCAAAATAACGGGCTTAAAGTTGTTGTCTAGCTCTCCAAAGTCTGCAGCGCCCCCTATCCATGTTTTAAGAGATACGCTTATCAAATTGGTACTGAAGAAAGTCTAAACAAACAGAATCATTTCGACGCAACAAGCAAGAAAATCTAACCATTTCCCTAGTTTTTATGACGTTTCGAATTTCGGCACCCAAATTTTCGAAAGCGCCTAGCGCCTTACCATCGCGTCAGGGACCCTACATTCCCTATTCAAAAATGTTCGTCTAGGTGTGCTCTATCGATCCTTAAAGTTTGTCACCGACGAGCTGAATCACCCTGTATATTACATAAAACCACTATAAACCAATACAAATTAACATCAACAAGTGTGAATATATAAATTATAAAGGAATTTATTCAAATTAAAAATGATGTATAACTCACTATAAAATTCTTTGAAATAGATCCTTATAACAAGATCAACACTGAATTGAATATACAGTAAACATTGGAAAAATGGAAATATTTGTGGAACCAAAGCAGAATCACCAGGCCAAAATTACCTTGATTATCACAAATAACATGTACGGTTTTATCTTTGCATTAGCCGTAAAAAGCTAAAAAAGCAAAATAAGGGCTACGGCACACAAATAAATCAAAAAACAGAAATAACATAAGCTAAAAATATAAGATAAAAAAAATAAAAATATAATGGATTAAAAAAGAAGCATATTACTAATTGAAAATCCATCCATGGTATAAATTAAACAGTATAAATGTATAATATATAATTTGCACATATTGCCAAAAATATTTAAATAAAAATCTATGAGTATATACCATGGAGTAAAAATATATAGTATAATCTCGTTGAAATAGTAAAATTACAGTATTTTTACTAATGGGAAAGATATAGTGCTGCCCTCTAACGTTGAATAATAAATTTAATGACTGCGAAAGTAATTACTAATGGATCAGATATAGTGCTACCATTTATCGTTAAATAATGCATTTAAAGATTACTACACAAGAATTTTTTAAAGAAAAATCAGAGGGGGAATAAAATATAATTAATAAATAAAATAAATTAATTAATTAGTAAACATTATTTACTAATAGTGGATTAAACTTTAAATCAGTAACTGTATTTTGTTAATATAATTGAGGAAAAAAAAAATATATATACATATACATACCAATAGATATAATTGAATAAGTAAATAAATTAATATGTAATAAAAACTAATAGTGGATTACGCATAAATCAGTAATTATAGTAAGTTAATATAATAGATGAATTTAAATTATGTATATATGTACTAGGGGCCTCTGTCCCCTGCAAGCTACGCTCGCCAGCCCCCGCTCAGACACCGCAGAATCTAAAAACAAGCTAATCTGATGGGTTTTAAAAATATTAGAGAAGATTGAATTATATACTGAAAAAAGCTGTGCAGATCTCCCTGTAAACGGGTTTCATTCAATTCCCTTTGATTGCAAAAATTTAAGGGCGAATCAGTTGCTGTTAAAACATCCAATGGTTGTTTTCGTTTTTGATTAAAGAGGATCAGTTAAACATTTGAAAAGAAGCTAAAATAAAATTAATTATGTATACAGAGACTTTGTCTCCCGGTATTTTAAAACAATCTCTATGACAGTAGCCTAAGTCATGTGACTATCATCAAGAGTTCCCGGCAGACCACTTCGCTTTTTATACTCTAAGTGCCGTATTGGTACTTTAATGTTAGCTAGGCACAGGTGATAAGTCACCAAATATTATTCTATCGCCCTCATTTCATCTATATTATTATAGTTCATGTCATCAACTGCCATAAACAAATATGGTCTGATCCCTTCGCCGTTCATATGAAAGTTTGGCACAGATGTCATATACGTCCCATATTGGCGCGATTTTTTAACGACGCCAAATTTGGTAACGCATCAACAGCATGAACAACAACATCCGGCGTACCATATCAAGCAAAATAACAATACTTTGGCGACAGTTAAGTGCCCGTTCCGTATATGACATTGGCGTCAGAAAAAAATCGCGCCAATATGGGACCGTAAGTTTTCCATTTTGATTAAAAAATCAAAATTATTTTTTCGCATAAAACGACATAAAATTTCCATGTTTGCAAAGAATTCTTGGTACTGTTACGCTAGCCGGATGCAAATCTCGCCAATGGCTTTTTTTCAACTCGCCAGCTAGCATTTTTTTTTTCGAGTGGTAATATTTGGCCAGATGTCATATACGCACAGCAGGTTTGGCGTGATTTTTTTTTCACGAAAATTTGGCGAAAACCCCGTTTTCAAATACCAGTTACATATGCATTTTTGGTTTTACTTAGTTATCCCGTCGACCAAAAATCTATCGCCAAACTATAAGATTAAATGCCAATAATGGTTGATGGTAAATGTCACATTCACTTGACTTTAAGCGGTTGTGGCAGCCGCAGAAAGGCAAGGGAGAAAATTCTTCGTTCGGAATGGCAGCTGGCCAGAGCCGTTGTCATAGCAGCGCAGACGAAAATGTTTACATTGCGTTTTGTGTGTTCGAATACGATCGGTGTCAGAATCGGCGTTTTGTCAATGTTCTACGAATAAAAGTAGTATAGTGTTTTTAAGTGGGTGATTATATTATACGAGCGACTCACCACAGGGTCTTGTACCTTTTAAATGCATCGAAATTTTACGAATAACTTCAAAGTTTGAATTAGTCTATCTCCAAAACCTTTTTATGTATAAACATGAAATTATGGATATTATTAAACTGATTATGCTTTGTAATATGCTACCATTATAAATTTATTAGCCTTTTACAGAATTTGTGCATTGTTGAAATCATAATAGCTCTTTTTTTTTACTCCAGAAGTCATTGCGCACATGATATCTTGAGATAGTACGTATGAATTGTCATGAAATTTGGTAAAGATACTAAACAAATATGTGTGTTTAAAATGAACTACTTTTAAGTATTTACAATTCTAATATTTTTAGTTATGACTATTATAATTCATTAAATATATATATATATATATATTACAAAATTTTTTTTTTATGTAGTTAATGAAATAATTTTGGCCTAAGAGTAGTTCATTTTAAACATACATATACGTTTAGTATCTTAACCAAATTTCATGACAATGCATGCATACTTTCTCAAGATATCATACGCGCAATGACTTATGGAGTAAAAAAAAGAGCTATTTAGATTTCAACAATACACAAATTCTGTAAAAGCCTAATAAATTTATAATGGTAGCATATTACAAAGCATAATCTGTTTAATCAATATCCAAAATTTCGTGTTTATACATAAAAAGATTTTGAAGATAGATTAATTCAAACTTTGAATTTTTTCGTTAACTTCCCACGCTTTAAAAGGTACCAAACCCCTTAAGGAAGTTACACGTCTTTACGTCATCAAGTGATTTTTATTTCGACGTTTAATTTGTATATTTATTAATTTTATACTAATTTAGTTGTTCTTTCGTTATTTAAAATAAACATTATGTCAATTTGTATAACTTGACATGTGGTTTGGCGATTTATATAATTTGGAAAAAATGGTCGACGGAATAACTAAGTAGACCGTATTTTTTAATTATTTTCTATTATTTTCTAAAGGAAATATAAAAAAATAATTAATAATCATAGAAAAAAATAATTTATATAATTTCTAAAAAGAAATAAAAGTAAATAAACATTTATTATCAAATAAACAACAATAGCCGGGTTACCATGTCGACCTTTTCTGAAATATGAAAAAAAAATCTGTTTGTCTAAAATTTCAGTGGCCATCATTACAAAAATGTATATATAATTAGAAAAAAATTAATATTTTGAAAACTAATTCGAATTAAAAAATTCTAATACCAGTTTTGAGATCTGCGGATCAGTGCTGATTTTTGGTGTTAATTTCATCGCAAAGTATTCCATATTTTAGGAGAAATCGCTTGGAACATAATCAGTTGTTTATTCAGTCTATTCATATATACGTTTCATAAATTCGTTTCATATATTCGTTTCATAAATTCGTTTCATTAGGATTTTATATCTATAGGGTAGATATATATATACATACCAATATATGAAATTAAATAAGCAAATAAGTAAAATTATAATATGGATGATTCATTATAATTAAATGTACAATATTATAACTGATTAATATATTTAAATCATTGTCACAACTGTGCAAAATGACTAAAATAAATAAAATAAAATAAATCGGGTTGCTTATTAAATCTAAATTAATAGTTTAAAATGTTGAAAATAATAAATAACATTTAAAGTGCCCTCAAACATGCATTTGTAATTTATTAAATTAGAAAGCATTTCGAAAGAACAACAAAAGAAATTTAATTCCAAAAAAGATGGTATGAAGTAACATAATCAGTTTAAAATTCTGAAAATAAAGATAACCCCTTGTGCATTAATCATGAGTTCGACACGTGTAAGTAAATTGAGTCTCGCAGCGTTCCTAAAAATTTCTCGCTTTACTACAACTTTTTAAAAATGTCAATCTTTATTGTAGACCACGATATCTATAGATTAGAGTTGATAATCTAAGTACCGTGTTGTAGACTTACTTCTATTGCAGATATTACAAGAATCTTCCACGGAGAGATTCGATTTGAAATAGAAGTGGGAAAATTGAGAACGCAACGCGACTCGTGCTAATTAAAACATAACTTGTGAACATATCGGGGATTGACTCGTTATTAATCCACTTATGATGGGCTTAAATAAAAAATAACTAATTGAAATAAATAAAACTACAAGAGGTTAAGTAAAGTGCTTCTGTAGTATTAATTTTATGCATATTTATGATATGCATTTATTTCTTTCATGCGGTGTTTTAAGACAATTCATATGAAATATCTTAAAACTGCTTGCCTCTGGCGTTTTCATGATGCCAAATTTTAATTTCAATGTTTTTCTTTCTTTTTTAATTTTCTGAGAAATTATTACAAAAATGTTTACTAATAACATTCCACTTTTAATAAATTCAATAAGTAAAAAAAGAAAAAAAAAACTTTTTTAATGATTTCTTGTAACATAACTTTTTAAACTGGAATAAATTAATAGAAAATAGCTTTCTTTTATGAAACACAGTAAAAAAGTTTCGATTTACATAAAAGCATTTAGTTGAAATAGGAAGAAAAATTGCAACGGTTAATCTACACGAGAAATTATATTATTTTAACAAAAGAAAAATAATGCAAACTCATTTATCTTCAATATTTATTGTGTCCTTTATAGGAAGATATTTGGTAAAGTTAATTTCGGTATGTTTTTACGAAAACTGCATACGCAATTAATTCAATAATTCAGCTTCAAATAATTTAAATGAAAGAGTATCGCGTTAAGGAAACATACAAACAAAGAGAAATAATTAATTTATTCCGATTTATTTGATACATTCATTTGGTAAAACAAAATTTAAATTTATTTGAAAACGCGAACAGTATTTATTACATAACAAAAGTAATTACCACAATTTAAGAATAAAACCAGATAACTGTTGTAATTTTGTTTATGAATATTTAATTTTTTTTTAAAGATGAAGCATGCTTATTAGTGTGGTCACAAGAAATCAATTTTCGAATTTTTTGAGAGGGACCCCCAAAAAGTTGCCAATAGAGTAGAAAATGAGATTGGCAAAGTTTCAGCTCATTTGGATAATATTAACCCGTGCCTCATTGAGGTTTAAGTTTGAAAAAAAATGTGGTTTTTCGCAAAAAATGCTGTTTTTCCTTCCGGAAATAAATACAATTGTACCAATCATAATTCAAGTCTCATTTTATAAAAAAAAAAGTTTTACTTTGGAGTACCACGCACTGTTTTTTTCTAAAAATGTATAGATTTAAAAATATGCGCATTTTTCAGGACCAGACTTCACCCGGATCCAAAAAATTTACTTTTTATGAAAATGCGAAAAAAATTGTAACATTCTATTTCATCTGCTTTCCACCTTTTGTATTTCTTTTTTTTCATTTTGTACATAATAAAGGATTTAATTAAAAAAAAATTCCAAAGAAAATTAAAAAAAATCATATTTTAAACTGAAAGAATTTAAAAAAAGAGGGCAAAGAAAGTATAAAAATGAGAACAAATAATGCTCAAATGCATTTTATTTAAAGTTGTGTTACAAGAAAGGAAGCATAATAAAGAAAAGAAATTATTATTCCTTACAATTGTCACGTTAACCTTTTCCAGTACAGAAAAATTCTGTTCGTAAAATAATGAAATAATTGGCTACACCGAAATTTACAAACGACTTTTTTAGAAATTGAAAACACATTACTTTAACCTTTCATTGCAAAAGGAAAATTTTATTAGAATATTCTTGGTGCCGTTTGTAAGTATGGAATTAAAATTAGGTAGTCTCGACATGGGACCACTGCACGGGAAAGGATTAAGGTGGTCATGGCTTACATAAGGTGGTTTTTGAAGAATCTTGAAATGTTTTTCTACATTTAGATACAACTTTTAACATATACTGTTTTTATTTTTCGTCATTTGTTAAACAGAAATTGAAATCTCGGGTTAATTTTCTCCCCCTTTTAGCTGTGTCATTAACAACTTTAAAACTATTGACTGTTTTCTTGCTTTCAAATAAGGTTTATTTTCCCACCGTACATTGGGATCAGTATTTAAAAATGCTTATTAATATAAAATCTCTTAAAAATTTGTTACAGTTTGAGATGAAACAAAAACATTGACATCTTTGTTCAATAAATAATCCACTTCTTTGAAACCTCTTGTTGCTCTTAAATTCCTATCATCATCATTATCATTTCTTCTTCAAATGACATTAATTTTACAGACATGCTTATGTTGACTTTTTTTTTTAAAGTATCATATAAAAAGGAAAATGCAACTTGATCCGAGTTAAAATACCAAAGGCGGTTTATCATTTTAGCGGGTGCTGTTGTCTGCAACCTATTTATCAATTTTTCTGTAGTGAACAAGTGATTTTATTATTTGCAGGTCTTGGATTGGGGTCCAAAGTGGGAGTGGGAGTATTGAAGCATGCTGTTACATAAATATTGATTAGAAATAAGCAAATGTCTCTAATACCTTCTTTTTCTAAATTTGTTATTGAGAGATTATCTATGACAATATATTTTGAGAGAATAAATGGTCCGTACCATCCATCTGACATGATTAAAAGTGCCAGGTGCTCTGAAAAAAATCTTTGGCAGGGAGGAGTCCTATAAAAATTAAACAAAGTTGGATAAACTCTTTATAATTATCCCTGAGCTGTTAATTCTTAAAAGGTCCTGTAAGAAAACTTGAAATTTTTTTCTGAATTAACTATTTATATCTAGTATTTCGTATTCAATAGCATTTTTATACTTACTCCGGTTTAATTTAGACCACCCAATCAGAATTGGTTTTTTTAATATCTGGCTGAGGGGCAGTGATTATGCCCACTTTACAATCAAAAACAGCTTTTAGGGAAATTTTTAAATTATGGTGCGACATGGTAAATCCAGAAGACTTTTCCTTTAACAATTGCTATAGAAAAATGCAGGTTCCTCTGAGACGACCCGTGTTTACTGCATTTGTATCACATATTCCCTGGATTTTACCAACTTCTTCCCACTCTTCAACTGCTGAAAATACAGCTTTCGCCTGAATTATTCCGATACTATTTACAAGCTGTGGAACTCGTAGTATGTGTACTTCATCCCCCAGAACTAATTAAAACTTCTACCCACTCTACATTTTTTTAATTCAAAAAATGGTGAAGCAGTTTTCCATCCCAGTGAACAACAATTTTCTCTAAACCAGAATTTTTAAATCTGTTGTTGATGCGCTCAGTTCTTTGTTTACGAAATACTTATATGCGGAGCCGATTGCACTTCTACTTAAAATTAAAGTTTGTGGTTAACAGGTGGATGTACTCTAAGTCTAGCACCTTCTCTGGCGTTCAGTTTCATTTTGCGAATATTATAAAATAAAATAGATAAAACTTCATAATTACTTGGTAGCTTACTGCCGATGATTTGATGAGACATTTGGTCAGTTTAAAAAATCTTACATTTCTGCCATCATATCAAAAGGGGAAGGGGGTTTTACGGAATTTTTCGTCAATTCTAAAAATAGATAACGATAACAGGTAACAAAAACAGCCTTGTAATAAAAAGAGAAATTCAGAGGTTCATCTGCAATACAAATCGAGAAGCTCTTTCTTACTAGACACAGAACAAGATAACTAATAATCAATTCTAATTCGTGAAATATTTTTAAAGTTACAAAAATCGTTCACTTATTTTTGCCCTTATAATGAAAATAATACAAAAAAATTGTCAAAAGTAATAAAATTATTAATTTGTCATTTTCCCCTTATGTTTAAAAAATGCAGAGTTTGATGGTATGGTTCACGAGCTGACCTGAAAAATACTAAATGTTCAATAAATATAAGTTTTGATGAGAGTAAAACTTCAAGGCAACAACAGTTTCTATGAAATAAAACAAGAATCAGGTTTCTAAAACAAATGGTTTGCACTTTAAGAAAGAAAAACGACAATTTTTTGCAAAAAAATGCAAATTTTCAAGAATTCAACCTCGATGAGGCACAGGTTAATGTTATTCATTTGAGCTGAAACATTGCCAATCTCATTTTCTAATTGGCAACTTTTAGGAGGGTCCCTCCCGAAGAAAACGCTAAAATGTTTTTTGCCCATGTTACTTGTGACCACCCTAATGCTTATGCATTAATATTTTATGTTTTGTGAATAGATTAGAAAGACTCTCGGGCAGAAAAATGCCTCCTGATCAATTTTCAGATTTCGCTATGGAATATAGTAATATTAATTAATGCTTAGTTGCCAGAATAAATTGTGTTTTTTATTAAAATAATACACATTATTTAGCAATCGTAATGTTTACAATACGAAAGTCAATTGATTGGTAACTTTATTAAAAAATGTTTATGCAAATTTCCTATTCATGCATTTTTCTATCTAAATTTAATTGTATTATTTTCAAAAGAAATCTATTTGATTTTGAATATCGGATTGGATATCATTTCTTTTATGCATTTTCATTTATGATTGCATGTTAAAAGTGTTCCTTTTATTATCACTCGTTTAAATATTTTAAAGTATTTTATTTATGATGCATTTTAAGCAAGAGTTCTGTTATGACTGAAATACAAATCAGCAGCAACATCAGCAAAAACAACAATAACAAAAAACATTAAAAGAATATTCAAATAAACTTACTGTTTTTAATCTAAATATTTTTACAAGTTTAATTTTATTTTGTATGTCTGAAGTTCAACAATACTGTATCTCTAATGTCGCATCTCTAATGTGCATATCTTACTTTTAAATACTTTAATTTTTTTCAATGCTTTTATCAAAATCTTTAGAATCCGTAAACGTTTAAAGTGAATTTTTAAAAATCAGAGAATCCTTTTGTGCGTAAAAAAGTGAAACGGGAATAATCGAAAAGAACAGTCTAAATTCTTCCTTTCTTAAAAGATAGTTTGAAATTCTCAACGTTTTCACGTTCAAGTACACCCAGTAAACATTACTATGCCTCTAGGATGTATATTCTAATATTTTTTGTTTTCAAGTATAAACATTTTCAGATTTTTCTCGAACCATTTTTGTAACATTTCCATTTATAATATTTCCCATTTATAATCTTTACAGAAATTTTATTCAGCTTATATGTTCTTAAAAATAATGCAAAATATTTTTTATAGTCTAATTGCATTATACATAAATTATATATCCATTGAGCATATCAGTTAATGCACATTATTTGTCTATTTTTCAAAATAAAAAAAATCCTACGATTACAGAATACATTTCATGAAAGCTTTAAAAAATAAAATAGTTTTTAATACAATTTAAGTAAAAATTAGTAGAGTTTTGCATATTTGCTGCATGATTACAACGACTAGATATTGACGGCACTGAAAACTTAGTTCTTTCAAACAAACTGAAAATTCATTTCTACCGGATAAATAGAAAACTGGAAACAACTTTCGACTGAGAACTTCGACAACGTTTGTTTCCTCAAGAAATGTCTTCTTAGAAGTACATGAAAAAAATATGAGCTTGAAATATAAAAAATATATACAGGTAGATTTTAATAATTTTCGATTGATAAAAATATATACAGGCAGTCTAAAAATATGTAAATTTTGTGCTGTGCAAATTCATCACAAATACGGCACTTATGAACAATATTTGTCTTTTGGGTTCGAATCTACAACAATTCGTCTTTTTGAGAATAACATTTTCTATATATGTACATATATATATATATTGGAGTTTTCGAACTTTTCAGAAGCGCTTATAGGTTATACATGAATACTTTTCTCTATTTTAATACAATTTTATGCATATTTTAAAATTTATTTATAAAATGAAAATTCTAAACTTTAAATAATAAATATATATGGAGTTTAATTAATTATAAACATATGGATTTCACAAAAATAATTCGTAAAAAATAAATCTGCAGTATTTTACGCATGCATTTATTTATCTGTATTTATGCTGCAGGAAATGACGCAATAAGATAAACGTGGTAGCCGCCACTGTTACACCACGTTATTTCCTCTGCGACGTCGCATTTAAAAAGTTAAAGTTACACAAAATTTTAATTTTCTAGGCCCAGCAGTATCACAGAGATTGTAATTTTAGAACGTGTTTTCTTCTTGCACTCTTTATAATCTACAAACACTAACAAAACACAAAGCACGATATTTTGTTTTGTTTTTTAAAACAAAATATAGGGTAGATTGGATGAAGATCCCGTAGTTTTTGAATTAATTGTTTTAAAAATCGCCTGTTGTTTTTATTTGTTATTAATTTATTTCTTGTTAAAGTTTGTACGTGTATGCATAATTTAAAAAAATATTTCATTTTACAGCTATTATAGAAATCATAGAAAATTTTGTTTTCGTAAAAGCTTGCATTACGGCATCTTACCCCACGATTGGGGTAAGATGGGCCAACTGTCTAGCGTGGTGTAAGATGCTTTTTGTAGTTTCAATGTAAACAATAATTTGTGTGAAGCAGTATAACATAATAGGATGAATAAAAGTAACTTTAATTTTTTAGACATACTAAAGTTGTTAACTTACTTAATATTAGGAAATTACAAAAATATGAATGTAACAAACGTTGGCAATTTAATATAAAATAAACTAATATTTGAAAAAAAAGGTTAAGTTCTAATTAACATTTACACGAATTATGGCAGTTAAGTGTTCCTATTTTTAAAACATTATAACAAGTTTAAATACGGTAAAGCCACTGTGATAAATTTCTTTACAGTCCAGTTTTTTGTTAATGTTTTTGACGTGTCTCTTTGTTCGTTTCAGCAATATCTCAGATCTGTCACAAATTACTCATATGTTTAGGAACTTTGAGCAATTTTTATGTAACCAACAGTTTTACTGAATGTATTTGATCCAATCACATTTTACCGAGGTTTTATTACACTCTGCAAGACACGCTAAACACTCATTCTCATTTACTTTAAAAAAGACCTCATCCTCCAAATCTCGGTAGGGAATTTAATCATCATCCATATCATCGTCTGTTGAAGATTCTCGCTTTCTATCCTTTGATTTCTTTTTATCCTCCTTAGTCCTGAGACAAATATCACGTGGGACTACAAAAACTAGTTTAAAATTACTATAAAACATCTCCAAATATGTATCAACCTATATATCGATGCTTATAATATACACGCATTTATTAAAAAGGTTTAGAAGGAATTTTAACAATTCTAGAAGCATTTAAATTATTTAAAGTGTGTTGTTTAGTGGTTCCTAAAGAGAAAAGCTTGGGACACCTGGAAATTCGCAGTTGCTATCGTCACATCGCTTTAGTATGGCTTTTATAGGCCTTTATACTTATTTTTATGTGAATATTAAAATGAGAAATAAAACTTCCCTTAAAATTACGTTATGTTTAAAACGATATATTTAAAATGTCTTATTTAAAATAAATTTCTTATAGCGTCTTTATAAAAATGTTTACTCAGCCGTTTTATATAAGCTAAAATTTGAACTGTTCCGTTGATCTTATTTAATCAATCACGAAGGTCTCGGCAACAATTGATTCCGCCTTAAAATCCCTTAGCCAAAAAGAAATGACTGGAAACGCCACTAGTAGATTAATTTTACTTTAACATTCCGTAATGTTTTTACAGCAGATCAAAGTAGCGTGTTTTTAGAGTCTGCACTGTTGTTTAAAGCCATCGGAGGATGGCCAGCTTAGCTTGTAGTAAGCAGAGACCCCTAGATATCTAAAATTATATTATATGCTATAGATATTTACATTAATTAAAATTATTTATTATTGCTTTTGACATGAACTTTTTAAAAAATGATTAAAATTATTAATTATTAAAAAATTATTTATAAGGCAAATAAGGTTTATTTATAAGGTACAATAGCTACAAAAACCTTCCAAATTATGTTCACCATAGATTTTTAATTTTCTTTATGTCATTTTAAACATTTAAATTTATGAATTTAATCAAGGATTTTTTTTAATTAGTTGATTAAAATCTCATTTTAATCACTGATTTAAGTAATCTGATAGAAATCGTTGACACATAGTTAATACCCAAGAGCAATTTAAAGCAATGAAGAAACAAGCAGGTATTTGACTCCAAAGAAAAGTAACCGGCATCTTACCCCAACGGGAAAAAACCGGCATCTTACCCCAAAAAAGTTTCGTCGACTCACCCCAAAGTATTGGATAATAAGCCCCTCCGCCCCCCACTGACGTGAAGAAGAGGGAACCGGCCGCCATTTATGCTTTGCAAAAAGGCCAGGTACCAGTACTCTCGAAAAATATCAGATGTTTTTCTAGTGTTTAAACTATGTTTTATATTGGTACGTAAAGGAGTCACGTAAAAGATTTTGGACACTTACAAGAAGTGATAAGACGAATTAGCAATAAAAAAGTACCACTTATAATAAAAAAAAAGAATGCAAAGTGAATTTAAAGTATCAGTAGGGGACCCTCTTATTTACGATTGAGCGGCCTTTCCCTACAGCGCCTGCACATGTGAAAAGCATCTTGTGCACACGGCATCTTGTGCAACACGGCATCTCACACCAAGTTTCCCTATAATAAATTATTTTAATGCGTAAATTTCCATATTAATAAATTGAGTAGGTTTGTAATTAGAATTTCTTTTTATTTCATAATATTTAATAGAGATCTTTGAAATATATTCTACTTATACAATAGCTAAATAGAATTTCAACAAACTTGTGTTTACCTGAAAATATTCAATATGCAAATTTAAAATCGAAATAAGCAATTAATTACTTTTTTAAACACTAAAACAATTCAGTTTCATGATGGCATTCTAATTTATGGCTGCCCCGAAAAGAAATAAATAAATGTTATCTGTCATTAAACTAATTTAATGAAAGAGACTATTTTAGTACTTTATTAATATCTATAAAAATATTACTTTTACATTTAGTCTGCTTGTATATTACTGCCTTTTATTTTGTATCAAGTTACTGCTTTCTAAAATAATAAAATATATTATGTATACATTAAATAAGACTTTAGTTGAACGGTTAATATATCAGAATATTGATGTGCAATAATATTTTTCTCAATAAATTTACATTCAAAACATAAATTTAAATGGATAATTAATTATTGTTGGTTTGACATCTTAACTGTAATTTTATTTAGTCGCAAAGATGTTCTGGTAGATTTAGACAATCAAAATAAATGTTGATAAACAGTTTTTTTTAATGCAACTGTCATATTTTTCTGAAAGAAGAGCTATTTTTAATTAAAAAAGAATTTGAATTTATGTACATAGAAATAAACTAAATAAACGAATGGTTATCTTAGTTAGAGGTTCATAAAAACATTATACAAAATTAAGTTTGTAATATTCATAAGAGTATTGTATTTATTATTATACTTTTTGAATGAAAAAATATAAAATTACTCGAAAAATAAATTTATATATTGAAAATATTTTTTTTCATGGATAGTTAAAATTATGCATACTATACGCTTTAAATATAAAAAAAAAAGCTTCAACGTTTCCCCCGAGATAAGTCGGGATAAAAATACTGTTTTCCTATACCCGTCGCCAGTGAAGTGGTTAATAAAATGTTATTGCTTAAAATAGTAACTCGTAAATCAGAGCGTGCAACTTTTGATCTCATGTAGATCATTTTCAAAGCTGAAACTATGATGCAATTTGCCATTTTTTCAGTTCGTCCTAGCGAAGAAATTCTCTGCTTTCATGCTAAGTCATCTAGGGATTCCGCCAGTAATTAAAGATAAAATGTTTGTGCATTTTTTATAATCTCTATCCAAATGCTCAGTAAACTATACGACGTGTCTCATTGCGAATATAATCTTTACTAATAATATTTGTAGAATACTTCTGTGATGAAAAGTAGTGTTAATTTTTCATATTAAGACCTGAATGCTAAAATTCAACCTTCAAGTGCCGTGGTATTTCTGCCAAATGTTAATTCTTCAATGTATTTTTTTTTCCTTACAAAAACCACATTCTTGTTTTGTCATTACTATATAATATCTGGAAACCACTTTGTCCTTTAACCTTTCAGGGACGAACGTCCGGTATACGTGCAACTTAACCCTTTTGCGGGCAAATATCCACAAAAAAGGACACTTAATTTTTAGAGTACTGGCACCCAGAAAATTTAATTAAAAATTTCCTTTTATAAGGTACGTGAAAATAAGCAAGTTTTTATTTTGTAATAAATTCGTATGTAAATTCTAGTGTCAGTCCAACATTTCATCATTTTATAAACAGACTCTGCGCCGGTAATGGTTAAGGTGCTCAGAATCCTTCCTTATTCCCACCAGTTATTTTTTATTGTAAAGTTTACCTTATTTAATCAGAGCGTTTTCGCGATTCAATTAACGAAAACATCCTATTTTGAAAAACCGGTGGTAAAAGATTAAAAATTAAGCAAATGGCTCTTGTGGTTAAATAGCAATGAGTTGGATATTGAAAGGTTTTAATTTCTTTTGAGGCGTTAAAAAAAAAAAAAAAAAAAAAAAAAAAAGATATCTAAAAGTATTGATTAATTTTCTAACTTGTACGAGGAAAATGGAATTTTCGAGTGGTGTATATTTCAACTTATTAATGATATTATCAATAAAGTTTTAACTATATCCATTTTTACGCAATATTGCGTATTAACAGCTCAAGTTTTATATAATCGGTTGCACAAGCTTCTAATCTCTTTTAATCATAAAAAAAAACAATTTTTTATACAACGAGAAGAGGATGTCAAATTACATTGTAGTTTTAGCTTTGAAAATAATTGAGATGAGACCGAAACTTGTAAGCTCTGATATATTTTACTGTTTTTATGGATTCCCAGCAATAATATTTTATTAATTTAGTTTAAAATTATTTTAATTTAACATTAAAGAGGAAAAAACAGAATGATAAAATATATATTTATTATGAACTACATTTTGAGCTTTAGTGATACTTATGACTATGTTCATACCTTGATGAGATTCAGGGTATTCTGCTCACTATTAAAATATATTAACCATAAAAGAAATAATTAATAAATTTCTAAAAGTATATGTACTCTATAAATAAATTTCGAAATACGTTTCGAAAGGAAACAGAACATAAAATGCGAAATAACCCGTTACTGTTAATAAACTTCTGGACTATATATTTTTACAGGTTTAAAACGGTACAAATTAAATTTATTTCATGCATAAAAATCCTAAAGTGGCGACATTATCCTTTAAGTAACGTTACCATTATTCGAGTAAAATGTTTAAATTTATTTCAGAAGTAATATTTTCTCTTTTACTATATATTTAAAATTGTTTTCACATACGGCATAGCACATTGAGCATTTTTTTTTAAAAGTGTATATATTCTTACGTTCTATACTTATATATTAAGTCTCGACGGTTGTTTCAAACAGAAACGAATTGTAAAACGGCTGAGTTTAAGTTACAGAACTTTTGTTTCGTCGAATAACAATGAGATATTGCTCAAATAGGATTCGTTCAAAGGTATTTTCTATGTAGTAAAGGAAAATGAATTTTTCTGTAGTGACAAGTTTTAAAGTTTAAATAGTTGCATTCGAGAATGTCAAAAGAGATAATGTTCCACTATACCCTTTCACGTATAAAATAGAATTTGTGAGAAATATTTTATTTATGTTTCAAAATATGGACACGGTGTTAAATTTTACGCAAAGTTTTATAATCTAAGCTATACAAAAATCTGTAAAAATACAAAAAATGTATTGGCAATCAAGTTGCAAGTACAATTTCAGTAAAATCGTTTGTATAAACCTACCAGTTTATGAATTCCTATATTTGTACTACTGTAGTTTTTTTTTTTAATCTAGAGCAAAGGTTCTCAAACTTTTTCAGTCACGGAGCTTCTTTGAAATTGTAAATTCAACGCGGAGCACTAAATTTTATTTCGCAGCCTATATACTGTATTTAGTAAATTTTGCCTGCATTAATTCCACACTGCAGACAGAAAACACACATAATTTAAATAAAAAAAAATAAAAAAAAACTTGCAGATCACAATTTATTATTTTATTAATTTGGTATTATTAGATTTGTTACAAATTTTTACTTGGTTTCGTAAAAAATATATTTAATGACTAGCATGAGGCTGTTTTGATTTGCACAATGCGATTATATCTGAGTGATCTTATAGTTGCAACTGAATATCTTGCTCTGCATTGAGACGTGAACCCTGTTTTATTTTAGTTGCGGAATATGCAGTAAATCCTATTTCGCATAAATAAGTGGTTGCGAAGAGAAGGAGAATAAGTTTCACTTTATTGGATAGGATTTAAAAATTTTTTAGGAAGCACATCTATGCAACGTTTTAGCTAGTTCAAGCAGTTATGTTGCATCCGAAGTCAATGATTCATCCAAAATACCAGCTTGTACAGTTGCAGTACCACCTCTATCTTCTTCCACACTGTAATTCGAAAGTAATAGATACATTAGCTGTATATAACAGCAGCATGAATTCAGTAAAAAAGATTAATACATTGCATATAAAAAGATTCATTGAGGCAAAATAAATTTTTACTTTTTAAGATTACTTAATTTAAAGATATGATTTTTTGGACCCACTTAAAAAAATAATTAAAAATAATCTATTCTATAAAAATACTTAATTTGACTTTTAAAACTTGCGATTAATATATTGAAACTGGAAAATAATTATTTGAAATTCAATAAATTAAAATTTGAACAATTTTGGGATCTTTAAAGACCGTAAAAAGCAAAAGAAATGAGACAAAGTAATCCCGGTTGACCGTGTACCTAAATACCACTTAAGGGCTATATACTCCCGCACTGCAATTAGGAAGTAATATGGATATTATCTCTATGTAACAACAACATACATTCAGTAAAAAGCTTAAATAAGTTTGCATCCAAAAAGATTCATTTAGGCAAACTAAATTTTTATTTTTTAAGACTACTTAATTTAAATATTTAAGTTTTTCTTTATTATAAAAAAATGAAAAGCTAATGAAACTGGAGTTCAAATAAATAATAAAAATTTTATTTATTTCTCTTACTTTCTCGATTATGTAATGTTCGTTTTAGCCCGCATCCATGACTTTATATATATTTTTAAATATATTCCGGTCATTAAAAAAACTAGGGCATCGTACCCGGGCTTCCCGGGTTAAAGAATATAGGTGAAAACATTTTTTTTTAATTGAAAATTAATAATTTTTTTATATGCAATAATTTTTTAGATTGCCCAGTTACATTAAAAAAGCATTTTTCATATGGAAAATACGAATTATACAATCCAATAAATTCTTGAAATTTATCAAAAGCGATATTTTCTTATTAGCAGCATGCTAAAAGTTATTTGACCAAGATTTTGCTAGTTATGGGATCCTTTTATATTCTGATAATTTCAGAGCTTATACATGTCTGTTAAATTTGTGTTTTATTTATATTATTTTATTAGACCCCGGTACGGTATGTTTCTCTTTCCCAGATAGTTTTGAGTCGTCTCGAAAAAATAACGTTACCTTACAGAAGTCAGCCGTAAATCAAAGCAGTACGATTAAATACTTTATAGCAATTTAAATTTCTAAGCATCACACATTTTCAATTTTTATACCGTCGAATTGGGAAAAAAGAGTACTTTTAAATGCAATTTGTTTGAAAACGGCATCTCCATTTATTTTTTAAATATTAATATTTTTGGAGTTTTTGGAGCCATTTGCTTAATATTGGCAAATGGAAGTACTCCATTTCTGTAGAGAGTAAAGGAAAAATGGTTGTAAAATATTAATTATATATTTTTGTTGCCATTTTTTCATAACAACCGAAAGAAAATGTAATTAAGATACCCGTACGAATGATTTCTGTTAAAACATGGAGCTATTATAAACTATATTTAATTTTCAGTATCTATATTAATGTTACAAACAAATAAAGTCCTATGGATCATTAGACACCCCCCCCCTTTTTTTTTGTCGAATTTCTTTAATGACGGCATGTTTTTGCAGCACTTGTGTATTATTTCGCGATAGTGGCGTCCTATGCATACTTTACTGTAGACGTTTAAGAGTGGATCGTAAATGTGGAATTCTTAAGCAGATGCGAATGACGTCATTTTACATAAAATAAAAGCGTGTGCTTTAAGTCTTAAAACTGAAATATGTTTTGTACTATTTATATATGCATGTATTATTATTATTTTTTTTTATTGGGGGTGACACTAAATTCTGAAAAAGCAGAATTCCTGTTTTCTAGTTTATTTATTCATAAGGAATTTTTTTTTAATGGATATTAGCTGTATGAAAATGATGAACTCTTTATTTTGTTTCAAGGGCAAGCGGATTAATCTTTCTTAATCGAGCTCCACGCGATATAGACAAATTAAAAAATATTTCATGCTTTAAAATTGTTTTTAAAAACATAGACAATCAGTAAACTTAGATGAACTTTGCAAACAAATTCCATTTGAAAAAAAATCCTACTTGATGATCTAAAAATTAAAATTGTACGATTACAAATATGTTAGATTTGTGTTTTTTCAATATTATTCTTTTATTTGTTTATAAAAGAAGTATTAATTCCGTTAATATGCCTTTCACAAATATTTTAGATTGGTGGTTTTTTAATATTATTCTTTTATTTGTTTATAAAGGAAGCATTAATTTCGTTATGCAAAAATAGTCAGAAACAAATGCTGAAAAATGTTTGCTGCTTTATGTGCTAAATATTTATTATTATTATGTATTGAAACCGGCACGTGATAAGATAAACTTTTAAAAAAATCTTGTTTAAAAAT